>JAVKLA010000036.1:14092450-14151344 GCA_034782735.1 Sagittarius serpentarius | reverse complement strand
AACAACTGAAAACATCAGGGTGTTATCAACATTCTTCTCATACTAAACCCAAAGCACAGCGCTGTACCAGCTACTAGGAAGACAGTTAGCTCTATCCCAGCCAAAACCAGGACAGTTTCACTTTCAGAACATCAGAAGTTTTTAAGCCACATGCTACCTAACAACTATATTCCATAGAGCTGATTCTATACCGAGCTGATGGCACTATTTAAGTAAATCCCAGACCACATCACTGAGTTGGCATCCAGTAAAACCTTTAGGCAACTGGACCCGGTGCAATTCTATAGAGAAAGTTAAAATTTCACATACCTGTGAAACTGGTGTTTGTTTTCAGCTAACACCACAGCAAACACAGAGCCCCTCATTCTGTCTGTGGCCTTTCAACTACACATTCAACTACTTTACACAAATAAAAATGGTATCATGAGTGGTCTCATTAGTATTATGTGCACAGTTATGGGCCATATAGGTGTCATCTCTGAAAACCAGGTAAACAGATACACAACCCTGCTGTCATTCAAATCAGTGTAAAAACAGAGCCACTCTTCCAAACGCTTTGGTGTCAATGGATTTGGATCACTGCGTAGAAAAAAACGTAACTTCACATCAGTCCAATATTATCACCGTTTTATTTTGTTTTGCAAACTCTCCTTACACACATACAACTCAAGAAAAACTCAGCAGGCCCCCCTGGTAAACTACCCTGGAAGCTAAGAAGGCAGAAATCCTTCAGTACTGGGGTGGTCTGGGTGTTTCTCCCAGTTTGTGCTTGGATTATGCAAAATCTAAGTTCGCTTATATTGAGCATAGATAACTTCAAATGTCAGAAATGCCATTTTGCCATATGATCACAAACGAGTCTGAGTATGAAATGAGTGCATGTGGGCTGCTATATTCATATACAATATGCTTTTTCAATTTTCCAGACTCATAAGCAGCACAGCAGCTAAACTACAGGACTTGATTCAGTCTGGAGTCAAAAAGCATGATGCATGGAACCAGTGCACAGTGCAGCTGGTGCAGGCTGCAAAGGTTAGCAAAATTTATCTGCTTATTTGATGTTTGTCTTGATGATATAATATGCAACAGAAATGGCAAGATTAGCTGAAAGTCTCAGAGCTGTTTATTGTTTTCTGTCAGCATCTAAGGGACACCACAAAGACCAGGGCACCACTATGGTCTGCACGGTGGAAAATTCGTAGTAAGAAGCAATTCCTGATCTGAAGAATTTGCCATCTGAATAGGCCAGGTAGAAAAACACTAGAGGGAGCAGAAATGAAAGGGAGAGAAAAAAAACAAAACAAAACAAACATTCCTGGATATGCTGCAGCTACTAGCAGAATCAGACCTCCCGTATCCTGCAACAAGGACCCACCATCTCCAGCTAATGCTCATCTTTTTATAAGAATCCAGCGTTTCTGGCTCCCAGAGGAAAGCCTCCCCAAAGCCACCCTACTGAAAGCTGGTGGAGTCACAACAAGGGTGAAACATGCCTAGTATTCCTTACACCTACTGCTCTCACAAGGAAAGATAACTGCACGGAAAACAATGAAAAGCAGTGATAAGTGCAACGTTCATTACTACTGAAAGAAAAATGAAATCAAAGTCAAATTAATAAGAGATTCAAACCCAACTCGCAGTTCACGTGGATTAGACAGGCAACCAGCAAGTCTTCAGCTGAAGTAGGATTGGGACAGCAGCGTTTGTTCCACAAAACAGGGGTTAGTTAGTAGAGAACTAAGCACAAAAGAAAGCAAGAGGGGAGAAAAGCCCTAAATTTAAATGAAAACCAAAATCACTGATACTTCAGTATCTCTAAAAAACAAAATTATTTTTTTAATAATGCAATGAAGTGTAATTCCACTACAATTACGGTGAAGGTCTTCCTTCCTTCCTTCATAAGCTGAGGAAAGGAAGATTTTGAAACAGATCCACAGCTTATTTTATCTTCATTCAATTTTTAATGAAAAACATCCTGCTGTAATCTACTGTTCAGCCAGAGCCAACCCAAATTGAAATGGACTTAGCAAGAAGCCCCTGACATGGGAAAAAGGAACCCTACACGTGCCTAACTGGTAATACCATCTTGGTGATTTCATAGTAGGGAACAGCCCCCTTGTAGTCAGTCAATTAGATGGAGTCCTTGATGAATCAAAACTCTTTCTCAGCAACAGCTGAGATCCTTTCAAAACCATCATTGGAAGCATTGATCCGCTCATACCGGTAAGCACAGTTATAATCCTTCAAAGCAAGAACTCACTGAGTAAGGGAGCAAAGGCTTGATCTCACCAGCAGCATTTTTTTGTGGTCACCTGTCTGCTGCGTGTCACCCCCCATTTTCGATTACACAGACTCAGTGGAAGCAGCGGGTATTCAATGCTGTAAGCAGAAAAACTGTGTAATTCCCTAAAAAGTAAAGGAGACCTCCTATAAACAAAGTGACTTTTAAAAATTACTTTCCTAATAATTGCTTAAAGGCAAATATATTTTCAGTGGAATGAAACTGAAGCAAAATGTTCCTATTTGAGATTACCTCTAGAAAAGGCTCTGACCAACGCTCCCCGCACACAAACCTGAACAAGCCGTTCCTCCTGCACCCACTCAAGTGGGTGGCCGAGGTCTCTGGACTGAAGAGCAGGGGAGATCACATGTCAGAGGAGGAGCTGGAATCCAGCTCTCTCTGAGAAGCGAGGAGGACAACGTCCTAGTCGGAAATAAAATATTTCTGAAGAGCCTAACACATGGAGAGGGCTGGCTGTGGTATTGTCAGTGGTGATTGTGCTGCTAGACTCTTCAGAAAATGGGATCTGGGCCCCTAAAGTTTCTTAGTTACTTCAGGGTGAGGAAGAGCCACCCAAAACCCTTGAGTTTCCCCGTAACTTTAAAACCTTGATAGCCTGCTGCCTTCCCAGGGCACTTCTGTATTTACTACTTCTTCCACACCTTCCCTGGAGACTCACGCACACGACTGGCATGGCAGCTATACGAACTGACGCCTGCCAGCCCTCAGCTGAGGGGCTCAGACACTGGGTATGGCTTTGCCGCAGACTCCACCCTGGTTAATTGCTTGAGCCGCCAGCCAGCTTCTCAGGCAGGTTCTGCAGCCCACACTGGCCTCCAACGCTGCTTGACCATGCCGGCAGGAAGAGCTGCGGTGCAGGTGTGCCGTGCCTACACCCACAGCTGGGAGGAGAACGGTACAGTGGGGGTGTGAACCCACACAGATACTACCACCAACAACCACCCGCAGTAATGGCAGCCTAACAGGAGTCACCCCCACAAAGCGGTGGGGTCAGCCTGCTTCATTTGCTCCGCACCTCAGCTAGTATTTCTGTAACTTGGCAGTTAGACACTCTGCTGGTGTCTGACCCAGAAATTACCGGTTTACTTAAAACCACAAAAGCAAGAGGTAAGTTTGGTTGTTCTTCTGCGACGACAGATGTTGTCGGAGCTGAAGCCCTATAGACACTGCGCCCAATGCACCATGACCCAGGGTCTTCAATAAAAGTTTTCTCCTGTTGATATATAACCAAGATTCACTTGCTAGGGGTCAACACAAGCACATTCCAATGTGTTTCCATGACACTAACTCTTTGGGGTATTCATCAGAAATATTTAGAGTAAGTTCTGCCATGATTTCTGAAGCAGTTTTCTAGAGTTTACAAGTACCACAGTGTTGACTGTTTACACCCCCAATTCTCTCCTCTACTGCTGCTGTAAGACATGAATGCAAAAGGCCTGGTCAACCAGCACACAAAGAATACAGGCTGGAAAAGTGCCAGGGAAATGAAAAGGTTTTATATTCTTTGCAAGAACGTTTGTGAGTCACTTGACCTACTAAAAGTGTTTTGAGGTGCATTCACTGTTGATTGCATTTGTTTTCCAGGCTCACTGCCACTACATCACAGTGAAAAACTTTGCAGAAACTGTGGAAAAACTCGAGACCCAGGCTGGCATCCAGAAGATTATGAAACATCTTTGTGACCTCTTTGCATTACACGGGATCTTCTCGAATGCAGGAGTCTTCTTGCATGACGGATACATATCTGGAGCTCAAATAGACATGGTCACAGCATCATACCTGGACCTGCTGGCTGTCATTCGGTGAGCTGCTCTAGCATGAGGGGAGACACACAGCTATTCAGTTTGTCCCTCTCATAGATAAAAAACGGTGCTGCTGTACCTATGGCAACATCTCAAAAGTCAATTCACCTCATTTGGTTTTTATTTTCATTGCCTGGCAGCACTAGAAATGATTGAAACATCCACACAGAGCTTGTTTTCACAGCAAAACAGACCTAAGTGTCCAGCTTCTCTGCAATCTCTAAATTAAAGTTCTGTAACATGAAATCTTAAATTATAAATCAAGAAATCCAGAACACTTTCTACCATTCGCAGTAGAGCAAAAGCGGGAAAATATGTAGTCTCCAGCACTGGCAGGAGGCAGCCACAGCAACCGATCATACACTGCAAAATCTGCTTAAGCCGCAGCTAATACAGCCTGCTCTGTTGCCATGGCCGAGTTGCAACTGGTACCCAAACAATCCTGCCTACAGCTAGTTCAGATGCATCTGCTCGACACCACTTATTACTAACTACGTGACTTCTGAGATATGCTAAGGTTTTAACTTACCACAACACTCACAAGGGCTCTTTGACAAAGGATTCATCTTTCACTACTCAGTGCTGTTTGTTAAGAACAGATTAACTTACAGTGCAGAGAAGTGAGTTGCTACTGTATGTAGAATTCTACTTAAGCCACCTGGAGAGAAACAAGAATACGCCATAAGCAAGAGCTGAACAGGATGGAGCCAAACAGCAAGCATTTTCAAGAATTCAAGTTAAGTGATAAGTTTAACATTTTTAAAAGCCTAACACATTGTCATCTCTGGAATTCATTGCAACTCCCCTGTGTTAGTCCATGCCTTGTTAACAGGATTCGAGAACAGAGCGGGTATTTACCTGGGTAATTAGTCAGTTATTTACAATTAGTAGAAAGGATACAAACACTTCCCAGCCTGTAGCAAAAATCCAAAAGGAACTGAAAGATGCAAATGCCAACATCTGAGCAAACCGCTTTGCACCCCTGTACCCCAGGTGCGGGGTACAACCAGCACAACTTCCTCCACCCAGGACAGTGGGAGGACAAGGAAAAAGAAACCGTCTCCTGCTTAGGAGAAGATGCTGTCATTACACACTTGTCCTTATGCTCTAGCTGTCTGTTGCTGACGGCTGTCAGATTGGCCCCTGGGCTGGATGAGCCCTTGGTGCCGTTTGGGTTGCTTTGCTCTTACAGACACGGAGTAGAAGACCTTGACACCCCGTTATGAGGTAATAGAAATATGTAAAGAGTAGATGAAGGCTGCAGATCAGCAAAGCACTTCACATCAATCTAGTAGCAACCTTACTCCATTTTGTAAGACAAACACATAGAGCATAAAAAAAAACCAAAAGAAAACAAATGACAAAAACCAAAAGCAGGAGCTGCCAGAGCCTGCTGAGAAAACATCTGACGTGAGATTGAGTCCTAAATTAGGGAACTGGGGACGGACCCCAGGTGATTACAAGACCCTGCAAATACCCATTCAACAATACAGACAACTCAGGGCATTAGCAGAACATGCCTCTGAGGAATCAAAACAAACAGGATTTTCCCCATAGTCTAGGCAAGGGGAAAAACTGGCACAAGCATTTTAGACTGAGGAATGTGGACAACTGACTTTCCAGTCTACCTTTGACTTATTTTCCTCCCTTACAAAGCAATACCTGCTTCAGTAATATAAATGTCATTCACCTACTCCATAGGAAGGATGCTGTTCCGCTAGTGGACGCTTTTGACTTCACAGATAAGAGCTTGAACTCTGCGCTTGGCAGTTACGATGGACAGGTTTACCAACGGCTTTACGAGTGGGCTCAGAAGTCACCGACCAACAAGCAGGTATGGATGCGGGATTACAGCCAGACAACTCCTGCATTAGCCACAGCAGAAGTTGTTTGCTTTTCTTTTAATAAAAGCAATACAGATAAAAGTGGAATAAGAGCTTTTAATTCTTAGTAGCTCAGTCTGAACAATGACTTGTGATGCTCCAATTCTGCCACCTAATAGTCTTAGCTCAGATATTTAACCTAACAATTAATTACAGTCCCCAGAGTACTACAGCTTGTACCAGAGAGCGGGACTGTCACGTGCCACCAACGTGGCTTTGGTTTTTAAAGCGGGTTTTTTTCACTGAGGTAACATTGTACAAAATAAGCTAAAACAAAAGTCTGTTTGCATAGTTTATATATTATGGAACAACACTAGATGGCTGCAAGAGCCACTAAATGCAGGGTATTTTCCATACACTGGTACTTCTACTAGTGCAATACTTAATTTTTTTAATAATATGTTTAACCAGAAAACGTATAAATGTTAAACAAGGAAATTTCATCCTTCGTGGTCTTTAGCACTTTACTTTCACTTCTTAATTCATCCATATTGTGGAGTAATGTAAAATTCTGCACAATGTAAATAGCTATTGCTCTGTTTGAAAACTCATTTTGCCTTAAGTGAGATTTTTACTGTGGTAATCAGCAACCCTTTGAAATTCTACAGCTGAACACAAAATTTGCCTTCAGCAAACATTCAAGTCCAAGCATATTTTTAGAAGTTAAATAGCATGCTGTCCCATTTGTGTACTCGTTATGAAGGACAGCACATGCTATAGGGAAAGAGATCTTGCACATAGCTGAAGTAGCTGGTGGTTTGTTGTGTTTGGGTTGTTTGGGTTTTTTTGAAGTCTAGCTTTCTGTATTTCAGAGATCATTCTTAAGAAAAAAATTACAGCCTTTTCCTTCTTCTTGATTACCATTAATTCCCCTCCACATTCTCTTTCTGAACAGACGAGCCCAGCCTATGAGAGGTATTTGAAGCCACTTCTTCACAACACACTATCGAAATTATGAAGACCGTGATCTAAGCGAAGGCCACACATTTCCTCCTGTTCTTTGTGCAGCAGTACATTTATGAAGCATCAGTAATGATTAATCAGAATTAATAATCAGTTGCTTACTCGCATTTGCAACAAGTATGAAACAAGATTCTTAGCCAGCCATTTGCATTTAATCAGACAGAAGCCAAACAATGCTGAGTGGTACCCATTGCCATGAGGCAACCTAGTCAGAAATAGCCTAGGGTTCGCTGTTTTCGAACCTGAAGAATCCTGATAGCATTAAAACCATGCCATTTGGCTTTCTTATTCTTTTTCTAAATCCACTATATGATGATTAATTAAGGAAAAAAACAAACAAAACACATCATGAGCTCCCCCTCAGTGCGTTGTAACTGTACAGTGCCTTCAAAAAAACAAAACAACACACTTGAATTCAAAGAAGGTAAAACCATGGTCCTTGGTTTCTAGGAAAAACTTGTGCTCTTAGATCAAAAAGTATATTAGAAAGTACATCTGTTTGGACAGTTAAAATAGCTCTTAACTTGCTCAGCAGCAGAGTATTCCTGGCTAATGAAGATTCATACAAAGCTGATGCCAAATCCAGCCTGCAGAATTTACTTTCCCATTAACAGAGCCACCCATACCATCTTTCTATAAATCTTGGGCTCCAATAAAGTGTATTACTTGGAATACTGCTTCTCTAATTATTATACTTCATAATTATGGAAAGGGCAGGCTGATCCAGGCCAGTCATTAATTTGCTAGTAAATGAAGCGTTGCAGGGAACATCTTGTGATTATAATTCAATGCCAGTTAACACAGATATTTCTTACCACGTGTTGCAGGAAAGAAACAACCACTTTTCTTGCGCTTCATCAGTTCAGCTTTTCCTTCCCCCCCTTACAGGAAAAATAAAGCTCTTACTGCTTCTTATTACAAAAGTCAAAAACCCTACAATGCATAAAGAGGGGGAGACAAAATATAACAGAGAAATGCACCCCTGAGACGGGCCTTCTGAGTGAGAGATGGGATGGAAAGCTCCCGCCTTCAAGAACCAGCGACTACCATAGAAATTCAGACCCCCCTCTTGTATCCCCAAAGAGTTGTGGTTTGCACAGCCCAGAGAGCAAAGCCGTTGTGGTAAGGACCACTTGCGACAAGAACTTCACAGAAGAACGTGATCCATTCATCAAAACGGGTATCAACTCTCTTACTCCCAACAGCATTCAAGTTAGAGCATAACCAGAAATTCTATTAAAAACTATGACAAAGTGCCCAAGATAAGCAGAAAAGGCTATTCAAAACTGAGCAGAAACACAAAACTTGAGTGCCTTGACTTGAACATCATCAGTAACAGCACTCTACAGTTAGTATTTTTATATATGTATATATAATGTCACTAGATAATCGCTGACAAACCAGATAATGCTACTTAGCAGCTCCAAGTATTCAGGCTCTGTGTTCCCTCCATCCCTGTCCCTTTAGCTGGTACAAATACTTGACATCTTTCTGTTAGTCATAATGCAGTTTTCAAAACACAAGCTTTTTCTATAATGAGGACAGTTGAATCAACTGATTAACATAAAAAGGAATGAAGTACATCAGTAATGGAGGAGAATGGAGCCTTACCAGAGCATCTGAACTACTCTGCAGCACGGAAAAACAACGGTTGGGTGGGTTGGTTGGTTTGGGGTTTTTAAGTATTAGAGCTTTAGAAGACAAGAAGAAAATACAAAACAGTATTCTGTATTTCACATTTTTATTAGCTTCTTGCTGGCAGGCATTACACTTGGGAATAATATTGCACCAGGCATTAAAAATATGAATTCTACCACGGGGACATTTTGCATTTAGAATCCAATATAAATATTTCTAAACATATTTCCATGGCTACAGATAATATTTGGTTGCTTGATTTATATGCATAGAAAGAAACAGTTGTCATAACTGTAAGAAACTGTACTTATCAAGTACTTTTAAAGGGTGGGATTTGTTTTCCTAGAATATTACAATAGTGTTTATTGATTTAGAAACTAAATTAGTCTACATGATAGCAGCTTTTTCCCAACTGCATTTTAAATTATTTTTGTTTCTTGCTCCCAGTGTCGTAGCATTAGATGGATTAGAAACCGTTTAAAACAGAGGTAATTTTAGCACTTTAAGTTGCGTCAGAGAATTGTGTTAATGACACAAAATACCCTATTGTACTATTTCTTCGGACTCCCTCTTTCAAACAAAAAGGTGTCTTGACTGAACAGGCACATGCATGGTTTTTTTCTGAACAGGACAAAAGGACATTGCTGCTAGAGAACGAAACTCCTCCAGTCCTTACTGATAAACAATAAATAGTCGTATAAAAAAAGCCCACATTGTTGCTTTAGTCAAAATCCAGACTCTTTTGCGTTTACTGTCCAATTAAGTTACTAATCACTGAAGTGGCTCCTGTGGAGTCAGAATCAGTCATCTGTTTTCCGTGCCAATCTACAGAAAGTCCAGTTATGCTCCACTGTGTTTTCATTGGCACGCTCACTCATATGATGAACTCTGGTATTCCTGATCGTGAAGCCTTGCTTTGTGATGTACTCCATCAGATGGACTCTGAGCGACACTTCCTGGTGATAATCGCACGGCCCAAAAGTGAAGGAAACCTGGCAGTCCCTGGTGTCCATCATATGCTTATTCCACTTTGTGAAGTGGTTTGAAATGCCCTCCAGTAACGAATGGACTTTTGTCGTGATAGTGAGCTGTGTGATGATTACAGCCACTGGGTTGGAGTACTTGGAAAGCTTCCGGGTGCTGGACAGCTCCACCACCTCCTCAAAGGTATCCACGGGATACAGCGGCTTGGGGTCATTAAGACACTGAATTAGCGGTTCAATCTGATAGAAGTCTGCTTCCTTCCGAAGCAGGTCGAACTCCTTGAAGTCCAGTGGCAAAGTGAGCTCTGAGGTCCTTAAAAAGTTAAGAACATAACGGAAAAGTGGTCCATCTCTGTCAATAAAGTAATTGCCCTGAGAGTCCCTGGCAGTGGGGAAGTCTCCCCTGAACATGGCCCCAAGCATTGAGTCAGGATATCTCGTTAGAGTTGTGAGGGATGTCGTATACATGTGTCCACCCACATTTAGCGTGACTGGATCAGTCATCTAGAAAGAGAGAAATTGCAGAGTTTATCAAGCCACCACAAGAAGATTCGATCGCTTCATTGACACACACATGGCAAACACTGAAAACTGCAGGCTCTGCAGAGAATCACGCTTCTCCCATTCGAAGCCTTTAAGCGGTGTCCAAACCCGAACAAATCCAAGCCACCTAGCAACAAGGCACAACTGGCAACTAGACAGGATGATACTTAACATTCAGAATGCACGTTTCCAGAATGCTTTAGAAATCTTAACACTGAGCTACTGTCACAGAAGCAAGTTTTGCATTTGGGCAACAAGTTTTTTCCCAGTCTACAGATGGGGAAATGAGAACAGAGAGATTTCCTGAAGAACAAGTTAGTCTGAATGAGGCCCATCAGTGTTCCTTACTTTCACAATCTGTCTCATTCTAGAACAAAAAAAAAAAAACCAACAAAACAACACACCAAAAAAAAAGAAAGGAAAAAAAAAATCAGCTGAACAAGTCTTAAGCCTCTTTCTCTCCTTCGGAAAGGATGATAGTGCAAGTTTAGACACAGGACAAAGTTCACAACCAAAATAATCCACGCTCTAGTTAAGAGGCGTCATTAAAATGGGCAAACAAAAAAGAACTTTCAGCTTTTAACTCTAAAAAGAAATATTTCTTAGCAAATAAGCATGCTGCGTAGAAGAGGGGGGCAGAGCACAAACCAGTCTGCATCAGCTCCCAGATAGCACATGAGGAAGCAAGAGAGAAAGGAACATAAATCCCATCTGGCCACCAACCCTAACAACCAGGACTGAGGCCAGCCAGAGAAAAGAGACATATGCACGGCAGCAGAATGTTTAGAGAAAGAGAAGAGAGGAAAAATAAGATGCGTTTGTCTAGTTTGAGACAGGGTTTACAAGGAAAAATGTTTTTCTTTATAAATAAAATGACAAAGTCCTTAAAATTGTATGCAGGAAGCACAAATTATTTTCAGCCTTTGCATGTTAGGAAAACGGTAACAGTGAGCTTAAGGCGTCAGTTAAGAACTCACTGATTGTACCTGGGAAATACGAATTTGATCTCTCCCCACAAACAGCATGCGAGGGTGAAGCGCTGCAGAGAATGTAAGCAAGCTGTTGCAACACGTACAGTTTTTCTTCTCACATGACTGAAGCTCTGGATCTACACAGATCTGGAAGGATTCTTACTGCAAGATCTTGAAAGCCCAGTTGTACTGCACAGCGTACACTTACATAGGCTCACTTACCATATATCCCCAGTCTCCATTATCCATCTGTTCAATTGCTTGAACTGTGGTATTCCGAGTTTGACAGAAGGCTGCTAAAAGGATACGCAATTCACCTCCTATTATCTCCCTGCAGGATAAAGCACACACAGAAACACGAAACAAAGAACAAAACATGGCAGACCATCAGTACCTACAAGAACAACTGAGGGGAATGCTTTCTAATCAAAGGCAGGCTCTCTGCCAGGAGAGCATTCTGCTACAAAGGCACATTAGCAGAAGAATCTACAAACAAGCTTTTCCCTCCTTCTCCCTTCATGCTACCCACAGGGCTGCCTCCAGAGCACACGAGTAATCACTCCACCAGCTGTCTGACCATCCCAGTTTTGTTAAATAACAAGCAATGTGCCCCTGAGGATAATATACGTTCACAAATGGACTACCTTTCACCTGGGAAGCTGTGAGTACTTTGAAAGACAGATGTCCTTTTCCCAATTAAAAAAGCTTATTTAGCCACCATTGAGGTCATATATGTGATTCGTTAACATTAGTCAAAATTCCCATGCTCCAGTTTCAAACTGCACAGAAGAATGAAACAAGCATGAAAGTCAACGAACAGTAAGAAGAAAAAAAATCTCGCTGTGGAATTATTAAATTCAGTAGTGGAGAACTGCAATTGATAGCAAGAACATCAATCTACAGACAAAGAGTATGAATGGACCTCACAGACACAAACGCACTCTCGAAAGAAATCTCTTTAGAGACAAGCCAGAGGACATCAAACATCTTTTCAACAACGCTCCAACAAAAGCAATTTGAGAAGTGGTTCATGCTGTAACTTCCCAGAAGATGCTGAACTGCTGACTTGCATAACAAGGGGACTCTCTCCACATGAGCACAGCAAGGGAAATCCACACTCTGGGTTGCGCAACTCGGGGGGAGGGGGGTGGGGGGAGGTGAATGACCCCCAGACACCAGTGGAGTTTTTCCAAAGGTGGCCTGTCAACCATGTCAAGTGATCTATGGACAGGGAAGCCAGTCATCAATAAGCCTTTATCCCTATCCAGAGCCTGCCTCTCTGCTAGAACTGCTGAAAATTTAGGTCAGTCTGTTTTAAGCAGGGTACAGCTTCTCAGCTTTGTTTATTTTTACATCTTAAAGACCACACAGTTACCAAGACTTCTGCTCCCATCCTCTTTACTAGCAAACTTCAATGCACAGTCACCCAGCTAAAAGCAGCACAAAGATTTAGCTGAGCCAGAGCCCTGCATTCCAAAACAAGTCAATGTTCACACTTAATTCCCAACCGAAAAGATTACTTGCCCTTCTCATTCCTAGCAAACGAGGTCGGTCTCATTCACCACAGAACAAGGCAGCACACCCCACCTCTCTGGCCTCTGCTACCCTGCCCAAACCCACAGCCTGGACACAACAGCGTCCAGCAGGTCAGGCCTTTGGGGGCCGGCAGCACGAGCACAGCCTCAGCTGCATCTCAGATGTATTACAGTAGAAAAAACAAAATCAGTATATGAAAATCGTGAGGTCAGACAACAGAAGACTAAGGAATACTGAGATACAGAACTAGTTGTACCAGGATCCTATTTTTACAAATTAGAGACAGAGCATGCCTCAAGAAAGCACATTAAAGCACACCCCCCAACAGCAGATAAACCCGGAATGCCAGCTTTTTTGCCAACCTCTAATTATTTTTTTTTCACTGCTCACAAATCAAGAAGTGAATTCGTTCAGGTTTTCTTTATTTGGAATTGTCATTCAAGTACAGCTCATTAACTTTTATGAATAGCCCAGACCTTTTAAATTCTAGCACTTACAAGTGTTGTTCTGGTCAAGCACAACACCAGTATAACATTCAGATGCACTGAAAACATAGGAGAGACTGGTATTGATATTCAAGGAAAACATTCACTTAAAAGTGAAATGATGCAGACAGCCAGAAACTTCACTAGTAATCATGACAGAAGGGATCTGCAGTCTTAATAAAATTAACTGGAATTATACATTCAGAATATTTCAAAGACAGACAGATGTCCATCAGAGTTATTTAAACTGGTGGACAGATACTGTGTGATTTTGGTCAGCATCTAAGTCCACACTACAGATGAATCAAGACTTTCTTTATCGGGGAAAGAAACAGATGACACCGCCTGTCTGCACAAAGGCATGAACTAATCTTTGATCACAGCATGATCACAACACTGCTATGTAACACCAGAGTGAATAATTTACAAGAGCAATTAGCTGAAACAAACCCAGCCCTAAACATATAAGTGGCATCTGGAAGTCTCACTGACCTTTGTGTAAGGACCCAGAATCCCTAGGCACGCACAAACCTCCCTGGCAAAGCCAGAGCTGGAGCGAGATGCACAACACAAAGGGATGATACCAGGAGGCCATCCCAAAATGCCTGAGTGTGATCTCAATGACCCGCTGCTTCCCTCATCAGCCTTGGAGCTCTGAATTTCTAGACAACTTCATAGGCAAAAAAAAAAAAGCTCTGTTTGGGTACAACCTGAGATAAGGACCAGCAAACCACAGCACAACAAGGGTGGGGACGTACGCCCTTCATGACGTATGCCCTTTCAACGATGCTTTAAATTCTTCCTGAATGAAATACAGTGATGTATCAGTGGGGGTGGGCAGACACACTCCATCCATACCCGGGGATGGGCAGCCTCAAGCCAGCAATTGTCCCTGTGTCACACAACAACATACTGCACCCATGGACAGCCTCGCTAATGTGGCTACTCACGTCCAGACAGCAGATAACAGATGACATGCAGCTGTATCCCAAGACGGCCTGCCTTTAATAACCATAAGAAATACTCATTTAAGATGAAATTCAGCCAGACAAACTGCTGACAACATTTAAGCCAAACAGGATGTCATTCTTTGGTGAGAGCAGAAGTACACTGATTGTGTCAAACCACAGTCCTGCTTTCGTTAAGCTGCTTCCGTGAGCAGGGAGAAGATATACAGCATTAACATGATCATCACAGCTGCTGCTGTAGCCCATCACCAAGCACATCCAAAACCAGAAAGGCACAAAGAGAAGCAAGTACCTCTAAAGAAAAGCACTCAAGTCATCATTTTTTACTTAATACACCAAACTGGATACCTGTATTTATAAAATGTTCACTCTTACTTCATATATCATGAGTCAGAGGATTACAAGGCTATTTACCAGCAACACTACTGCAACAGGTAGTGCCATTAACTTCAGCAGGCCTTCTCCCAGAACAGAGCTGCTAACGTGCAACCATTTTGCAAGCTGAAATTCAGAGAAAGCAAATGAAGAGTCAGCTGAACATCTGCATCTGCGAACACACGCACAGACAGGCGGGCTCAGGACAGGCCAGGGGGAGCCAGAAGCACTGCCAAGCATTTGCGCTGCTGGGACCACGTGCACTGCATTTGGTCAAGGCCACAGGCTACACACTGCACCTGGAGAAAACCACTGCACTGCTGTCATATGCAGTTACTTGAAGGAGGAGCAGAAATGCACCTAACAGTTAAAAGTCAAGAGGCACGCACCACCTGATTTGCTCTGAATGTTTTTCATCTAGTTTTTCCAACAAAAGAATTAAAGGATTTACTTGTGGCACTAGTCTTCAGTGGACAGTTTGGTATCAATACTACAACACACACTGTTTAACCTCCACACAAACTGTTTAGCCTCAATAGTTATGTTGGATTTCAAGGTCAATATAGAGTTGACAGGAACTCTACCAACAGCAACTTAAAAATTAAAAAGAGCAAAGCTAGGACTCTGCTTATACAGATAAATATACTTGATATTTCAAGCCACTCACCCACTTAGTGAGCTCCCTGCCTCTCACATTTAGATCTCCAAAGACAAGAAGAAACTCCTGCCCTCAGCACAGTCACTGTACATGGACAGCGTTCTCTATTCCCCAGCCAGTCATAACATTTGAAAGGCAAGTTTTTACTGTACATGATTATTGGTGACTCACCTGAACTGACAAAAAACTAAGCTAGCACCAGTGATGACTGTACTCCACCAAACTGTACAGCAAGATGATAGTCTGCAGAGTGAACCCATGAGCCTCCAGCACTGTGCTACTCTAACAAAGGGAGCGAGGAGGAGGCTAGCTCTTAAAACAACCAGTTACCGAATCTTCTGGTAATTCAGCAGATCAGCTGCACTAAAGAAAGCATCCATCACCTTCTACACATGTCAAGTTTATAATGACTAATACAGTTTATTAAAAATTAACTTAGTTCTTGCTTTTCTTTAGTTGCTTTTTACTAATATTTAGTCTTCACCTCAGGCAGGACGGAAAAACACTCACGCTAGCTACTCAGCATTTTCACTCCTTTATGTCTAATTGCTTCACTATGAATTCCAAGCTCAAGTTTCCTTCCCTCCCCTGAGGAGCTCTATGACATCCTGGTTTAAGTCCAGGTTCCCAACTTTTATTTTAATTGCTACTTGTTTGAAGAGCCCACATCACAATATCACTTTGGCCCTCCTCTCACAAGAGCCAAAGGAAGACACTTGTATCTACCCTGGTCCTGCTGGCCCTGTGCTGCTGAAACAACCCAAAGCACCCAGGCTTTCAGCACCCCTGACAACAGCTGGGTTTTACCCATGTATTTTGTTTCTGTGAAACTAAGCACTAGTTGTCTCCATGTGGAAATGTGTCTCTAAACAGTTTTGGAGGAAGGCAGGTGTCAGAAACACTGAGCCTCCCTGCACACGCCAACGGGACTCAGCATGTGCATGGACGAAGGAGCAACAGCAAGACAGGCAGAAATCCGTTCTGTGAGCCCAGGCCAGAGAGCGGCCCAGGTCTGCAGCAGGAGCCGGGAAATGCTGGTTTCCATCACAGAGGAGCCAGAGAGCTCATCGTGGAAGAACTCTCCTCAGGATCACAGTGATTCAGCAAAGATGCTGGAAATGAACCCATTTTGCCTCCCTCCCTGCAAGTGACCCGAGAGCCCACACCCCCACCCCAAACCACTGTCCCAGCCCTGCCTCCCCTCCCTGGTGGGGCTGGGGGACCCACTCCCCTCCCAGCGCGGGGCAGAGCCCACATATCCCAGACTCTCCCTGCCAGAGATCACCAGCGGGCACCCCGGCCCCCATCCCGGCATCTTCCCCGCTCCTTCCCCCAGCCCAACCGGGAAGAGGACCCGGGTACCATCCCCACCCTAACACCGGCGCGCCGGCATCCTGCCCCGCAGCCCTCCCACGGCACCGAAAAGGCCCCGGGAGCCCGACCCCGCGCCCTGCCCCTCACCCCGACCCGGGACGCGGCCGTCCCGCCTTAACGCGCTCCCCTACAGATGGTGCGGGCACCCCTCCACCCCGCCCCGCCCCACATGGGCCCCGGGCGCCCGGCCCCTCACCGCTGCCCCGAACCAGGGCAGGCCCCCGGCGCGCAGCCCCGCACCCCCCGCCCCGAGGCGGCCCAGCCCGGCACTCACGGGCGCAGCTGAGGCAGAGCCCGGCGGCGGCGGCGGGGACGACTAAGCGCGAGCCCAGAGTTGAGCGGCCGGCGCGGGCGGAGGCGGAGCGAGGGTGTGTCCTAATCAAGTCCCGCCCAAGGTCACGCCCCCTCCGGCGGGTGTAGCGGGGGGGCGGGGAGCGCCGGGCCTCGAAGAGCCTCAGCACCGCCCACCGTTCACCTCAGGGCCGCCAGCCGGGTGGCCGCGCTCGGCGCCCGCCTCGGCCCTGCTCCCGGCCGCGGCGTCACCGAGGGGGTTGAGAGAGGCCCGGCCCGGGCAGCCCCGTCGCCAAAAGGCGAAGCCGTAGCCGCGGGCGGGGCGCTTGAGCCCGAGCCATGCGCCTCCCCGTCAACGCAGGGCGGGCGACTGGTTGTCCCCGGCGGGCCCGACCGGCTCCGGCGCCGCCGCCGCCGGGACCGGAAATGACGTAAAAAACCCCCGCGCCTCCCGCCATCGCAGGCGCCGGTTCTCGCGAGAGCTCAGGGGCGGAGCGAGGCCGCCGGCGGGGCGCGTGGGGGCGGGGCCTTGTCGTCAGCGGCGGCGCCCCGCTGCCTCCGCGCTAGAGGACACGGCCAAGATGGCGGCGTCTGCGGCGGCACTGCGGCACCTGGCGCCGCTGGGCGCCCGCCTCCCGCCGCAGGGCCGCGCCGGCGGGCGGCTGCTCCAGCAGCGCAGGGGGATCCGCCTCTCCGCGCCCGCCGCCATACAGGTAGCGGGGAGGAGTGCCCCGAAAGAGGGGTTGGGGGAAAGGGGCTCGTCCCCCTCAGGGGAAGTGGCCGGCCCCGGGGCGGGTGGGCGGTGAGGTGAGGTGACTCCCCGCGGCCCTGGCGTGTGGGGAGCCCGGCGGCTGCGGGCCGTGCTCCCGCCCTGCCCGGCTGCTGGTGTCTCGCAGGTGACGGTGCGGGACGCGCTGAACCAGGCGCTGGATGAGGAGCTGGAGCGGGACGAGCGCGTCTTCCTGCTGGGCGAGGAGGTGGCCCAGTACGATGGCGCCTACAAGGTGTGTCAGGGTGCCGTTACCGGGCCGGGAAAGGGCCTCGGGCGGGCCCTGACTCCTCTCTCCTGCCCTGCAGATCTCCAGGGGTCTCTGGAAGAAGTACGGGGACAAGAGGGTGATCGACACCCCGATATCAGAGGTAAGGCTGCCCTCTCTCCTACCCTGGCCAGCCCTTCATCAGCCACTCCCCCTCACTTACCCCTTGGTTTCCTTCTCTTTCAGATGGGCTTCACAGGAATCGCTGTTGGTGCTGCTATGGTTTGTAAATTTGCATTCCTCTTCTACTGACTTAAGAACTTAAATTATTTTTATGTAAAAACATACTAATACATATTTTAATCTATTTAATAGGCGGGGCTGAGACCAGTGTGTGAATTCATGACATTCAACTTCTCTATGCAAGCAATTGATCAGGTTATAAACTCGGCTGCCAAAACCTGTTACATGTCTGCAGGATCAATTGCTGTTCCCATTGTCTTCCGGGGCCCCAACGGGGCATCAGCTGGAGTCGCTGCTCAGCACTCGCAGTGCTTCGCAGCTTGGTACGGGCACTGCCCGGGACTGAAAGTTGTTAGTCCTTGGAGCTCAGAAGATGCCAAAGGTCTGCTGAAAGCATCCATCCGGGACGATAATCCAGGTGAACACAGGCAGATCATGGTAATACCTAGCACTCGATCCTGAAAAGAATGTCTTTTTTCCCCTCCTGCCCCATTTAAAACAAACAAACAAACAAGATTGTTAAACCCTAAAACACTCAATGTTGCTTTACTGCAGCTTTAAGGTACTTACAAGGGCACAGAAGTATTTACTCTTTTCCTAACAGTCACTTGCCTTGCTAGCTGTAGACTAATTTTGTGCTGTTGCCAGCTACATGTCTTTAGTACTAGTTTGGTACCAATCAGGAAACTTAGAAGCATTTATGAATCTGTCATAAAGGGGTTAAAAAGGATGAAGATAAGTCAGGAGGAGTTCTTGCATATACAGTGTCTATGTAACTCATTTTAACAGATCATGAAATTCAGATAATAAATTCAGAATGTCATTAATTAAAAGCAGGGCAACCTTTGTCTTTATTTTTCACAAACATGCATGCAAAATCTAAGACTTTTCTAAAACTAGCGATTCTACCATCATGTACCAAAAGTTAAATACCTGATCTCATTTAAGACTAATTGTAGATAATTTTAAAAAATTCAGCATTGAAGTAAAGACTGTGATTTTTATTTTTTTTTTAAATTGCTTCCACAAACATACTTGAGTCCTTGTTGCCTGGATGGGCTTAGTACCTTGAGCTAGCCTGCTGCAGTACCGTTAATCATCAGTATAGTCCTGTGCCTGCAGATGTACATGTTAATCCAAGTATGTTTTCTTCTAGTTGTGATGCTGGAAAATGAATTACTGTATGGTGTTCCCTTTGAAATGTCTGAACAGGCACAGTCAAAGGATTTTGTTGTTCCAATTGGAAAAGCTAAAATAGAAAGGCAAGGTAAGCCAAGAATACAGTTTGTTTCCTTATTAACTGAACTGCTTGGGTTCTTTTTTTAACCTCTTAGCTATTCAGAATATTGTTGTCATGGGGCACAGAAAAGTATTTGAAATGTAAAATATTCAGATGTTATTTTATCCAGTAGTATACTTTAGTGTTCTGTTGCCCATATAAGGAAAGATCACCTGATTCTCTATATCTTATCTAAAGCTATACCCTTCTAAAGGATTTGTTCTGTAGGATAGAGATGGAGTAGGTGATGGCTGAAAAACTTTTTTCCTCACCTTAGTATGTAATTTTTTTCAGAAATGTAAAAAGAGATCACTAGTATTTCAGCCCATTTGTTCATAATTCACCACTGAATTATACAAATGTTTGAAAAGGATAACCTGAAAACTATATTAAATATATTTTCAGTTCCCTGAATTAAAGGGTAAAGTTTGTGTCTTAGCGTAGCCCTTCCGCTGCTTAAATTTACAGGAGAATCAGAACATTACCTTGAAAGGAGCCTGAGGTCTAGAAAAAAAGCTTTAAATCTTAAGAGTTTGTTTTTATTTTAACACTTGTTTCTGTTCTAGGAACTCATGTTACATTAGTGTCACACTCAAGACCTGTCGGACACTGTTTGGAAGCAGCTGCTGTACTTGCCAAAGAAGGTGTAGAGTGTGAGGTGGGTGGGGTTTCTGTTGCTTTTCTCTTTCCCTGAAGTGGGAGAAAAAGCAGAGGGTCTTCCTGTCCAGGCTCTGCAAAACTTCAGTGTATTAACTACAAGCTTCTTATATTTGTAAATGCCTTAGCGGCATGTGCACTTCATGTTTCTGCATTTGACCTTTTCATCACAAAGTTAAGGCAGAACTGCTAACGATTTTCAGATTGACCCAGCTGTATGGTAAGCAGAACAATGACAGTATGTATTAGTATGGTTGTATCTCCATATAGCAAGACTCAGCCTATTTGGGATTTTCCAGGAGCCACCAGAAACTGTTCCTCACAGTCTCTGCCAGGAAAAAGTTAGAAATTTTATTAACTTTAAGCCTTGTCTTCAAAGTCAGAACAGATGAAAGTGCTAAAGGGCACTGTACCCAAACAGTGGTAACCGACAGGCTTAAATCATAGCAAAACTCGCACGGTCCCCTTTTTTCCCCCCCCAGGTGATAAATCTGCGTACCATTCGACCAATGGATATTGAAACAGTGGAAGCCAGCGTTGTAAAGACAAACCATCTTGTAACTGTAGAAGGAGGTTGGCCACAATTTGGAGTAGGAGCTGAAATCTGTGCCAGGATCATGGAAGGTACAGAGTTTTGCAGTACACATGTTGATCACATTCCCTAATCTATAAATCCTGGCAACTTCTCGATAAAGCCAGACGAAGGCAGAGTTAAGCTTTTGTATCTGAGGAGCTTGAGCCTAGCTGTCTTGCTCTAGAGATTTTCACAGGGTGGATCCAGTTCGTCTTCTGTTGCAGGTAATTCTTATCCCAGGAATTGGACTGTGTGAGAAGCAGGATGGAAACTTTCTGTCCAAACCATAGTGCATTAAGATAGATGAGCAGGAACAGCTCTGTCTGGAGTATTGGAGCTACAGGAACAAGACTGTTTAAATAGATTAAGATTCAGAAACTGAATTGAGAGAAAACTGTAGTGCATGGCAACCTGACAACTGTCTTCTGTTTCAGGACCTGCCTTTAACTACTTGGATGCTCCAGCCGTGCGTGTTACCGGTGCTGATGTTCCTATGCCTTACGCAAAAATTTTAGAAGATAACTGCATACCTCAAGTGAAGGATATAATATTTGCAGTGAAGAAAACTTTGAATATCTAAGTTGTAAATACATGTTTTAAAGTCCTGCTTTACAAAGTATTAATGGTGTAGGGCAAGTTGTACGCACAACTTTTGTTGTATAGCTACATGAACTTTTTGTACAGTGGGGAAAGTATAGTGACCTCCCAGAGTATTTATATGGGGTTACCCTCTAAGCCACACTTCATATAAGCAACGATGTGGTAATGCTTGTTTGTTCAACAGTACAGGTGGGTTAGTGCTACTGTATGTGGAGAAATCCTGTTCTAAATTCAGAGTGAGGAAAAAATCCTCCATTTCTGCTTCGCTTGCAATGACCAGACCAGCTGTGTTAAACTGGCTGTAGTGGCGGTTGAGTGAAGAACTGCCGTGAGCAAGAGGGGGCCTCCAGTCCTGCCCTGGAGTGCTGTACAGCTCTCTAGGAGCCCATGGGCGCAAGGCTTATTAAAGGTGAATGGTCAGACTGGAGTGAGTGAAGCCTTGCTTTTCAGTTCAACAGTTAACTGCAGCCATCGGCACAAAGTGGCTTTGGAAGCCTGCGGTATGGGTTAAAAGATGCCTAACGTTTAGTTTCAAAGAGCACTCCCCTCACGCAGGAAAGCTTCTGCACAAGAGCTTAAAGATCCTGATCCTTTTCAGTATGTGTTGGGAAACACTACCTGATTTTTCTTCACTAGCTGCCACATACAGTGATAAAAAAATACTTGCCCTGATGCTTTGCTTTATGTATTATTTTTTTAAACTCATCGTATGGGCTAACTATAGCATGCTCAAACTATAGTTCTTACAGTGCAAAGTAAGTTATTTTATGCAGACGCACTGAGCCTGGGTCTGAAGCAGCAGTTGCATAGATTGTGTTCGAAGAGCTGGGAAACTCGCAGCAGCCTTTCGGCTAAGGGGCTATTCCTGGCAGGCAGGGCGAGCTCTGCTAGGCTTTGCTTGGCAGCTTCTGGTACAGCGTGAGAGCTGCCTATAGGCATCTGTGCAGCATGGCTCGCTTTACACCCCAGGTAGGCTGCCTTTCCGCTGCGCTCTTGGGAGAGGAGATACTTACCTCTGTAAGTAGACAGAAGAGCTTGGGTCCTCTTTTAGTTAAGGGCCAGGAATACCTTTCAGGGTATTTCCTTTAGCAGAAGTGCTGTTAGGTTCTTAGGAAGTCTGGCTTGCAGGCGCAATCCTAGTGGAATATACCCACCACCACACTGCTGAAGGAATTCCATTAACATTTTAATAAAAATGACTGAATATCACAGGTTACATGAAACTTTGTACAGACATTCTCTGCATAGTAACAAACACTGATGTACTTGAATTTAAAAAATGGATTATCTATAATCCTTTAAAGTGCAATTTGTTTAAGGTTTTAAATCAAAAAGGATCTTTCAATAAAGTTTAAGCTGTTGAATTAACTTGAAGTAACTTTGCATTTAACTAAATCAATAATAATAACCCAGTGCCCTATTAACTCCCATTTCAACTGCTTCCTCATTTAAAAACACTTTCCCTTAGTTACAGGTAGAATGTCCATTTAAACAAGTTTAATGAGACAGCATTTTTACTCCACCAGCAAATATGGTGGGAATAAGATTTAATTCTCTAGTTCCCTCACCTGTGCAGTACACTTTAAGGGTTGGAAAGGGTTGGATTATCTAAAACAAAACTTGCCGATTCAATGCAGCAAGAATTAAGATGAGTTACAAGTGCATGAAAAGAGTTGAAAAACTGAGCAGACTAAAACTACATTTGTGTAATTTGAAAAAAGGGGTGGAAGAGAGCTAGAAAAAAATGCATTAATTCACCATGATCATGGTCATTCCTATTTTCAGATTTTTATTCAGCTATATAGAAGTTGCTGTACCCCTGAAACTGTAGCTAGAGAACAAAGTAAAGAATGGAGTACTTATCACAGCATGGCAATGCAATTCAGACAGGGCAGTGCTGCTACTCAAGGAAAGCTGAAACAGGGGTAAAGGGAGCTACAGCGTGATTAGCCACTATATGCTGGTGGATCAGTTGCTGGTCAGGAGGGTCTTGTTCCTAGACAGCACAGGAGGGGGAGAGGGAATTCAATCCTGGTGTGACCAGCGGCCTCAGCTGATCCTGGGAGCGCTGTAGTCACACGTCTGTGTTTTCTTCAGAGTTCCTTTCTGAAAGTTTTGAATGGAGCTGAGTAAGGCTCCTCGGCTTGCACTGACATCGGGCTGTGGGTTTAGCTGCGTTGGCACCTCTGTACTCGGAGGAGGAGGAGCTGCTGGTGGCAGGGGCGGCGGTGGCGGTGCTGGGGGTATCGACGATGCTCCTGTTGAGGAAAGAAGATGTAGTTGGATTATGCCAAGGAGGCCCTGCCGCAGAGGACTGCAGCTGCTTAGCTGGACTTGGTCAGTCCTGTACTAGTCACGTCATTCCTTGAATGCCAGTGGAGTGTGCAGAACAGAACAGATGAAAAATGCCAAAAGTGATCAAATCCCTCTATCTGCAGGTGACTCGTGTCATCCGAGATGCCTCAGAAATGAGACGTGAAATGCCTCAGTACTCAGGGATGCAAAACATGACTCAAATGTGATCTTGCACTGAGGGAAATGGAGGTCACTGAACAGGACTTCCCAGCTTCAGCTTCTCTTGTTTGTCCCCAGAGAAGCAGTTTGCTCTTTGGGTCACGAACAGTAACACAGACTGGAAGCAAATGTTACTACCTGTTCTTATTTACATGACTAACTTTACATTCTTATGAAGGACCACATCACTGTAGTATGTGATGACTGCTTGGTCAGATTATACTCCATTTTTAAAGTACTAACTGCAGATAGAGTTTTCTGTAAGTGTTTTACACTTCCACAGTACTGTCAGACTTTCTACAAACATGTAACAAATGCTGGTCTCACAGGCTGAATGAATCACAACAGTCTGCCACTCACACCGCTTGCCTGCCTCTCGTGTTCCCACCAGTCACCTTTGCACTCTGGCCCTTGCTTTCTACCCCAGTCCTGTCCATCTCATGCTTCTCATCATGTCTCAGCCTCCACGTCCTGACTCCCTGGGAAGCCAGAGCCCACAGCGGTGCATGCAGGGAGCTAGCCCAGCAGCGAGGGCCTGCATGGAGGTGCTTCCTGGCAGCTCAGATCCAGGCAGGTGGCCTTACTTGCCCCAAGAAGCTCTCCCCAACACCCTGATCTTGTGCAACTCTGCTGCTGCACATTGCACCGTCATTTCTACACAAGTATAATCAAAGATCCAGGCAGGAGTAAGAGCAAAGGGCTTCAGAGGTGACCGCTTGCCGTTCCACAAGACATCCACGTGAAGGTGGCATTTGCAGCCCGTCACCAGCTATACGGGGAATGATTGGCCTGTCTTGTCTCACATATTCTGAAATAAGTATGGGCATCATGATTAATATCTTAGAACTATTCAACAGTGAATTTTAACTCCACCATCTAGATCACGAGTTATTCCATAGTAAGACCAGAGAGACAAATGGCACCTATAGTCACACTTGCTTCTGGTAGCTCTAACCTACCAAGAGGAATATACTGATGAGTGGCAAGAACTATGATACTAAAGGACAACAAAACAACATGAGGCCAGCCAAGAGACTATGGTTACTAAGTAGAACTGCTTGCTATGAAGTAAGCAAATACCAAGCAGTTAGAGGACATCATGCCACACAGACTCGAGAGGTATTTGATGAAGGATAAAGCTCAGCTACAGAAAACAAAAAGCAAAGTTCTCTGTGCTCCACTTCTCAATTCCTCACTAACACTTGCTCTCAGACTAACAAGTAATAGTAAAAAAAATAACTGCTGTAATTACAAAAAGCAGTTATACTAGATAAAAGTCATAACTCAAAAGCTCCCTCATTTTCTATTTGTACGAGTCTTTGAAGAGAGACTTCTCCCATGTGGAAGCAACGGCAAAATGAAGAGCATTCATACAAAGCATCCAGTTTTGCCAGTGTACATTAATCCATGCTGTGATTGTAGCACTTCCAGCTCTTCAGGAGAAATTCTCATTGGCATGAAAAACTTCTGTGACAACAAAACATGGAAGTACATATGGGGCTCATCTTCACTCTCCTCCCTTCCAGAGGAAATACTCAAGTCCTAGTAGAAATACTGGACATCAACGGAAACAATTTAACATGCCTGTTGCATGTGGATCAACTGCTCTCTTAAGTAATCAAAACATTACACAACGTTAGCACAAACTGAAATAAATTGCATGTTGATGCCTTGGGGTCATCTAACTTACCCAAATCTACTTTTTACGCTAGCCAAAGACACAAGTCAACTTATTATTAGAAATACTGGAAAACCATCTCCTAGGTTAGAGTCCTGTTTGTCATGTGCATATGGGCTGCCAGCAAAGCACAGTGAAGTAAAACTTGACGCTTTGCCAAAGGAAGAACAAGACCAAGAACAGTTCGAGTAACCACTTTTGTGGTTAAAGTGGTCAGAGCAGAACACTGTAGGACTTGCGTACCAACGCTATCACCAAACTGATCAGATGAACTGCTGTAAAAGAGCCAAGACCAGCTAATCATAAATGAAATGGCTTGAAAGAGATGCAAGAATTGCAGAGAACAAAGACAAGATTTTTGGCTGGAATTGCGAGGTGAGGTTGAAGAGGCTATGAAAGTAGTTTTACAAGATGCAATAGGGAACAATCATGAAAACAGTGGCCAGGACTCCATATGGAACACAAATACAACGGTAACATACGCAGTGAAAGAAAGTACACATATGACAGAGAGGGGGTCAAAAAAGCCACAACGTGCTTAGATCACCATCAACAAATATTATTAGGCCAAGATTCCATGTGTTATCTTCAAATTTTGGTCTGGTTATTTTACAATGGGTGTAGAAAAGACTGGAAAGTAGGGGGAGAGGCCACCTTCCTTCCTGGAAAATTGTTAAATTCCTCAGGACTCACTATTATTGAAATTGAGCTGCCGACAACATCATACAGTTAAAACTCTTGGGAGACTGATTACAGACAATAGTCTTAGATCTGAGCTCCACCTTAAATACACACAGGTTTTAGAATCGTATCTGACTAGCTATGGGCATTATATATTGAACTGATTAATTAAGAGCATGATTCTTAAAATCTTTAAATCCATTCATTTCAGTTAGTTGATCAAAACCAAGCTGTCCTTTTCTTCTTGACACAAGTGAACTAAGATTTCCTCTGCACCACTTGTGTGTACTCATATGCAGTTACATCTACAGATTACGTTGTTATGGCCAACAGTGAAATATTCTCCTGTATTTACTAGACAAAAACCAAACATTTGAGACAAGTGCTCAGTTATCACTAGACCTTTCCAATACACACATTGGGAGAAGTTGCCTGCAAACACACATTTTACTCATTCATGCAGTTGTAAGAATAAAACACTCAAACAAGAACTTACCAAGGGTTTTTTACAGGGACATTTTTGTTAAAAGAGTGTGTTAAAAGGAATAGGAAGTAAATCAGATGCTGTAAACTTGATGCCTGAATTGAAACAAAAACTTAATTATGAATTTAAAGTGACAGTAATTGTGCAAACAGCATTAAAAACTTGGCGGAGAATGGGATGCAAACAAAGAAAATCATTTTAGTGATGAGTTTTTAAAGATGCTGTATTTCATTAAAATAATCCACAAGAATATTCAGATCTTTTTCTTCTATTCCCTCCCAATACTAAGCAAGTTCAAGAGTTGCATTCAACTTTCCCATACAGAAACAGAGCATCTTTAAAGAGATAAATCAGCATTAGCTTACTTTTCCGAAAATTCACGTTCAAAATGATGCATGCTCTATTGACGACAGCAGAGAAAGAGAGAGGACACAAGTTAATCATCTGGTTCCCGTGTCAAAGTAAGAAAAATAAATACTGTTAGCTGAAAAGTTAGTACAAAAATCAATACATTCTTGTTCACCAACAAATAGGAGGATAGCAAACTGACTATTTCCTATTACATATATGATACTTTGTCTGATTCTGAATAACGGACCACAATTTTCCGTGCTATAAGCATTATACTTGATGAACAAATACAAACACCCATGCTTTCAGTTGCACATGCCATAAATGAAGCTTTACAGGATTAAAGTGCATTTAGAGAGATTTAGCAAGAAATCTGCAGAAAGATTAGCCATAGAAGACGAAATCCATTCAGTTCAAGGAACGCTTCCTGTGTATTAACAACTGTATTTACACTTAGCTGCATGGCTCAGAGACACTCAAGAAGAGCACTTACTAAAGCATTCAAATTGCTTTACAGAAAGGTGATGAGCAGAAAAGATGCACCATATGGGTGTCTATGAAACACATTTCGTACTGAAGGATTCAGAACAACTGACACAGAAAAAGATAGCGAAAGTACAACTCTTTCACTTTATTCCCACAGGGAAGCAAAAATGGCACCCTCCGAACTTTTCCCTAGTGTAAGAGAGCTCGCTGGTATTTTACGGGCTTATTGGATTTAGAGAAGATGCAAAGAAGTTTTAAATAACCCATACCACAGTGTTCTGCATCCTTTCTGATCCTAGCCACAGCTTATAGCCACAAAGAAAAAGAACAGATTTTCAAGGAAGCAAAGAATTGTGCAAGTGGGGAAAAAAGAATCAAACATTCAAGGGGAATGTCAGAAACACAGGAAGTTACATCAGAATCACTTGCCATGATCTAAACAATGTATTTCAAAGATGTTATTTAGCAGAGTATCTGCAACAAAACCAGCCCAAAACATTCTAGTCAATGCGAAAAGCCCATGAGAGCCTATGTTTCTAGTAGACACCCTTCCCCTCAAAGCAGGTCATGCATTCAATCCTACAGGTGCAGCTGTCATTACAAAGACAGCTGAAGCCAGCAATCATTTTATTTCTTAGTATGTTTTGCATTGACTATACCAAGCACTCTGCAAGCTAAGTCTCACAAGGTCTTTGTTCAGAGACAAAGCACCTCTCAGTGTGTGAGAAACCCCCTGAACGAGGTTCCTTCCCCAGGGCACGTCAGCCTGGAGCCCGTTCCTGTTTGGTCAGTGTCTGGCTCTGCACATACCTGTGCACTACATTGATTTGGTTGGTTACAGGCCAAAACAAGGGAAAGAGCTTCTGTTGGGTACATTTCTCGATGTCAGCCTTCATTTTGCCATGGAATCGTAGCAGCAAGATGCTTTGAGATGCCATGATTCTAACACAACCATGGCCAAACCAGAAAGACAGACTGAACATCTCATTCCCCTTTTGAGAATCATCTCACCCCACTGATACCCACAAGCAATTTTGGTTTAGAGGTAAATATCCTTAGTAAGCGCAAGGAAACTGGGAGAGATACAAGCTACAGATGCATCACTTGTCACAAAGGCAGTCCTACCACGGGGCCAGTGAGTCTTTCATCGAGTAACAGCAGACTTGCTTAGAACAGCTAAAACTACAACATCGCTGGTGAAAAAAAATCAGGCACGCTAGCTTTTCTCTTAGAACTAACACCTAAAGTTTCTTCTATGAATTCTACTCACTAAAGCATTCCTGAAATGGTGACACTTGCCTTTACACCCGATCAAAACGATGAAAGCCATTGGCACACTAAAGCACTTTCCAGTTTGAATGTGGGTAGGGCCACGTGCACCGTGTCAAACGGGGCTGGTCACCACAAGTCATCATGAGCACACTGGCAGCAAGATGACTGACACACTGTGACAATGAGGTTTGAACAACAGAGCCAAGTTTTAAGCGCAAACTTGAGCAATATTTAGCCATTTGAGCCACATCTAGACATAAACATGCATCACATGCTCAAAACTTGAAAAAGCTTTCAACCAAGTTCCAACAGGTTCAAGTGCAAACATAAGTAAAAGGTAGTTTTATTGCAGAAAAAAAAAATGTTCTCTAAACATCTGTCCATTTTGGAGGCATAAGGTTTTCTTCTGCATTTTCAGCTACTTCCTTATTAAAGCATACAGAACTTGAAATAAACCCTCCAGCTAAGAGTCAGTACATCCAGAGAACAGCACTGTTATTGCACAACACAGTAACAGTAATTATCTTGTTTAGACTAACTGGAGAAGTTAGTTCATAAAATATACACTTCAACATACCCTCAACTTGAAGGAGAAATGACTAACTTGAATTTCAGCATGACTGATTTGAATTACATCAGACAGACTGCAGTGTCCTTTGAAAGACCATTCACAGCAAACGCAAATTTGATTGCATCACTTCAGTTAACGTGTTGTCCTGTGTAGAAAGTTCCTGGGACTAGAAACCATATGGCGTGAGTCATTATAACAAACAGCAATGCTATGGACTGCTTCCCTTCTAGAAATGTATTCCATTAACACCTTTTGCTGTTAATGTTTGCCAGTGCTCCTCTTCTAGCCTGTCAGACTGAAGCACATCCACTGTCACTCAATATTCAGATTTGTAATCAAACTCATCAGCATTTCTACTGCCCACTCAAGCAGATTCTTCACCACTTCCCACCACCTGTCCTAAACATGAGCAAAACTGTTTGCACAGCTACCCAGCAAGCTAGAAAACAGAACTGGCCAAAAATAATAAAGATATTATTTTTAACCCAAATCAGTGTCTGACCTGCTTCTGCCAGTTCTACTGCTGTTATCAGTGGGCAGTAGCAGAACTGGGGAGATTTATGCTGCCTAAAGCCACTGAATTTGTCACACCCAAAATTCCTGAAACTACATCACAGCAGTACAGGTGTAAAGAGACAATACACAGAAACAAGGGATCAACAGACAGTATTTCAGAGTCAACAGACCATTAACATGAGAACAAATGCATACCGCCACGAGGCCCAGAAGATATGTGGAAAGTAGCAATGTTGGTAGGACTGGAGTAGTAGAGACTTTGAAGCAAGCACATATGCTCTATGGGTAAATCATATCATGTATATCTGAAGAAAGGTTATTAAATGAAAAAGAACAGTATGAAAAGGCTCTCTGTGGCCCTCAAAAGAGGGCATATGCCCACATTCAGGCTGACACAAGGTAAGTATCATCTCTGTGTCTCTCTGTTCCATCCTTGAAAACCACCATCCCTTGAACATCCTTGGGAATAACACCCACAGTTGAGGGGTTGGGGGGCGGGGGGCTAAAAAAGAAAGAAAAAGAAACACTGTAATGACTGGAACTTACCTGCTGTAGAGGGCGGAGTGGGTGATGATGGAGATGTTAATGGGGAACTCGCCCCAGAGCCTGCTAAATAAAACAACAGTCTAGTAACTAAAGCTGTGACATTAAAATTCACCACAGTCAGACAAGACAGATCGTTGGAAACAGGCCAACTTTATTGACTGAAGATCCAACCCTGCTTCCACTGAAATCTTGGGAAAGATTCCCATTCATTGGAACAGTGTCAATCAGACCCAATCTGAACAGACAGTCTTTACAGTACACAGTATCAGAGGAGGTCCAAACACCTAAGAAGGGCACTCAACCGTATTCCTCAATGCGAAACACTTCTTTTCTGTTGCTTAGGCTGCTGGATTTCAGCGTCCAAATTCTGTTCTCCTTAAGAGTTGTGCCACTGCATGGATGGCACCCCATTTCTCCTTCTAAGAGATGATTTTCAGTCAGTTGCTGTACTCCGCAAGTTACTTTGATATCTGACTATTCCACAATAGGCTGCCTTTGGACACATTTTAGCCAAGCAAGTCAACTCTTAAACTGTTTGGTAGTACCAACTATTCCTTTTAACTAAACGAAGACCTGTCAAAGGCTCTGTTGCTTTAGAATTTGGCACTATAGCAGCAATTAAACAGATCAATTTTCTCATTAGTCTTAACACCTTACTACAGAATACAGATCACCACAGAGTTTCTCCCTGAAGGCTGCATTATATATACCAACCAAATAACAGTTGTTATTATTATTCCATTCAAATATCAAACACAATGAAGAGACTGGGTGTTTTGTTGAGGAAGGGGGCACAGAAGAGAGGACTCATTGCTTTAAATTAGGCAGCTGAAAATCTAACACTGACAATATTTTTAAGCCCTCGATTTATCTATTATTAAATACCCAAACCAGTGGTGTCAGGCTTTGGTAGTCCAATGTTAATGTGTAAACTGATGGTGACCCTGGATCTTTTAAGCCAGAAAATGACAGCAACAACAAAAACATCGGCATAGCTGTGTAGAAGCAAGCTCTTCTCTCTGTAGTTACCTGAGTTATTTGAGTTGCTGTATTTTGCTGAGTGTTCTTCCCCACTTTCATAGGCAGAGCGTTTTGACTTCTTTAAAATGGAGCAGAAGAAACAGAAGATGGGAATGAGTAATCGCTTTTCATAAGGACTGAACTCACACACAGATTTGTAACAGCCACCCACTGTATCACACAAGGTTTATCAATGCCTAGCATCCCTCTCCCCACACCCAGCACGTGCTGCCATGATGACAAGCAGCAAGGCTGTTCTATGCTCACATATCTCCAGGCAAGCAACCAGGGCAATTCCAGTGCCCTGTGACAAGGGAAAGGCAGAAAAACTGACCCACCAAAGAGGAAGAGAAGTGTAGTGTGCTGCAGGAGCAGACTAAAAAAGGCTCCAATACCCTCACCGGGCAGCAGGAAGCACAGGTTGTCATCTGTGTATGAGGTGTTAACTAAGGCTGTCTTCATACAGCAACCTCAAACAGGTTAAACCAATATGCAAGTCATCTGCTATTGTAACTTAAACTTCTTAGAAAGTCTATTGCTTAGTGACAGAAGTGAAAACAATCAGGAAGTAGTACAGAAAATCACAGGACAGAGTAGAGCAGTGTACTTGTGGCTGTGCATGCTAAACATTCAAAAAAAAGACACGCTACTTCTGTGTGAGAAACTTATTTAAATATTGCTTACTTTTCGTGCTAAGATCTTCCTTTTCTTTTTTTCTTCTTCAGAGCCATGATGAGATTGAGCTCTTGTCAGCCTTCTGTGCTGGTGAATCTTCAAAATTAAGGGAAAACCAGAAAAAGACCATGTTAAGAACTTCAGTGTTCTCAAACAAGGTGTATGTTTGGGGTACAAGAAAACACTGTAGTCACTTTGCATGTTTAGTTTTCTTTTTTCAGTTTTAGTTTTTATCTTTACTGTTGCTGGTACAGGATGGAGCTTCACACTGCAGTTAAAACGATCCTTTAACTTAGGAGCCACTGCCTGTGAAACCACATCACTTAAAATAGTGAAATGCCACACAATCTACAGCTGTTCTACAACTCCTCATACTGCATTTTTTGGGAAAGTAAATCTGTTGATGAAAGCCTTTACTCAAAATCACTTTTGAGTAAAAACTCACTTTCCCCATATAAAAGTGATACGAGGAAATGGAATGTGTGTAGGAAATACAGTAAATGCAGACCTTACCAATTTCTGTTCTTCTGTTAATCGCTTTTCTATGCATTCCTTGGAGGTTTTCAATGCCTCTTTTAGCTTAGTAGGAATCTAACACAGAATGGGGGGGAAAAAAATTATAGCATAAAATGTGATAAAGAAAAACACAACTTCACCACTTAAAACTCACCATTCATCTGACCATGTTGCTCATCTAAAGCCCTAAGTTCTGACACTATCCCCTTAGAGAAGGAGAAAAGACGACTCTAGATGCATGTTTTCCACTCCAAATCTAGCTACAGATCTAACAGCAGGGACAAAGAAACACCGAATAATGGATACTCTAATGGCAGGGACAGCTAACTCTTTTGATACTCCAGTCACATCCCCAAACTGCCATGAGGCTGACAACACAAGACACACAGCATGTGGCCTCCAAGAGAAGTACTCTGGGGCAGCTCCCCAATGGGAACAGATGTGGCTCCCCAAAAGTCCCAGCACTGCAGCGCTGGAGCTGGCAACAAAGCGCTGATGGTGTCACCTAGCAAAACCAGTTTCCACAGGTCTTAGCAATTCGTTTCCTCTCACTGCAAGGGATGCACATTACTTAGCAGCCTCTGCTCAGGCAGAGCACCTTCATTAGGAACGCAAATATGCTCCAGGACAGGAACGGCACTTCAACACTCATGGGTCACACCATGGGCCCCTTCTAAGGGGTGATATAATGTTCTTGGGTACAATTCAGCAAAGGAATCCAAACACTGATGGTAATCCATAAAGCCAGCTCTCCTCTACCCTATCTGTTGATTAATGTGTAGCTTCCCACAGCTGGACACTTCCACGAACATCAGCAAATCAATGCTCAACTCTACCTTAAACTGTGGTTTCTCGGAGTTTGTTAGCAGGACATCACTGAATAATCTGTGAGTGGATGAAAAAAAGGAGGGAAAAAAAAAAAAAAAAGGAATATTATTCCCAAGAGACAGGCAGAACCATAGCGAGACTACTACTGGTCGTGTTCACTTAACTCCCTCTTTCTCCTTTTCCTTCTCTGTCCTCATCCCTAGGCCACTGTTTGGTTTTTTTCCCCACAGGTTTTTAGGTACTGCTTTTTATTTTCTAGCACTGCTGTAAAATGAGCAGCATCCAATCCTCAGAATGCAGCCACTACTGATGGCAGAGTATGCAAGAATGTGTGAAGTATTTTGAAAGCTGACAGAACAGGTGCAATTATCAAAGGCAGAGAAGGGTTCCCCCAAAAAAAGAACACTTTTTGCTTAAAAGTATATGGATTCTTTAATGACCAGATTACCAGGGACTTGATTTTAAATTTCACCTAAACAAAATCATTGCTGTTTTTAAGGAAACTCTCTTAGCACAACTATTGTTTTAGCATTAACAAGAACCATGTGAAAGATCAATGAGTGAACTTCACATTTGAAAATATCTGCATTCTTGTCTGTACTCTGGCAAAGGCTACTAAAGCAAATATTCTAATATTTTCACTCTCCCCTCTATGGTATCAGCAGCAACAGCATAAATGATTAATCCTTTTCCATCCAAAACAAAGACACTAGAGGGCAATGGTAGTCTGAAAATAAACTGGTTAGTCCATTTCAAGATACTTTGTTCTGGAGAACATACTAGAAAACTGTCCCAGAAAGAGATCTCAAGCCTGGCTCAGAGATAAATAGTTCAGAGATCTTTTGTTGCTGTTCACTATGGAAAATTATCACAGGCCTATACTAGAGAAAACAAATTCAAGTCTAGAATCAAGATTATAAGAACAGTATTCCACGAAAAATTCAGAAACAAAGCAAATTTTAAAAGACTTAAAAAAACCCAAAAAAGTTCACCTTTGTTTACAGGGCATTTTTCTGACCCTTTCTGATTATATGGCCTTGCAAAATTAAGCAAACTCATCGTTTATATGGTTATAATAATAAAGCTTATGAAATATTTAAATTACATTAATTACTTTAAATTACATTAATTGCATTGCACATCTACATAGAACACTTTTGTAAAGAGTATTGGTATGAAAGGAATGTAGTATAATATCCTACGTATAAGATACAGCTGGGCATGGATTGTTTGTTCAACATCTTTTAAGACCTGTATATTCCTGTATTCAGAGTTTTCTTACCATGTTTCTCCCCTGCTTACATTCTTCTACCTCCCACCTCCTTTAAAAGCAGATGAAGGGAGGAGTAGAAGGAACTGAAGGCTGAGACAAGCCTGCAGTGACTTTTCCCAACCAGGAAACATGAATCTTGGAGCATACTCTGACTGCACTGCAATCTGTATACTGCGAGATCAGACCCAGACTTAGGTATGGGCAATCTGTAATTTATAAGGTCGTGACTCTGGCACCTCGTATTAAGAAAAAATAAAAGAACACCCCACCAGGAACCATGGTTCTACGCTCAGCATGCTGGTGACATGTCACAGCACAGTGACAGCAGACAATTTCCCTGGTAATATTGTCTCCTAATTGCAGGCAGGGTGGCACTGCAGACAGGTATGATCTCCAGCTCAGTCGTGTACCGACATTGCTCCCTTTCTGCATCCTAGTCTTGCCCCGTACCTGCCCTTACCACTTCACTGCATCACTGGGAGGACAGCCTGTAAGGAAATCTATTCTGTCTATGCTTCAGAGAATCCCTAAGCCAGCCCTGCAAGAAACCAGACAACTTCTACACAGCATTTCATACCCAGACCCCGTCTAAATGTCACTGCTGAGCAAAGCAAAAGATTATTTTGCTAGTCAGAAGTAAACTGAAAGCAAAATCTACTGAAGTAGGTCTGAAGGGGACATGCAAAAAGACTCCTTATTCTAAATGCTTTAAAACAATCTGTACGTGATCTTAATCATGCCTGCACTACTTTAATGGCTAGGTAAGTTAAACCATAGCACCATGCTAAATAAAATGTGTTCGTAACAGCTCCAACACACCAAGAGACAAAGAAATGTTAAATGAGCGTCTATCATATTCACAAAGGATGAGTTCTATAAAGTCTATGAATTTTAAAGCTTCATTTGGGATACACTGTACATTCCTCAGAATGAGGAGCAAATCTTTCTAAAAAGGAACAAGAGCAAAATGTTTCTCCCTCCTAATAGAATTAAAAACATTGCTACGAGTATAAAACAAGTAAAACAAGACTTACGGCATCTGTAAGAGCCGTGAAACAGTTGGCATGCCATTCTTCATAGCTTCACAGGTCAGAATGGATTCCAACACAGACACTACCAAAGAAAGAATAAGAATGAACACATTTTTGCACAGCAGGATAGCAAATGATTTAGAATGAACGTCTGGCACTGCTGTGTTATGTTCCCCTAAGTACTGCATCAACTAAGCAGTGATGAAGCTCTATGGCATGTGGTTTTTATTATAATGTTACTATTACACATACAAACTTTTCAAGAATGTTAGACATGAGGTGACAGAATCCAGGCATCTAATTACTTACTACACACTGCTTTATCACTCAGTTAAAAAAAAAAAGTTTTATTTATATGCTACCTATATTTCAGGAAGAACATATTTTCTGTCTTTACAAATTACTAACTAATTCTTTCTGGTCACAGGCTACAAAGATGTTAGGCTGCTATTTCACAGCACTTCAGCTTAGGTAAAAGGTAAGACTACTCAGGAAGCCGAGACCAACATTTTCTCAATTGTATACTAACCAACAAACACTGATGGTGCAGGGGGGAAGCTGTCTACTGGAATCGTATCTGGGGGTCTTCCGTATGTCATTTCATACAGTAAGTGTCCAAAGCAATGTACATCAACACCTTCTAATGTCTGTGGAGGAACAAAAAGATAAAACCACAACTTGCTAGAACTAATCAGTTTTTCACAACTGGTTTGAAAACATGTGATAACCCATTAAAGAAAAAGAGTGGTCGTAAATTTGAAGACAGAAAAGATGAACCATTAAGACAGTTCCTAACCACAACTATTTCCCTCCATAACTTTAGCTCAAATGAAATCTTGATGCCTCAAGCTAAGGAAGCTACTGCTCTCTTTCTGTATGTGATGATACAGATGGGATAGCAGTATAGTCATGTTCTATAAAAACACGTGAAGTAGTAAACTTTTTTCATACACAGCAGTTTAGAGAGCCATACATTGATACGAAACACAACCAAGCACGTTTTCCTAGCTAAGTCAAACAGTAAAGAATGAGATTGATGATATGACCAGCTGTCACTTTACAGGGAGGTAGACAAAGACAGCAAAAATGCATACCAAACAAACCTAGGAGAGTCTCTTTCACTCCTCCTTAGGTTTGTACAAGTTGTACATACATGCTAAGCTCCCAGACAGCATATTTCCAAGATTTTTGAATCATGTTTAAACAGAAATGGCTCGTCTTACTGGAAGAGGCTTAGAGCTTTTATGACACTAACAGATTTGGACTAACCATGAACTTTTGATTGTTTCTTTGACAACACAGTAGAACTTGTTTAGCAAGGTCAGCAAGCAGCTGTCTCGTGATGCTGTACGGAATTTATTACAATGAGCACTTAAAGGCAGGGCAAGATGCTGGCTAGAAGACTGTATTGCTGCAACAGGGCAAATTTGTATTCTTATTTTTGTAGGAAGATAATATTTTGCTTTGCAAGCCTGCAGTTAAAAGACACCCTTCAAACAAATAAAACCCAGCTTTTAATACCTGGATGTCTGCAAGTATCTAATCAATTTTTACAGTATCCATCAAAGACAAGGCTGATTACTACTCCCAGCTAAGACCAAGTAATAAGCTGTGCTCATTGTACAGACATACAAGTGAAAAAGTGTGGCAGACAATATGCACATTCCTACGAAATGCAAGACCAGGGTGGAAAAATATCTTAGAACAACTGCAGTTTACCTCCATTTGTGCCAGCACTGCTGTCATGAAAACACTCACCTGCACTCCCCTTCTACCTGCTTACCTTTGGCCTCAGCCTCACTCCAGTGTGCTGCAACAAAACTTCTGTGCAGCCAGACAGTGATTTGGAGGAAGCAGAAAAGGGATTTGATGGAGAAAAGCTCAGATTAAAGAAAGGGGGTTGAGAGAGGGTTTTTTTCATTCTAGTCAGTTCTCCACAAACAGAAGTTGAGGATAAAGGGATGCATTAAGAGTCAGCTGAATTAATTGTCTGAATCTTACATTAATTTTCCGAAACTGTGAAAAGTATGATCGATAAAATGATGGAAGTCCCAACAGGGAATTTTCTAGATCCAGTAACTTGCAGGTGTCCCCATCCAACATCACATTGGCAGAGTGAAGATGGCCATAAGGAAATCCCTTCTCATGCAAGAATTTTAATACCTGAAAAAAATCCAATACAGCAGCACTGTCACAAGATGCTCTGATGATCTCAAGATCTTAAATGCTCCAATACTAAAACAGATACATAATAAATGAGACCCCTGTTTGGAATGCTTGCTCAACTTGATCTTCTGTCTACATCATGTTTGGCTGACTATTCATTTCCATTTCACTGGTAACATTTCTCACAAAACAAACATTTGATGCTGATCCTCAAAGTAGGCTTGTAGACACCCCCCAAAGAGATCTAGAAACTAAAATTCACAATTCTACTGAATATTACAATTTGAAATACAACACTTTCATGACAATGAATGCATGGCATATGTTCTGCAGGCTATGAATTACTTCTTTCCCTTTTTCCACAAGGAAAAAACTACATTATCACCTCTCTCCCACTTAAGCTCCACACATACCAACTGCCTTTTTTTTTTTGTCATAAATGACATCTCTAAATTCAACTCCCAGCATCTAATCTCAATTTACATCTAGCTTGTGTGCTCAAAAGTTTATCTACTTTTTCTCGTTAAACCAGTCAGCCTTAAAAAAAAAAAAAGTCACAAAGGCTGGTAAATAAAACAAAAAAAATACCTCTAATATTTGCCTTCCGTATGTTTTTATTTGCTGAAGTTCAAGACCTTGAATTTTTTTAGGATTGCAATATTTCTTCAGGAATGGGTCTTTTGGCTTTGCCTTTAAAAAAAAAACATATCAAGTATCATGCCCAGAAAGCCAGTAATTGTCTTAGTTTGCATAGCAATAGATGGTAAACAGTTTTATAAAAGAAATACTATGGTCATTCCAGAAAACATTCTACCATTTGAGCTGGGGGGAGGGGGGAAGACATTACCTTATAAATAAGGTCCTTTAGTGTCCCTTTTTCACTGAACGGTCTAATAACCAGCGCTGAAGATTCATTGGCAGTGGCAAAAGTGATTTTGTAAATATAGGGATGCTACCAAAAGAAGAAACTGTAGGTAAGTTTTAGATGACAGATTCTGTAATACATTTTTGCTCGATTCACAAGTAAGAAAAGATAAGCCTGAATTGTATATTTAAAGTAATAAATTGGATTCTGTCAGTGACATTTGTTCAAGTTATTCAGTCTTAACCTGGAGTAAATGCAAAGAAAACTTCACAAGGACATTATTCAATTTCCACATGAATTAAAAAAAAAAAAATCCACTATCTTTTTTTAACAAAACAGACTGGCAGTTTAGACAAATGAAGAATACAGCCCCATTAGCACTTACATGAGAAGCTTTACTTCAGGTTTAAGTCATGCTAAGCTAATAAATTCATTCACAGTTTCATACAACTATGGCACTTAAGGAAACTCGGCATTAATAGCTGTCATAACAGTTTCATGTCTTCAGAAATTGTTGTAACAACTTCCTGCAACTTTGTGAAACTGAATGAGACTGCACAGTTGGAAATAAATTACACATGCACACTAACTGACATTGCTAGTTAGGAAAAGACCCCTTGTTCATGTCTTATTTTAATACACCAGTTTCAGTCTGGTTTGGGGGTTAAGAAGCCTAGTTTTCAGCCTCTTCTGCGGTGTGCATCTGGTGAGTTCCAGGACTGCACAGAGGTTTACCAGTTTAAATATCATCCTTTTCAGCCAGTCTCTCACATGCTTAACATCCTTAAAGAGAAATTCCTTTTAGAGTCAAATGCCAGTTTTTCAGAGAGAGATGCCCATTGGAACTATGATGTGGCATTGCACAGGAGCTTAAGTTGTACAGCGTCCATTGTACCTCTACTAAGATACTCCTGTCTTAAATTCAAAGAACTGAAAAAATAATGACGCTCATTCCACTGCCTTATCTACTGCTGCCTGAGAAAATCCCCAGCACACAGGTTAGCAATTACACGTAGACAGCACTATTCTAACAGCCTAAGAGTGTCAAGGAGCTGAAATAAAAGCTCATGATCTCACAGTACTGCACAAGAAGAAAAAAAATGCAATTAACCACAACTCTGAATCTCCCATAATAATCCTGCAGGATTATTATTTGTGCTGAGAACATGTTACCTCATACTGTGTGGGAAATGTAATTAAAAGGTTCACACATCTTTAAATGAAAGCAACTCTAAAATTACAAACTATGTCTACTAGGCTACATGTGCTTTTGCAAGATCAGCCCTTGACAAGCACTGTAGTGCTGGCACAATGTAAAAGTCTTCAAGTAATACTCACAGAACAGGAAGAAAGAAGTTTCACAGCATACTGTAAGTCTTTGTCAGACAAGTATTTATCAGGGCCAAGATCAGCCTGGAAATAAATAGGAAAAGAATGGCATCATAATAGATGTTGCATTCCATAAAGAAAATATGATTATATTCTGCTCTCACAAATTAAGACAGCTGCTTGAAGGTATATTTTGAAGAGCAAGCAAGGAAATTACACATACAGAATGGAACTTGAAGAGGCTGAATAAGGCCATGGTTTCACAATACAAAGCGTCTGACCATAAATAAGTATTATTACCTCCTTCCTCCCCCATATCTGACATGCATTACTACCACTGAATGAACTCTGCCAACCCCAAACTGGGGGACTGTGTGCATTGTGAACTGATAAGGCTTAACCCCCCACCTTCTTCCTCTCCAGCAGAAAAACCTTCCCTCCTACTGCAGGCTTTAGTGATAATCTGCTCTCCAGTGAAGTCTCTCAAACAGTTATGCCCATATAATTAAGAGGGCAGCACATTTCAGCACAGGAGCATAAGCAAGTGTTCAGTATCAACAAACTGTTTGGTGTCAATACATGTCTACCTTAAAGGAGCAATTCATGCCTCTCGCCTATTAGTTTGTCAGTACAACTAAAGATCCAAGTAAGAAAACTTAACACTTTAAAAAGGATCACCTTGTTATTTTCAGTGAGCAAATTTATACTACAGTCAACAGCTACATCATTACAACTAAAGAAACCTGAGGTGCAGGAATGGGAACAAATCACCAGGCACAGAAACTTGCCAACTGGATTTGCCACCAGAGAAAAGAAACACAGTAAGTTCCCACACCACAGATCCACCTAAGGGCTTTCAAGGCTTTTTCAAAGCCTGAGCTCTTAAGTCTCTCTCTCGTCACTCACGCATGGTAGTCAATATAAATGCAATAAGACAGATTCATTAAGAAAGACTTGAATATGAGATGGAAGCATATGTACCCAGCTTAACATTAGCCGTTCCTTTGGTTGATTCTTAATCTTCATTAAGAAATATTTCTTACGTATTCGCCAACCTACCAAAAAAAAAAAAAAAAAAAAAAAGAGTCAGCAGCAGCTTTAATTAAACACTACTAAATCACACAGCTTACAGGCAGGACAACGTCTGTAAGCAAAGATAGTATTGTAATCTTAGGAGAATTTATACAGTTGCAAAAAAATATCAGACAAGTTTTCACACATAGATGGTCTTCTTACCTATATCTTTTAATGGTTCTACCACTTCCCACTTTGGCTCTGATCGGAAGAACATTGAAACATGCTGTAAGGCAATTTCTGGAAAGAAAAAGAAGAAGGAAAAAAAAAAGATAAAAATGTTTTTAAGAGACTATATAATGTAATTACCCACATATTAGGTAAGGTTCAATGCCAGAAGGAAGCCTGCAGGAATTCAGACTGAAAGTCAGCAAAATCACTTTAAAAGGAAATCAGATAAAAATACAGTTAAAGGGCATTTGCATTTCTAACCTGGTAACTCAAATCCAGAGAGAAAACAGAGAAAGCACTGCCTCTGAAAACTTAGCTTACCAGTCTACATTCTATCTCTACTAGATCAACATTTCCTAGTCTAAATCCAATACTCAGAGCTAAGATTTTCCACACTAGGTGTACACTTCATTAGATCATTAAATGTTTCTGATATACCTGTAAAAGTGCTATCTTTTACATCTCTTTAATGTGCATCTACATTGCTATTACTACATGTAAACTATGTAAACTGATCAGTTCTGTTTCACTATGTGTTATTCTGCCCTTTTCTGCACAGGCAAAGGCATTTTGCTAGCTATCATGATCCTATACACATTTGGCGAGGGGGGGACGACAGACACGGACACCCTTCTGGTTACTAAAATCTCCCACAGCTGGGAGAACAACTGGTTTTCATGAAGCGATTTGAGGAGAAATCTCAATAAGAAGTGGTGACAGCAGGAGGAGAAAGGGAATCATGCCAACAAGGAGTTTTCTCTAACATGGCTTATCTTGGCACAGAAACACAGAAAAAAAGTAAGGATGCACTGATCTTTCTGCAGTGTATCTTCTCTCTCTAAAAATATGCTAGGAAAAAGAGAAAGAAGAGTGCAATAAATATCAGCTCACTGCTCCAATATACAAGAAATGACAAACTGACGGTGTCTCCAAAGACCATAGGCAATGACTTGATTGCTACTAACTTCCCAGCAACTTGCTGAAAAAAGTCTTGATGAAAACGCTCAAAATTAACACAGAGGTCACAGTGTCTCCTGGAAGATTTAAATTGCTTGCTTAGCATTAGCCAGACAAACTGCACCCTTAAAGAGTTACTAATAATTTACAACTCCTCCACAGCTTATCATAAACATCCAGGAAATGTTCTTTGCACTTTGAAGGTGAAGACACAAGAATGTTACATAAAAGGAGAGCAAAAAGAAGTGAAAAGGAAGCAGTAAATTCTTGCTTCAGTAGGCTCTGCTCTTATGAAAACAAGCTTTGCATTTTGCAAAGAGTCAGTTTGCCCATGAACTAAATCTGTGGAGTGGGTTTCATCACTAAGAGGAAGGTTTTTTCAGTCTATACAACAAATATTTAACAATTTCCAATGGCTGAAGCTGAAGTCAGACAAATTCAAAGAAGAAACATCTAATAATGAAGAGAAGTGATCACTGGGACATTATTTTAAGGGATGCAGTGATTTTCCAGTATTTGGGGGAGAGGGTGTGTGACTTATTCAAGACTTGAAAAAGTACTCAACCTAGCTCAAACAATTAGTTCTAGGAAGTCTCACAACACAAAGTGACAGTGGGAGCTAGACAAGATGACCACAATTCTTCCTGTTGATTTGAAAAACCTCAGAACCATGACAAATGCAAGATTCAGTGTTCAGAAGGCCAGCTGTTTTAACAGAACACAGAGCTGACAAACAACTCTACTTTACACTCTGGTAGACAAATAATTCCCAATCACCAACCTTCCCCATTTATCACGCACTATGAAAAAGTAGATGCTCTCACCAACTCCCCTCCCCCAAGTTCTGCTCATATAGATCTTTACCCTTATCACTCCTCTGTAAAATAATTCAAATATTTACATTTGACCATCACAGCATGATTCATGCACAGAGCTGGAGAAACATTATCATAAATAATCACGTTCACAGCATGATAATTTTGAAGGTTGTTCCCCCCATCCGCCCCCCATGCTTCAGTGTAAATCCTTGCCAGCATTAACGGAAGAGACACACACGTGCTGAAGTGAAACTGTAATGCAGTTTTGCAATTCCTCACTTACCAGTGTAGTTTACAGAATAGCTGTTTGGGTCCAAGAATTTTTTTACCAGTTCACAGTTAGACAGTATGTGATGGGTAGTAATTACATCAAGATAGGCCTGGAGTCCCTTCTGTCTTTCAGCTATGAATTCACGCTCCATATTTCCAATCAGTTTTTTTGGAGGAAGAGGTAGACTTAGAGTTGAGATCTTAAAAAGAGAGGAAAAATTACTAACCCTGCTCTCAGGGATATAAAATAGCAACCCAGAAAGTAAAAGACACTCAGCAGCAAGCTAACTACTGGATAACTCTTTTTGTACCATGTATATACAAGCTTTTATGTTTTTTCTAAGTACAGTTATCAGGGTGGGCTAGTCAGACAACAGCTTGCATCCCACTGTGAAGAGATTACTAAGTGGAACGACACTGAAAATGCAAGGAGGTAAATTTTTGCTAGTGAGTCATGCATTTGAGATCACTACACAAAACTCTCAGATACTAAATGGCTACAATTTCCAGCCAAATCCTTTCTATGACATACCTCTATCACAGCACAAAACCAATTCACACCTTGCCATTTTCTCTGGATAAGATTTATGCTTTCTTATTTCATGAAGTGCAGATTAATAACTTTCCTTTGCGTCTGCTGCCTTTATAGGTAATTTAAAGCCCTTACTGTCAGTATCTTAAATCTGTAATTTCAAATATGGTGCAACTTTTCCATTTTCTCTTCTGAATTTGTTGCTGTACAGGTTTTAAACAGCTATACATCTTTCAACCCAGAAACAGCTGCAATCTACCAGTGGATGTACAGTAGTTGTTTTATGTTGATGTAAGTGATCCAAGACTTCAGATAAAATCAGAGAAATACTTCAAAATAGGACGATGAAAAAAAACGTACAGAAATTCAAAGCCTTATGTAAGTCAGATCAAAGGGATCGTCTTTAGTGTTTATATTCAGTTACGTCATGTCAATTGCCAGAATAAATTTTTCATATTGTTATCACATTGTTGTCCTGCAGATCAAAGTGCGTGCCTTGGGTATGCTGAATCTCCACGGGAGTTATCCAAGAAATGTGTATCGCAGGAATCAATTACACCAGATGCAATAACCTCATTTCTAAAGCAAACACTTAACCAGGGAGAAGACAGGAACTTTTGGTGTTTGAACAACTTCCCTTTCAACTAGTGGAAAAAGCAGAGGATTAGTTCAACCAACTGGAGCAGAAGTAGAAATCCCTTTCCTTTTTTACCTCCCTTTGGACACAGGAGTTGTCCCCTCGCTAACCTTAGCACTTCTCCTACTTTTCCAGTTTCTGACTGCAAATCATGGGCTGAAAAAGAACTATAACTACATCTGAATTACAGAAGGCATTAATAAAAATCATCCTATCCACTGAGCATTTTCTAATGCTCTTTTACACCCAAGGGGGAAAAAAAAAAAATCCAGGAATAAACCCAAAAGCAACAATATACCACTTACAGCCAGTAATACACAAACTTAGCTTTAACACCAGAGGCATACAAAACTTTCATCTGGCAAACCACTCTTACTTCAATTCAAAAATAAGTTTGTAAACAAAAACTAAATCCATTTCTGGTATTACTCACTTGAAAAGCATGTCAAATCATAATCACCTTTACCTTCTTGACCTGACAGCTAGCTACCATCAGAGAAGAGGACTCTAGTTCAGATGTTTTCAAACCACTATTATTTGTTTTAAAACTTACTTCAATAAACCACATATCTGCTATTTTTCAACAGAAAGTAACATTGACCCCCATGTTTTTGTAGCAATCTGCCAAAACACATAGCACAATGAGAACACTATCAACCACAGACGAACACCTCACTGAGGTCCTGACCTTGCAAAGACCTCGCATGCTCTCAAACACGAGCAGTACTTCTCAGTGGCCCCAGCTCAGCAGTGGAGCCAGGATGGGCTTCGCCACAGAAGAACCTGGGAATTAACATTCTTATCTTCAAACCACAGCCTGCTCAGGAATGTCTGTTCAAAGGCTCCAATAAAATGCTTCACAAAAGCCAGATACCTTGCTGCAAATACCGTACCAGTAGTTCACTTGACAAAACAGAAGAGCAGCCAGTGATCTCTACACATCTCTGTCAAATAAGTGAAGAGGAAGAAATGCAGGATGGTCTGGAAGGAGCTTTTCAATCCAGTACGCAGCTGAGCGTTTAGGGAATCTGGCCTGAAACTTTCTGATGCAGATCAGGGTCACAGGTATACGCCCCTCATTATTTTCCAAGGTGTTTGGTAGGAGCGCATCCCCTAGCACCAGATTAACAGCAGAGAAGTTGCATTCCAGCTCAGCTGCGGCTATGTGTTCAAACATAACCACCCAAACCTACAGAGAGGTCAAGTGTGCCACAAGAACTGGAAGAACTTGGGGCTTTACACCCAAAAGAAGCTCCAGCAGTTTTTCCAGCAACATTTTAGTTTTGAAGGAAGAAGACTGGGGTTTGGTATTTTCTTATTGCTCATTGCTTTACACTGGTTTTGGGGGTTTGGTTTGTTTGCTTGGAGTTTTGTTTGCTTGTCTACTCTAATTTCAATATACACACGCCAAGAGTTTAAAGTTTAAAATAAGTCACGGGACCTGAATACTGTGGTAAAATATTGTTGCTTAGAGTTCTGGATGGAAAGAACCGAGGAGCATTGCATGTCCTAATGGATCAGATAACTTCAGCTCTAGCATCACAAAGAACAATTTATAAAAACCTCCAAAACAGTGGGAGAAAAGAGCAATTTTAACGCGGTTCTCACCAGCTACTATCTGCTGTCTCTCAAGCCCTGACATACGGAACTAGGCTGGAGGAGCAGCAGTGTTTGTCAAAAGCAGAGCTGCGTGTCTTTGATAAAGGCTTAAAACTCTCTTCCAGCTCTTCTGCTGGGCACATACTGAAGAATTACATCTCTTCGGGCAGCTCTCTGTACTAGCCAGAAAAGCTTCTCTCCAAGCAGAGATACATCTTTGGCTTTCCAGACTGTGGAAAGCAGGAACAGGAGTTTGAACATCAAGGGGTGAGCAGTAGTTTTCATTTTCATTGAAGGAGACAAGTGCTAAAAAATGCAGCCTGTTAATTTAGTTGCCCTCTGCATATCCTCCTATCCAAGTCAGAGGTATGCCTTGATGATTCCGCTCGATCTTTTCTGGCCATCCAAGCAGCTGACGTTTTTGTCCCACATCTTGGTATCTTGTATCTGCAAAATCTCTCTCTCATTTCAAATTCCTGCTTGTCCCACTCTGCAAGTTGCTGTCAAATAATTTCCTGAACACTCCACTTCTATCATTCACCTCTGTCTCGGATACAAAGCCTTTTCTTTCTGCACTACATTATACATAACCTATTTACCTTCACTTTCTAGACCTTCCACCTAGGCCTAACCTTTCAGTACCTATCATTTCTCAATTTTAAGCCTTAAAGGTCCATTGCCTTTTCTACTAAAGCTGCCTCATTTGAAAGTTAAATGAGAAGGCAACAAGCTTTTTCACGCCTTAACACATTCTAATCCCCACAGTTAAGAGGGGCTTGTTATAGGTGGCTGCAAAAGTGAACTCTTTCATTTTTTTAAAAGTCTCTCAAAATTCTTTCTCTGGGATCTCTATCAAAACTTGACTATGGTTAAGACTACAATGACCACTAGTACCATCTCATATCCTTGTGTTCCCATGGGTGCTTATCTAATCTTAAATCTTGGATTTCTCTGGAGCAGGAGACATCTTTGTATTGCATTTATTCAGCACATCACACAAGAGGTTTCTAGATCATGATAAAAGTTCCTACATGCTACTGCACATCCAATAAAATAATTCCACAAGGCAACCATGTTGCATCTGTTGAATTACGACTAATTTGCCCCTCCTCCATCCACCTTCTAGCATAGGAATCGGTTATAGCAGACTGTCAGAGGGGGAGAGAGAGGAAGTGGAAGCAGTATTAAGCTCTTGAATTCACACAACATTTAATGGGAAAAAAATTTCAAAGTCACAAAAATCTATCTTCAAATCACAGAAGCATTCACTTTTTATCTTGTTTGCCTAGTACTATGGAAATCTTGTGTAACAAGTTTCACTCCTGTAGATGCTAGTCACTGCTGCTTCCCCCCTTTTCCCAAACACACTCATATACCCTGCTTTTTCCCACACAAACTAAAAAGAAATAATTGTCCTAAAAAGCAAAAGAAAACACACAGTAAGTCCAGTGTTTAACTAAGGAACACTTTCTAGTGATACAGAAAACCATCACATGATAAGGAGCATCTGGTAGTGCTTTTAGACGAACATAAAATGAGACACATAGCACTTCAATACTGAATTTATAAGGTTGGTATGTGCCTTGGCTTTCTTAAGAGTCAAAGGACGAACAAATAATAACACGTAAAACCGGAACAAGTCACAGTACGGAAGGGAAAGATTCAGTATCTGCCAGTTTCCTCCATTTCTATATATATTGGTCCTGTGGATGCTAAAATTAAAATTTTGCAAGAGAAAACATGAATGTATACTTTTTTCACTCTTACGTTACATTTTAAGTCATGGTTTCTCTTCACAGCTATGTGAATTTAGTTTTTTTCTTCACTGCAATATATAAAAATATCACAAGCCATTTTAAAGATATCCTTCTAAATGACATTTTATATTTATATATCAAGGGTGAAAGTTACCTGCAAGCTATTATTAAGCAAGTCAAAGTCACTGTATCGCCTCACAATCTGCAAAATATAAAGACAGAGTTCAGGAAACATATTAATTTTCCCATTAGCATTTTACTCTTCGAAATCCCATCAGAGAAAAGTAATTCCCATTTTTAATCCTCCTCTTCTTTTAACCATTTTTGTATAAATGTATAACTGCTGGATTTATGTCACATTGCCAGAGAGCAAAGAAGAATTTTTAATCACATCTCGACCAGAACAAAAATACATTTCTAAACACTATCTTAAAACAGCTTAAAAAAAATATTTGCGAGCAAACTTGTCTGCAAACAAAGCATTTTTGCCATATTAGATGCAACAACTTTTCACAGTCATCTTCATGACTACTTCTAGGTTTCGTTGGTCATGTCTCAGCACGGCTGTGATTTTAGCACTAAGGAAAGCAAACTGGCATTTGAGTTTTAAAAACAATGGTGGTACCAACACACAGTAGTAACACACGACAGGCATTTTTCCTGGAATATTCACAATAGCAGGAGACACCATGCCTTCTGTAGCTGGCAGCAATACTGGTTTTGTCTTTGTTTTTGACCAAAAGTATTCACGCACTTCATGTTCTCAATTCCAAACCAACATTTCCCTCTCCAGCGCAAATTTAAAAAGTTAAGAGACAATTTTCAAACTTTTCCTAAAAAGGCATCCTGGTTACATGAACCATAGTTTAAGAAATTACCTGCCAATTGTTTTCTGCTGAAACTCCTCTCTGAACACGGATTATGTATTCCTAATAAAAGGAAAAAGTTATTAGAAATGAGAACTAATGAGCTCAAGAAAGTTATTAGATACTTCTCCAAATATGACCACTATCCAATTAGGAAATATTCAGAAACAGAAAATTCAGATCCAGATTTTGATCGCCTAGGTGAACTTAAGAGCTGGGTTTGCTCAGACCCATCACTAGCAGCTGTCTCTCTCTGCTTCATGAAGTAGAAGACAAAGAGAGGTCCAAGAGCTTGCAGACCTGTGGAGCACTTGAACAGTTTCATTTGGTCCAGGAAAAAGATAATAAGAGCATACTCACCTCACATCTTTACTGATAACAACTGAAGAAACCGCTCCTCACCTCCAATACCTAACAAGTAGCCCCCAGGATTACTGCTGCCATCATAACATAATAAAATGCCAGTAAATAGCCAGAGCAGCCCAACCTCTAATTATTTTTGTACAAGAAAGGTTACCACAAAAGCTTTGGAGTGTGCTCGAGTAACTAGAATGTATCAGTTTCTCATGATGATAATTCTTCATTTATAATGCATGCTTAATGATAATTATTTATATATTAACTATGCAGATATATCTAAATCTCAGTGAACCACTTCTGAATTTTAAGAATTAATAATTCTCCCACCATAGCTACATTCATAAAGCACAATTCTTTTCAGTCTCTCCATTTCAAGCTCCACTGTACCTTCTGTAGACTAATACCTGGTCAACACAGCAATATTTTTATTTGAGATTTATCTAATTATCTCAAGAATAGATACCAACTATTTTGTATACCTACTCGGACATACTTCAAGGAAGCCATGATTTTGTTTACTCCTATTCTGTTTAAGTTTCAAAACAGCTCTAAAAACACTTTTGACACTTCAAAGTTCATAAACAAGGCAAGTCCTTTTCCTAGAAAGCCAATAATCTCCATTTTAGATATTGTTTAATTAGCAAGGAAATAAAATTAAACTGAGCTAACTGTAGTAACAGATACTTCCTTCACCATTTGCATTCACAAAGCCCTATAAATACAGCTCTTTTTAAAGTCTTTTTACACAGATAATCCCACAGCCACATAATTTACATTGAAAAACATGAAAACGGAGAGCCAAAAAGTAACATGCTGCCCAAGAAAATGCAACTCCCAACACTGGGAAAGAGTTGGAGAGTAGCCAGAGTCAGAACAGGGGGAAGAAGCCACGCAGGTACCTATGTTTTTACACTTTCCTTCCAACTGCATCATTCTGATGTTGTAGGAGAGGCCTATGTCCCCAACACCTTTTAAGCACATTCATCTTCTCTGCTGTGCTTGGCCAAGGGTGGCAGGACCCCCTACCGGTAGTCAAAGTACTGCTAAATCCCCCAGACTTCCTCACTGAACACGCTCAGTCGCATTGCTCACCTGCAGCTACAAAATTCAAAGTAAGAACTAGAAATTCTAAAACAAATACAAATTCAAGCCATGGCTCACAGTATTTCTAAGCTGGAACATGCTAAAAGTTCTTTGCATTTGTGCCAAGCGACGCATGAGTACCCACTCAGTTACTGCCTGCAGTGCAGCAAGCATCACATGATAAATCATTTGTTATTCAGCTCAGATGACTTCATTCACCCTCATGCAAACTTTCAAAAGTATTGTATATAAAGTGCTGAATAATTTTTTGATTTCAAATGCCACCTAATTTTGCTGAACTGCTTACATCAATAGGAATCTTACACAAACAAAAAGGACAGATCACAGCATCATGTGCAATTTTTTCAGATATTAAAATCAATGCTGCATTCCAAATTATCACGAATAAATAATAATTAAATAACAACAAATAAACAAAGGCATTTCCAGCACCTTGAGTTTATATACCAAATTTGTCCATTCTGTAACAATAACTATCTGGCATGTGCCTGCATACCAACTAGATAATTCAATTAACTGAGTGTTTGATCCATGAAGTATTATAAATTCAGCTTCACAGTTAAAAATCCACTACAAGCACTTATTAGTAACTTCTTTCAGGTACTATGAAGTGTCTTCTGGTTTTGGAAGTTGCCTTCAGAACCACACAGAATAATTCTCCTCTTTCAAATGAAGTAAAATTAAAAGCTTGTGTACATCAGAGAATCCCTCCATAGAATTAAATTCTCATTTAACATTTACCACCATGAAAAGTAAGCAGTGTAAATCAAGAATTATGCCTATTCCAGACAAGAGGCAAAAGCAACACTTAGCAGATGGCATTACTGTGTGTGTTCAACCTTAACTAATCCAGAATTTATTTACTGAAGTTTCCTTCCAAAGCACAATGCTGCTCAGGCAAAAATGCTATTCCATTTTCTAAAATTCACTTAAAATATCCTTTATTATCAACAGCTGTCAAATATCTGTAGCAATTTTGAACCATCTAGCCTTGAGAAAAAATTCAAGACTAGTAAGCATGAAAACCAAAGTGATTTAAAATACTTCATGTCCTAGCAGCTTAGTTGGAAACGATAGAAATCCAAGATGTCACAAACCAAAACACGTAACTATTATACTGGAATTAAAGTTTCTGTCTTCAGAAAGTCAGCCTGACATGCTCTCCATATTCTTTTCTCTTACTCATTTGAAATTATAATTAAGGTATTTTCCTGCAAAACAAGAAGCCCAAATCCTCATAAATAGTAACAAAAATCCACAGAGCTGACTGCAATTCAACCAGTGTAACTATATTTGTAAACTGTGCAACATAAACCAATTAAAAGGACACCTGGAAACCCAGATTCACCACTAACGTGGCTTTTCTTGTTTTGTGATCGTTGCTGCATTTTGGGAAGTAGAAAGAGGCTACTTCACACACAGCCAAAAAATTGCAGCAACTGCCTATTCAGCAAGTCTCAAAGGAACGTTGGCTGTTTCTCTGAAAAACCACGTCTGTGATGATTCACCATGTTCAGTCATTCATCTTTTCTAGGATTCTGAACGAAGCAGAGTTACTGCTCAATCCCTTGTAGCACTTTTAATCCAGCAATTAACCTTTTCTATTGTACCCCAAGAAAATGCTCTTGGGCAGGCAGAACACACAAATTCGTTAGACAACCATCAAAGCATCTTATTGCATACAACCACTCTGATCAATAAGACAGTTGTCTCTTCTGGAGAGCCCAGTGATAAACAACTCGGGCCTCAGAGCTCATTCTCACAGTAAGATTATACTAAAAAAAACAGATTTGGGCCACAACTATTTTTTCCACACATACTCAAGCATTTTCCCATCCAGTTCTGCTTTCCCGCCCTAAAGCAATCATCAAGGCCCCTCTTTATGTCATGGGGTTCATAACCTGAAAGAAGAGAGCATCACTCCAGATGTGGTCATTAGCCCTGTCTGTATGGAAAAGGTTAAGTCCCCACCACACTCTCTCCATCAGCGCCAACCGTAACAAAAACTTGACTGCCTCAGCGCTACTTTGTTGATACAACTAATGAAAAAGCCTAGAGTGGTCTTCTGGCTTTTTTTCCTGAAGTTGATAACAAGACTGAAAGTCAAAGAATAGCTATAGTAGAAAAGCCACGGTAAGAAATACAATCCCATTCCCAATATCTGCCATGGCTACACATCATCAGCAGACCACAGTATGCTGAGTTTTAGTGAGAAGTTGATACTTCCTATTGCCTCCAAACAGCAACAAGCTTGTCTTGGGATTATAATTAGCACCACTGATATATGCTTCCCATAGGACCAAAGAAGAGCTTTCAACCCTGCAAGGAAAAAGCCTTTATTACTCTGCCAAATTCTGTTCTGTTTAGGAAAAAAAACTGAATTACAACAATGCCTGATTTGATAGTGGGACTGAGACTGTGCTCATAGGAAATAAATGAAAGTGTAAGGAAAACAGTTAAGCACACTCAGAATCAATTCTGTTTAGCTGCATCATCTAACACAGGAAAAGATGATGGAAAAGGCTTCAGAAAGGGCTAGTAATTACCCGAGTTCACTCCTGCTGACAATTTTAGGGATCAGCCACAAGGCTCAGTGAGGTCTAGGTTAGCTACACTCATGCGGAAATTCCCATGGCATCTTTTACTCCCACATGAATGGCTCGAAATCTTTCCTATGCCGCAGTTTACCAAACAACTTCAAAGGAGCCCTAACAGCTGCTAGTTGGCAAAGAAAGGTCTCGGCTTGCAGAAGAGAGACAACCTCCTGCTACCGATTTTGCCCACAGGCAGCAAGCTCACTGGCGGGAGTAACTACACAGGAGCCACCAACAAAACAGGCCATAAAACCATTCCCCAAGACAACCTCCCTGAGTCCCTCCAGACTCCCACACAGGTAAGGTTTGTACGTCTGCTGCTCTTCCTACCAATGCTGCTAAGCCAGATCCTGCCACAACCTTGATATTCCAGCAGCAGTTCAATATACATTTTTAAAGATGCCAAGCAAAGCAGTTTTACCTACGGGATCATTTCCTGGCTGCTCCGATTAGTCAAGAAAGCGGAAACGGGTGCTGGGAGGAAGAGGCTGAGAGTAGGGAAAGCTGTATGACCCCAGTTGCACACTGTCATTTCCTAAAATCTTCTTCCTACCACTACAGAGTGCTGGATAGAGTTTCTGAAAAAGAGTATTTTCCAAACATCAGCATGGATCAGTGACAACCATGCTGCATTTCTCCAGTCCTTTGCCAGTAACAGTTTCACAATCACTGCCTAGGATTAATATTATCCTGAACTTACCCATTTTCACGCAGAGCCAACATTTTGGTGGGTTTTCCCCCAGATTCACCAAGATTAGTCCCTGGTATTCCAGCACTTGTTAAAACATCGGCAGCTCAGAGCTGCTCAGATAATTTTGTTAACATTCTTAGGTGAAAGTTACACAGCAAAGCATGTCCAAATGTTTAACAATTGCTGTTTATCATCTTTCCTAGTTTTTGAAACAGAAAGCAAACAGGAAAGAAAGGCTTTTGCAGAGACAAAATAGGAAAGAACAAGTGGTGAATTTAGAGATTCATATAATAAAATGTAGAGAGTCTCACCAATATTGGGTAATACATTCTGTTTTCCCAAGAAAATAGTCTCTAAATTTCTGGCCCAGGATAGTCAGTCTATTTTTCCACAGATTTCTGCTGTACAACTGTTTAATCCAACAGGCTTGAAAAGCCAACCATTATAAAGATCCAGGTCACCTTCAGGTCACATCAACTAAAAGTTTGAAAGGGCTTTATTTTATAAGCATTAAAGAGAGGAAAGCCTAATTAAGCATGAATACAATCCCTGCTTAAGTAGGCTGGATTGGAACAATTTCTAGTAAGAAGCTCTTTTAAACGTTTATTTAGAAAATCTCCCATGTGAAAAGTAGGAACAAAATCAGGAAAGCTGCTCAGACTCAGGGACCTCTTAGCTACAGGGCATAGTATTTATTTGCTATTGCACAACCTGCCATCAAGCCCATCTGAGGTATGAGCAGCAACAGCAGTGTTTACCTGCATTTTAAACAATGCACATGTTTGTCCGGGGACATTATACAGTTCCACACACACTGTATCACTGGTGTAGTAATGAGTAAGCCATTCAACAAGTGAAAGCTATGAAGTAGGATAACTGCAGAAAAAAAAAATAGGACACACGTGTAATGAAACTTAGTAACAAGAAAAGCTCTGGAGAGAGACAAGAACAGCTTTTCACTACCCTGCATCACCATGGCCTTCACCAGAAAAGCAAAATACTTGGTATTTTTCAGGAAATACTCAGTAGCCAATAAAAATATTCTAATTACACTGCAAGATCTCTAAGGTGATGGATTTACTAAGCTATGATATGCCAACTAATATTTTGACTGCAATCTTTGCAGGAGCTGCAAACACATTACTAATTTAGTAAGTTCACCAGTGGAAACCATAAGGTTGGGATATCTAAAATTAGGTGTGATGAAACAGCTACCTTTTTTGAGCTCAGGCTGTGGGGGGGAAGTGGGAGGTGGTCAAGCTTACTTACTAAGTCTAGTGGAGGAACTGCATTTCCAAAACCTCAAACAAGTGAACTCTAGAACTTCCCTGTCTAAAGCCACCTCTAAAAGTAACTTTATGATTCCCTCCCCCCGGCCCCGCAAAGTGAAGGCAACCTTGCCGAGACTGAATTCCTTATAAAGCAGATGTGCAAAGTCCTTTACAAGCTTTTAAAATAAATCCTACAGTTCTAGAAACATATGGCTCCATTTTTGTATCACAGAACAATATAGGAAAAACATAAATGCTTTTTCAACATTTTTCTAATCTAAAAGCTATGAGTGTCAACATTCATCATTGCTTAACGAAAAACTCTGAAAGTATGTTATGAGAGGGATTTATTTCAGCTGTTCTTTTCCAAATGCCTTTAAAACAACCATGTACTGTAGCAAAATTGGCTGTTTCACTACTTCAATTCCAACATGAAATGCATGAAAAAGGAAAATAATTTCAGAAAAGAACTAAGGAATGTTCAGAGGTATACGTATAACTTGCCAGTGGTTTTACTGCTGTAAAGTGCTCTAAAACTTGTATGTACAGATGTGCAGTTCTTATTAAGCAATATGCCTATATTATTGTGGAAGAAAATAACATCCTATTTTAAGGCTGAGAAAGAAAGCCACTTTTAAATAGCAAATATATGGATGAAATATTGCAATATGAAGCAAGTTCAATAGCCACAGTTTATTAAAGCTTTAGTGCTGACAATGCCTTTGTTGTCAGAACATAACATTTGGCATTAAGATGAGACACTTGCAAATGGCTAAATATATTGGATGTAATTCCACTCCTACTGAATTCAGGGAATGCAATGGCAACAAAACAACTTCATTTTCTGCAACACAGTTGATATAGGCACCTACCAAGAGCACTGAACCATGCCTATGAAAAGGTGCCCACCACACTCCTGAAGTTACACAGTTCCTCTCCCTTCTTATGGAGCGCTAGTGACTAAAGCATATAGCAGGAGACAAAATGAAGCTGACAGGGTTTGCGCATGTAATTTCAAATCTATTAAGTGAGGTACCACTGGAATATGCCTGCAATATAAATTTATTTGGCTTTCAAAATGAAAAGGACTCCAGAAACACTGCACTATAGAATTATTTGTATGTAAGTGCACATTCCAACAAAACTCAAGACTGCTTGTAACACACTTAACTGGGGAAGCATCTTTTGTAAAAAAGAAAAGGCATCATTTTCATCTTAAATTATCATGGGAAATAAATAGGCAAAAGAAAATCTCAGCTGACAATTTCTTTGTTGCAACACAAAAGCTTGGAGATTATGTACCAGCTGAGACATACTAACTCAAGTAAGAAGTTCTGAGCTCTTCTGTCTTGAAAGAAACATGAAGAGCTTGTGGGCATATTAGAAAATTTTGCAGTTGATTTCCTAACAATCTAAAAACCACATTTACTAGGGGGTTGACATGCTCTTACTAAGCAAAAAGTGCAAACCCTCAAAAGTACATTTTTAAATACTAGCTTTGTCCCTTCTTAGGTTTCTGGAGAATTCAGGAAATGTCTAGCAGTTTCGGGTTTTGTTTTCAGCTTTGTTTTTCTAGTTTCACCTTCATACCCAGGAAACAGAAACTCAGCCTCTGCCAAGTACAGCCCTTGAATCAATGCTATTAAGTTTACACTTACCCAGTCTGCTGTATTAAATTTAAATTAACAGAAGCTCCTTAGAACAACAGACAAGCAAACTGCTCATTTGACAAAAACTTTGGTCTTCTGCATGGTATTTCACCATGTCTACAGAGCTTTTCCTGAAATTCTTTACCTTTTCTTTAGCTGGTTATTCAGAAGACTGGCTATTTTCAGCACCCATAGAAGGTTTACATTATTGCTAGTTCAGTTGTCACGTTAAAGTTGCATCTAACCTGGGCCTAAATCGTCCTCATATGAATGCTTTTATAAGCAGTGATCTACAGGAAAAAAATTATAAACACAAGTTTAAAGCAACTCTTGCAATACTAAGCAGCATTATAAAATCTTAATACATACTGCTGGCAAAAGAATAGAAAATTTATTTATGGATGCATTTGTATTTCAGCTTTAGAACAAGTCTAGCATGTGAAGACCTAGTTCTCCAAACATTAGCTTGAGATGAAGAACTGTATGGATCTACATCTTTTGAAGACATCGCTTTGAGGTGGGATAAGGAACAAACCCAAAAAGCATTCAGTTAATGGCAACCTATTTCCTTGCATCTATAATATAACAATGTAAAATACAGTCTTAACGCCCCGCAGAAGCACTTCAACCCTTATTCCTTAGAGGGGCTTTCATTTACACACCTCTTCAAACATAAGGATCTATTTGCATGGCTTATTTAAACCAGGAAAGTTCAAATCAGCGACAGCATCACCCACCAATAAACTAATTATTCAGATACCAGGGACATAAGATGAAGTGTCCAAAACGACAAAATAGTCAAGTTACACCAAATAAGAAACCAAGACGCTGTTATGGCTTCCTGTATTTTGTTATCCCACACTGCCTCTACATAAACCATCTGTGCTACACACACTTCAAGCCATCTTTCAACTATCAACAGGGCTTCTGCACTAAAACAAACAATTACTAATAGATGTATCTTAGAGACAGATTTTAAATCAAAAGGCGCAGTGCTCCAGCATTCTGTTATTAACAAAAGATCAGAACAAATCAGTAGAGAATTTTTTCTGAACATCCATTAGTAACAGAATACAGAGATGAAAGACATGGAGGGGGGGGAGCAACACTTGCTATCACGCTCACCCAGACAAGACAACACACACACAGAGTCTGGATTGAAAAGCTGTTTCCAAGTGCTCATTCGAAAAGAATTTTATGACTTTTTTTTATTTTCTAACCAGAATCATGCAAACCAAAGGAAAGAACACAAAAAGCTATTATCATTTGCACCAGCAGAAAAGTGCAATAAGGCATGATCGAAACAAGTTAATGATGAAACTGTAATCTGGACTGCTAACTGGGGAGTATTAGAAGTTACATAGCTTCGCATAGGACCTGGCACATGCACCCCTCAGCTACTGAAACAGGTAAAAAGTATCAGGCTTGCCAGAAAATAAGCCTCATTAGTTTTATTTATAAGAGGAGTTGCAACAATTGAGAGCCATAGCCTGCTAGATTCACAAGATCTTCTGGACAGATCTTCCATTCAGAGGAAGACTGGAACATTAGTTAATGTGAGTTCCTCACACAAAAAACACTTCTTAAGTGCGGATTACTTATGGGAAGAGTATTTAATAAGTCAGCCTATAGATTAGTTGTATACCCTGTGGTGAACCTACAATTATTGTCATTTGGGTTAAGAGTATTCACCAGATGAAAGCAACCAGGAAGAGAGATCAACAACACAGGAATGGGAGCTGTGTAAGGGGCAGAAGGAATACCCTCTCTCTGTCTGAAACACGCTTCTTGCTACCGTACCTGCTGCTGAAATACCTCTGGCCTCCTTTTTAGCCCAGCATCCCCGCTCTCCGCTACAGCGGGAATCAGAAAAGACAGCCGGTTCTCTCGCTGACTGACAGTACTGCTCGGTTATACCATAAGTAAACCTAGTTTTTAAAGTGGAAAATAACTGCAAACAGGAGATTATGAAGTTTGGGCTATTACTGCGCGCTCAAAGACTACAATTCTTATGGAGGCGGTGTGCATGTATGTGTACTAGACATCCCAGAAGAATTAATCCGTGCCATAAAAGTCACGGCAGTGCTTGTTCTGCTGAGTGTCATCACTCCCCACAACAAAGAAAGAGGGGCTGTACCCTCAGTTACATCTCTGCAGTTTTACAGCCTTCACTACAGTCGCACAGTAGGACCCGGAGGCAAATGCAGTTCCTTCAAATGTAACTTCATCGCAGCTACCGAAATGAGGCAACCAGAACCCATCTCAGCTCCAAACACTGTAACAGACCCCGAGAAAGGCAGAAATTACAACTCATTCAGTCGGAAGGCACAAGGCCTCTCGCAGAGCGGACGCCAGTCCGAGAGAACCCCAAGCCCACGCGCTGACTGCGCCCCGCAAACCCCAGTCGGTACCGTCACCGGCGGCAGCCGTGGCAGGCTGCAGAAGGAAAACCCGCTTCGCAGACAGGAGAAGGGGCCGAACAACTCCCGCCTCGCTGCAGGAGACCAGGCGACGGCGGCACCGCCACGTTCCCATCGGAGGGGCTGCCCAGGCTGCCCGGGAGGCGAAACCCCCGCTCCTGGGGTCTCGGCCCCGCTGCCTCCCCCACCGCTTCACCCTCACACACACACCCCCATTATT
>JAVKLA010000036.1:14061985-14084569 GCA_034782735.1 Sagittarius serpentarius | reverse complement strand
CCCCCCCCCCCCCCCCCCCGTCAGCTGCAGTAAGTCAATAAAGAGCACACACAGGATTATACAGGAAGGCTGGACACAACATACCAGTTTTTTATTAACCAAAAGTGAAGCGGAACCCCAGAGTGGTTTAACTTGTTAAAACCACATGTTTATATGGCAGATATTTTTCTTTCATGTTCAACACTATAGTGCAAGAACCAAACTTCGCAGCTGTTCATCCTTTGAGAATCAAGTACTAAATATAAAATGCATTAAAATAAGGGTCCCTCAATGATTCAATTAAAAAAACCACTTAACTCAAAAGAACAGACCAATTTTAAGAACTGTCTTATTAAATTCTCCCAAGTGAAAGACCTTTAAAAGCACTTGGAGCCTTGAGGTAGCAACTTTATGCAGAATTTAATTCCCCTCATGCCCCACAGAGCAGAGGAAAATTAGTAGCGCATTATTAGCTCCAGCCAGCTAAGCGGAGTTGAGTGTTCTCCTGTGAGATTAGTGACTTTCTCTTGCATCAGCAGTGCTGCAGACTGTCAGGAGGAAATCCACAAGGAAGGCCTCTTGAAATAAAATACATGGTTTGAAAAAAGTGAAAATAATCAGCAATAACTGTAACAACAAAAATAATCTGGAGTGGAAAAAAAAACAAAGCATTTGTATTTTGGCAAGACTAGTTTACAAATACATGTCAAGAACAAGAGTCTGCTTTCAGCCAACAGAAAAGAAAGAATGGAAGTGACATTCAAAGGGGTTTCATTTTTTTGCCTTCTGTGCAAAATTGCACTTTGTTTTTAAAGTTTTCAGGTTTGCACTTTTGTTTCTAAAAAGAGAGCACTTTTGCCCTTTTTTGTTCTTTTACATTGTGAAACCTGTGCTGTGACATTAAACAGAAATACCATATGCCAGGATATTTGACCACTGAAAGCTCCTCTCACCGACTTCACAACAATCACAAGCAGGGAATCACAAATGAGACTTTCCCCCCCCCCCAAGTCTCGAAGACACTATCCTCTTTGCCCACTTTGCTGCTGAGTTCTTTTATTAAAAACTAGATCTCTCTCTACTGCCAATTTCAGAGACTCCACAGCAGATTTACTGAACACTGAGCAGTAACAACAAAAAAAACCTGGGCTTGTTCTCCACAACAGTTGCGACAAATAGTCATAGTGAAAAGGAATGAGCTGAGATACAGCGATGCAGGCAGATCTTTATAAACAGGCGCCTCACTTCACTCCCTGGTCTTGCTATCGCCACTCTCACGCTTTCCAACTTTGCTCACTGCTGGTGCTCTAACCAGATACCTGGCAATGTTGAGTATCTTACTACAAGCTTCTCCACTATCTTCATGCTCCAAAATTGTACAGAACAGGTGCGTTAAATCAGACCAAACTAATCAGGCACATTGCAAATTATAGCTTTTAAATGGATGAGCCTTCTTACAGGCTCATTCTCTTTCAGCTCAAGGCCAAGTTGCCTCTCTACACCACAGAATGTCACATGGATCCTCGATACAGGATGGCATTGCCCAGTATGCCTTGGCTTCAGGGAGTCTAAAGAAAGGTAAAACTTCAAAAGCTTGCTCTTGCTCGCATAGGATCCCAATCTTTTGATTTTACGTTCTCATCCTTTCCTTTGACTTCCAGAAGCCATCAAATCAAATCCTCCCTTCCAGGCAGAATTCCCTTAAGAATCTAACAGTAGCCTTGCCTGGTTTTTTGGTTAAGCTTCAGAACAATTGCCAATGTTTGCATGTGCTGAGGTATACAATCCTGTCCTGCAGAGAACCAAGGGCTGTAAGAACCAGAATCCATCTGTAAGGCAGCCCAACCTGCCAGACTCCTCTGGATAAAGGAGAGAATATTCTGCCTGGGAGCAACAAAGGCCAGCTGATGATTATTCACAGCAAGTTTCTTTTTAGTTCACACGACAGTTTAGGCAGCACAGAAACTCACACTGGTTTGGAGACCAGTTTATGGCTGGTTCACAGGACAGTCATGAGCTGGCTTCAGAAAGACTCTTGTCTTGGAGCCCAAAGTATCTTAAAGATTTATGTTATCAATACAAGGACCTGATGAGTGTGGGGGGTTGCTTTTTTTTTTTTCCATTTTTTTTCTTGTTTTTTTTTGTTTGTTGGTTTGTTTTTATTGGGGTTTGTTTTGTTTGTTTTTTACTTCTGTAGTCAAAAGAATGATTTTGTCTTTGGTGTTCAACCTTGGAAGCATGACTGAGAAGTACCTGCTGCTTCTTTGGCTGTAATTTACAACAAAAAAACAGCCCAGTAAAGCAAGGGAAATCCACTGTTCTAAAATACATGCAGTTAGAACAACCACTAGACATCACAACCAGGACTTTAATAATATGGAAACACCTATTTCAGTGGTGTCCATTACAAATCATTTGCATTATATAAAAATATGACTCCAATTACAGTAACTGGACAACAGCCATTCAAACTTATCAAGTTTGCATCTTATTCATATTGCAGGAACTGGGAGGAGCTCATCCATTTACAGAAAAAAATTGTCCAGAAATCAACTTAGAGTTGCAGCTAAGCATCTTGTGCCTTAGAGAAATGTCCACTGTGGTAACTAGAAGCAGGAATTCCACACTAGCATCCTTCTATTCTTGCTCACGTGGCCATGAATAAAAAGAGCAGGTTCTGTTATACTAACATCCACAATTAAAATTTTATAACCCCATAAAACACCAGTAAGTTTTGCATGAGCTGCAAAAGAATGCAAATTCAAAGGGTCACTAGATTTATTACCTACAAATTCAATGTCTTAATATAAATATTCTGGTTTTACACCATAAAAATGTCCTTCTTACGGTCTGATTCTTATTTAGATAATAATCTGATAAAATCTCAGCAGTATGCCAATTAATGTCATTAAAACTACAGAAATAGAATCTACCTAATGAATGCTGCAAATTTAACAGGTACTTTAGATAAACATAATTAGCTTAGTTATCACCTAAACCAGACTCCTCAAACACACCAACTGCGTAGTTAGCAAAGACATTTGATTTACAAAGCCAAATGTTGCCAACTTTTGAAAAGTTCAGCAAATCAACGTGGTATTTGGAAGCATCCAAGTGTCTAATGAAGTTAGAATACTGTGAAATGTTAGGGGGGGTGGGGAGCTCCTGTAAATAAGTACAGAAGTAGTCTTCATTTAAATTACAAAACATTCACCTCCTTAAAAAGCTTTAAAACCGACCCAGTCAACAACAGCGCCCTGGGAAATCTAGCACTATAAAGGATCTCTGTAAGCAAAAGAAGGTCATATATTGTGATCTCACCACAATAAAACATACTCAGTGTCAGGAACAAGGAGCAAATTTGGGGAGATGACAATTATGACACCTTCAGGCCATTTGGTCTGAACCACTGCACTTTTTTTGGGCAGCATAGAGTAAAACAATTTTCTTTGCTGCTCAGAAAACACTTAAAATATAGTAATGCTTCATTTTCTGCATTTTGTTGCTAAGCAAACTCTCCCATGTCCCCAGCTCGGTTTACTTGCTTGAAAGAGCCATAGTACCTGCTGCTTTCAGCAGGTGGAAGAAAACTTCAGTGCCACCTTATTGATTGGCTCCATCGATATTTTAACTTCAAACCCAGATGCTACAATTAATAGCAAATTTGACATTGTGTAAGGAAAGCATCAGATGAAGGTAATAAGCCCATAAAAGGCTTGTATTCCACAGGTCGCCTCTGCAGAACAGGCAACCTCCCACTACAGAATCTGATCTGAAAATTTATCCCAACAGTAACACCAGAAAGAAGGCGGCTTCTACATCTTGCACACTTTGGGTTTCATATCAGGCACTTGAACTGTTGGACGGATGCCATTCTGAACCGAGTAAGTGAACATAGGGTTAGAATCATCTTTAATCTAGGTCTAATAATGAAGTATCAGCAGCAAAGTGGAGGCAGGGAGTGAGCAATCCATCTGTGCTGAGACTTGTTTATCGTTTCTAAAATGCCCAAGAAGACAGCAGCAGTAACTGTTCCGTAGTGTCCGTTTTCCTTGTGAGTTGTGTTGCTGATAGGAGGCTTTTCTGTGTCTTGAACTAAGAAGGCATTGAGGTACCCTGTGCCTAATTCCCTGGATCCAACAAGTCCATGCTAGAGCCAAACAGTGCCACCAGCTGCTCCTCATAATGTGTTATATTCCTCTTCATAATGTCCATGCAGGGTCCAAGCAACCTCTCAAATGCTTGCACATCCATGACTGCAAAGGAACAGAAGTGAAAACAAGATCGTTTGCCAAAAAGGACACCACACACCAATCTTTTCTGAACTCGGAACACAGACCTCCAGTCCAACCCATTCGGGTTTGAGGCTTCAATAGAAGCCATGGAAACAGAAATCATATTTCTGATTTCCCTCTGTAATGTTATTTGGAGAAACAAGATTAATGAAATACACACCTGACCTCAAGGATAAATACAGAAGCCAAATAGATACCACGCTGGCATTAAAAGATCACCTGAAAGCTGTGTGTGACAAGCTGTAGACAAGAAGCTGATGCTACTTACCCCGTCAAAGAGTACCAGGCCACACAAGCAGAAAAAACAGAATCTGCTGGAAGGAAGCAGCAGTGCTTCTCAAACTTCTGCGTGGAGATCCGCTCAAGCCCATGCTCCCACCTTCTCCTGTCTGACTGCCAGTTACCAAAAGGCTGCTAGTTTTGAATGCTCACTCAGGCATGGTCCACAAGACAAGCAAAGACCAATAACTAGAAACGCAGACATCTGCTTACCTAAACATTTGACCTCCCCAACAGCATAGGCAGAGGCTGCTCTGGGTTTGTTGGTAACAAGTGCAAGCTCTCCAAAATACTGCCCTCTGTGACACCGGGCAATCTCCACTTCTTGGTTAGCTTCTTTACTGGTCATAGTCTGTTAAACAGTACATTTTAATTATTTGCATACAATTCTGTCTTTGCACAAGGCTGCAGTTAATCCCAGGTATGTTACAGATGTGCAACAGCTCATTGGTTTAGGGCTTTTAAACTAGCAGTTCCCAAGTCATGCTCTGCACTGGTAGAACACCTTAACAGCACATTCAGTTAGAAGTTTGATAAGAAAAAGTGTATGCCAGCCCACAAGTTTTGAAAGTGACAGATATTTACTGTTACAGCTTTGGTAACTGCTATTACAGTAGCCTAACACAGGTTATCATGCACAACATGTTGTTCCCTAAGGCTGCTTCAAACTGCACAGAGATCCTTTCAAATGCCAACATCTAGTATGTCACTAGAGATAACAGACCCCAAGTTTTGTCAGTTGCAGTTTTCTATAATCCTAGAAGACATGTTTTATCTCCACCCTTAAGGCCAGGGAGAATATATCAGGTTAGTTTATGAAGGAGCAGAGAAAACCAAAAGACTTTCCAACTATAGTAAAGTGACTTTTGGACACTTCAGAACAGGTATGGGGATTTACAACCTACATCACATGAGTGACAATGATAAATACCATGAAACTATCTTAAAATAAGTCAGGGTAGGCTTTTTCACACCGCTTGTATTAATCAATCAAATCAGGGATTGACCTAAAGCCTAATCACCCAATTTGAACTCACCTTGCTTTTAATCAAGATTTTTACTTCACCAGATTCTACAATGTAAAAACAATCTGCTTTATCACCCTGTGAGGAGGAAAAGGCAAAACAAATTATTTTTTAGTTTACTGTAAAAGTATGTATAAATGGTATTAGAGCATTCACTCTAAACTAGGCCTTGTGCAGAGATCTGCTAGAATTGACAAACACTCTAATTCTTAACATTAAGAGGTGACTGGTTAGGTAATATACCAGAGGAACCCACAGGGAAAGGAACTATTAGTACGTATCATTCAGCGAGAGGCCAGGTGGACAGGAAAAAGCAAAGGAGATTGACGATATATAGCAAAACCACTTAAGTGCAAATCTTCTGATCCTGATGGAAGTATCCAATAGCTACTGAAACTAAGCCAGGCCTAGAATTTCCAGATGCAAGTTTTAATAAAACACCAATTTAGTGACCACATTTCTAGATGTCAGTAGGAAGAAGGATCCATTAAACTAAGTATGAGCTCAGTCAATCCACGGTAAAATAGTGGGAGACCAGGGGAATCCAGAGTGGCTGCATTAGAGGAGCATGAACAGAGTAAGAGGAGGACAGTTTACAGAAAAACAAGTCCACAATGTAAGCCATCTACATCAGGAATGATGCAATGGCTGTGTAAAGGTAGTGAGAATAGTAAGGAATAAAGCACTCAATAGCATCATGCCATTAAAGGAAAATAAGAAACATATGGCAAGTGGGAGAAAATAAAAATTGATAACCATTTTATATCAAGTTCTAGAAAGGTATCACAAAGTGTTGTTGAATAACTGAGTATGAAATAAAAAATTTTGGTTTAGTCAAATTCAGCTGCTTCTATGAAAAAGTCACTGTGAAGGTGACCAAGCACTGGCACAGGTTGCCCACAGGTTCTGAAGTCTCCATCCTTTGGGATGTTCAAAAGCCATCTGGACATGGTCCTAGACAACTGGCTCTAGGTGGCCCTGCTTGAGCGGGGGGGGTAGACAAGATGACCTCCAGAGGCCTCTTCCAGTCTCAACCGTTCTGTGATTCTGTGAGAGTTTCTAGAACCTTTTCCACATCTATCTAAACTGCATCAGGTTGCAGACCTTCAACAGATCACAGTTTACATCTGCTCTGGAGAGCTTCACCAGGACTTAATATTCTGAAAGTTTTAGCTGTGACAGAGCCCCTGCAGGCTTAGTATAGGACTGGAAGTTAAGAGTGGAGAGCCAGCACGTGCCTCCTGCTATGCATCAGAAGCAAAGCAACTAAAGGCTTCAGGGAGACAGAGGCTGGATAAGGAACTGATAGGGGAACGGGAGTGGCTCAGGGGAAGAAAAAAAAAAAAAAGAAGTAAAAAAGTGAAACAATGTGAGGAGAGAGAAATCTGACCTTAAGTCAGGTGGGTAAGGATGAATGTGATGGGAAGGATGGAGAGAGATGATTAGAAATTGAGTATGAAACATGGGCTAGGAGAAGATGACGCAAGATTTAAACATGGAGTTACAGAAGTTAGTCCCTTAGCTAAGCTTCCTGGGGATGGTCATAAACCATCCAACGCAAAGCTTTTCATTCATTGTTGCCATCTATCACAACATGAACTAATACACTCAGCACACTTCTGAAAGAGTAAGTACTGAAAGAGTACTTATTTTTTTAAAAGAATGACAACAAACTGAGTGGGACACGTCCTCATAACACCGGCAGGCACTAACAATTTAAGTGCTTTAAAGCATACTGCCCTTAACTGAAGGGTCAAATTCCAGAAAGATCATTAAAATGTAAAATTATCCATGAGAGAAAAGGGGTTCATGGTATTGATGCAACTGCTGTAATGTAAAAGCTATCACATCTTTTCCAAGCATAAAATTTCATCATATTTAGCAGTGTCTTACCATCACCCAGACCTATCCAGACTATTAATCCTCCTTTTAAGGGTAATTACATCCTTGTCCTTAATTCAGTTATTACAAAAGATTAAAACCAACTGCATAATTGGATCACTGATTGCATGGGTTCCAAGTTCTGAGACTGATTTATAAGCTTTGATTTTGCCGAGAGTTCAGTTTTCTCAGGGTCTTAAGCAAGAAGATTTTTTGACTTACAAAACTGAGGGTATTTTTGGAGAGAAGTAATTTGGCAGTATTTGGTTATCAGCAAACTAAGGTTTCCTGCATTCAGAGTTATCTGACATTCAAAGTAATTAAGATTAATTATTCAAGAGATTATCAAGGAGTCATATTCTCTTTATAAAACAAGACAACAGTTGTGATCAAAAGCCCACAATTTCAGGTAAGCCAAGTACTTCCTTGCATTAACTTCTACTTGACCTAGAGCACTTTTGCAACAAACAAAGCAACCCCAAGCTTAACTTGATGCAAAATTCCAGTGTTTCATCAGTAACAGTGTTCCAAAAAGTTTTTTATGTCACAGCCAAAAAAGTCCCACAGCTTTAGCTTGAGTTTGTCCACCTTCACGTTCCACCACTCTGGCCTTGATCTATTACAGTAGACAAAGCACACACCAACAACCAAAGGCTGTCAATTGAAGCTAGACTACTCCACCATTGAAATACACTTTTTAAGAGCATCAGGAAAAACAGTGGTTTTAATTAACTATTCTAAGAAACTATCAGGGTTAACCGAGTTGGGATATTTGTTAGTTTGTTTCAGTTACTACTGAAATATTCACAATAACTTCATTTACTTTCATCCAAATCATATTCCCATTGAATTGTTTGGTTTTGTTGTTTAGTCAGACCTAGGAATTAGAGATGCCTTTACTACATGCTTGTGATTCCTTGTTTAATCAGGTCATAGGTGCCTATGAAAAGTCTAGCTGGGGGCTTTCACGGAAAATTGCATAGACAGACATTTAATTTCAGCTTCTTACGGCATACTCCTCTTTAAGACTTGCAAAGACCATTTATAAAAAACAAACAGATGAGAAGAAAAACCTAGAAGCTAAAGTAATAGAATAAATTTGTAGCAAAAGACATATCGGCCATTCCCCAAACATTCAAGAAGTGGTTAAATAAACTGGAAGTATTAAAAGAATAAGTGCCAGGTTGGTCCAAGTAATAGGATTCTGTAAGTCAATTTCAAACAGGAAAAAAGCAGCAGAGAAAGGAGAATGATAAAGAGAAATTTAGACTTCAAGTACCTGAGAAATGATACGTTCCCCATTTTGATACACTTTCTCCCCTATAACATCCACTATCTTCATTCGCTCTGATGCCTGGAACAAAGAAGAAAATTAATCATCTATTATAGTACAACTCCGGTAAATTTCGTAGCCCTGAAATGAAGAGGCATTCCCTAGACACACAAACATGCAGTATCTGGGTACTGAAAAATACAGCCCCTACAAGGACATTGTCATACTGCACCACAGCTTTCAAGACTACCATGATCAACAGGGAAAGAAAATTATCCAGTGTCCCATCTGTGTGCTTTTCTTACCCGCTAAGTTAACTAATAACTGGTTTGGTTGGTTTAGAACAAAGGAAAAAAAAAAAACAACAAACCAAAACCAACAATCACTTCCTCTAAGATTCAGCTGAAATGTGAAAAAAATGCTCAGAAAAATGTCATAAACTTCCTAAGGACAAACTTCAATGAGAAACATCAGCAACACATTTTCAATGTATTTCAAATCACCACATGCTCAAATATGTGGGTTTTTTTTGTGTCCCAGAACTCATTCCTAGAGTGAAAAGAGGAAGGGGGTATGAAAAGGATACCGGCTCTAAATTGTAAGCAGGCACTGCAACAGGGTGCCCAGCAGCAAGGGCAGCAAAGAGGTACTGATCTGACATGCAGTGGAGCATGCCAGAGTCTTCATGAACAGGAAGGGAGAAAGAACAGTTAAATTTATCTCCAGTGTTTCCCACTGCCCATCTAGAACACCAAAAAACAATTTTATTGCTTCAGAGCAGTGTAAAAAACATATTAAAGAAAGGAAGAAAATCCTACAGTTAAAATTAATATCTCAACAGATGATTCGGTTGTAATGCATTCATTCCACAAATGCACCTTAATCTAGCCCATGTTTGAGAAAAGTAATTCCAATCCACGCATGATTCAACTGCAGCATCATGCAGAAAACCAACCAGTGCTAATGAGTTATTTTTCTGTATCTTTAAATATTTGAGAGTCATTTTTGTGCTCAAAAGAAGTCACGCCGATGGAACTAGTTTAAGCTAGGCACTGAGGGAGAAGGTGTTGTGCAATTTACCCCTTCTACCAATGTATATCTAAAATAATATATATTAGAGGTTGCTCTTCACACTTAATGATACTTTGCAATTTTGTAACCTTCTCTCAAAGGGATTAAAAGCTCTTCTCAAATACTAAAGATTAATGCTGAAAAATACACTTATGATGAGAAAAAAAAAGAAAAGCTAAGTTATGGTGTAATGCAAAGACAGACACATACTAATTTCAAAGCAGTTTGGTATGGCTCCAAAAGCCCTCTGAAGATACGGGCTGAATCAACAGCTTAGAAGTGACAATTTACACATTGTTGCTAAAGCTATGCACCATACACATCAAAGCATGACATCTGTCATTTTGTTCCCAGGTAGCAGTACTTCCCTTTAGCCTATTCTTAGTTTACCTCCTGAATATCTGCTAAGGATAAAGCAAGACCAACTACAGCCCACATCTTTGTCTCAAATTTAAAAACATTCATGGCTGATAAAGGCCGAATATCCCAGTTATTGTATCATTACTTCAATACACACCCTCAAAGGAAACCACAGCCCTAAGTTCCAATTTTCACTTTCATATCTGCTCTCTGACATATTTATAGATGGTTTTTGTTTGGGGTTTTTTTCGTGATTTTTTTTAAATCTTTACACAGACTGAGATAAAAATCAGCAAATTGCTTACTGTGAATAAAGGGTATGAAAAAAACCACCTGTGTACAACTTCAACAATGCAAATTAAGTTGTACAGTAAATGCAACACCAAAGCAGCTTTTCAAATTTTGTTCTGAGCAAAAGTGACATGGATTTCTGATACAGCAGAAACACTGACTGCAGAGCTAATGCTAATGCAAGAATTTGATGCAGATGTCTCTGAGAGGCTTTACCTCCAAGGATTTAAGAAGGGGCACAGACTCAATAAATAATTCATATGTCTTCCTCTTCTTTGCATTGTTTTTCAGTATAATTCTTCTGAATGTCACTCGATCCTGCAAGAAACAGCACAAAGAAATACATTATTCCTCTTCTCTAAAATGCTCCCTGTTTAAAGAACTGACAAACATGAACTAGTATTTGCAACAAACACTGGGTTTGAGATGCCAGCTATTAAATTTATACCATATCCATCACAATGGTGATCAGAACAGCCCTTGTGAGAGTACTTGTTGCAATAACCAACTGAAAAACAGGGAGCTGTAAGACCTGGTCCTTCTCAGATAAGCATGTAAGAATTCCATTTTTAGTCTATCTTGTACCATTTTTCAGGGTTGAGTTTTTGGGTTTTGTTTGGCTGTTAATACATCTTTCATGCTTCCACACACAATGAAGAAGTTACACTCCTCTTGCTGAAGCCACTGGAAACTGGAATTTCCAACACTTATTTGTTAAGGCAACTGCAGGACTAAGTCCGAATTGGATTCTTCTCTACCTGAGTCAGAGATTTTAAAAGTAAGTTGAATATTTATACTGGTCTCAAATAGATCAGGAACAGAATATCAAACCACAACAGGCTTGATTCACTCCACCTTCTAGGATGTGAGAACCAGCTTTTCACAACGACCGTTTCCTAATTGCTGGCTGTCCACGTGTACCATAAGCACCCCCCGATGGAAAAACTGCCTAGTTTGGTTTTGAAGCCCAAATATTGGGCAAGATTCCCACCCACCCCCGGCCACCCCTCTTGCTCTGATGTTTTCCCCAGGGAGCAGCTAGTGATGTGCAGGCTGCGCGGCCACAGGGCGGCACTACGTGCCCGAGCGAAGGCAAGCTCGCCCAGCTAACCACGGCTCGGCAACTCGGCAGCGGCAGACATATTTGAGAGTTTATTGTCAGAGATCTTAACGAAATGCTTTTTATTTCCACGCAGAAAAGGCAGGGCTCAACTACTGGCAAACACCGACGAAAGGCCACAAGAGAGCCGAAACTAAACAGCATGTCCAGGCTAAGGGGAAGGGCACTTGCCCACCAGGTATTTTAGTTCGTGTTTGTGTGACAATAATGCCCACGGTCCCTGTTAGCATCAGCACTAAATTATGAACAGAGCGTGAGTGGCAGAGTTTACCTTACAGAACACGAGGCCATAAGTGTAAAAATCAAAACCAAAAACTCAGAGGAAAGGCGTGGAAATTTGGTTAGGAAAATGGTACCAAAAAAAAAAATCTTTTAAGTTTACATACACCACAATTTGCAGAAACATCCAAAGTCTGAGAGCCATTCCTCTGGATTTCATTTTCTGAAAGCATCAACTGATACCTTAGCAGTGATATTTTGAGGTGAAGAGGTATTTTCAAGTAAGTGAACAGTTTTATGGGATTCAGGCTGCAAATACTTGTAACTTGAAATGATGACTGATACAGGTGACACTAGTGGAATATAAAAGTTGAAGGAGGTAAAAGATGAAGGGAAGAATGGTATTACTGTTATCCAAAGAAGAATAAGAGATGATAAAGCATGAGGGATTGTTTTGGTATTATTTTTTTAAATAAATTCTTCAGTGGTAGAAGTCTCTTCAAATGTACATGTTTGGAGAAGCAGAAAGGTGCAGAAACAGTCAGGGGAATTGCGAAAGCATAAAAAATTGAGAATTCATTTGTTTGAGAGTATCAGTGAGGGAGGAGAAGCAGCAGTTTTTGAACAAAAAAGGCAAAGCAGTGAAGGAAGTGTGTGTGATCGTGAGGTTTTCCCCAGACACATTCAGTAGCAAAGGCTGAGGACATTTCTCTGCTCCAGAGGAGACCCACGTTCAATAACTGCTTTGTGCCTGAGCCTTCTAGGCTTTTGTCAGCCTAAGTCTGCAATGCAGCAGGAGTAATCCACATTTCCTAAACAGCAGATAACCCATGAACTTTAGCAATTACTTCTGCAGAATAATAAAAATATGTTTCAATTACATCAGGCACAAAATAGTACGATGAAACATGGCAACAACAGAATAACTAGAAGAAATAACAGAAGTTTTAGGCAGGAAAATGCAGCCTTAGTTAATAAAATATCCACAGGACAGATGACTAGCAAGAGGTCACCCTTCAACTACACCTTGCTAGTTAAGTGAATGTAATCACAGAAAAAACAAACCCAAAATTAACCCAATTTGTGCAGTTCATTTGAAAGGCAAACTGGAACAAAGAATCATCTTCTCATTTTTTTCTTTTTACGAATGAGCTTAGTTTGTAGGTAGCTGCTTCATTCTGTCTCGTTCAAGATATCAGATTCTGACACTACTCCCTGGTTCATTTACCAAAATCTTTTCTTTCAGCTCACAAAGAAAAGGGAAGTCAAAAGTCAGTTCTCTCAGCAAGCACAGAGATTGCATAAGCACACTGTGTGTAGCTGCTTATCAGTCCTATAATCAAGGTCACAACACATGGTCAACCCCCAGCGATAGTTGCCGAGGAGCCCAGCACACACAGAAAGCATACAACACTTCTGGCTTCAAAGTCTTCGTTGATCACACAATCAGCTTATTATGCGAGCCCTCACAGATGAGTAAGAGAGCACTGTGAAAATAACCCTATCCAAATAGTACAGAGAAAAGAACTAAAAAAGGAAACTAATGTCTACAGCTTCACATTCAACACTGCGGGGCTAGAAACAAAGAAACACCATCATTTAGCTTGGTATCTCATAGGTCATGCTGACCTCAGAACTTCTTTTCCAGGGTAACACAAAGGGACCAGAAACATCATGACAGTTTATTTTGAAGGAAAACAAAGCTTTGGGCAGTCTTCCTAGCTCTTCAAATTACGGACATCCTCGAGAAGATATTTAACACCTTCCCATTCCCCTTAAAGCAGATAAAACGGTAGGAAGGTGAGTTGAAAATAAAGAACATAATTTAGATACTGTTTCTCCCTCCCATAAAATACGTGCATTAATGCCTCCACTGTCCTCTGCAGGATGAAAACATAACCAGGGTTTTTTTCCCCTAACAAAAGCCACAATTACAGCAAATGCAAAATAATAAAGGGACAGATAAAACTAGTGATATAGTTTTTACACAAAAGTTATTCTAGAAAGGTGGCCAAAAAGATTTGCACAATGAATCTCTTATGCCCAGAGGTGAGATAACAGATTGTGATAAAACAGCTATTAGCACAAGGAGCCATACCAAGAGAAGCACTGGTACAGAGAGTTAGTGTTTAAAATACTATGCTTGTGAGGCCAACTCCCTTTCCTTACCAGTCCCCAAAGGGCTCCTTCTGTTGTGGCAACAATGGTGGCAGCTCTAGGAGTGTTGTACATCAATGCCAGTTCCCCAAAACTGCCGTGATTATCATAGCGGCCCACACAGCGTGACTGGTTGTCTTTTGCTACAATAATATCATACAAACCCCTGGAAAACAATGGAATAGACACTTTATTAGACAACATTCCAGTACAAATCATAAAAACAGCTTTTTGCTGCTATACAAATAGTCCTCTTACTGCAAATAGTGAGATGGAACGTGCTTTACTGAGCTTTCCAATTGCCTGATACTAAGCTGCTTCTATCCATACTATTTTCACAATAATTCTCTCTTAATAAAGCATTTTACTCCTGATAGATCTGGGCAAGATCTACTTGGTTTCCTCTGCACAGTATTTTGACACTGCTATTGTAAGTGTTCTGGCCAGGACAATAGGTAGTTTCATCGTCTTTAACAGTATTTGCCTTATCACAGCATACATGTTATCCAGTAAGGCCTCTTTAGAGTGACTTGGATCTATCTATACCAATTTTCTCAGTGACAGCATTGCTGCAGTACCTTTGGGATACGCTCAGTCCACTGCTCACCTGCTCTTATGGTTTTGCCTCAACTCCAGCCTAAGGGTATGTCTATATCCGAACTCCAAAATGCAACTGTAGCTTGTATCTGCATGACCATGCTAGATTCAAACTATCCAGCTCTTGTATGGACAACAGTGATGCTGTAGAAGCACAAAGAACACAGAAAGGGCTTTTCTTTACATACCTAAGATACTGAGTGAGTTTTGCAGTGCAAACTGACCGGTCTTCTTAATGAGCATCACATACTGATCTTCAAGCTGGAGGATTTAAAGCTAGTTCAGGAATGTTATACATGCCACATCTTTACTCCGTAGCACAGATCTCCAGAGGCAACCATCTGTCACCTGGCATTTGTCTAATACCTCCCTTATGACCAAAACTTTTATCACAGTTCAACTTCACACCATGCTGCAACTCCGAGCATGCTGACAGTTGAACCAACCAATTTTATCACCATTTTCATGGAGGGGTGGCTACTGAAGAATGCAGGTTACAGCATGCAAATGTTCAAACTTGAAGAGCATCTATTCAACTCTCACAAAGCTCTGTGTGCTGAGGTGACACTCTAGGATGCAGAAGCTTAGGAAGCATGGGTAAGTAACTTCCAGCAGTTTTGCAGAACATACAGGTTCCACTCTAGTCACACTGGCTTTGAATTAAAGCTGTCGAGCTAAAAAGTTTATTTCCTTTTTTTCCCCCCCTTCTTTATTATAGCTCACTTCTAGAAACAGGAAAGCTTTCTAAAACGGCTGACATCTAGCCAGGATCTCTGAACAGATCAAGAGGAAAGTGTTCAAGTACCAGAAGCCTCCTTGCACTTCTTGTTCATAGGGAGCTGTAACCTGTTTAAATTGGAAAGGCCTCCTCACCCTGTACCCTCCAAGAGGCACACTTCCTACATTATAATGAAGAAAAGGGAACAGTATCCCAGAATTTACTAAGAATCAAAAGACTACTCTGATGGAGATGCAAGTACAAGTCCAGCAAGTCAAAGCTCGACACACAAATCTGGATCAAACTGCACCACAGCAACTACACATGAAGAAACAGGCTGTGCACAGAAAGGTAGCCCTTTAAAAGTCAAACAAGTGCCTGTAACAACCTCAGGACTGTCTTATGCTTGGGGCTTTAAAAAAATAATTTAAAAATATAGCTTGCCTAGGCTTGATTAATTCTTGGTTACGGCACCAGAGATCATTCAGGGACGAGCCACTGGCCTAAGAGGCTGTACAAAATATATCATGCCCTGGAAAAAAGCAGGTAGGGAACACCTTCCTGACTTTAACCAGCTGAATACGCATACAATTTTCCCCAGCAGTTTAAGTCTGTCAGAAGGAATGGCATTATCTCCCAGAACATCGTTAGGCCCGTAAGAAAGAAAAGAACCACCAGAAATGGCAGGTGAAACTTCTCATGGTAAACAAGTATGGGAACAGACTCATTGGTGAGACCTGCCTAGTATTAACAGCCAAGGATCTTTCCAGCATTGTTGATGGACAGCCCTGGGTTTGTTAGTTATCTTTGAACAGTGCTGCATCTAAAAAAAAGAAAAAAAATGTACTACAGGACAGCTTTATGCCAGCTTCATTTGTAGGAGATTCCACAAAGTGGACATTACATGCAAACAAACGAACAATTAAAATACGTCAAAGTAAGGAAGCTTTGCACAATGACTTGAGGGTCTACTGTATTAAAGCCTTTCAGACCCACAGAAAAGTTTGGCTACTGGATCAATAGTAGACAGGCCAGCTTCAGACATGTCAGAAGATGCAAGAAGTTTAGTCTCTCTCTGTCACCCAGAAAGCTAAAGGAGGATTCTAGGCATGAAGACAACGTAACATCCTTACCAGACACTTTTTACACCCCACCACTTACACCTGGGAGACAGAGAAAGAAACCAACAGCATGCTAACAGTAAACTAAGTAAGGATTAGTGTTGATGGAAAGTCTCACTAATTCTTGTAATGATTCTCTGAGAGGCACCAGAGGCAACAATCTTCAGAGAGGTTTTTGATCTAGAAGAGCCATTTATGAGCACCTTAAGCAAATGCAACAACTTCTTTCCATCCCTCAGCCTGAAAGTCACTTACTAGTGCAATTTATTTCCAAGTAACTATAGCCACATAACCTTCAGCCAAGCATTCATCTGTCTGTGGCCCAAGGACTGTGTGCCCAAGGTGAGGCACCACTGGGTGATCTTGGCTTAGCTTTATTGAGAAAACTGTTGCTGAGCTGTGAGACACTCTGTGAACTAAAGCTATGCAAGATAAGAAGAGTAAAAACACAGATCAAAGTGTTAATTGTTGAGATGGTAATCGTTAGGAGCTCAAGGACTCAAAAGAAAAATACTGACATGAAAAAATATAAAACCCCAAGGAAAAAAAAGGCAGAAAAGCGGAAGAGGGCAACTCAGCAAGACTGTGGATCAGTCTGTTCCAAGAGGCAACAGAGGCCAGTGCTGCCCCTCCTGACTGATGACTGCTCAATCAGCAGAGACTCATCAGATGCCTCCTCAGCAGTGACGAGCATACTAATGTTTAGCCACACAACACATTCGTTCCAGCTCTCCCTTCCCTGCAGTAAGCACTAAATAGCTGCCGCATTCTCAGGTTGCATCTGTCCTGCCTGCTGTCCCTCTGTGCATGGTAAAAGACGCTCAGGCAAAAGTGATATGGTGAGGAAGCATAACAACCAGAAGATTCTGGAAAGGAAAAAAAAAAAAAAAAAAAGGCCTGTGCCAGAAAGCCTATTTTTCTATGCAGACAAAACGCTAAAGACTTAACATCTGCAACACAAAGTCACTGTTCATTCAGACAGAAGAAACTAATCCTCAGGGATATTTAGGCATTAATGACTTAGAGTAACAAGACATGCCTACTGATGCCTCCCTCCAAAGGACCAGAGTCCTCTGAGTTTGCACTTGCAGGCAAGTGGAAATACTGTAGCTTTCCATAAACATCAGTGTCCTGCTGTTCTTTTGCATGTAAAAATGAGGGGGTGGGAGGTGGAGAAGGACTAGAAGGGAGGAAGACTGGAAAGGGAGAGTGGGGGCCAGAAAATTCATTACTGTAGAATTCTTTCTAATAACTGAGTAGCCAACATAAGAGTTGCAGCCAAGCTGGTGTTTACAGCAAAGGCTGGTATGCTCTATTGCCAGACAACACCAAGTTTAACTTCCCCCACCATACAGCCTTTCTGCCACGTACTTTGGCAACCTATTTATGCTACTGGTGTATTATAACTTGAGAGTAAAACAAAACAAAAACTTAAAAATCTGAAATCTTCCAACCCAACTATCTCTTGATAGAAAAAAATGTTGTGGAATAGCATTACATCTGTAGAAAAGATACCATAAAAACATTTACCTGAATATCAAAGATAAGGTCCCACTACACTTCTTTATTTTAGGTTAAAACTCATAGCAGGAAGAGCTTTTTAGTAACCAACAGGTTAAGAGCCTTACACAGAAAAAAATTAAAATAAGCTGACGGTATCTAACATTTTTGAGAGGCTCCTGAACTAAGTTTAAGTTTCCTCAAGATTAGGAACCACTTCTCTGCATACATCTCATCTTTGCAGGGCTGCTGGCTCTGGCTCCCATGAGTTCTGATCTGCAGTACCTTACTCTTACCCAGGACAGCCTGATCACTCCAGTGAACATGGCAAAAGAAGGAACTTGTCCTATCTAGCCAAAGACAAAGGATGGGTCTGAAGCAGAGCAGTTGAGGAAGATAACTGAGTGTAGAAATGGAGCACTGGTTTAGGCTAATAGGATGGTATGGTAGAGGACAGGGGAATGGGCATATGGTCAGAATATATTTGAGGTAGCCTTATGTTCTGTAATTCCACTGATCAGAAAGGGGAATGCCCTTAAAATGAACACGGATCATTTAAAATGAGCAGTTTCTAACCTAGAAATTCTTTTGCAAATTCCTTAAAACACAGCATGAATGACAATTCAAAAGGCAACACATTGTCTTGAAGAACTGCTTTGAAAGCATTTAATACAATATTAATAGTGCCATTATTTCAGGGATAAGAAAGATCCTAGTGCATCAAAAAAGTAGTTTGCTAAGATTGTGTCCCAACAGACATTTATAATTTGGTCAGTAACATTCTGTTTAATATTACAGTTTTACAGGAGGAAATAAATCTGTGTCCTTAATTCTTCTTCAAATATGGTGATTAAGAGTGACATTAGCCAGAATTTCTTCCAAAAGGGTAAAAGATACTCAAAATGTGCAGGCACGCACATATCTATTATATGCCTGTTGCACATATATATATGATCCACAAAATCATCACATGAATTTGCTTGATGCAAGAAATTGCAAAATGGTACCTTAAACTCTTCAAATGCAAATCACATGACGAACAGAAGCAAAGTAAGCTCAAGTCTCTCTGAAGTCAGCGATAAAAACTAACTGGACAAAGTCCAGGTTGTTCCATGGTAGCCATTATCATGAATTTTTATTTCCTGTATTCTCCTCCCCCAAAATAATCTCCTATCCCTTCCCTTACCATATGGTTTCTTATGCTGCATTTCCCGCTCCTGTCTTCAGAAAAACCACATCCCGGTATAGAAACAGCATGTAATATGGCTGGTTTTAAGCTATACATATGCTGATGGGCGCAAAAGCTAAACTAAAAAAAAAAAAAAAAAAAAAACCTAACTAAATCATAGGCAAGCTTATGCTGCCATCATTCCCTTAGAGAAAGGAGCATTTGAGTTTTTACGCAGTCACACAGAATGTGTTAAAACTCAGCAGGTTTCAAATGTCCACCTCTGTCAAATTTGATTGCCCCTGGGCAAATGATCCAAAAGTCAATGGGGGCCTAAAGAGGAAAATGGAGAGATCAAAGGAAGAGGCAATGACTGCAAAAGGTAAGTTTCCTTCAGAAACTGTCCTGCAGTAAGCATTCCATGCCATTTCTAAGAAACTGAAAAGAAACATACTCTACATTTCAAAGGCATAGCTGCTTACCGCTCAATGACATAGAAGTTGTCTCCATCATCACCTTGGTCAATCACATGTTCCTGAGGTTTCACCTTCCTCTCAAACATGGCATCAAGGACCTGAGACAGCTGCTCCTATAAAATGAGCAGAAGGGGAAAAAGAAAAAAAAAGTTAAAAAAAATCAAAAAAAACTCTCAGAAGATACACCTTAGCATTATTGCTGGACAAGGGCAAGTTCATTTGACTTGATCTGGATAGTGAAGAGCAACATGCATTGCATTATTTTTACTGCATGCAAATACAAGTAACACTGAAATTAAATGTTGATTTCCGCTAGCACCTCACTTGTTTCTAGCTTATATTAACATAAGTTCAATAATGCAGACAAACATAGACACTTCCATTACAGAAGAGCGATTATCTCAAATTTACGTGCAAATGGCTTAACTTACGCATAACATTTCAGTCCCTAAGCACACATGTACAGCAAGCTCTCACTTGGTATAATCTGACACAGCTTCACTGCAATGGTTACATATTGATTACATCAACGCAGCATATCTATTTCATTGTATGTATGCATGTCTAGAAACTGCACCACGATTTATTAGTAACTTATTTGTACTGTCATCATTTAAGGGCCCCAGTCATGATCAGGACTGTACTGAACAAGACTCTGTACAGAGTTATTTCCTTAGATAGCCTGTGTCTTAGAGAACCTGCAATTCCAGCACAAGACAAGATCAGATAGGTACAGATGGGGATCATACAGAAAATGGGATTATGCTGGCCTGCACAGCAGACTCAAGCTAGGTTTCTCTGATGAGTCCCAACTAAACTTTTTTTGTAGGCAGCACAGCCAGGGAAGCAGTGAAAGACAAGAGAGATGATACCATATAAATGCCCTGCCTCAATGCTGAGCTGCTTTACCATCTTTGTTATTCCAAAGTCCATTAACAATGGACTTTCATTGCATTTTCAATGACCAGATGTTCAAAGTTAAAGATGTAGATCACAGCTGAGTTTCTAAAAATACACTGCATGAACATGCAAACTAGTCTTTATGCTGCTAGATACCCTTGAAATATTTAATGCACTCAAGTTGGGAATAATCATTACAGCATCCGTAGGCACCACTATATTGAAATTGCCTATCTTTTCACTAGAATCCTATTTAATTGTCTTTAAAAACTCTCCTAATATTTAAACTAAACAATCATTGTATGAAAGCCATGTATTTTAATCACATATTTCACAGCAAGCATTTAAGTAACAGTTGTCAGAAAACAAGCAATGCAGATTTCAAAAAGTTGTGTTTTTTTTTAAATACTGTAACTCGCTAATGCTTTATTTGGAGGATAAACAGGCAAAGACTTATTTTAAGTAAACAAACCACTGAGCTTTTTGTCAATAAAAGGACAAGCTCCATCAGATTTCTGAACTGTAAAAAACCCTCTTGGCTTAAATATGGGTAACTGAGCATGCTCAGGGGCATTGCTGGTAAGGATAACAGTCAATGCTCTCACCCAGTACAAAATTCAGTTGTAATTAGGACTCTACAAACTCATTTATAAGACACTGTGGAGCCTACACATGATACATCATACAGAACTTTTAACAGGAGAGGAGTTATCTACTCCCCCAGCACTTTATATTGAAACATAAATCAGGTTTATCATTGGGAATGCTCAAAATCTTATAGTTAAAACTCTGACAATCTGAATGGATTTTAGTCCAAAGTTCAACATGAACCTAGAAGTGATCCACTGGACACTGGCTCCTTTGTGTTTGATACCAAGTATCATAGCAACTATACATGCAAGTGAAGACATTTAAATTGGCTGTTGAGTCACTGGGCCTAAATTCAGCACGGTTCACCTAAATGCAATCAGTGGACAAGCGATGAATTTGAGTCACACAATCATATTTACTCCTAAAGGGGTTTTATGCAGTTTTGTTGTTTTGGGGTTTATTTGCTTGTATTTAACAGTTATACATGACAGTCTTTAAAGGTTAAGAAGCAAAAAAACATATTTTGAGCCTTAATTTGAAAGTGTGCCTCACAATTATTAAATGACAATTTACACTGAGCAAAACCAGCAGCCATGCATTCTGCCTTTCAGTGGGTATTCTACAGCCAACCTTCAAAGCCAGGCACATTACACAGTGGGAGTTAAAAAGAAATTACTGGGAGGAGGGGTGAAAGGACGCAAGTTCCATACTCCTTTTATACCCATTCCTAGGAAAGCTCTCCCATCTCTGCTAAGTGTCCTTTATCATACTGTAATCAATGTATGGACTGCAGTCATCTTTTTCAGCCATGTGTTATCTTAAAGCATGAGTCTTTAACAGTTGCAGTTAAGATCATTTTCATTACTTCTCAGCTGCTTAGAAAGCTTTTCCCAGGAAGCAGTATTTTTTCCAAGCCCACCTTCTCAGCTCAAATTTGTTTTTCAAAGTCATCTTTGGATATAAATTGGTTATTAATTTTTGCTTCTGGTTGATTTTGTTGGAAGCTAAAAGACTGACCTACTTAATTCAAATGGTGATCACATTTTGCGCATACCCCTTGAGCTGCTGAACGTTCTTAAATATGTTTCATTTTTTTACTGTACATAATCAGGTTACTTGCAAAAGGAACCTTTAAAATGTCTTAAGTAAATAGGCTTAATAACAGGAATCCCAGAACAGTGAAAGGCCAGTCTTGGGAAGGACAGCTTTCAAGGAAACTTTGACAGAACATCAATTCCTCAAGCCTGCTGCAATCAAAAGCTTTCAGCAGTTATTTTGAGAATGCAGGTCAATGACTCTTGGGGTTTGTACAGCAACCAAGAACTGAGAGAACTTCCTGGTTTTCAAGGAAAGCTGAGCAGCACTTCTGAAACCATAAGCTATCACATCCATCCTTTCATACGGATGAAAATTTCAGGAACAGTGTAGCCACTACACTATTACCAGGGAAGTAATTTTACCCCTGTATTCAGCACTGGTGAGGCCCCATCTTGAGTACTGTGTTCAGTTTTGGGCCCCTCACCACAAGAAGGACACTGAGGTGCTGGAGCGTGTCCAGAGAAG
>JAVKLA010000036.1:14027357-14061885 GCA_034782735.1 Sagittarius serpentarius | reverse complement strand
CTGGATGTTTTTAAAAGTTGTGTAGATGTAGTGCTTAGGGACATGGCTTAGTGGGGGACTTGTCAGTGCTAGGTTAATGATTGGACTAGATGATCTTATAGGTCTTTTCCGATCTCGGCAATTCTATGATGATTCTACAATATCTCAGGCAAAGCTCAGTGATTCAAACCAGGAAGCTGCAGGGACCATCGCTGATGTTACAGCTTTCATTCTTCCCCAAGCTGTAGTAGAGATGTCAGTTCTGTTTTCATGGGAACATCAGACCAGAGATGAAATGCATTTATTCTATGGCCTCTCAGAGGCTCGATTAGAGGATCTCCAAAGGTCTGTTCCTGAACTATCCTATGATCCTCATTAAAAAAATTCATACCAATTAAGATTACTAAGTGCGAGCAATGGAGACATTCATCATTAAAACTCAATACTGAGGCAATGAGTAATTAATAACCAACTCAGCAATAAAAATAAGTCGAGTAAGAATAGGAACCTAAAAACATTACTTTACATTCATGTGCAGAAAATTTACTGACATATTGGCATGAGAAAAACGTGCAGCAATCTGAAATCATGCAAAAGTGGATAGTCTTCGATATCACAATTGTGTAAGTAATTTCCTTTTTATATTGCCCATACAATTATGAACTGTTTCCTAGGGTGCAATGGTACCCAACAGCAAATATTGAAAGACAAGCAAAAGAATTTTAAAAAAACCCAAAATTTTCTCTAACAGAAAAAAGTTGAATTTGCAGGGAGAGGGATCTGACAATCATGATAATTGACAATCTGACATGTTTGTTTAGATTGTTCATTGACTGTTGATCTCCAAATACATGTCCCAATCCAGCCTGCACTTAATTAATAATTCATGAACTATCACACTGCAAACAAGTGTCTGGACTGTTAGATCATGCTATTACCTGTACCTACAAACGATCAACTCCAGTTAAGAGTTCCTTAAAATATTACCTGATCTAGGTTTTTGAAGAGTAGGATATCTTTACATGCTTCCTGCAGTCTGCATCGCTGTTCATCAGTTTTTGGATGAACTACCTTTAAAACAAAGTAAAACAAAACTGTCATGACAACAAAGAAATATGGTTACAGACTGAACCTTCACTTCAGAGTGAAAAAGCAGAACACAATTTAAGAGTATCAAAGTATACAGTTCTTTTTTGTTGTTTGCATAAACAGTACTTATATACAAAAACACAATGCAAGACAGAATGAAAGAGACATAAGAAATACATTATGCCGACAATTAACACATGCAAAATAACAATCAAGAAAGACAAGAAAGAAAAGGATACCTTTTCTTTTCCCTTCTAACCCAGCCACAGATACAGTCAAGGCTTGAGCATTTGGAACAGAGGAAAAAGTCAACAGTTTTCTTTCTAAACTCTGGCTATCTTTTTCCCAATATACTTATTGTTGGCATACAGGTAGTTTATAACATTTATGATACATATGTACCTCAGCCCATCTAATAACACAAGTTATCTAAGACGCAGGGGTTTTTTGGGTTGGTTGGTTTTCAACAAAATTACTGAAATAAAAGCTTTGCTGTCTGGGGTGGGGGTGGGGGTTGCTACTTCTTTCCAATTATAAACATCTTGTCAGGTTAAAGGAAGCAATACTTACTGTGTCATAAAAATATGTGCTTGTGGAGGCTAATTATTAAAACATATATATATATATATTAAAAAAAATATTAATTACCTCACATTCACCACATTAACTATATTTCTGGAATAACAAGGATTCCAAAAACCAGTTACATTAATAGGCATTTCTAAAAATTCATTGTCCAAAGTTGAGCACATCTCAGATTCTAGTTCTACAAGAAAATTTAATATTGAATCAGCAGTCAGGAAAATGAAGACATTTGATGGAATAAACATATCCAGGTTTACAACCATTTGGATGATCAGACACACTCATAGTCTTTTTTTCTTTTTACAGCATCTTATTATGAAGTATCTTCTTTTTTAAGAAAAATTAAATTAGACTTGGATTTTCACTGCAGAAGCGTAAGCATCCTTGAGATGGAATCTGGAAAAGGAACACCAGAAGTCCATAGAGAAAACACTGACCCTCACCAGCTACGCTACAGGATTTGCTCACATAAAAGCATCTCTAAAGAAATACAATTACAGTATCTGGACTTGCAATTCCTAGAAATTCCCAACTTTCAAAAACAATAAAACAACAGGTGGCCACAGTCTCAAAATATTTCAACAAAGTATTTCTCCTACCCAGGCAGAACTGCTTTGACAAGAAAGGCAGTAAAAAGCACGTGAGGAATTTTAAGCATCCATGAAGAAACAGCTGTGGTAAAGCTTAAGTAATTCTTCACAATAGCATCAATGCTCTAGGAACTGCCTCAACAAGCCTTTAAGATAATTAAGGAAGGAAAATATCCAAAATTTTAAAGATGGTACACTTAAGCACAGCTCTCAAGTCCTTTGAAGTAAAATTCTATTAAAGCTACAGTGCCTAAAAAAGTGCATGACACAAAGTGGCTCTGAATTTCAGATCAATGTCACTCTGTCAATGTCAGCATACCACACAGCCTCTCAGAACAAAATGCACAAGTGGCAGGGAAAAGGTGACGTACAGACATCTGCCTGTCAAACTGTAGAGAGAACCATGCATGATGCAATTCACTCATTCTTACCCTTTGTTCTGTATCTTCTTCCTCTTCATCTGGATTGAAAGCTTCAGCACAAACTTGGAAGAAAAAGAGAAAGGAAATTAGTAAAAAGAAGCAATTACATGAGAACATCAAACAAATCAAGTTTAAATTCCTTTCTTCTATATTTCATTTTCCTACAGGAAAACCAAAATAATTTATGTTTTTATGTCATTACAGTGTCAGAGGCTTAAATCCTTTCTATTCTCTGAGCAGGCACAGCATGGCTGGTCTCAAGTAAAAGTCTGTACAGTAAAAAGTCTGTAACTTACAATAGAAAATAATCTGCCTAGCAAGTAGTCCAAAGCGCACACACAGATTTCCTTTCAATTCTTATCAAAGCATAAAAATCTCCATTCAGATTCATTTACAAATATCTTCTCTAAAATGCAGGGGAAAAAATAGCACAGCTACAGTGCTTTGTGCTTTGCAGTGCAATGTACACATCAGAACACACTAACAACAACAAAAAAAAAAAGTACAAGAAGGCATGTGGCACTCACTCCACCGCAAGTCAGATTTGCAAGTGAGTATCTATATTTTGGGTTTTTTTCCATACAGAGAAATCATGTTTACACAGAAACTAACATGGGAAATGAACAATCAGCTTGACCATAGTATATTCTATGACAAAAAACGTTTAATCCCCTCCCCCATACGCTCCTTTACCTTACTACATTTGACTCGAATGTCAAGTTGCGATATAAAAACAACTTTAAAAAAAACCACAAAGTGATTTTTTTAAAAAAAGAATGAGAATAGTTGTGGAAACCATACACTACGGTGCATAGGAACAAGGCTCTGCCAAATATGTCGTTATAACTACAGGATCAATTGCAAGAGAGGCAATGATAATGGTGAGCTTGTAAAATTTCAAACCATTTTTGTTTGGTTTTAATACTTCAGAAAAAGCTTATCTTCACTTATCTTAACAGTTACATTGTTACACAATTTTACAATATTAAACACAGACGCCTTTGGCTGCCAAAAGCCTATGGCTCTAGCTCAGACTTTCTTCTTAATTTGTGGACATTTGCAGTTCTTACATGTCAGAGTGAACTCTACATTCTAACTAGCTGTACAGACAGTCAGAGAAAGTGAGAGTCCTGTTTTCATCTAGTTCTGCTCTTACTTTAATAAGGGTGGTCTTATTTCTGAAGCTATAACACTACTTGTAAAATTTTACAAGTAAACACAGAAAAGCATTTTTCTTTGTACTTTATCCAGCATCCTGACAATACTGAAGACTTGGCAGATTGCCCAGAAGCTCACTGTAGTCACATCTAACCACTGAATGGACTTAGGAAGTATAAATAAAAATAAGCAGATTTAAAAAAAAAAAAAAAAAAAAGATCTAGAAGGCCCAGCATTCAGCAACTTGCAAATAATTTGAAAACACATACAGGACTATTGACCTTCTCATCATGCTTTCAAAAGGACTATAAAAATGCATAAGTCCAGCATAATTTGCTAGGAAAGACATGCTTCTCTTCAAGATTTCCTTGGGCAAACAAGTTTAATTACCATGGCTAAGACAACAGCATTAGAGCAAAACCTTATATTAAAACACGCAGCAATCAAAACAACATAGTTCTCTGCAACTTCAGTATCAACCAGCTTTGGTTGGGATTTGTACATGTAAGTCTCCCCTATTTCATCTTACCCAGTAAGGGTGAAAACAGCTCCATAAGGCCCTCTACGGATACAGACTAGGACTTAGTGCCCTTCCCTTACATATGGAAATCAATCACTTCTGTAGCGCCCACGAATGGGTGCCACAGAAATACAAGAAAAATGTGGCAAAAATACTACTTCTTCACATGCTGTCACACAGAAAGCCTTCCCATTATACTTCTCATTCTTTGGCCTCCTGCTGGGATTTCTTTTTTCATGTAGAAGTGGTAGGGCAGAGATTTTGGAATTTGATTGACAGTTCTGGTTGACAGGACTTTATTTACTTGCAGGCAGAGCTGTAACACTTAATGTAACGTGTCTGTTGTGGGATGGTTGAAAGAATGGGAGAGACAAGAAGGGGAGAGAGACAAAAATGATTAATTCTGACCTCAAGCTTAAATTAATATTGTGATATAACGGAAAGCCCACAGAAAGCTTTTCAGCCTACTCATAACAACCAACAGCATTTTCCAAATATTTTAGAACATGACTAATGCAAAAAAAAAAAGGTGAACATTACGTCAACACCATCCTCTGGTTTACATCGCAATACATCTGATTTTTCTTTCCACTGTTTTTAATTGGCGAGTTACTTGTGGAAGTCTATACTGGTGAACATACTACCTACCAAAGTCTGCGTGTCAGTCTCGCCTTCAATAGGTTTCATGTTATCTGTGCTCAGCGTTACTCCTCTGTTCTTCTGACTGAAAAGAACCCCCATAACTACCCTAAACTCTGCCAGCCCCTGCCAGACATCTGTGGAAGTGAATTTCAGGACTCCTGAAGGTTAGTCATTTGTGGGTTACAGTACAGTCAGTCCCAATGAAAAACGATTTGATCTTTCATCTTGATGAGAGTGAAAACATACTTGCCCCACTATTTTATACATGACTGAATTCACATATTAACTATTTCATTGTCCCAATAAAACAGGCACTTCAAGGCAAGCTTATTCTCACAAGGTTATCCTGAAGAAATGTGTTGGTGGCATCTTTTCAGACTCATTGAAACAGCAGTTGGAAGGGATCTCTCTCTGAAGGTCACCCAGTCCAACTTAACCCTTAAAGGGGAGCTATTTGCAATGCTAGATTGGGGCTGACCTGGAAACCTCCCTGCATAAAGATTGCACAACTCTCTGACTAACCTGCTCTACTGCCCTCCTGGGGAAGAAGTTTTTCTTAATGTGCAACCTAAAGATCACAAATATCTTGATATAATTTGAAGCGACTTCTGAAATCACACCTTTCCTATGTGAGATTTTCAGCACAACTCTGCCCTTAAGCAAAGACTAAGCATGAATGCATCAGCGAAAGTTTTGTACAACTGCGACACGCACCCCAATTACGTATTTCCAATACTACAGCTATATCAGCATATCTCATGCAGACCAAGCTTCCTTCCAAATCTACCCACATAGTTCAAATAACTTTAGAACATCAAAACCAGTTTTCAATTTTAAGAAGCTTTAAGATAAAAAGAAATTCAGGTTTTTATCCTGCCATCTACATTTACTCTCTCTTAGCTTCTGCAGCTTTTACAGCTAGTTTAGCTTTCTCCTCTTACAGCACCTTCTTTGGCTTTCAAGAACAGGCACATCTGTTAACACTTCTGAAGGCTCAGAAATGATACAACTCGATCACTGCTTTGTTATGCAGGTGACAGCATCTGAAAGCAACAAAAATCTTTCTAGCTGCACCAGTGACATAAGCAGTGGATGGGTGAGGGGGCATAGCAAGGGGTGGGGAAAGAATGAGAAGTAGCAAGAAAAGTTTGCCAGTACAACCACCACCTTGCTTTATGCAAGTTATAACTGCTCCCAAGATAATATTGTTCTATAAAATACGTGGTTTGTCAAGATCAAAGTCCTTGCACACTGCAAATCTGCATAATAGTTCAACATTTAGTTCCCATAAGCAAATAAATCCATTGTGAGAAATGCCTACCATCCCAGTGGATGAGAGATCACTGTTACTTTTTTTTTTTTTCAAAATAGCAGCCAAGAGGTTGAGGCCTGAAGACCTTCAGACACAGACAAGAGTAGGAAAAATTTCCATACTGGACTTGAAAACTCTACGTTTTGCATTGTTAATATTTCTTTTGTTATTGGAAGAAGTAGCAGAGACATGCTCTGTCATATTCTCTTTGAAATTTTGGATAGCACGTTCTGTACTTCAGAGTGAAATCCTATTTACTCGTCTTTACTTACGAGGATGCATTACCTCCAATTGATCCTATGAGAGCCATTAATGAAAATCCACCCAGAGTAGTACATGCAGAACAACTTTTCCAGTTAGTCAGATCAGTAATCTTGCACTATGTTTAAGGCATTCTTTTGCATTTGAGTTTGCCAAAGCTTCAAACATTTTGTAAGTCTGTCTCTCAAGGGACAGATGCATAGCCTCTTCTGGCAGCACTATGCCAGCTGGAAAGGTGACCACTTCCAGTGGCTTGTCATTCCCTCTTTGACAGCTGAGTTGCTAAAGCAGGCACTTCCAAAACGATGTAGTCGAGATGAACTTAGGAAGCTTAAACAGAGCTTATATATAGGTCTCTGCTGGCACAGCTGAATGTGATTTTCTGCACTTGGGGAAAAAAATCTTCAAGTTTCCTCTCACTGCTGTTTCTGGATAGCTCAGAACTTTTTGGTTCAGAAACTGCACTTTGTTTCCCAAGTTAAAGATCTCACCATGTCAAAGCAGATGACGGATTCGTACCATGATCCAGCAAGTGGGGAACAGAACCTGCACCCATTTGCACTACCGGAACAATATTCACATTTATGACAGAATGAAAAGTAACATTGAAACCTGAAAAACAATTAAGCCACCTGCAGGAAAATCAGCTGTTTCAGCCTTCAATTCACTAATGAGAACTGACTGAAATCCAGTGTAAATTTTTAGTTAAAAAGAATGTCATTGCACCAGCCCCAAACTGAGATCTTGAGTCTTAAAAGACTGGTCTTCCTCTCTTACTTTATGTGCCACACGAAAATCCCCAGATGCAGGAGTACCCACAGCAGTACCACCTCCTGACTTCATTCTTAATTCTCAAGGAGGCATAACTGAGACACAACTTACAATGACTAGGACTTGAGCAAACAACACCCCCTCAAATCTTTGTTAAATACCAATGCAGAACATTCAAACACATAACCACTTGCATGGCCATATATGTCAAATCAAGTGTAAGATTTTTCAGTTGAGAAATATTTAGAAATAATGAGTTTAGGTGGCAAAGGGAAAGAATGGGTTTTCAATTCTGGAAACAGCTTCAAATTTCATTTAAAGTTAAAAGGAAATTAAAATTAAATCAACTCAGTTCTTCACAGGCAGAGCTATTCTGCATTACAGATTAACTACAAAGTTAAAGCCACTAAACTTGGCTGTGCCAAACCAGCTCGGTCCAGCAGGGATTACAGGTTCAGGTGCAACTCCACACATGGTCCCAAAGCCTGCTCAGGCTGGAAAGCTGAACGGATCATTCTGTCAGGCAAAGAAGCCTATGAGACACTGATAAGCCTGTAAGGCCCTAAAATCCTGCACTATTTCATCCAGCTCTGTGAAAAGCCAGTGTTGCCTCGCTGCGCTATTGTACACACACAGTAACCGGTGAAAATGTTCACCTGCCTTACCTAAAGCTTTGCTTATACCCCTAATTCAACTTGAAAACGGCCATCTCTGATGTGGAGACTGTTGATATTTCTCAAGGCCCACTGCTTTAATAGAGTGGTAAAACTGAAGTCACAGGCAGAGCTTGAAAGGACCCACTCTAGTTCACATCTCCCCCACAGCACAATTATGGACAGATGTTTTTGCCCAGGGAGGTTGCGGCATTTAAGGGAACTGAATGATGTATTACAGTGCCTGCTATCCTTGCCTTCAGAAACCTTTGATAACCATTCCTTTAGTATAATTACTTACTTTCCAGCAGTATTATCTAAATCAGACTTCTCCAGCTTGTTTTCTTTCCATCAAGACAGATATGCAACAGTTCCAGTGACAATGGCTTGTGATAAAACTGTAATGCCACTGTCACACACTCCTACTTCATACTACATTGCAGTCATGAGTTCAGAACAGACTGCATAATCAATTATAAATGCCACCTTTCATGATAATGTGCTTTTTTCTTTGCAGGAAATCCAACTCCACACGCACAAGACATCTTTTCTCCAAAGATGTGTAAGTACAGGCAATATAAGCAGCCATTTAAAATTATGACAATTCATTGACAACTATTTCTATATGTGTATTTGTTTTATATATTCTGAATGCATTTTTCAAATATTTTTACTAAATTCATATAGGTTAATAAAAATCAGGGTTTAAGTGTTTTTTTAAAAGGCTTTATCATCAGATAGAGTAAAACAATTTAGATAATGCATTACAGCAAAACAGCCATTAAAAAGATACAGCCGCAAATTAAAATTTTTTTTCCACTACAGGAAGATTTGGCAAACAGAACTTTCACAATGAAAGACATAGAATAATAAATGGAAAGTAAATAATTACAGCCTCTTTTAGATTTGTATCTTTATGTACATACAATGAAAGCATCACATGCAGACAATACTGCTTCAACTACATTTTAAAGACAAACATAAAGCACTTTTAAATTACAATACAATGCATTACTACTTAATTATTATTTCTAGGTTGGCTTTGTTCAGGGTTTGGTTTTTTGTTTTGTTTTGCTTAACTCCTGCAACATACAGTATCTAGCAAGGAAACCAGCCCAAGTTAACTGACAGGCCTTGCTTTGCCACAGCCATCCCACACACTGCAGGGGCATACAGCACTAGACAAATAATAGACCAAAGGGTCCTTAGCACGCTTGAGAACCTGCTCCTGGGATCTGTTGACATTTCCTGTCAATTTAAGAGGCAAAGAGGAGAGGGGAGTGGGGAGGCATCCTAGTGAACTGCAAGGAAACTTCAGAAGACAATCCTTCAGCCTGTATATCTTTACTTAAATCCTCCTGCTACTCAGGAGCAATTAAAACAAAAAATTTGTGCCAATGCAGGACTGGGGATAGAATTTTCTTAGGCTTTTCTCCTACCCCTTTGGTATAACCACATGAACATTTGTCTTTTTTTTTTTTTTTTTTTTAATTAAACCAACAGCTGTTTATAATTGTATTTGCTTGATGTAGTTGCCTGTTTAATTATATAGAGTCACAACTTTTACTTAATGCTTTTATGTATGAGTTAATGCAAAGCACTTTAGCTTGTTCTTCCATTTTTTGTGCTCACAAGTGGTTATAAGGTAATAGCCTCCCACCCCACAAAAATCAGGTGCTGGAGAACAATAAAGACATGAGGCTACTTTGTTTCATGGAATACAACACTGGCAAAAATAACTAAATAAAATGCTTCTAGATCATCTAAATACACATTTGTGCATATACTCCAATAATTCTACATAACTCCTAGACTGTAATTATTGATAATATGAAATCCTACAATTTACAGAGGACTTATGAAAGCACTCCGTAGATAAAATACAGCACTCTGCAAGTAGTCTCTCTCCTGTACAGCTGGAAAAGCCAAGATTACCTGATTTCACAGAAATCATCTGCTAACTAAGCCACAACTAGGGCTTCTGCACTTTTGGCTTCCATGTCTCTGTCCGTAACAGTAGAGCCCACTATCCCATCAGACACTACTGTGCTCTGGAGCTTGCAGTAAGAGGTCAGTCTGTGCGAAAAATAAAAACAACAAAAAGCTTTCCATCATGGCAGAGACCTAATTAAAAATAAGAAAGCTTTCCACGTGGCAGTATCAAAGGAGTTCACAGCTCCGACATGGTAACAACCAAACCCAAAATATTGCCCCTTCGATCTTAAACAGTAATTTACAATTTGCTACTTCTGTTTCCACTCCCTTTACTACATTTTAAACAAAAAAATCTTAAAACCGCAGCAGCGTATTTTAGAGTTAGACATTTTTATCCCACACAGTGCAGCCTAAGAAATTCAAATGAAGCAAACTTTATTCTTGCAAGTTAAGAAATCAGAAGACTGAAATGGATAAACATGCTGCTGACCTTGTTCAAGCCTTCTAAGAGAGCCTTACCGATGAGATAGTCATCCATAAAAAAAGGTCTCCTGGAAAACATGATGCTACTACTATTTCAGAGCACCCAGATTCACAATTGTAGAAGTAAGCCTTCTGCTTTAATGATCTTCTGTTTTAGCCCATCACATAAATCTTACCACGTTTCTAAATGGTTACATAAGCAAGGCAGATAAAACCAGAAATGAAGTACCAACAATGTTTACGTGCCTGATAAACACAGTAACACTTTATCTCAGTTAAAAACAGCATGGAGAATGTTCAATTTTCATTCAGTTTACATCAAAACACCGCAAGTTCCAAGGAATGGCTCAAATACATGCCTTTTTTTTTGAAAGGTATGTACCTTACAGGCTTTTAGTTGCAAACAGTAGATATAAAAGATAATCTAGCTGAGAAACAAAACAGAAAAAGTGTTTTTCCAGTCTAGAAATAAGAAATTCTTCTTCAGTTTCCAGACCAAGGCATTTTTTGGTTTTATACTTGCAGTTCTGATATGGGAATTGCTAAACCTGCAATAAGGCGCATAATATTTTAAAAGAACCACTAGCATCATGGGAAAAGTGCACTGACGCATTTGCGTGTTGGAGCAGAGCAGATATTTAGCAATGAAAATTACCTACATCTTTCTGACTTCTATCATGACAGAGAATTGAAGGATGTCAAAGTGTTAGAAGGCATTTCTGAAATTAATGGTTCAGCAACTTGGATAAGATTTTTAAAGATTTCTAGAGAATGTCCAAATAGATTAAAAAAAAAAAAAAAAAATCACATTACCCCTAATGGAAAAAGTAATGCCTATTTACCTGTAGTGACAGAGAAAAATATAAAACTAGCATGGCTCTGACACAAAAAGATTCTGTGCAGAGCAACGATGTGGAAGCCCCAGGTCCCTGTGCTTTGAAACAACTACTTCCCGTCCTGGTGTACAGGCAAAGCAGGGGATGTGGAAACCTACTGTCCTTGAAGAAAAACCCTGCAGCTAACCCCACTTCTGTGCAGCTACTGAGCAAGTCAGGTGCCCTTGCGATTGCTAGGAAAGGGGAAGGCGTAACTATTTGACTTGATGCAACTCATCTTCAGGATGAGTCAACTCTCGACTTCAGTGGCTCACCCAACAAGTGGATTTCATTTACAGGAAAGCCACAGCTGAAGTAGTCTGGCAAAAGACTAATACTAGGTGGAACTTCATCAGTTAGAACTTGCGTGTTTTATTTATAATCACTTAGTTCTGTGTTTTTCCATTACAGAAGATTAGTGAGTTTAAGATTACACTCCTTCCTATCCCACATTTTAGAGACATGTCAAAAACATGGATTCAGACACACTAATTCAAATCAGGTAAGTGCTTCAGGCAGCCAAGTACCCATGCACAAGCCATCTCCCAAAGGCAAGCCTTGATTTAAGTCTTATAGTGCTCTCGTTTAAACAGAAAGTGCTCACAGCAATTCCTAACTGAGATTGCTTTAAATCCACTATATTGCCTGTAGCTAGTTTTTTAGCATGCTGACTCAACCTTTGCATTACTTGGAGTACACACAGTCTCACCAAGGTGTTCTGGTGTTAAAAATAACTGAGTGAAGTTTCTGAAAATACATGGGATATCCTTTCATATTTAAATCAAGTATGTTTAAACTTTTCTGTTCTATATTGACTATTCAATCCATTTCACATTTAACCTGAAGTTGCAGCAACCTAAACTTTCCATGAGTGTATTAATCAGTATAAGAGTATAACATCTATGACTTTGTCTAGAACTTTATATTAAAAAAGGGATAAAGTGCCATCTTATTTATTCACAAGAAAAACGCAAAGCACACCCAACTCCTGAGGTCACTCCACATATATACATCACAGCACCATGTTTTGCACTAAGCATAAAACTGCCTTTTTGGCCTGTATCATGACATGCATTTTGAGATTTCCTCCAGTGTTTTTGCTTTCAGTTTGTTGTGCACAACAAAACACGTGGGAATATTTTCATTGGGGCTTTAATTCACATGTTAAAAACCAGCTTGGGCTCAAAACAAAAGGAAAAAAAAGAAGTTCTCCTCTTTTCCATCTCACATAAAAAAAAAGAAAATTAAATTCCAACATATAAAAAAGTGAGAATGAAATTTTATTAAAAAAAAACAGCAGAATGCTGATATTTTCAAAAGTGTTTATGTATCTAAGGATAATGGTTAGTATTTATTTCGGCTTTTCAAAGACCTTTAATGTAAAAGTATTAACTAAAGTTAGTCACCTGCACCTTTTGCCACCTGACTACTTTTGAAAACTGGTCCTTACTGCATTAATTGCTTAATAAATATGCATAGCTATACCTTATTCTCCTGATTAATAAGAAGGACTAATTGGAATTTAAATATTTTACTTCAGATTAATAACTTTTAATCATTATATAACACTATAAGCATTAACAATTATTTAGAAAGAATGAATAAAAAAAAGAGGAAAACTGAATGAATTCTACTCCACTGTAGCACTTACATTCACTTATATTTGCATTGAGTAGATTGGATCAGATTTCATCTGACCAGGTATTGCACTGCCTCGAGTTTTAAATAAGGATGGTTGCTGAGCATTACTTCTCTTTGTCATAACAAAATCTAGCAATCACAAGCAGAATTATTCACAACAGTGTGAAATCCAAGTAATTGTGAAGTCACGACTGTTAATTTCCAAAAATAAGCTTTTCATTATTCACTGAATGCCAGTTACATGCCAAGAATTTTTAAATAAGTCCCAATATTGCAAACAGAGAAAACAAGCTTTTTTTTTTTTTTGTTTAACGAATAATGATTCAGGCACTTTCCTACAGAAGAGCACCCACACAATTTATCACCACTTTCATCTGTCATCCCACACACTTGGCTTTTGCTCATATCAACATTTTTCAAAATGAAGTATTTTCACTCTAGTTATGATATCAGTTTTGCAATCATTATGGCTAGCAAAAAGTGATAGAAGCATCAGGCTGTTGAAACAGGAAAGCTGTTTGTGCCATTAGTAAAAATGTGAATTTTTGAACTCAAAAGTCTCTTACAATTTATCATCTGCCTGAAAACCTTTCAGCAGAAGTTATTATGCCATCAGTTTTGTAAGATGGTGAAGTCAATATAGAAATTCATTAAGTAGCTGCAAGAGAAGAAACTAGATGACGATTTTCAAGTCATCCTCTGATAATCACAGTGTGTTAAGTAGAAAACAAAGAGAATGGCACAGAGAAAGTCAGTCACTCAGTCTTCCTCCCTTGATGATTTGAAGTGACGAGATTTTATCACTGAAGTAGCAGATAGTATCCGGCAAGTGAAAATACTCAAAACAACCTCCCCAAAAAAGTGTTGCTTCTTGCTTCATTGCTACTATTTAGATGTCCTAATTTAACAGGATCCCAAAATGGTATTCTTTACCAAATTCTAACATGTTGCATGGCAATAATTAATATAAAAGCCTTCTGAGAAAATTATTTTTTTAAAGCTGTCATTTTAAAAGGCTAAAAGCTATTAAAAAGATTTTACTATGCATAATATTATCATATCCTGACATCTCAGCTTGCTAAGGTGTGAAGAAAATGCCGTATCTCACTAGAAAGCCCAGAGAGATACCAGACTTTAACAACGTATCTACTCCATGAGATGATTGCTCATCTTTGGTAGGAGCCAGAAGAAGGAAGGGTTCAAGGTAGAGTCCCCCATTGCCAAAATGGAGAAGAATGAGTTTGAAGAACCAATGGTCATACAACCTCTTATGAAACTTCATCTTATGAGGAAAGAAAAAGACAAACTGTCAGGGGACATTAATTTAAACATTATTCAAAAACAAAATTCTATACCTACACCTACTAAAAACAGCATGTTAAAATGTTGTATGAAGATGGATTGAAAAAAAAAAAAACACACAAAAAACCAACCATACTGTTGTATCAGATTGCTAGAGAGAAGCAAAAGAGAAACACTGAAAATACTGATTGCAAACCCAACATTTGTTGGGGACACTGACAATGTTAAATGTCAGTGTCCCCAACAATGTTCATGTTCACTACACACAAGAAAACAGGATTCAGTAACATTCAAACAAAATTATCCCCTACATACGTAAACATTTTTTCAGCACTCATATCTTAGGAGAGGGCTTAGCACCTGATGCCAGGGACAGCAGATTTGATCCTTCTCACTTCACTGAGTCTCTGCTGAAAGCTGCCCTAACCAAAGGGACTAACTGAAGCAAGTCTTGTTAATTTGATTATTTTTTATACTAACACAGATCCCAACAGTCATGTTACTTTGCTGGTATAAAAATACTAGGGAAATAACTATCATACATTGCTTCCCTAGATTATATAATTCAATCATTCAGCTTAGTTGTTGAACGTGAAAACTGTAATCTCATTCCTATCCTACAGAGGCCAAAAGAAGATTAAGGAGGGAGTACAGGAACATACAAGAGAGAGAAATTATACAAGGTCACCGAGATAAACAGAAATAATTGGAGAAAACAGATGAAAACTTTCTGTCACACGTGTATGGTATGGGTGTCGTATTTTGTCAGATTTTTTTCTATCCCATAAAGAAGTCAGCAAGTCTGCTGGAGAGTGGGTGTTCTGTGGAATGAATCAAAGATGTCTAGAAATGGCAATACAGAAATCTAGCAAAAAACTTTACTTTTCTGAAACAAGCTAAAACTAAAAGAGGAGAAACTATGCCCAAGTGAGACTGTAGTAGGCGTCACACTCTTCATTCCAAAACCACAATTAACTTTCATTCATTCATATACTGCCAAGAGCAAAATTCTCTTCAATGTTACGTATCAGTTGTTATAGTGGGACAAATATCAATGCTCTCTTCCCTCTAGCTTTGAAATAGCTTTGATATTATTACTTGAGAAAGGAGGTATCGCTTATTTCTCCCACTTCCCTCCACCCTGTAGTCGCTAACCGAGGGCTGAGATACTCATTGGTATTCTCTGCAGTCTCTTTCACTACAGAAAAGGAAGCAACTAACAAAGTTTGTCAGGAGTCCCTATGCTTGGAGGAAGATCAAGAAACATAAGCAAGCAAGCATGAATTTCAACACAGTCCAACTTTTGGGAAGAAGGAATCTGTATGGTTTTTAGGCCATTCAAACCAAGCCTGGGCAGACTTGCCACATAACATGAGTTACACTAGCAGAAGGCTCAGCCATTGCTAATTCACTTAAAGCAGCAGCAAGACGACTGTTCTGCTGGGTAATTAGCATTGAAATTGCCATGGCAGCACGGTCTATGGCACCCTATAGCTAGGAGATTTTAAAATTAGTGGGGTGTTTGTTTTTTTGGCTTTTTTTTTTGGTGTGTTTCTTTCTTCTTTTTAGTTTATACATAGGCATAGTTACAATTTTGCAAAGAGAGGATTATTTTCATCAAGTCAGCCACCAACCTGTTTACAAATTAGAAGTGACCAATGCAATGCTTGGGGTTTGCATGCATGCCATGGAACCTCAACATGTGTATAAGCATGTTTCACCATGTAAGAAGTAATCTATTCATTAGATAAATATCTAGGGGAACATCAAGCTCACATTTCTCTTTCTCCCTCCTAGCATTTCCTGGAAAAGGCTGTTTCTCTTCATGAGAACACTACTTTACCACTCTGCACTTCTATAAATAATTCCGTGAACATGATTAGATAAGTCCCCCTTTTCCAGGATGACCCTTCTGCACAGTTTGTGGAGTTTCTCACTAACCCACCCACAGACCCCTGCTTTGCTGGCTGAATCTCTGACCAGCACACAAACCCATGTTTCTCTGGTCAAGAAGCAAATGGGATTCCCTGCAGAGCCTTTATAGTTCTCGAACTGTTTGGAAGAGTTTAATGTCAAGCAAGGCAACACTATCCCTCCCCCTCAGGGAACACATCAGTCTAGGAGATGAGTAAGTAGCAAATGTTGCAGAAATGGGGACCACAAGTGAGCAGAATGAATCCCCATGTTCTCAGTACTAAAGGGTGAGAAACAAGTAGTATGTGAGAACGTGCTACTATCACTTACAGAATACGAAAGCAGTGTCATTACTTTTGGTCAATGATTTGAGAAATGGAGAATAAAATTCATTCCTCTTTTGGACAAAAAGAATATAACAAGATATGTTTTAATGTACAAGGTCAGCTTGACCTTTCTAATAGATTATCATTTGTCAAGAAGTTTTCTTAAATCGCGATTTCTTGAAGTATTTTACTGAGGTACTGCACAAGCTAGAACTAAACTGATTTGCTCAAAGTTTTCAAAAAATGCAAAAATAAACTTCCTGACCAATTCTTGCCACTTGTCAGAAAACTCGTATTTTGAGTAAGTCTTAAAGAATGACAGCTAAGTATTTACAATCACTAAAACAATATTTGCCAGTACAGTCAAGAGCCCCAGGTTTAGATGTTTCATAACTAAAAATAAACACCTAAAAAAAATTCAGTAATCATTACAACATGTTTTTTTCCTATGGTTTTATGCATCCTTAGAATTTGCATTAGTGCACCAAGGGAATCATGATCATGCTGTTATCTTTAGGCAGCTGATCACAACTGACCAGGAGTAAACACTCCAAATTTAATATTGAGAACACTAATAAAGCAATTCAAAAGAGAGTCTGTAACTGCTATGTGTAAGAGAGGGTCATAAACAACTGTTAGTCTCCAAGAACATATATCTTGTTGAATCGTTTACCAGAACAATTATCAGCCTGTCCTAAACTGTATGTATAATGTAGACAATTACTGTATCATCTTTTCCTTTAATTAGAATTACATTTTTTCTAACGGTCATTCTTTACCTACTGAACAATGAGAGCAATACCGTAATTCCCAAGGCAGCCAAATGCTTAAAAGAAAAAAATTCTTGCTTGAATTTTAAGTCTTTTCTTCAATATGTCCAATGTTAGTTTTTAAATTCTTCTCCTATTTTGTTATTCCAGAGTACTGTAAATCTACAATTTTGTGCATGAAAATCTTGATACCAGCAAATAATTTAGCTCTGCTCTTTACTCCCCTTACAAATACACAGTGCACTAGAAACATGACAATAGTTGGTAGGACTGACAAGGTTCAACATAGACTAGCAGAAAGTTTTTCTGAATAGAAGACCAGAAAAGAATACACAAAATGCAATTACAAAAAAATTGTGTGTCAGCTTTTCTTCTCCATGGTTTGTTCTGCTTTACTTAATTAGTTAAAAACAGATATATTTCAATACTATGCTGAGTAATCCAAAACACAATGTTGATTTGTTATTGTTATTTGTTGGTTTATGAAGAAAAAAAGAAGTCTTATAAAAATTGCAGAATGAAAAGTTTCTTAAAACCTAACATATCTAACAAGGAAATCAAATCAAATTCAGAGCCCCAAAACCAACAAATCAGTCACTCATTTTATGCAAGGGATTATAAAATGTGGTTGCCTATGATAGCAGGGGGCCAAGTTCAAGAACCTACGAGAACACTGCCAGTCTCCATCCTATTTGGGTAACTTCTTGACAGACACAGCAGGTATGGAGTGCAAAAAAACCAACCACCAAACAACTCCCCCTCACCCAAACCAGTAGGTTTCTGTACTTTTCCTGCCAAGAGAAGGAAAATGGGGTCTCCTTGTATATGCATGGATGCTGTTTGCATCTCTCTTGCATTTTAACAAATCCCACACTGATCATGACCTGTACTGTGTATATATAGAAGTGGAGAAGAAAGTATTTTTTTCATTGTGAAAAGTATTTACCACACAGTAGTAAAATATACACGTATTCTATTAATGTTTGTCTCCATGAGAATTCTAACATGTACTGTAAACTCTGAATTATTCTAGCTCTTCTTGGAGCAGCAGTGTTACTAAGCATCTAAACAGTCCTCCTTAATCTAATTGCATAAGTTAACAATTCAATTTTACATTTGCTGTTGTTCACATTAACCTTTAGACCCCTTCAATGAAGGAACCTGTTTTTTAACTAAGAGTAGCTCAGTACCAATATTACATTTCAATACTGAAGATTCAAGATTACTTAAGCCTCTGATTAAGGCTCAACTTTTTAACTGTGGGAATAATGCAGCATTTAAATTTAAATCTGAGATGTATTCACTTCTCATTTGTAAGATTTTACTCCATCAGCAGGTTGCAGGATGGATTAGTTTAATTAGCAGAGAAATGAAAATATCTTGGGACTCTCCAGATTAAGATACTCCACAATGTATGACTTCCAATATTTACTATCAGAGTATCAAAGTCCATCATTCAAGACAGAGTTTTGTCTTGCCTAAATTTCTCATGTAATAACATACCAAAACTACCAGCACTGTCAATTTTTAAGAGTTATGAAGTTCTTATTATACCCACAATTACTTATATGTAGTGGCATAAATACAGTCATACCGTCAATCATACCCAAGCAACTAGTAGTAAAGCAACTGAACTGCACGGGTATAAGGACATTTTGCACATAAAATTAAACATGTATTTATCTCATATATATTTATATACCATAAACATACTATCAACAATGCCCCGCCATAACTATCATACCAAAGAACGTGTCAGATCATATACAAAAGTTACAAACTGTGTAGACTTGAACTGAAAACGAGAGAAAACCCTGAACACATTGGCATTTTCATAAAGACATTTTTCAAATCAGAACTATAACGACTTTCTAGACCAGCTAAATGCTACAATTAAATATTTGAAGAAAAGAAAGTAACATATGCAAAGCAATCCACACTGCACCTCGAACAAAAAAAATAATACAATACCTTCTCATCTACCCATAACATTTTGTTCACATGATACTGCTCAAAAACAACTTCAAAAAGAATTTGTTGGGAATAACAGCTGCTCATTAAACCACTTAATATTAAGATAGAAAACAAAGACGTATAATCTGCATCTCCAGAACAAGTGAACAGCCACAATTCCAACAATTTTAAGAAACAGTTACACAAGCAAGGGACTAAAACAGGGGACACCCCCCTTATTTCTGTATTCTAACCAGAGATAAGCTTCTTAGCAACATGGAAGGTTAGGAGATGTGTTCCAGCAGAAAGAAGCTGCCACTTTTTCAATTCACTGCAAAGCAAGCCTTTGCCATAATTATTACTTTGCATAAAAGTTCTGGGAAGTTTTTCTGGACAGAATCACTACTGCTGAAGTTGCTTCAATAGTCTATCACCCACAGAACCGTTTTCTAAACTACTCTCGATGTGTTGCCCATTGGTTTCTACAGTGAATTAAGAAACAATTCTCATTATTTCAAATAAAAATACTGCAAGAGGTATGAGAAATAAGGCAGTGATGAAGAGTAAGGTCATTTTTAATATAATTCCTTTATTCAAATACACATTTCAAAACTTTTTCAGAAACATTAAATTCTTAAAAGGAAATCATACCTGACACTCTCCTGTTGTATCGGTTAACAACCGGAGCTGCAAAATAAACAAATCAAAATTACAAATGCTATTTATTATTACAAATTCAAAGTCATCATCTTGAATAATCATGATATATTTTTACGACACAAATCCCATACAAATCTCTTGGGGGAAAAAAACCAACATTCAATATACAGCTTTCATCCATTTACTTGCCAGCCAGTAAATATTTATTCAAAGTTAAAACTTGACATTCTAGAAGGCCATTACATGCTAAGATGGAGGGTAAGCAGTTTGGGGGTTTTTTTACCCAATTCTGAAAAAATATACCTCTACAGAGGTTACCCAATCTTAACCTATCATCAATTCCAGGCCCACTTACTTAGCGTTATTACAAAACATTCAAGCACTTTAAGTTAGCTATACCTACTTAACACGGATCAAAAGCTGATGGAACTTAATAGCTAAATTGTTCTATACTCCTACACAACACAAGCCATGTAACTGTTCAGGCAGTGCTGCCATACTAACTCCAGTCATCCATCCTTGACTAAGGCTATCTTCTATAAGGGCACACATTTAAATTCTGAGATGGAGGATCCACTGTTTCATTGCTTCGTTATTCATGCTGTTAGGTATACAAGTTATTTGAACTTTTATCTCTAATTTGGGATGAACTTCCTGACTTTCACTATTCACATTCATTTCGACATTAAGCCAACCTTTAGTATTCTTTCCCCCTTTCACTCTAACCAAGTTACTGTCTTTGTGAGTTGCTACAGTCTCAACACACACAAAAAAAAAAAAAAAAAAAAAAATCAACCTGTAAATCTTCACCCGGAACAAAACCAAAACACCACGTTCCCCTTCACCACTAACAACCAAAGTAATTTTATTCTGAATGCTCCATGCTTTCCCATTCCTCTTCCCCTCAACTGATAATTGCATTTTTCCTGATAGAACCAGTGACCTTTCTATTCCATTCTTTAAACATTTAAGAATTGGATGAGCCTTTATGCCACATCAAAGCATGTGCATCTCAGAGCCAGATATATTAAACACATGCTACCAAAATCTTAGTGATCCCACCATTTCTTAAAAGTTAAACTTTTGAGTATCTCAGCACCACCAGAATATGAAGAACAATGCTTTCTTAAGCAAATACACAAGAACTCAGCTTCCTTTGAGCATTTACAACCACTGTGTCTATATTAAAACACATAATTGAGACTAATACCAGAAGAAAAAAAATCAAAATTATTGTTGTGTATTCTTTTGTAATGATAAAGGAAATCAGAAGAAAGAAGAGGTTGGGGGGAAAAATAATCAGGCTAAATCCACTGAGTTTTCAGCCAAATCTATCAACAAGGAGACAATGCTCAGCTTAACAAGAAGCTATGGATTAAAAGCAAGATTATTTTGTATTTTTATTTTGTATTTTACAATTTAGATCGATACCTAAACTTTGTAACACAACATAATCCTTATAAAAATAACACTGACGCAGTGTTTCATACATAAAGCTTGAAGAGGTTCAAAAGCATTGAATGATAAACCTGAGAATTCAAGAAACTTTATTTTCAAATCTTTAAGCAATTTTTGACAGCAGCAACCCTTCCTGCAAATAAGGGCAGCATATATTTCATTGGTCAAAGGACACCATGGATGCAAGAACTTCGTGTCGACTTAAGGGGAGACAGCCATTTGGAAGAGAGATCCATTCTGGTTCATTAAACAAACTCATGCAACTCCCTGAACTGAAAGTGTTCCTACATTTTGCCCTGTTCTTAACTTTTTCATATGGGCCTGCCTGTGGCCAGCAGTGGCAACAGAACCTAGACATTAATTTGCCCTGCAGCAGTACATTCATTCTCATCTCTAGTTTATTGAGCTAGTTTGTTTAACTGAGTAACTACTCAAAGTTGGCAAGTGAATTTGGACCTTAAGAAACAGGAAAACTCACTACTACTTAACTAAAGAGACAGACGAACGCCTACCAGTTCTAAGATACTGAAGAACAGGACCAAAATCGGTTAGTTCAGTTTCTGCTATAAAGTGATTTATTACAAGAGAAATACTAAATTCAAATCATAATTTGATAAGTTTGCTGTACAAGTGCCTCATCTAGGTCATAACAGTTTCAATTAAATGTTTAACTACTCTCATATATGGATTCAGATACTTCTAATCAACACCGTAAGTAAATACATTATTTCATTTCAGGTACTGTCTTGCACATGCAACTTTCTTCTCCACCTTTTGACTACTACACCCATTTCTTACTCATGTTTAAGAATAACATTTTAACATCTTTGAACAGAATTAATACACTACAAAATCTCTGCAATACTTTGGGTACCATAGGAAAAAAAACACTTTTCAAAGACTATGGCTTCTTTTAGAATCTTGATTATTTTATCCCATAGCAGGGTTCAATGTCACCAAAACAGCATCAAGTTTTCCACAGTGTTAAAAATGAGAAAAACATAACCTTTTAAGGACAGTTAAGACAGCAATATTATTCTGCCTCCACAAAGCTTTTAAGATTAAAATGATAGTTTGCTTTTCTTACACCAGTGACAGTTTTAACATGTATAAAATTTCAGGTACACTTTTATATGTTGTCAGAGGATGACTATTTTTATGCTAAAGAGAGAAAATCTGACATTTCCTACTACAGAAGGTTAGCATTTTCTTTTGTTCTAGCTTACCAATTAAAAGCTCTCTTTGTTTATGGCTATTTTCAGTATTGCACAGACAGTATATCCATTCCTATGGCATCCTTGTGTTTTGTCATTAGAAGTACACAGAGAAAAGTCTGGCATCAATGACTGCTGAGAGAACAACTTCTGAAGGTCCCACAAACACCTAGATTAGTCTGTGGACAGATTCCAAAAAATTAGATGGGGCGGAAGGGCATAATACATTTACGGTTAACCCAGCCTATTTCCTAGACTGAACACTAAAGGTCGTCTAATTTAAAGCAATAATGAAGGATACACTAATAGTAACCTCTTACACCAGCGCAGCCATTAGAGCACACCTCTGCCTAGACTGTAACAGGAATACAGTGAATCCAGCACACCAACCTGGTACCACTCAGTAGAGCTGGTATCTTCAACAATAAAAAGAAATTGCTGCTTTGAAACAGGAAACAATTCAATTTTTTTTGTACCTACATTTAGAGTTTCCCTCCTGCACACCAATGGGCCATGTCTCAGATCAGTTATATATTAATTGCAGACATTATAATGAGATTAACAGATTTTGCTGCAAGATGATTGCACTGCAAACTCTCCATTATGTCAAAACCTCAAATGCAGCAATATTCACGTTCAAAATGTCTCATACCTTTGGCACAGTCCCTACTTTTACTTGGCTCCTGGGAGCCAAGACCCAGTAATTGGGTAAACACAACGAAAACTGAGGTATATTAAACCATTGTACCAGAAGAGATCAAAACAGCCCAATTTCCTCCCTGGCAGCCAAAAGCAAGTGACACCCGCAGTGGAAAGGCAGATCAAGTTATGCATTCCACAGTTTTGCCAGAACTGACTCAGGATTGCAATCCTACTCCACTGTTCAAGAAAAAAAATCAGAAATGTTTGCTGAACATGTGCGTATTTTCCATACTGCTCTAAGGCATAGACTGAAGCATGCACTAGGTAGGAACACTTCACAGGGGCTGTATCAGATTGAAAAAATTACAGGTTTCTAGCCGTAGGATTCTTTTTTATTTACAATTGCAGTTTCTAGAATCAGTTGGCTCTCTAGTTTAAATGAAATACTTTTTAATAAGTAGTTATCAGCTTTATGTCAGTATCATTTAACCTCACTCACCATTATTTCCCTGCACTGGGGAAAAAGAGGGGAAAAAAAAACCCACAACAAAATAGTGGGCGTTCATTCATACATATATATGAATGACACATACACATGATAAACACTCAAAGAAGAAAACGCTATAAAGATGCTCAGCTTCCCAGTTTCAAAACCATTTTATACCACCTTCAATCATCTAACTCTGCAAAAATTAGTCACATACATATTTGCTAATAAAAGACTGCACAACCTTTCTTCCTCAAAGTAGAGGTATGTCATTCCATTTATTTAATAAAGATTATATGGATTATTTGCATAAATAAATCAGTACTGTATATTCCATTAGTTAAATTCACAAATATACCTTCTATCAAACAGCACTACTGCCATGCAGCTATACTACCACTTGTTAGCGGTTCCATCCAATTTGGTTTTCTCACCTGAAAAATTAGGGATATAAACTTCAGAAACAGAGACTGGTATGTGATGATACTGGGAACCACTGACCTCAAACACAGATTTGGGCTGTTTTATTTTATTTTTTTTACAAATGTTATTATTATTTTTTAAATACTTTCCAAAAGTGAAAAAACAGGACCTTATCCAATATTCTTGTTTGTTTTGGCACTGAGATTTTCTTTGAAATATCTGATGCTGGATTTTGGCTCACCACGCTTGACTCAAGAGTTCTGATGATGGTTATAGGCAGATGTTAAAACTCAGCCCCATAGGTGAAAAAGTACATAAAAGAAAAAGGACACAGATAGTACCTTTTTTTACCGCTGCTTTCAAAACCAAACCAACAATTAAAGTATTTAAGCCAAACAAGCCACAGTGAAATTGTTCTCCAACTTTACAAATCAGATCTAAAAGAATGCTTTTCCTATACTGCGTGGGATCCCTTCTTTGTCAGCGTACTGAAGAGTGACTGGTAAAAAAACACTAGCAAGCTTTTTAAAAGTTACACTACTACCATAATAGTGTAAGTTATTTCTCTATACTACTTATAAGGATTGTACAGTTACAGAAGATGCTAAAGCTTGAAATGAACAGAAAAATTACAACAATCATTCTCCCAGCTGTTGCTATCCTCTTCTTACACATACTAAGAACATAAATTCTTACAGAAAGGCTAAATAAAACTCAAAAGATCAGTTTGGGGTCACAGGAAAAAAATTCAGGGACAAACAAAGAACTAGCATTCCAGGCATGAGCTTAGAGTACTAGATGTTACCACTCTGTACTGGGTACCTTGAAAACTTTATTTCTCTTCCTCAACAAGCACTTTGCTTTTTATTTACTAGCACCTGTGAACACTTCCCAATTACAATAGGGGAAAAAAATCCCCACAGGCTGTTTCTGATACTGGATAGGATTTACAGCAGCAAACTAAGTTAAGCTATCGTGCACACAAAAATTCAATACAGATCTTTTATGTAACACTCTAATCAACAATTTTTTAAGGGTTTCCTGATGAAAGATGGAGCAAAGTTTGTAATAGGTTGCATAAATTCCGTAGTATAGTCCTCGGAGATCATAGGGCATAGGCATAAAATACCAGCTTTATTAAAACAAATGAGCAGAAATCAGTGATTTCCAGAGTACTCTGGCACAAAATCATCCTGTGTGAACAGAGACAAAAAGACAAACAGAATGTAAACCGTCCTTATTTAACAAGTCAATTAAGATTATCCAAACAACACATGAGTTGACACTATGAACTATTAAAGCTGAAATACCAGAAGCAGAGCAGAGTATAAATCTGAGGTGTGACTGTCTCTATGGAATGTTATATCGAGTTACGATAAGGAAGTGCTAGACTACAGCTGTCAAAACTGTTTTTCTACACAGCAAGATGTTAATGGACTTACATGAATATGAACCATCGCAACTGTGAGAAAATTTAAAGATTCAAGTATCAACTTTTTAGGATTTCTAGTAATTAAAAAGTAATGCTATAGCAGAAACAAGACTTTCATCATCAGATATGCAATCATGTTTTAATAAATGCAAATCTGAACTTGCTTTTCAACAAGTAAAATAATGGGGTTCCCTGTGACTGTTACTAATATAATAGTTATGTATCCATGGTTTCCTTCAGGATGTCCCTGCTGGACACTGGTAAATTCTACTTACCCCTTCCACATCTCTGCTCGATAAGATGGGGGGCATGAGTGGGGCTACAAACTACTGGAACCCAAGAGCCCCCAATGTCAACATTTCTTTCAGAAAAGCAAAACAGACAGAAATGGACAAGAGTTTACAGGTGCTGATTCCCCCCCCCCCCCCTTCTATTCCTGCCCCCCCAGAAGAGGATGGAAACTCAGAACCTGGTTAGAGACAGGCAGGAGAGATGGTGTCAACGGAAGCATGCCAGATATTCGGAGGAAGACAAAAGGTCAGGGAACGCTAGGGAGGAAGCAAGTTTTTTCAGAGGACAAAGAGGGGGAGCATAGAACATTAAAAAAAGAGGCAGAAAAATGGAAACCGTGGTCCAGGATTATCTGTGTACACACACTTTTCTGTGAGAGACTTTTACATCCTCTAAGTTGGAAAACAGTAACAAAAATTACATCAAACACTGTTTTCCTCTCTGCTACAGGAGAAGTAATGGAGGCATAGATACCTTTTCATGCCCAATATTTAAAAATAGCTCTCATCAGTAGCAAGAGATAATAAAACATAAAAACAAAGTAGCAACACATCCTGGTCTCCAATTCAATTAATTTTTTACTTTGGATTTAAAAGTTACTGACACAAAATGGAAAAACACTGTCAGGAACCCCTGATCCTCACTGTCAGTGTTTTTTTAGAACCCCTCTGATAGAAAGAATGTAATAAATACTTCTGAAGGAAAAAGTTGAGTCAACAAGCAAGGCATCTATGTCAGTTAAAAAAAGAAGTTTTACGAAGTTATTAAAACTGCTGTACTATTTTGGGTTGGCTCTTTTTTTAAACAAAGAACAAAAATTAATATGCAGCCGGGAATGGACAGACTTTAAATAGCTGATAAATTCAAGAAAGTCGTAAATCTTTACTTGACACTCTGAAAGAAATTTCGAGAAACCTCTGGTTATAACATCTTAGTCAAGAACTGCTATTAAGAGTTTTGTTTGTCTTGAATTAAAGGCATTTTAGAAAAATGTGTCACTATTTTGATATTCTCATTCCACGACTGAATTTGAGCAGTCATGCATGTTAGTATTTTGATTATGTTTCTCAGCAGATATTAAGTCAATACCAAAAAGGACCATTACCCTGTTAAGCAATGAACCCTAGTCTCAGAATTCAGGAGTTAATACAGCCTGACTGAAGCCTAAGTACAGGAGAATGAATACCTATCAAGCAGCACTCAGTATTATCTGACATTGCAATGGCATGACCCACACAGCCCTCTCCTATTTCTTGCTGACATGTTTCAGAGATCTAGCCAAACATAGCACTTCTTTTTTTTGCATTTATTTTTTTTATGAGAGTAATCTATATTATGAAGATCAAAGAGATAGCAATAAGGCATGCACTTGCTTTATAGACATAAAATTAGACCAATTCCCAGTGCCAAGGTACAATCTCAGCTGAAAGAACACATTTCACAGTGATTAAAGATATAACCATATGCTGATACTACAACGGAGATTGTCAGGGACTGAAATGAACGACGTGGGAATTTTTTCAAGGATCAGAAAGACAAAGTTACACATTGCACAGAAAAGGAAGGATGCTGCAAAGAACTAGGCGAGTTGAGAAGCAACTGACAAATCTTCCAAGTACTGTTAGAAGAGGCAAGACACTAGAGGATACAGCAAGGGAAGACTAAGCAAAAAAGGGAAATTTGCTTGAGCCTTAGGAGCAAGCTAAAGAACAAAGCATTTCAGAGAGAGGGAAGCAAACAAGCCACACTTTTAATACCACAAAAGTTGTAAGAGCCAGAATGACATAAGGCTTACAACCCCAACATTAAGTAGATGACACAAAGTAAAGATCCTGAACATACTTGGAAGTGACTTTCATAGGGATTCTCTGACAATGAGAAAGCCAGAAAGGGTCAAAGATGAGTATGAGACTACAGAGTAATAGAAACAGCACACCAAGGAGAAATAACTGCAAGTTTCCTTAAAATAAATGCTTCATACAGGCCAAGATAGTTGCATCTTACCTAGGGAACAATGAGGCATTTCCCAGTCAGTAAGACCATAGGCAACTCGCCCTTATGTCTACGTGCAGTAGCAAAGGAAAGACAGCCTCTTCCTTTTCCAAGACTCTTGACTCTTCCCTTCTATCTTACCAGTACTGCTTTCAATCTTCACCTCTTTATTTAACAGACTCTCATCCCACCAGAAATCATAGCTATATGGGGAGGGCAGAATTAATACTTCAGGGTATTTAAGATCCTTGAAATGTAATGAAGACAAATTTTGTCTGAAATCTTTCTGGTAGAAACTTCAGAAGTGGTGTTTCAAGCAACATTTGACTCTTGACAAGTACAGTTCTTTTAAAGCAACGCTTTCACATTTCAACTGATTTTTTTACTATGGCTTTGATTTCTAAGACACTGAGAAGACTTAACTTCCCATCTTTTTATCTTTTAAAACATCAAACCCTAAAGATTTTTGGCCAGATTTTTATCCTTTGATTGGTTATAATGTGCAGAGTCATTGCACTATGTTACAAATTAACAACACTTAAACCTCTTTTGGCTTATTTGGAAAGCTGTTTCACCAAACATACTTGGAAATCCTGGAGATAATTTCAAAATTAGTTACAAAAAAATGTCATTTAACTCTGTCTAGTAAGCTACTCCTTTTTAATTATTTCCAACTGCACCTCCTGCATAAATCTCTTTCCACAGATTAGTGAATTGTATAAGGTTAATGCAATGTGAATAAAGCCAAAACAAACAAAAAAAACCATACAAATCTGAGATAATTTTTTATACATTTCTCTATTACTAAATTTGCATTCTATCACAGCACAGAGCCACTGCTAAGTCTAAGGTGTGTAGGTTACTGCCCCAAAGAGCATAGTCTCAGTCACTCCTCCTGACCTGCCAAGTGAAATCAGCCAAGGTGACTTCGTTTTCCATCTTCAGAAACCGAATTAGAAGTCCCACTATTACCCTGAACATGATTATGAAAACTTTTAACAAAAGCAACAACCCACTGAAGGCCTCTCATGACAGGCGAGTCAGAGTCACCAGGCAATTTCTACACTCCTCCCTAAGGGAAATGGAACCCACACTTGTGGTCTGCGACAGCATCATCAAAATGAGCTTGAGTGAGGTCCAGACACAGCTCTTCCTCACTCTGACAGTACCCGGTCACTGCTGTCCTCTCCCAAACCTCATGGGCAGTTCTGCTCTCACTCTCACTGTGGTCTAGATTTTAAAAACACTCTAATCAAATGAGTATTATCCTGAGGAACAGCACACAGCCAACTTCTCTGAAAGTATGCATATATCACTTAAAGTAGTACCCTTGCTGAAGCCAGGAACCTCTTCTTTACAGCTAGGTCAGTAACTTTGAGAGAAGTATTAGCCAGGCAATATAACTACAATAGCCAAACATAATCCAAATGTCCATCTTGGGGGAAATCTTCATTGAAGTAATACGGATGAAGTGGAAAATGCTATCACTGGCACTGGCTTTAGTGTTTACACAGCCTCAGGTATAAGCTATTGTAAAACTAAGTATGAAAAGGATAGGAGACAAGCATGTCACAGCTATGGTAATAACACTAGCACAAGTTAAACAGTGTATTGGATTTACATATTTGCACATCCTGTCACTGCATTTTCTATAACCTCTTCCTCCTGTATGCAACCGCTCACACTCCCTTCTCACTCACCTGCATTCTGCCTGAGAGGATAAGACAACTGCAGCAGCAAAGAGGAAAGGTACAATTCCCACTCACACAGAAACCCTTCTACTTTCCGTTTCAATACCACACTTACTCTGTTATTTCCAAGACTCTTAATATATTTCTACTACCAAGGCTTTACTCTGTATCTCAAGGGCTGCCACAGAAGAATGGTAAATGCTTAAGTAATTAAGCCTCACACTTTCACAGCTGGATTGCTGCCGTTTTCTGACAGCTAACTTTGGGTTTGCAACACACTACATTGCAGTGCACCACTAATGTTCTTGTCACTCTCTTCATTTTCCAGTTTTATACCACCTCTCCTATCCAGGATGAACTTTTCCTAATACACCTCACATAACAGCTTCAAAACCCAATTAAATACACGCACCTATATATATACTTTTACACAGCCTTTTTCAATGAACAACTCCTCAAATAACTCATAGACATCCTACATTTCAACTATTATCTATTGCCTCATATCTGTCCTTTAGGCAGAAGCATATTTTAAGGCACAGCAAACGTTGCATGCATTCCTAATATTTTTCTAGGTACATTAGGCATTTAAGACCACTTCAATAAGGCATAATGTTGTATTTTTATTTGGATGCATAATGAAGAGTTGATTTCCTCCTATATGTAAAGAAAGATGATGACAATACACAGATATTGTTGTGGTTTAGCAATAAAAAACAAAGAAAAAAAAGATTAATTTTGACTGCCTCTCAGTTTCCACCAGAAACCCAACCTTAATTTTACATTCACTGCATTGTATTTTAAAGAGATTCCATCTGCTCTGTCTGTAGTATACATTAATATTCAGAAGACATCTGCAGCGTGCAGACCAAGCTTTTAATTGGAATCATGTCACAGCTACCATCACACAACACTGAATGTAAATGTTGGCTATCTGCACTTGGCAGCTGCTTGGCAGGCTTAGTATAAAGTCCTACTGAGACTGATAGTGTCTTTAAATAATGCAGTATCAGGACATAAAAGGTATCTTGAAAAATCAAATATTTGCTATCATGAAACAGTTTTACAATGCCATCCATACCTAATATAGTTTACTAGCACCTTAAACTACTTACAAGCAAAATATTGTTTATATTCAGCCATAATTTTCAGAGAGCCAACAAATTGATACAACTGAACACCCACATCTTCCATTATGGTATTTAAGCAAATCTAACTTGTACACAAAAGAGGGCAAAGAAAACTGAACTTCAGTGCAACTGAAATTGTGTAGTGAAGCTCAAAGCATTTATAAAAATCAAACTCGAGCATTGCTAAGCACGTAAGAGCACCTGAATAAAAGAATTCAATTAACGGGTGTGCTCAGTGATTTAAGACACTTTCCTATGTCAGACTAATTATTCTAGAATGAACAATACAGTTACCTTTTTTAAGAAAAAAACAACACTGAGTTAATAGCATCATCATTTGCTGCAAATTCTTGCCAAACCATGGTAACGTAAAATTACATCTTCACGATCATCTACATATTTTCAGCTTGTACTCTTTTGTAAGTTTCTGACAAATGGGGCAGTGACTAGCAATCTATATAGAGAAAAGTGTGTGTATATATATACAAAAGTTTTCTGTCCAATAGAAGCAACTAGTTGTTACACCAAACTGATCTTATACATGTTGCAAGTTATTTAAATCTTATCAGTAGGTAAAAGGGACATAGGAACTCTAAGAACAGCAACATTTGCTTTTCATGAAAAAAAAAAACACATTTTCTTGGGAAATTTGTCTTCCACTATCTTTGCCATAGTATCATAACAAACACTATTGCACAAATATAACGAAACTTCAAGACCATAGCTTGTGAAGATATAGATACGTTGCCACAAAAATAATGGCGCAAGTAGAGGCAACATCAGAACAGGAAGTCCAACTGCTCTAACTCTAGTGCCCTTCTCCAATAGACTAATTGGCTTAATGGATACTGCTTAGCTTCAGTACAGCTTCCAACACAAATAAGTGAATTACACAGAAGGGGAAGACGTAACTGTTTGTGCTCAGGGCATACACACATGGTCAGTCTCAAGCCTGTACCTGCACATCCACCATCATTTTAGAACACATTATGGTGGAAGGGCAGCAAAGAAAAAAAAAAAAATAATCAGAGGACAGAGCAAGGTTTCAGTCCCAAACCTGAGCACACAATGAGCCAACTGATAACCCCTGATTGTAGCAGCACTTCTGATCTGCCTCAACGCAAAGGGAAAAAGGGCTGGTCTTAGCTATTTCATCAGTGATACACAGCCGGTCTGCTCAAATTTGCACTAGAACAGAATGGAAGAATTAACGTGGGCAGTTACAGATGAGATGCAGTATAAGAAGCTTTTCCTTTTGCCTCTTAGCTATTTACAGTCTCGGATAAAACAGATTGGAGCCAGTCTCACTGTCAGGTACTATATCTCATGTGACAGACAGAAAGCAACAACTATAACTGAACTAGTTCTACAAAAGAGAGCAATTTAGAAGAAAAATATGGAAGAGAAGATTTGACGCTCAGCAGAAAGAACCAGCAACACTGACAGGGCACGGTGTTTTATATACCCAGCATGGCTGTTACACAGCTATACTTGTCAGGTCAACCTGAGCTCACAACTGTGTAATTAAAGGTACCTAGGTAGGATTTAAGAATAGCGTCCTACAGCTAAAACAGGAGGCACATAAAAGCCCATAGTTCTTTGGCTGGGTCACTTCTAATTTCATTACCAATTCCTACTGTCATTACTGACTCGAATGACGAAACATAACATGTTTTTATGTAAAACAAAGCTGGAATGGGTTATGCTGTCATCTGATTTTATCTGTATAAAAGAGCAAGAGGAATTTCAATTAGAAACACCAACATCAAGTGTCACTTCAAAGTGATTCAGAACGTAACCTGACACATCCACATTTCAATCAGGGTGTAAGTACACTTGTATATGCTAGGTAAGACATGCTAGTTTCATGGTATCCAGGGCTGCATTAGCAGCAGTGTTGCCAGGAGGGAGGTGGTCCCTCCCTTCTACTCAGCCCTGGTAAGGCCACACCTGGAGGAGTACTGTGTCCAGTTCCAGGCTCCCCAGTACAAGAGAGACATGGACATACTGGAGAGAGTCCAGCAAAAGAGCCATAAAGATGATGAAGGGACTGGAGCATCTCTTGTATGAGGACAGGCTGAAAGAGCTGAGCCAGTTAGCCTAGAGAAGATCAAGCTCAGGGGAGCTCTTACCAATACCTGAAGGGAGGGTGCAAAGACGATGGAGCCAGGCTCTTTCAGCGGAGCCCACTGACAGGAGAAGAGCCAATGGGCACGAACTGAAACACAGGAGGGTCCATCTAAACATGATGAAACACTTTTTTCCTGTGAGGATGACCAAGCACTGGTGCAGGCTGGCCAGAGAGGTTCTGGAGTCTCCATCCTTCCGCATACTTAAAAGCCATCTGGACAAAGTCCTGGGCAACCGCTCTAAGCAGCCCTGCTTAGCTAGGAAGGTTGGACAAGATGACCTCCAGAGCCCCCTCCCAACCCCATCCTGTGATTCCATAAAGATACTCTAACAGCTCATTAAAATTCATACTTCGCTTCCAGTTTAAGTTCCAATAGCAAGAAAGCAAATAGAAGTAAACTTCATTTGCAGATAGATGCATTAAGGGACCCTCTAGTTTCAGACATCCTTTTTCCAGGTAGGTAACTACACATTTTGACAGAGCCACTGTATAGGGTTTTGGGCTGCTGGGGTTTAATTTGGCTGTTTTTTTAAAAGGGGAAGGGGAGAAAGGGAGGAAGAGAAGAGGCTGAGAAATAGCCTGGGCTTCTACAATTTCTTATCAGGGGCACATTCTCCATATTTGCAAACTGAGCACTTTCTTGAGCATTTTAAAGAATTTTCAGTGATGACCCTACTGCAACATACTAAACAAGTTCTTATTCTATTAATGCTACATAAAAGCCAACAAGCATCTACATCCCGGACAAACCTCAACATATGTATCAGCCCTCTTAACCAGTATCACAAAAGGCATCTACTATCAGCTGATCATCTACAGTGACCTCTGCATCATTCCCCATGTCACTGTTTTCTAGGATTCAGCATCTATCCTGTATATGTAGTCACCACTGAAGACTCACTCTTGCCTAAACAGTTTGTGAATGACCTTTCTCAAACCAGTCTTTCTCAAAAGATCAACAATTTAAAGAGCTGGCTCAATTCTCCTTGAATTCTGATTTTGACAGGTTTTTTAATTAGGAGCTTAAAAAAGACTGAAGATGTGTTGCTGATTTGTGAAACAGAAATAGTGTATTAAAAGAACTAGCATCCCCATATGTGGTATGTTAAAAAAAATACCTTTGGAGAAAAAAAATCATATCATGTATCGTATCACGTTTTTTAAAAACCAAAGCCAGAAAACCTTGGTCAGTTGTTTATAAAAAGTTCTAGATATACTTGCAACTGAAGTTATTGGTTTTCCACTTTAAAAAAAAACAAAAAAAGGCAAGACAAAAACAAACACACAAAAAACCCCACACCAACCTACAACTTGTGTCCTATATACAGATTTATCTATAGTGGTGATAGAAGAGGTGCACAGGATTTATAGGATTTTTATCCTGCAGTGCTAGCTTCAGAATCACAGTGTTGGACACCAGGTTTTTTTGCCTTGCTTCCCCTCATCTCTAGCGTGCAGGATCCTCTGTATGAGCACAACTGACTCTCTAATTCATGTTAATTTTCTTGTCTGGTGCTTTACTAGGGAGACAACAAAACATGAATCGCACCCAGCCCTTCCACACCACCACAGCAGGTAGCACAGCCTCAGCTCTGAGGCAGGATGACAGCCAGCAGTCCAAGGGGTGGCACAAAGTGATGAGATAGCAGGTACAGAAGAGTATCATGGATTCTACAGAAGTATTACTAATATCTCTGGGAATTCTGTGATTCTACGTGTATACAACATGAAGTACTACTTCATTACCAGGACAATTATATTCACCAACAATTCACAAGTGGATATTCTTCAATTAA
>JAVKLA010000036.1:14016938-14027257 GCA_034782735.1 Sagittarius serpentarius | reverse complement strand
AGTGATGAGATAGCAGGTACAGAAGAGTATCATGGATTCTACAGAAGTATTACTAATATCTCTGGGAATTCTGTGATACAACATGAAGTACTACTTCATTACCAGGACAATTATATTCACCAACAATTCACAAGTGGATATTCTTCAATTAAGACATAATTTGGTAACAGTTTCTTTTAGTAAATAAAGTATATATAAATTTGAGTAGTTTCTAAATACATGTTTTAAAATTTAAAAAAGGTAAACTTCTAATCTGCACAATCTTCAGGCTGCAATATACAACAAAATTATGAGCAAAAATAACTTCTGTACCACATCTCAAAATAATGTATTTTATAGCTTTTCTTCCTTCAGATTTACACTTCTAACAATATTAAGTCAATATTTAGCAAAGATCACTTAAAACATATAGCTGTAAAAAGAATAATCTCCATGTAAAAACAGTGTTTTGACAGACAACCCAGACACACACACTTCCAGTAATTGCATCCTGTGTACTTTCACAAGGAGAGGATTTTGGGGAAAGAGGAAGGGTGAAGACAGGCAGATTTGTCCCGTTTCCTAAGAAGGGATAATAGCAAAAAAATCAGTGTGTTCTCCCCAGAACAGGGAAAAATCCTCTTTTATAGAATCATAGAATCATTTAGGTTGAAAAGACCTTTAAGATCGAATTCAATTTTCATTCCAGGGCTGTCCATGAGACATCCTTCATAGAGGGGTACTCCCCATATCCACGACAACCTGAGACTGACCAGTTCCTTACACTACAGCACGTCCTTGAGGAAGCAATTCTTCCTGAATGATCAGGATTAGCACAAGTGTTGCCACAGAAATGGCAGTGTTTACTGGAGCCCCAACAGGAAAAAACCCACACAAATATTTGTATTTTTCTTCTCTTAAAATCTCTTCTATGGAATACAGTTTTCTCAATAGGAAGCAGAAAACAATATGCTATCCCAAGGGAGGAAGTACCAAAATGAACATGAAGGGCCATTGTGACATCCTGCTTTTTAATGGTCTGTCAATATACAATCACCAAGAACAAGCAACTTGGCACTACAGTTTATTCAAAAACACATAGGAAAACTACAGAGTGGTTTCTCAACCCTCATCTAAAAACCACACAGTTTACTCCCCATACAAACACCATACACTTTTTTAGACTGCTCTGCAACAAGAGAAGCGGTACTTTAAGCTTTGCAATCCTTCACTGCATACCACTCGGATTCAGAGGACAGAAACAGCTACCGATGGAAGAACATCTTTTTACCAAAACCACCACTTCATCTCCAACTTACAATCCTAATCCTTTCTCACCCAACAGTTCAGAGAGAAATTTTTTGACAACTTGCTCAGTTTTGCTGGTAAGGCCCCTGACCATGGACCATCTTGGTTTGGACTTCAACACCCAAAAAGGAGCACAGGGTTCCAGACTTTTGTGAGATGACCTCAGAACGAAACCTGACATCGTGCCAGTTGGAAACTGAGTTCCTGCAGGCCGTATACCATTTCTGAGGAGAAGCAAAGCTGTTCTTCAAGCCACCCTCAGAAAGTTAACATGGAACAGAAGGAGGGAACACAGAGTGGCTTAAAATTTTTTTGAAAAATAAAAACCAAGCTTGTTTGTTGTTTTTAAATTATCATAAAAGCAATACTACAGAAGGAATACCTGCAGTCCCTCCCACATACCTTGAAGGCAGGCTGTTCCTAGAGATGTCTTCCCTCTAAAGGGAACTTCCAAGTCTATACTCAGAGCAGAATTGCCACTACTCATTGTTTGCAATTTCTACATAGTAAAGAAATGCCCGAGTATGGAAATGGCTAGTAGCAAAACTGCTACTAATACAGTGCTGGGCTTTATTATATACAACTTACTGTATATTTATGAAACAGAGGCCAAATCCTAGCAGCATGATAACTGTAAGACAGGCTTGCTCTCTTCTAAATATCCTACCCATTAAAGCGCACAGAGAACACAGCCATGATCACCACAATTTTCACAACCCCACAGACAAAACAAATGACCACAGAGCAGCTGCTTGTTCTATGTAACAAATTTCTGGAGTTTCCACCCGATAGTCCCTCTTTCAGATCCGTACTTTTAAAAGAAGAGGATCTTTTTTCAGTAAAAGATCTCAAAACCACACACTCTTTAGTAGAATTAGTATCTTGGTGCAAGGCTTTTACACATTGGTGTTGCATCCACACTCAGATTTCCCCGATTCCCCACTAGTTACTTTTCTAACCAATGTTCTTATGATTTACCTTGTCTGTTTCATATTACGGAGACGCATAAAGACACTAAAAATGCAGAGCGCAGAAGAGTACACATCATTTGCTGTGGAACTGATGGTACCTCGGGAAAAAGATTAAACCTACGTCAATCAAAGAATCTTGGTGTATCAAAAAATACCAAACAATCGTTACATACCAAAGAAATACTGATGCAAAGCCAGGCATGGAACACAAAGATGCAAGTGCAGCAGTGTATCTAAAGGAATCTAAAGGATCATTACAGAGGCAAGAATAACATCCCTCTAAAAGAGGAGCCAGTATGTTTGTTAGAGTTATATTTGTCACTGTCTCCCTCTTCTTTCACAAAAAAATATGAATGATCATTCATGAAGTTGAAAACATTACTAAAGCCAGTGAGAAACATTCATAGCTCATCTTGGCTACACTTCCAGTCTTCATTTGAATAATGAGCAACTGCTCTTTGTTAAACATTAATGCTTTTTAATGACTGACTGGTGAATAATTTGAAGCGAGCCTCTTCTCTGTTGTCTCCTCCTCTTTCCCAAGATCTCCATTGCTCTATTTTAGGTAAGAGGGTACAACTAAACGTCAGTATTAGCAAAAGGGGAAGACGGCACTCTGCAACACTGACAGAATTGCCTCAGCACTCGAATATACAGTTTATTAAATGAAAAAAATAGCACAGTTAAAAAGAAGCTAGTGTTCAGTACAATATATAGTATTGCAATACAATATTTTCCTTTAGCTTAATTTTAGAACCAGCTAGAAGAATCCAATTTTAGAAGTTTCATACGATTTTTCTTACAATAAACTTCTTCAACATGGAAACATAAGCTTTTAAGAATTCAGCAATTATTTACAAAAGCTAGTTATTCACTTCCTTTATAGTTAGTTACACTCTTTTTAGAGGCCAGTACACAGAGTAATGCAGTTTCTATTTGCCCAAAGTAACAGCAGGATACTAGAAGCGCAGAAACTAAGTCTAACATTTAATTTACCTATACAGTTATAGCTAGTGTCAAAAGCTCTTTCAGGAAATATCAAGCTTAACAGTGAAGTGAAAAGTTACTAGCATGCAACAGACCACAAATACGAATTTAAAAGAAATTTAAAACAAAAAATAAAGTACTTCTTGCTTCCTCACATTTTAGGATGTACAGGTCACTCCAGAAAAGTAGAAAGATTATGTCAAGCCACTAAGAGCAAACTGGAATAAGAGCATATCTTTCTCGAGAGATTGTAAGGACTGTCTAATAGATGCTATAGGAATAACATGCTGATGTCAGGATGTTACAAATAACTCTGTGAGTATACTATGTCAGAATTGCAAGAAACTTACCTTTTAAAATTAACATAGAAGTTCCTCCTTCCTGATGTAAATCAATATACGTCTAGCAACAGTCAGTGATACCTGCAAATTTCAGTCAACTCATCTACAATTCTCTGTTTCTCAGCCAGACAGTTTTTATCCCTTCACTTCATATTTTCAGTTCTTTTACTACCTCAGGTAAGAACATATTACACCTGTATTTTCATTAAATTTTCATTTGTATTGAAGATTACTGATGAAACCTTCCTTCAGGCTCCAGTGAAATACAAATGGTGATTTCCTTAAAACTACATCACTTAGTCAAAGTCCTAGCCTAATCTTGGAACAGAGTAAGTACAATCTTAAGAACGCTGAAAAGCAAGTCTTCTGTGATAAGCAAATACAGAAGCAAAAAGACCTTCAGAAAAAAAGCTGTAGATATTTTGTCCAAGTAACTAAAGAGAACCGAAATCAGTCTTCCTTAATACTTAGAAACTATCTTCAAAGTTCCCCCGTGTGAACAAGATAAATATAGGGAGTGAAGTTCCATTAGTACTAACAGCAGTTACTCTATTTAATCCTTCAGATTTAAGTCAGTGAGAACTGCCTCTGCAAAAGGAAAGACGTGCAAGTATAGTAGCTCCACAATGGCAGTCTTTCACTTGGTATTTTTTATGTTAAACACGTTCAAGACACTATGCTGCCAAGACCTATTAAAATTAGAAAATTAAATGTAGAAATATATTCCTCTTAAAACATGGATGCATCACTAATATTTTGCTTTATAATTGATTTCATGTTATTGATGGATGTCAAAGAATAAACAAAACTCTAAAGCTTCTTCTACACCTTCAGGTTGCTAGGCTTGCTTACACATACATCCTTTTAAAAAATATTATAAAGAAAGCATGTGTATTTCTTTTTTTGTATACTAAACTCAAAGGCTTTATACAGTTAGATCATAATCTAGAGCTTCTTCCTCCATCTCCCTAAAAATCTAGAGACTACTTAAGTAAGGCACAAAACACCTTTGTTATAATTACTATTAAGCCACATGAGTCAGTCAAACAAATTTCAAAGGGGAAAAAAAAAAGAAAAAGATGTAGTACTAGTAATTATCAGATTTTCAAAGTGCCCACTGTGCTACCTAGATTTTAAATAGAGCAGCTATTCTTTGCACTGAGTTTGCATCATACAATGCAATACTACTGTAAAACAGATGTTCTGCAAAGAAAGGCTCTTTTAACATTAAGGACAAAAAAAAAAAAAAAAACCACACCAGAGTGAGGAGAGAGCTGCTATGCTTTATTCCCAGTAACTTAACAATTATGGAGGAAGTAGGTAGGTGAAAGAACTACTAAAAAGTTAAAAGTACTTTTATTTTAAAGGTGACAGTATCTCACAGGAACACTTGCAATAACCCAGGAATCTCAATTACATCTGAAAACTTGAACAGTATTCTTTAGAAGGACCACTATTCTCCTTATTCTATCCTTCAAAAGTCTTAATGTCATCTGACTTCTATCATTCAATAAAATTCTTTGAATTATTTCAGGAAAACAGCAAGGAGTTATGCCTGACCTATAAACTGATGCAGGCAGAGCACAAATTCTTTGTGATTGATGTAAAACACTAATTCCTGAAGAATTCCACAGGACGTATCAGCCAAGTACAGAATAAGAAAGCATAAGCAAATGATGCTTAAGAATAACAACAGTAGTCAGTAATCCGAAACAGTTTTAATTTAATATTAAGCACTTCTGTTAACAATTAAAAAGATTCTGTTACCAATTAAAAAGATTTCAAAGATGGACTGAACTCTTATTCAGTATCGCATCCAAGATCTAATGATGTAAAAGTGCATTTCCCTACTCCCTTCTATTCAGATAGCCTATAGATGTTTTAAAGATGACATTCAGCAAATCCTTGAATTTTAATTGAGAAGCTCAGTGCAGAACTAAACAGGATCTTTTCACCTGTTCATCTAGATTCATACGCACCATTTTCCTTCATAACAATAGAGCATACTGAAGAGGATTATTTCAAAAGCAATATATTAAGAAATGTTCTCTTTTGCTCAGGGAGCAGCTGAAAAAGTGCACAATCTTTCCTTCAATATCAAGCTGAAAGCCTGCAAAGGAAAAATTCGATTTGCACTAAAATACTTGCCATTAGTTAAGACATCTGAGTTGCTCAAGTTAGTAAATAACCCCCAAAATATTTTAGTTCCACTGTTGTTTTACTTAACATCTCCAAGAATAAACACAGGTGTTTTTTTTTTAAGTAACCGATTACCGTTACAAACAAGGAGACATAAAATGGAAAGTTAACGGTGCAGCACCCTGCACCTTTGTGCAACTGCCTCAACTGACAGGGAAGGAAAGCTGCCAGCCTTCCTTCAGATGTTCTACTCACAACAAAGGTTTCCCAAAGCCATGACTCAGTCTCGAACAATGGAGAGACCATTTCTGTGGCTTTAATGTCACAGCCTTAACACATCCATTCAGAGCTTCCCTGTTAAAGTTACAAGTGTCATGGTCAAGGACACATTTTAAGAATATATATCCATCCTTGGTTACATCCTCAGCCTGATTTTTGAAGTTGTCACTTTGCTCTTTTCCCAAGCCTAACAACTTGTCAATTTTGCAGTTACACCTATCAAATAAAGGCTCTGAGGAAAGCTTTTTATGTATATATTTTCTGCCACAGCCCACTGGATAAATGTTTCTGGTGGTTTTCCCTCCCCACTATCACCATTTTCTTTCCAAACATTCCTCACACTCCACACTCTGCTGAACAGCCACATCCTGGCGTCCTTTGATCACATGTACAAAAACAATTAAAATGAGGGATGAAACTCCAGGGGGTTCAGAGAGTAAACATAAATCTGGAAGTAATTTCTTAAGTGTCACAAGAGAATAGAAGTCTTTTTTGTAGTCTAGTTAGTTTCAGTGACTTTTACCACATGGATGGAGTGCCATTATGGCAGAGAAGGAACCACTGGTGTCACTATGACTACATGAAGACATTTGCTACATGATTTACACCAAAGGCTGAGTTCATTCTGATTTTAAGTTACTTCTCCCTTCTATTACCATACACACTCAAAGCATACAAAAAAACCAGATAACTTATCTGAAGTGTTCTCTAACCCACAGCACACGGATACAGCCTAGCGAGATACACAAATTTAATATTGTGCCAGAAGCAGAAACATGACCACCACCACATTATTTGTGCAGACATCTTTCATAAGCCCAACATGTACAACCAGGTTAATTTTTTAAACCAGCTTTAAATTTTCTTAACATAATATTTTACAAAACTACCACTGCTCAATTTCATCTTTAGATTTAAAAACAGCCATGGAAACTTTTTTAAAACATCCATTTGACCTGTCTTTGCAACTCAAAGATAACAAAATGTTAACCTAGGAAAACACAGTGAGATTAATTGGAGTCTTTCCTAAATTGTCCAAGATGAAAAAATGCAATTTTAGTAAAAAGTAGTAGGGTCTGTTCAATGAGATTATCTGAGATTCTTTCATTTTGCACATTTTCTCTACCTTTAAGTGTCCTTCAAATGCTGAGCAGCCTATAAGCACACAGGATCTGGTCTTCTACAAGAAGGTAGAAGTATTTTCCTATCTATAAAATTCTCAGAAGACAGAGCTATCAAAACCTCTGACTTAACATTTTCTTGTTAATAAAGCCTTCTATGACAACAGTTGTAACAGAAATCTAAAAAATACATAGCCATGGTTGACTGCCACCCACACTGTTAAACAATGCAAGAAAGAATCGTTGCCCTGACCCTACAGAGAGACTCTTGCCTGCTGTTAAATAGAACATAGCACTCTTCCCCACCCACCTCCAGGTCTTTGAAACTGCAAGGAGGAAATAGCACGGGTTTTCAGATAAGAAGCAAGACAGCATTACTGACAGTGCCACTTGCCTAAAGGGCTCTGACTACTACAAGTGACACTGACCAGCCTTGTTAATTTAATTTTCTCTCTGACTAAGATACAAAGACGATGAGCAGAAACTTGAAGCAAAGGAACCACCCTTCTGCTTTGGACAGCCTCACCACATAAAGCTGTGTTCGGAAAGTTGTTTGCCACCATCACATTTTTAGATTTTTATCTGAAAATATTTAACTTCAGAGGATCCTTTCAGCTGCAGTTGCCGACGTTCGCCAGGAAAACTTTACACTTACTTCCCTGGAGAAGGTCTTTCAAACCCTGAAACAAGATGAACTGATCATAGTTGCTTTCCGTGCATTATAGATGCACGGAATATAGAAAAGTTGCTTTCCGTGACATTAAATAGAATAGATGCACGGAATATAGAAAAGTTGCTTTCCGTGACAAAAAAATAGAAAAGTTGCTTTCCGTGACATTAAAATCTCTGGTGGAGTAGGATTTTTTTTGTTAGTTTGGTTGGGTTTTTTAAGGAAAACACCATATACTGAGATACGGCATATTTTAAAAAGTTACATCCAACTATTCAGCGCAATTTTTCCGATCTAGAACTTTATTTTAAAATAATACATTTTACAAGAAACTATAACCTCTTGTATATTTAGAGATGCTTGAAAATATTGCTGACTTGGGTTGCAGAACAAACGAAATCACTTGTAATTATTACCAGAAATCTGTGCTCACACTTGCACATCCCCTTAAATTCAGTTCAGTCACTACCAGTGTCCACCTACTTACCCTTCAACTTTCATCTTTTGTTCTTCATGCCCTAAACAGAACATATCTCTCATTAGAAAAAATAACCATTCAAATCTAGACAGTAACTGCAAACTGCTTTTTCATTCATTCTGACTGCACATTTTATTCTTGTCCTCTTCCGTATTTTTCATGTCCTGTTTAGGTTGTATATTTTCGAGAACAGAAGCTGTGTTTTACTTTGTAAAGTTCCCAGCCTAAAGCAGCTGCAAAAATAGCTGGTCTCTCAGTGCTTCCTTAATAAAAACCATGATTTGTTCCACAGTTTAATTTCTCCTTGTTTCTTTAAAACTGTTAACCAGAGAACAGACGTAAGAACACGCTACCTCCACAAAATGCCATACAGTAATTGGTCTAAAAGGAGATCCTCTGTCAATAAAAGTCAGAAACCTTTACTCACGTTATAGGTCAAGGGCACAAGAACTCCAAATGAGGGCACTGAAAGTTTAGGGAAAGCATGCCTTTTCTCTCCTTTCCCTCTCCCCTTAAGTTACCTTCTAATAAGGAGAGAATATTCAGCAATTTCAGGTCGAAAATTCTGGGTGTGCCCAGAAGTACCATTCACAAACATTTTAAATAAGTTTGTGCACAGAAGCTCAATTACGGTTCAAATTACAAACACTGTGTGTTGCAAAACACACAGAGTACGTTTTGACAGAAGAAAAATGGAAGTATCACAAGTGGCATTTCATTGTCCAGCTCAGGTAAGTATCTTTTCTATCTTAGAGAGCGTCAGTATAAACAGGAGTATACAGGCAGTTTTGAATTTTCGCTATTTAGCAACGTATTAAAAAGTTATTTCAGTACTTTATAATAACCACTTTAACCACAGAACAGTGGCAATAACCATCCCCAGCTTCAGTGAAAAAAAACCACTTGTCCACAACGATTTAAAGACAGAAATGTAAAGGTAAGTGAAGAAGAGATTGCACAATAACGCACGATCTTCCATATTACATGCTTGGCAGTACGCTCAATTCACTCTGATAACTCTGGTCAGACCCCAGGCGTAATTTCGGCCGTTACACGGCAGCTGTCTACATCTGCTTTCTGACACCCCACCCAGGGAAAGAGTCTTTTCCTGGAGTCTAGGGGCCTAACGTCAGGGAGAGCAAAGGTTCCCCCCCCCGAGAGGACAGCTCTCCTGCAGGCGCACAGCTTCCCCACTGCACAGCTGACACCCTGCCGAGAGCCGCCGAGGGAAGGATCCCGCCGAAGGCGCCCGGCAGTACCCGCCACGGTACAGCCCTGCTGCAGGAGGAGGCAGCCGGAGCCTCTCCCCCATTCAATCCATCCCGCCCGCTCTCGCCCTGCAGCCCCCAGCCGCAGCCGCCGGGGCAGTGGCACCGAGGACAGGGCGGCGGAGGCGCCCGGCCGGCCTTCCGGGCTGCCTCCTCCCCCGGAGGCAGGACCCCGCCGCTGCCGGCCCTTCCTCGCCGCCACGGGCAGCCCGCCGCCGCGCCTCACTGCCACGGGCAGCCCCTCACAGCCTCCCCCCGCCGCCGCCACCCCTCACCGCCGGTACTTACGCTCGAAGTCGGAGTCGGAGTCCTCGTCGCCGCGGTCGGGCTCCTCTTCGCCGTTGGACTCGGTCTGCATGGGCTCCCCGTCGAAGCTGACCACCCTGCGGCCGCCGCCGGCCGCCTCCTGGTCGCGGGCATCCCGCAGGCGGGCGAAGTAGTCGGCGGCGAAGCCCAGCAGGTCGGACGGCCGGTGCCGCAGCACCTCCACCGTGTAGCCCTGCAGCAGCTCTGTGAGGCCCGGCGGGATCTCGATGCTCATGGTGCCGGGGACAGAGGAGGCCGCCGCCTCCCTCCTCCCTCCCCCACCTCCGCGGCCGGCTGTGGCGGTGGCGGGCTCGGGGCCTCACTCCGCGGGCGCTGACTGACTCCCGCCGCTCCGGTCACACGAGCCGCGCCGGAGCGCGGGGCGGGGGAGGGAACGGGAGCGGCCCCGGCTGCGCAGGCGCGGGACCGGGCGCGGGGCCAAGGGCCGCGCAGGCGCCGAGGGGGGAGGCGC
>JAVKLA010000036.1:13980802-14016829 GCA_034782735.1 Sagittarius serpentarius | reverse complement strand
CGACGGGACGTTGCGGGACGTGGCGAGGCGATGGCACCGGGCGCCCGCCAGCAACACGGGGGCGGAACCGTAGGAGGCCCAGCAGGAGACGGGATCCGGGCACCGGCTCCGCGGCACAGCCCCGGGGCGGGGGTGAGGCGGCAGCGGGGAGATGCTTGTTGCGGACGGTTCAGCTGGTGGAAAAACTGCTCAGGGCCTGCGCTTCTGCGCCGGGCAGAGCGGGTGGAACACCGGTCCCGGAGATTCGGGAGGGGTTGGTGCGGTAGTTGCACACCTTTGGACCAAAGCTGGCTGTGTTGGTGTGGGGAGGGGTAGCGGTCAACCGTAGCCGCGGGTGCAAACCTTTGCCTCCCATCGGCCGGCGCCTGGGCTGCCCAGAGGCGGGTGTGCGCAGCAGGCAGGAGGCTGTTACCCCGGGGGCGAGTTTTTGGGGTTTCCTTCCTTTATTTCACAGCAGTGACCCCGTACGGTAATCTCTTCTTCTCTTCCCTCGCGATGTCTGTGAGCGTGTTTCAAAGCTCCCCCAGGAGTGGCAGGAGGAGGTTTTCTTTGATCTTGGTCGGATCTAATCTAAATCTTGATCTGACTCTTCGTTGGAATTAGCTTTAGGACCTCCGACCCCTCTGGTTTCGTGGCAGAATTAAGTCATTAAAGAAATACTCTTAAAACTACTGGTAAAAGCTGAATAAAGCCATAATGCCACCGTCTGTGAAGTGGTGGCAATAGTATTGATCTGCTTCATACTCAGTGCCTGAGAGCATTAAAGGTCAAGAATTTCAGAAAAGTGAAATATCTCATTAATTGCTTATATGTGTGAGCTTTGGAGATAACTAACCATACATTGTTAAATGTGCTTTATTCAGATTTTTGCTTGTATTCTTTGTACAAAACCTGTTACCCATTTGTGTGTACGAGGGGGGTTTGGCAGATGCCCAGGGGTAGGCGACAGGCTGCGTGGCTTGGAGCCATCGGCCCTTAAGGTTTGACGTTGCTGGGAAGCTAGTCTTGGAAGAAAACAGGCCTGCGCAAACGTGAGTCGAGGGGAATAGAGATGTTGGCTTAGTGAAGCTGCTGCGTGTCGTCAGTGTAAATATTTTTATTTAATTCTTCTTTTGTTTCAACAATAAAAGGGCAGAAATCAACTTGTACTCAAAATACAAAATTTCACTTAGAAGCCCAGAATTGGCTGACAATTACTGTGTGATTTGGTTTTGTTTGCTCATGTGCCAAAGGGTCCCTCGCTTATCCAGATGGTTCTCACCACACTCCCCATACAAAGATAGTCTGTTCATCGCTGTTGCATGGAGGGTGCAACAGCTGATCCTAGAACAACCCATTCAGTGCTTTTTCTGACTTTATTCTCGGTGAAGGCAGCCAGTTGGAAATCTCATGGCATTTATTACAGCACCTAGCCTCTCTGGTAAAAGGTGTTCTCTGTAATACAGCTCCCATATTTTTATGCAGACTAAGATTACATCTTGTATCCGTGCAAAATGAACAAATTTAAAAACAAGCACAGGGGGTAGATTTGCCACGTCTCATCAGTTTATCTGGAGATTTCGTATGAAGCCTTTTCATTTTTATTCTTTTCTACAGCACACACAACAATTGCTGTATCCCTTTTCTCCAAAGATAATTGATACTGATTTTTCATTTACCACTCTTGCCATATTATCTTTCTCATGGTCTCAAACAATACAAGAGCACATTTCTATGTCTATACTTTAACTACTGGCGGAACTGGTACAGGGAAATGGTTCTGATCAGCAAGAAAACCATATCTGGTTAGTCCCTCACAAAGTTAAGATTTCTGATGAGATCTTTCATTTGCTAGTTGGGTGCTGAAGATACTACTGGTGGTGAAGAGGTAAAACTGAAATTTAAAAAATGCTGTAAAAATGAAAAAACAGTATACTAAGAAAAAGCATTGGCAAGTAGAGTCAGAGGAAGAAAGAGAAAGTCGGATTCCAAGGGGATACACTTACTTTTCTTTCCCACTGTCTTGCACAACAGCCAGCCACCTGACAATTGCCTGCTTTTGGCATTAGTCAGCTCTTATGTTAGCTTTTGATGTTCGTTGATAATTTTCTCTCATTTGTGCATGTGGATATAAATCTGGTTATTTATATGAAAAAATGTGTTATCAGTAAATACTGTTAAGTCTCTGAAGAGCTACATTATGTTAGCCTTCTGATATTTATATGTCCACACATAACTAATCAGCTTCAGAGGAAAGTAAACAGCAGAGGTCTGTTTAGCCACTTTCTGAAGGTCAGCGGACAAAATAAAAAGCATCCAAGGTCACATGAATCACATTTTCAAGCCGGTATACACCATAGTTTATCCCATTTCTTTATATACCTTTTTACTTTGTGAGCATCGGAATTGATGGCACCTATATGCAAGAGACTTGTCTGTGATCGAGTTAATTGTAATACTGCCTGCTGTGCATATGTATAGCTCATCATATGCTTTCTTTCACCTTGAATTTGCATAATTTTTAATTATTACTATAATAAGCATCCACATTAAAAGAATGGTAGAAAATAAATTAGGAAATGCACTTGCAGCCTTAATTTGATCTCCTTTATAATAACATTTTTAATTCATGCAGTATGACCAGTGCAATTTCTTTCCACTGGCTTCATGGTGTATTCAGCACCCACTGTGGAATTAGATAAGACTTGTGTTAACTGATGAAGCTGTTCCCCACAGTATTTCTACCAAAATACATTTTTTTTTTCAGTATCATCTTTTCTCCTAATAATTTCTTAGTATCTGAAAGCTATTCCCATATTTATCATGTGTCTGTGTTCCCAAATGTTGAGGTCTCTTCCCTTCACTTTGCCTGTCTCACCCGGTGCTATTTGACTTCGATGCACCCTTAGTGAAGCTATGATAGAGCTTCAGTGCTTGTCCTACTAGCAGGAGCAGCGACGTTGCAAGTGAAAAAGCAAAATAGTCTGTGTAGTCTTGCACTGGGGAAAAATAATCAGATTAAACCTCCAGACTAGCTCCTTAAAAAGTAAAATAAATCCTTTTATAACAAGTAATAATTTACTTCTCATAAACCTGTCAGCACCAGCCAGAGCTCAGACACTATATAAACATACGTACATCTTGGACTAATTACACTTGCCTTCAAATTCGCTGCAAGTAATTCAGTACAAGGATAATGCAAGAAAACACTAAATATTCTGATGGTTGGTGTTAAAAAACAATCTCTTTTTTAAGGGAAGTTAAAGTACCATGAGTATAGCTTTTGCAGGCTGTTGCAGGTGACACACTAGCAAGCCCTCTCAAGTTGGCCATGTCCCAAAGGAGTCCTCCCTACAAGCCAGGTTCAGGGCCTTCTGCAAACAGAGTGAAATCCTGCCCTTGCCCTGCTGTGTTGTGGAGTTCAGTTGTGTGGGATGCTTTTGGCACAAAAAGCATGAACTGGTGAGGAGTAGATTCAGCAGTGGCTTTGAAATTCTGTGGTTGCTTTAGTTTTGAATTATTTGTCAGTCCTAGCCATTTTCCTGTGTTTCCTGCCTGGTAACTACTTTAGTTCACTGCAGATTTTTAAAGCCCTCCATCCAACATCATGCAGCCGTAGAATTGAGGACAAACAGAACTGTTTGATAACGATAATCTTATGCAAAACATTGTAAACCTCAGGACGTAAAGTTTTCCACATCCCCCTGTGTGCTGAAACCAGTGATCAGGGATTGTCCCTGTCTCTCATCTCAGGCAGGACAGGAGGAGATTCTGCTTGGGAAGGGCACATAAGCCCGGCTACTGTCTGCAGCCTGATCCCCGTGTAGTCCTCTAGCACCTGCAGTTGTTCTGCTAGGGATGTCAGAGGGTACATCCCTGGCTATTGCTTTCCATTTCCAGTTCAAGCACTGCTGTTTATGACCCTCTCATCTTCTTTTGAACCTGCAAGTATAGTGCGCTTCCACCGTGTCTCACAGAAGCAAGTTCCAGAAGTTAAATACCTTTCAGATAAAGCGGCGCTTCTCTTTCCTCAGTTTTGAAACACTCTTCCCAGGTTTACCAAATGCTCCCTACTCCTGGTATTGCAGGATTTGGTGAATGATGGTTCTGCGTATGTTTTATTTTCTGCTTTGTGATTTTGTAAACCTTGATCTTCTCTTTCTTCAGCCTTCTGAAAATTAAGGCCTCACAGTCTTACCAGTCTTTCCTCCAAAGGCAGCTGCTTCATCCCCAGGATCACGTTAAAGGCTCTTTTCTGTACCTGCTCAACTTTTCTATGCCTTTCATGAGCACTATGTGCAGGTCTGGTCTCCACATCTCAAAAGGCGGGCTCACCGCGGTTTTACATAGCAGAAAAACGATGCTGTCTGTTTTGTTTTCTAACACATTTCCTTGGGGTTTTTTGGCTGCCACATCATAATGAACTGAAAGTATCCAGTCTTCATTTTAAGATATAAAAAGATGAAAAAATTCCCACTTCCCTTGGTCTGCTTCTCCAGCGGCTGACCACCCTCATTGTAAAAAACATATGCTGAGTTTTGTATTTTAATTTTCTTTTTTTAATGTTCAAACTTTGTTTTTCTACCTACTGCTTGCTCCTGTCACTGTAAATGTGCATATACATCATATAACTTTCTGCATAATGTACACAAAACTTCCGAGTTTTCATTTTAGCAGGGGAAGTAATAGTAATAAAAGACAGAGTGGTCCTGGGCTTAGCTACCAGAATGCAGAGATCCTTCAACACCATGTGCAAAATAAAGCTGCCTCTCCTGCCTGTTTGGTTTTCTCCTTAGGAAAGTACTAAACCTCAGAAAGCAAAGCTTTGGTACTCTAACGAGCCAGTTTGCTTGTGTCAGTAAGCAAGATTCAGTATATATTTTTCTTGTTAGCTTTTAGAGTGAGTAGCATAAGTACTGTGTATTTCGATAAATAATACAGGACTGTCTATCACTAGTACAAAGACAGGAGAAAAAAATCAGGCTTTTGAATAAATATATATAAATACTGGTGTCAGCTGACATGTTACTTTGCCACTACCTTTAGTCCGTCAAACATTTCTGATAATTCTTGGGAAGATACTTTGCTGCATTTGTTGATAAATCTCAAAGTATCGAGTTAGGAGAAAGATCTGTATAAACGTCCAGATTTTCATTGGCATAATTTAGTTTATGAACACAGAAAACACTGATTCTATTGGTAACACCTACAATTTTTCGGGCAGTAGAAGGCATCAATTTTAAAATACCTGGTTTTGTCAAACATTTGTCCTGGCTGTTACCTAGATGTAAAAAGAAATATCTCTGAATATCTGTCATCTTATAACATAAAATGGCATCTGTGTGAATGTACATAAAAGTAGTCTCTGTGACATAAGACGTGGGATGACCACGTTGTTTAAACTACCCTGGGCAACACCACGTAGCAGATGTAAAGTGTATGGTTTCCATGTCAGAGAAGCCCTAAGCAACGACGCTCTGGTGTGTAAGCAGGGATATTCAAATAAGAACTTAGCTAATCATTTGGTTCTCTTGCATACAAAGTGAAAACCGTACCCGCTTTGGCTGTACTTTAGTTTCTGTCCCCAGCGCTGAAAACATTACACGAAGAACTTCTCCGGTGAGGTTGGCATGACTTCTGGGCAGAGGGAGGCTAGCTGGTGGGAATGTCCCATGGTAGCCAGTCACTTGCTGGATAGCCCTGACCCTGCTGGAATGCCTGTGTTGGCATTACAGTACATAGGCATTGCTACTAAATAAAGGTAGAAGGTTTTTAGGTTGTTTTTTTTTAAGAGAAGGCAGAAAATTAACCTGCCTGTGCGTTGTTCAAAGACCACTCTGAATCCGAAGTATCCGTTTCTGTCTGCGTTTTCCAGCACAACCTGTTCAAACAGAAGTTTGTTGGAGTTAAGGGGTGTGTCCCACAAAGAGCTCTGAAATTCATTTCTTCCTTGAGCCTTTGCTTGCAAATCTGAGATTGTCTTTTACTGTATGTAAACACTTGTGCCTTCCCTCCCTCTCTTCTCACATTTCTGCCTGACGCAGTTCAGGTTATCAGCATTTCTGTAATGCGGTCCCAACCTGCCACTACCCATCCCATGGAGCGCTTCAGACACATATCGCTCTATCACTGGTGCTACAGGCCCTGTTTTCACATCTTCCCTTGTCACCTTTGTCCACTGAATGTTACTAACCATTTCTCACACCTTGGCATTTTCCCATTTGTCATGTATCTTCACTAGCTTCTTGTCAAATAACCATTGCCATTCCCAAAACTTCACCTCTGAGGTTTACCCCAAATCCATAATCTCTCCCTCGCCCCATCTTGCTTATCTCCCCTGCTGGGGCACCCTGAGCCTCCTTCCAGGCTGAGCCTGTCTCTCTCCCTCCTCTTGCAGCACTTGATCCCTTGCCAAATCAGGAATCACGGCGACTTTGCTCTTTGGCCTCGTTTTATGGTAACTGCAAGAAGCAACCCATTAACACATTTCACTGTTCCCAGTGTTTATGTCCCTGCCCCTGCCCTTTGGTGCCCACAGATCCACCCCATGCACAGAAGTGCCTGCCGTACACGAACACGGGGCAGTACGACGATGGATGCTGTGTGAGGGGTACATTTTACCAGTCCTTCCAGCTCACAACAGTGTGTTGATTAATGCCCAGGACTAAAATTGCAGTGTTAAATGTGTTACAACAGTGATAAATGAGCTTTTTCCTCCAAATCCCCAAGATTTTATATTTTACTCTGAAAACCCTTTTATGAGCTCTATTACAGCTGTTAGCACTTGTTTTAATTAAACTTGGAGCACAGCATGCAGCTCAGTTAACCAGTTGTCTGTTTTCAGAGAAAATCAGTAAGCAGTTCCAATTGCATTTCTCTATCATTCTTCACATTCCATGCTCTAGCATACATTTAAAAAGTGTTGACAGAGGATTATATATCTCAGGAGAGGGTAATGGGGATGTGAATCTTCTTACTTCTAGGCTATTTTTTCCAACTTAGTTTAGGTTCTTAAGTTTTATAAAGGTATTTGGTGTTTGACTGCAGCTTGGATGTCTGCATTAAAGGAAACACGTAATCTCAGCATCCAGGACAGAGGATTATAAGGCCACCTCACCATGGGTAAATCCTTCATTGTCAGTCTCAGAAAAAAACTAATTGGTTTGTAGGGCTGAAAAATGCTTGCTGCCTTCAACTGCGATTTAAATCATGTCTGTATCAGAAACTAATGGGATGGGTGTTCCGTGTACAGTGCCTCTCCTGAGGTTTTTTGTGACTTTAATTCGCAAGGCTATCAGCCCAAAAGAGTTGTATTAGAAAAAGAGAAAAAGAAGCATGGTTTTAGAGAATAGAGCAGCACAGCCTTTTGTTGCAGCTGGCTTGAAGTGTCTCTCCATTGACATCTAGTGTCGGTACAGAAAGATCTTTAGATTCCTCACAGCCGTGCTGGCAATATTTATCTCTAAATCTTTAAAAATTTTTTCCATGCGTAGTTATTAAGACCTCTTATTGATAATACCAGGTCAGCCAGTAGGTGAGACTGATGGTGAAAACACACTTAACACTGTGATGCAGTGACATCCGTAGACGTGTGTGTTCTGAATGGCTCTGGAAACTCCTTCAATGCCTTGCAGTTCAAAAATATTATCCTTTTCTAAGTTATCCTGTGAATACCTGCAAAATACTCTCAATCTTTATTCTCTTTCCTCAGAGAATACAAGCGACTGCGAACCGATAAATATTAAACGCAGATTTTATGAAGAAGTACCTCTGTAGTCAGGCATTATTCTGATTTTCTTTAATTAGGCAAGTGTCTTTCAATGATAGAAACCTCTTTATTACACTCCATTATATCACTAAAAGCTATTTAATAAAGAACTGTCTTTATCTGTTTTTACAATGATGACAAGTTATTTTCATATTCATTTATTTATATTGTACAAATCCCAAGTTTTTACAAAAGGATTTGCTGTTTTGCTTTTGCAAAATCTTGAACGGTGGCAGTGAGCAATTAATCATGTTGCTAGTATACACTTTGCTCCATCGACAACACCTTCACAGTACTTCCTCCTGCTCCTTCAGCCAGCCTTACATGCTTATCTTGGAGTAGTGCACACAGGAGCTATGCTAGAATCATGGCCCCACCATGCTTGGTCTTGGATTGGTGTGGAAAGGTCCTTCCCTACTCGGAAAACTCCCTGTGGGTTTATATTTTGAGCATTTCCATTGTTAGAATCTGTTTTCAAAGGCAGTTATTTCAAACAAATTGTGTTATGTAAGCTTAACAAGATTTATTGCCCTAATATTTGTGTGTTACAACCTCAGAAGAAGAGTAGGACAGGTCCTAGGATGCACACTGAGCACGGCTCCTATCCATGACTGGCTTTGTGGCTCCAAGGGGCTCAGGGACTCCATCGTTTCTTGGCAGCCTTTTATGATCCATCCCTTTCCAGCCTTTCCTCAGTATCTCTTAAGCTCTGGAAGAGCTCTCTCTTGGTTTGGTGATACCTGACATAGCGGAGTCCTGTCCTTCCTAGCTAGTGGGAACTACTAATGTGCAAATAATAGATCTTTGCCTTGGAACAACAGGAAACTTCTGCTAAAAAAGAGCTAGAACAGCCTTGAACTTTTTCTCTGAAGGTCAGGGGAGGGTGATACAATATTTCCCACAATTTCTGGAAAAGTAGCTGTCATCAGTTTTTATAGATGGTCAAATATTTTCCTTCTTTCTCCTTTCACGTTCCGTTATTTAAAAACACTCATTACATTAGCCCAACTGTCAGAGAGTCTGTATTGAAAGAACCTGCTGAATCAATACATCCAGAGTAGGAGTGAAAGCATCATTAAAGTGTATTCTGCTTAGATTATTCATAATTTAACTATAAAGCAAAACGTGATCGTGAGCAATGAAGGAATGTGACATAAATAATTTCATTCAGAGCAGCGCATCAGTGCGGGCACTGGCAAAGCTGCTGCGGCAGCAGCCAGAGCCTTTGGTATGCAACTGCTTTATAATTAGGGTTACGAATATACATTGGTACAGATCCTTGCCACGACCCTTCGGTCACCCTGACTTTTCATCCCCGGTAGGACTCAGTGCTTCCAGCAACCCCACATTCTCCCTCCATGGTGTCAATGCAGCCAAGAGCATCGCGTTGCTGCGGCAACACATCCCACTTCCCCGGGGACCGCGTTGCCTCGGTGACATCGGAGGGGCGGACGCCGGTAAATCCAATTGTCTCAAAGCAGCTGCCCCCCAAAAAGCAGGGCAGCCCTGGCCTTCAGGTGACACGAATGCGCAGAGGTAGATGACCTGATGGGCGTCGGAGTATGCACTCACAGCCTGGGTCTGGATTAGGAGAGGGTGACCGGAGTACGTGGTTCTTCACAGGCAGTGAGACAAGGTTACCGCCAAAAGGAGCTTACCACTTCGTGTGTTAACATAAGACGGCAGGAAAGACAATGTCAGCGGGAGGGGATTAGCTGAAGGGAGCAAGCGCTGAGGCCACCGTTCTTGGTTTGTATAATCAGGACCTGCAAGTATATTGCAACATCAGAAATAATTGTCTCTTGTTATATGATGCATCTATGAATGGAGGCCGTCTTGCACGTTGATTTTAGGGTAGTCCAGTGCTGCATTACGCTGTGTCACATTCAGTACACAGTGTCATGTAGGCAACAGATTAAAGATCAATTTACGTAGGCAAATGCCTGTGTTAATACTGCGAGGCATAGAGCCTCCCACTTGTGTGCCTGCAGGCGGTTCGGCAACCAGACCTAACCCGTGGGAAAACTCTGACAAGTTTTCAAGAGCCCGTAGACCCTTTATTGCAACCATGTTCATGGAGATCTGCATCAAATGTGTCCTGTGGACTTCACTAGACCCATCTGTGTAACTGCTAGTAAGATGACGGGGTTCAGAGTTTGGTGCATGGACATCAGTTATCCACGGCAGTTGAAGAGCAATTTGAGAAGCGGAAAGATGGTAAAGGACAGAAGAATTTACACAAGACAACAGGTAATTTCCCTGTCATTTGTCCATTCTTGTAGGAATCTTTTCTCCCTTTACACTGTTGGATTAAGAAGCCTCTTGCCTACTGTGTTTAGCCCTTGAATAAATAGCATCTCTTGAACACAAGACTCAGTGTCCTGTTTTTGTGTGCTAGCAGTGCTTTGATTTTTTTAAGCCTTACACTGATTCTTGCAGAAGAGCAGAGCCTGCTTCATAGGGTCTAGTGTTACTTTTTGCCTCTGGAGACATTACCATATGGTGCAGCACTATGTCTCGGTGATGTTAACATACCTGGTTTTAAGTAAACATTGCCTTGTACTTCCAGCTACAGCCTTACTACTTGATTTGTCCTTGTATTTCTGATATTGGCCTTACTCTCTCTGAGCCGTTCTTTGTGCATTTTCCACAAGGCATCAGCTGTCTTTCTTCTCACAGTCAAAGCTATGGTTAATTGTGTTTACAAAGGATTCCTGAACTGTGAGAAATGTTTCTCAGAGTGTGCAGTTTTGCATCATTTAGCCTTGAAAGGATGCTGCTTTCCCTGACCTCTTGCTGTTTTTTCTCAATGACTGGCAATTGCATCAGTAGCCTTGGGAGTCACATTTTCCTTTCACATCTAGGAAAGATCCAACCTTTCCTTACCCTTTCCCAGCTGAATCACATATCCAGTCCCTCCTTTATTCTGTGGCTCAACCACACCACCTCTTTTTCTGGCTTCTGTGGATGCAATCTTGTTTCACTCTTGTCCAGAATAAACTCTGCCACTTCCCTGGCTCATCGCTTCCACCACTCTACTTTTCTATGAACTTCTCAGTCTTCCTTCTCCTCCCCTGCATCAAACACATTTCTTATCTTCTCCATCAACATCCTTTACAACCCATCTTCAGTCGAGTCTGCCAGCAGTCATTTTGCCAGCGTTGTCCCCTGTCACCATTTCAAACAGACATTCGGTGGTTTTTCCACACCTCCCCACCACAGCTGGGGAGTGCTCTCCAGAAACATCTGCAAAGGGGGCTTGGGGCACAGAGACCAGCACGGTACCGTGTGCTCCCTCCTCTTGGAGGCATTCACCTGCCATGTTTCACCTTACACTTAAATTCAGACTGCCTTGGGGAAGGCCTTTTGTCTGCTTCAGCACACCGAGAAACTGAAAAACGACAGCCAGGAATGCATCCCAACCCACACATGTTGGATGCTGATGTCACCTCAAAGCCGCTCAGTCCTCACACTGATGCTCCACATTATGTGCAGTTGTGCGGGGCAGGGGTTCCCTTTCAAATGCACAGCAGCGATGTCAGTTCCTTGAGGTTTAATTTGCAGTCAGCAAGAAACTAGAGGCAACATGCAGAAAAAAACCTGTTTCCTCTCTTTCTTCACACCCCTTTAAAGATGATGGGGTTTTCTGAGTCACAGCTAGTGCAAACCTGTCAAAAAAGACTCGTTCTGGATTTATACTATGGCTTAGAGCAACATAAAAGACCATTTAGTGTTCAAAGTATTCTTTTGAGTTATTAATCAAACCCCCTGTCTGGCTGAGCTCAGTCAGGTCCTTCTTCACATTTTGTGGAGTTTATTTCTCTCGTAATCCTGAGCAATCTTTAAGGTGCGGAAGACAGGTTTGCCGGTGAAATGGGAAGATTGCTGGTGAAGTTCGGCTCTATCTGTGCGTTTGCAGGAGGATCTCGGTGCAGGGGATATGCATTGCAGTTGCTCCTTTGTTCATATTTAATCATATGAAAAAGAAGAGTGTAATTATGGCCTGTCTCCCTCAATCTCCTCCCTGCTTCTGAGTATTTGAACTCTGAGATAAAGGCAAGTGGGAACGTAGCTTTCTCTGACAGCGGAGTGCATCCCAGAGCAGATCAGAAGTGATTCTGCCCCGATCACTCGGCAGTTTCCATTTGACAACGGTTTCCCGCTGAGCCGTCTCCTGTGCAAAGGAACACGGCCATTACAAACAGCGTTGCAAGTACCAAAACCTGATCAAAGCCGGAAACATGGTGTTTCTTCTTGGTTTCCTTTATTCGTTTGACAGCCCAGTCAGACCATGCTTGCTTCACTTTTCCCCTCAATAGCTGGCTGATTCCTCCTTATCTGAAAACACACATAAACGGTTACTGGTTTTGAGGATGGAGCATCAAAATAGGGCTTGGCTCAGAAACAGACTTCTTCTTTTCTATTTAGCTATTTTAGCTGTTTATCTTCTGTTTAGCTTTGTATCACAAGGTAAACTCACTTCATTTACACTCTAAACCTATGTAATGGGTTTACGTGGCCCTTTAAAGCTCAGCACAGGGTTACGAAAGTTTTGCTGCCAAAGAATTCTGAAAATTGAAAATGTCTTATTGAAAAGGGTGTTTTGAGCTTGCAGTTTTGGTTGGCTTCAGGCTGAAATGAAACCGTAACAGCAAAGACAAGAAAGGACTGGAAGGGGCAAAGAAGGATGAGTCGACCCACCCGACTCCCAGGATGAGGGCTCGGGCGGGCGGCATGGGAAGGCAGTTCAGGATGCTGGCGGTGAGGGACGGTGTTCGACCAGACCAAGGAGAAACCTTCTGAGCCTGAGCAGTGTGGCAGAGCTAGAGAGCTACAGAAAAAACAGTCAATGAGAAGACAGCTGATTGATGAAATTGCCCGAAATGAGGAAGGAGGGAAAAGGCTGTAATATGTAAACACTTTAATTGCAAAGTGGTTTAATCTGAGCTGTCTTGGAGCTGACAGGGTAAGTGTTACTGCTGCTTCCTCGGCTATGTAACAAGCACAGAGACTGACAGGGAAATTTTCCACTTAGTGGCAGGGATACTAAATTGTAAAAAAGATAAGAGTTTATCTCAAAAGCAATGAGCTGCTATTTTCTCAAGACCTTGCTGCCAAACTTCAAAAGAAATGCTGTGGAAATCAAAGCAGTGCTCAAAAGGAGAGAAATCTGTTACGGAAAGAATGCTGATTTAAATCTTCTTTCAGTTTGCAAAATTGTTTTTACCTACAGCGAGGCTTTAAACAACGGGAAAATGTATTCCAGTTGCTTGGGATCAAAATCCAAGTCTCAGACACCCAGAAGAATAGTCCAGAGAGAGAAGCCAATAATTAGTTGCTGAAAAAAAGCCATGGCAAGTGAGAAACTCAATGGGGGTGGAAAGTGAAGGGGAAAAAAGGACAAAAGAATGGAAAATGTTCTTGCCATAGCAAAAGTGCAGCTAAAACAGAGGATGTGAATATGTGAGAAATAAACAAAAGGTTATATGGGAGGATTTCTTGGGAGTCGGGGAGTACGAAGGTTGCACAGTGACAGTGCTGGGGCTTAGAAGGAAGGCTGTGGGAAGGTTGGTTTAACTGGGAAGAGCCTATTCCCGTTGCAGAAAAACAGAGAGACGATGGGCTCGGGAAGAAGGAGGTTAAATAAAATGGAAAGGATGCTTCTGATGAGTGAAATAGGGGCTGGGGCTGGGTGCCCGCAGTGGGAGTGTGTCCAGGCACAGCAAGGGCCAGTGGCTTCCCTGGGGAAGGGGAGCCAGGAGCTGCCGGGGATGGCAGCCAAGCGCAAGCCGAGAGCCTGGATGTGGTCGGGGTCTGGCCGGGGGTCGGTGAGGCCCAGGGCCAGGGGCAGCAGGGACACAGAGGGAGCTGGACTGGGCTCTGCTGCTCAGCATCCCACAGCTCCTGCAGTCCTCCTTGGCTGCTGCGGTCCTCCTTGGCCCTCCGCCCCAGGGATGGGGCAGCCCCTTGCCTCGCGGGGATTGTCTCCATCAGAAGCAGCACATCTGAAGCTTTAAAAAAGCCCCAAATAATTATTAGTTGCCTTTAAACTGAGATATTTGAAGATCAAAGAACTAAACAATGAAGGTAAAAATGACAAAACTAAAAAATCCACTTCTGTTATCTTCAGGAAAGTAACGGATGAAGTGCTAGACATAAAAGATCTGCTCCAGGAACTGTTTTATGCAGCTCCAGCAAAGGGAAGCCATGCAGTCTTTATTAGTGTCTTTTCAGACTGGAGCTGTATATAAGAATAAGAAGTGATGGTATCTCGTATTAGAGGACGCAGTTGCTTGCCCAGTTATCCCTGTCACACGGTTTAGCTTCTGCTCACAGTCAAAAGCAAATAGTTTAAAATGCACTTTAAAATAGGCCAGTACTTCGGGAAAGGTCGAATTCTTGTTGGAATTTTGACCGGTATATATTTTTACAGGAAAAGACTCAATAAAGAAGGCAGCAAGCACTTACTGTATCAGCAATTCAGGCTCCCAGGCTGCTGAGAACTGCCCTCAGGGAAATGAGATTATATTTTACTTACAACATATATAGAATAACAGATTTTTCATTCATCTCTAAATTCATATTGAAACCAATTAGGTGAGAGCTACTGGAACAGGAGGAAAATCATGACCAAACCTTAGAAGCAGTATTTGATTGCCGGGTGAGGTCTCAGGGAACACTCTTTTGGAAACGAATACTCTGGTCACTGGAACAAGTTAGAGAAATTAAAGAAGGCTGCTCCGTGCTTTCAGTAAATGGAAACCTATTTATTTATTTATTTATTCATGAAAAGAAGTCGCCTAAGCAATCTTTAGGGCAAAGAAGGTCTTGGAAAAAAAAGGAGTCATCAAGAATAAGTAAAACATTAAATAGTAAATACATTCTTAAGATCAGAAATGAAAAAAAAAGTGTAGTTAGAATTAATTTAGGTTGAATTTCATGGCATATGACAGAAAAATCTGATATAAAAATGAAAATGAAGTGGTAAGAAGCATTGGTTTTAATATATAGGAGTTCAGAAGCACCAGTGTTTTCAGTAAGATAGTTACATACGGTAGCAAAAATGTGTACTACTTGTGTTGTTCACGTATTAAAAAAAGCCTTTATACTTTAGATACTCTGAAGTAAACAAAAATAACCCCTATGTGTAACAATTTAGCAACTGTTACCTTAATTAAATGTATAAAGAATAACAAAAGAAGACATCCCAGAGAAAAATAAGAAAAAAAAACCCAAATGTTAAACCTAGTAAGAGCACAAGAGATTATGCCTTCCCAGCTGGATTCTACCAAGCATTTAAAATTCTTTGCGAGGTGCTTGGGTTTGCATCCTGTGTGCTGTGAGCTTACATGTGAAAATGAATCTTTTTTTCCCTGAAATATGTAACCCCCTCATTCTCTTGTAGCCCTTTACGGTGTCTTAGAAAGTGCCGTGTTCTGCCAGAGCCGGCTATCGCTGCTGAATGCCAAGGTGTTCACATCTCTGTCCGCACCAGCTGTAATCTGTTAACGGGGTTTAAACAAACTGAGATCAGTCTGGCTTTGCAGAGGCTGGGCAGATGCCAGGTAGTGCCCACGAAGGACTTGCAGCCACTCATGGTGCCGCATCGCCAAGAGAGGTTTCTGTTGTCATTTGACCCAGAAAAGGCTCTGAAGGGCTGGGGCAGAACTTGTGGGCAGAGTCCCTTCCAGGTGAACCTTCCTCCTCATCCTCTCCATCATTAAATGACGCAGGCAGAGCTCAGGCAAAGCTGCCTTGGGGCTGGGGCTCACTAGGTGATGACTCTTCCGCTGTATCTTCTGTGGACCTATGAGTTTGTGGATCTGAGAGTTATTCTTGATGTCCAGTTGAAAGCATCTGTGTACATAATGAAGTTGGATTTCCCGTTTTCATCACCACGGTCACCCAGGTGAGGCTGGCACTACAGTTCACATTCCTGAACACAAACAACCCAGGAAACCAGTGATATGGGGAAGATCCTCCCCTTCGAAGTTGAATTGTGGCAAATTTCAGAAGCAACACGCAGTTCCCAAAGATCTTCCTTCAGAAAATACTTGTGAGCAAACATTTAACAGATTTCAAGTTTCCTAGCAGTCGCATTTCAGAGACTCTAGAACATCCGTATGACTAATATGATAAGCAGCTCCTTTAGCAAGTAAAACTAACCATAAAAATCAAGATGAGCGTCCTCCGTGGACACCTCACTTCACAATCTTACCATTATTCTGAGCAAAGCTTTAGCAGGTGAGCTGAAGTGTGAATAAAAGGGACATGAAGTAAGAAGACACTATAAATGCAGTGGGCTGGGCATTGTCGATATTACCATTACTAGCAACGGTGTCAGGATAAGGAAAGGGCTGGGCAGCCTTTTGCTCAGAGAAACATTACTTTTTTATTGGTGGTGTAAATGTTGCTAGGCTACGCAGATTAAATTAAAAACCCCATCCTTTCCCAATGCATACACACCTTCAGCAAAGAATAATCTGTGAATTTAGTAAAAGGTGGGGGTTTTTTTCCAGATAATTCAAATTTACCAGAAATGATGAACCAGAGGGTTTTAATTATACAAGAACCTATAGAAGACAGAATATTGGCCAACTACTCAATAAAGAAACACTTCAGCATATTTAGAAATCAATACCAATTTTAATTAACCAACTGTGCCAGTGCCCAGAGGAAAATAATAGAGAACAGAATAGAAAATATCAATATGGCTGTACAGAAACTATTATCTTTTCGTAAAAAATGCTATGTAGAACTAGAAGAAATACAAAAAAGGGGGAAAGGAGGATCATGGCTTTGTACAATGAGAGGTTAAGTAAGACATCAGCTTGGGAAAGGACCCAAAGAAGAAGGGCCCAGAAAGTCACTAATTATTTCAGAAAAGAGGAAGGGGAAACAATTTATTATTTCTCACAAGACAATATTTAAGCAACACCAGTGAAATCATCATTCAGCCAATCTAAAACAAAGCAGCATGTAATTGAACAGTGCCACTCACTGCCATCGGATATTGCAGAGGCCAAAACCAGGAAGGTGTCCAAAAGGTGATTATATTGAAAACTGAGTTCAGAGCTCTAGGTGCAGATACAGTCTCCAGCCCAGCAAGTCCCAGTGCGTGGCTGTGGGTGGCAGATCTGGAGGCAGCTCCCTGGGGAGGGACAACCGGGTGCTTTGTGCCTCCTGTTCTCCTTGCCGGGGGCAGAGCTTTGGGCTGAGAGATCCTTGGTCCAAGTAAGGCCGTTCTTAGTGACACAGCATGCTTTTCTCTTTCCCAGAAAGAGTAACCTTAGCTGTAATAAATTCTAGTCGCTGTTTGAGGGAGCGAGGTGGAGAAGCCGTGCTTTGCAATCCAGTTCCCCTTGGGACATTTGCCTGCAGACCTCCTCTACCCGCCCCTGCGCCCGGAGCGGGGGCACGGGACGAAGCAGGGGGAGAGGGTGGCACAGATCCGTCCCTGGGAAGGGCTGCTCTCCCGTACCAGCAAACAGCTCTGGCATCTCTAAACGTGCCCATGCTGGCGAGCAGGACAGCTGCACGCTTCGTTTTGCGAGCGTTAATGAGAGGAATGCCAGGAGTCATCTGTGCCTTTGGGGCAAATGCTATGTGGGACAGAGGGGTGTTTCAGCCCCTTAGCTGGACCCATAGGGAGGAAAATGGGGAAAACCCCACCAATTTATCATCAGCATATGAGAGAACTCATCCATATCACAAGGAATTGCTCATCTCAGGAGAGACAGACATTTCACACCAGCGCCATGTCACCGTGCCTCATCCTTGATGCCCCTGGCAGAAGCAGAACCACCTCCAGGCACCTCCCCAGCCCGGGAGAAACTGAACTTTCCCGTCCCGATGCAGCTTTTGCTGAATGGAGGCAGAGGGGATCTGGGACAGCCCAGCTTCCCCCACCTGGAGCCGCTGGGGCGGTGGGCAAGGACAGAGACCCGGAGGGCTACCGAGGGCTCTCTGTCCACGCGCCATCCCCATCTCAGCAGAGGCAGATGCCAGCCCCTTTCCCGGGGTGCTGGCAGAGGATGAGGAGACCCTGCTCCGGCCTCCTGCCCAGCGCAGCTTCAGGCTCCTTTCCAGGAGAAGACTCTGCTGTTAGAGCCAGGGTTCAGCCACCCTGCAGAAGCTCACCGTGCCTTGCAGCTAATCACGCCTGCCGCTGCTGGGAAATGGGTGGCCGGGCTGGGAGAACAGCGAGTTCCCTTCGCTGAGTGATCTCCTGCCATCAACTGCCAGTTCCTGAACTTTGGCTCTGGCCAGGAGGCAGTAAACGAAGCAGATAATTGCCTGGCAGTGATTGATAGGGAGTCAAGGGTGAGCGGGGAGGGAGGCAGAGGGGGATGAGCAGGAGGATTATGTTTCAGAGGGAAGTATTTTTTTAGGATTTGACTATGCAGGCAGTCAGGAGCTTTTCTGAATCACATGGGCTTAGCCCAAGCCGGAGGACCTACTGTAATTTTACACCTTTTCAGCATTTCAGCTGGTTCTGCTGAAATCTGCATGGGGATTAAAGATGGGAAGGGAGAGAGAATTTATTTCCTTGCCTTTGGTCTACCAGGACAAATATTCGAGGCTAAATCGCAGTTTAGAATTTTTTGATGGTATGAGTGGAGAGAGGAAAGAGCAAGCAGCTGCCAGCAATAAATAACTATTAGGAAACAGTATTAGGAAATAGTACCAAGAAGAAATGTTGCTGGTAGGATATGCTTTCAGTCTTGGGGAATCCATAACCAGGCAGCTCAAAATTTACTTTGGAATCCAGAGCTCGTGTGCAACTTCTCTCAGACCCAGAGCAGCAGCAGCACTGCTGGAGAAGCCCGAGCTCGGGCCTCCGATGAAGGAGGGAAGTCAGCTCGTTGCATGGATAAACACCGCAGGCTTCCACTCAGCAATGCCGAGGGTTAGCAACAGCGTCATGTACTTCAGCAAATCTACATGCAAACTGTCACCTGCAAAGGGAAGTGAAGCTTATCTATAGCCTGTTGCTGTAACTTTGATACTGATCTTTATAGCCGGGCTTCTAGTAAGCCTAGGGAGAATGTATGCATTGTAAAACGCTTAAACTGAACCGTCTGAGCTTCAGCTGAACTGTCTGAGCTTCAACTAAAGTGTCTGAATTCTGAGACGTATGTTAGTAAAATTCCTGTCCAATCTCTGCTTAAGGTTTACATTTTTGCCAGGTTTGAGATACACTTGCAGAACTATTCTAACGCATTGAGGTAATGGAAAATGTCCTCAGTTTTATACACAAATCTCCCTAAATTAGAAATAGTTTTCCATTTCAAGCATCCAGCATCAGGCAGCCTGTTCCCTCTCCTTCACTGGGCGGCTTTCTCAGGGCAGGGTCTCCTGGACAGAAAGACAAAGCGCGGCGTAAAACAGGGTCAAACAGAGCCGCGGCCGCTGAGCAGGAGCTGAGCCGGCCGCTGAGCACAGCCGCCCGCGGTCGGATCACCCAAGTGCATCCCGGAGAGCAGCGAAGAGGCAGGAATCCCAGCAATCCCTACAGCCCTCCCCGCCCCGGGAAGCCCCTGGCTGCAAGGCAGGCGTCTCCCTGCCGTCCTCTGGGTCGGGAGCAAAAGTCCCCAGCAAACAGCTGCCAGGGCAGCTGGGCCTATTTTCATACGGGAACAGCCCTTTGGTGCAGAGCACACCCGATGGCACCAGCGCAGTGCCACAGCGTACACGGCTTCGTGCCACTGGCTCAGCAGGCATTTTTGTCCGCGGCCTGTACAAGCAAGCAGCGCAGTCAGGCGTTGCGGTCGGAAGCGGGGTGTCATGAGGAGAACCATCCCATGCCGCACGTGTGAGGTGCGCTCCTGCCCAGGGTCTGCCAGCTGCCAGAAGGGACTGTTCTGGCCGTGATGAAAGACCACGTGCTCGAGGACAGCGCCAAAATGTCAGCCAGCAGTTTACTGAGCTATTTCTTCTACACTTGCCTCGGCAGTCGCAGGCCCCTGAGACGAGTGGGAAAGTCACCGATGGTGAGGTGACCGGCTCAGCAGCTGAGGGCCGAGCAGAGGAGGTTGTTTAACTTGGCTTTGGCAAGGCTTTCGATGCTGCCTCCCGTGACGTCCCCCTGGACTAACTGATGAAGTACAAACTGGGTTAGTGGACTGAAAAGTGGCTGAGCTGCCAGGCCGCGAGGGCTGGGACCAGCCACATGAAGTCCAGGGGCTAGTGATGAGGCCAGTCACCAGTGGTGTACTCCAGGGTGAGTGCTGGGGCCACTGCTGTGGCCCATCTTCGTTACGGACCTGGGGGAGGGGACGGAGCACACCATCAGCAAGTTTGCAGATGGTACCGAGCCAGGAGGAGTGGTTGGTACGCCAGAGGGTTGTGCCACCGTTCAGAGAGCCCTCGACAGGCTGGAGAGCTGGACCAACAGGAATCACATGTTTGTCAAAGGGAAGTACAAAATCCTGCTCCTGGGGAGGACCAAACCAATGCAGCAGTGCACACTGGAGGGGCCAACGAGCTGGCAAGCAGATTTGCAGCAAAGGCCATGAGGGTCCTGGTGGAGAAGAGGTTGAACATGGGCCATCAACGTGCCCTTGTGGCAAAGATGGCCACCAGCCTGCTGGGCTGCCTTAGGAAGAGCATTGCCAGCAGGCCAGGGGAGATGATCCTTCCCCCCACTCAGCCCTGGTGAGGCCACACCAGGAGCGCTGGGTCCCGTTCCAGGCTCCCCAGTTCAAGAGAGACATTGACATACTGGAGCAGTCCAGCGAAGCACTGCAAAGATGCATGAAGGGACTGGAGCATTTGCAACACGAGGAGGCCAAGAGAGCTGGAATTGTTCAGCCTAGAGAAGGCTCTGGGAGGATGTTACCGATGCGTGTGGATACCTGATGGGAGGGAGTTTAGAAGGAGATGCAGCCAGCCTCTTCTCAGTGGGGTCCAGTGACAGGACACAAATTGAAATACAGGAAATTCCACTAAAACGTCAGAGACAACTTGTTTTGCTGTGACGGTGATTGCATACCAGAGCAGGTTGTCGCAAGAGTTTCTGTCCTTGGAGATATTAATACCCCAACTGGACATGGTCCTGGGCAACTGCTCTAGTGGACCCTACTTTGAGCAGGGGGGCTGGACTGGACCATCTCCAGAGCTGCCTTCCAACCTCAACTCCTCTGTCATCCTGTGGACCGTGTAGTGGTAAAAGCCACTTTCCTCAGGCTGCGTGCAAGGCCTGTCCCTCACCTGCACGAACAGGCTATTGACGTAGGAGTCCTCTTACCGAAGAGGCAGCAGATAGTAAGAACAACCTAAAAATGGGAACCTGAACCTTTAGAGGCCAACTGGGCACATGCAAAGCTATAACTGGTGCTGTGTCCTAGTGTACATTGATATTGAGAAGGTACATGGCCAGCCCCTCCTCCTGTGTGCAGACCCCACAGAGCTAGTCAGGGTTTTGCCCATCATATCATACGGAGAACACCAGCCAAACTATCAAAGACCAGACTGGAGGTCTGTCTGTTCTTCTGCCTGCCAGTGGCCAGCAGCAGATGCTTACAGAAAGAATGCAAGCAATAAAGCACTCGGTGCGACTTCGCTAGCACACTCTCCCAGTTCCTATCAACCTGCAATTCAGGAATTTCTTATGCAAGACTTTGTAGCCGTATCAATTTTCAGTCGTTCTTGATGAACTGTTCTTCTGTGATTTTTTTTTAAAGCATTTTGCATTCTGCAGCAACAACCTATATAGATTAATTGTACACAATATATAAAAGGTTTTTTTATTTTAAATATTGCTTGATATCCTCACTGGACATACTGTATGACTTGTACTGTGAGAAATACAAGTAAATGCACCCTCTTCATGTTACTCACCATTTCTAAGATCTACTGTGCGACATCCTTTTCAAACTGGAGAGTCTGTAGTAATCCTCCCACAGGCAGCTTCCTTTAATCAGTCAAATTTGATCAAGACTGAATTGTCAGGGGTATTCCAAGGACCTTTCCGTCAATATAGCAACACTGAGGGTACACAAAAGCCACTTGCACGCAATGGGCAGGGAAAAGCGAGCACGGAAGATTTGAAATGCAAGCATGGAAGATTTATGTATCATGGATTACTCCTGGAATACTTCCAGGCACCTTGAATCACCACTGGAGAAATCACTTGCATCAAAGCAGGATGGCCCAGATGTACAGCACAAGAATCTTGTGGAACTCTACGCCGATTTTGATAGAGCAAAAACATATACTATCAGCACAAGGAGCATCAAGACAAATGTCATCGGTATCCTTTGCTGGTACAGAGACCCAGTTTACCAGCTGCTACTGTGTACCATTAACCTGTATCTATGCTACCTGAATTCCCACAAGAAGCTGGGCAATTAGAAAATAATATTTGAATGCAAATCTGGGCTTCTGAAAGCGAGAGAGTCCTCAGTGCGCAGGAAACTGAACCGGTGTTAAAATCCCCCTCTCGTTCTGAGGCTGCACACGACAGGGGGCAAGGATTTGGCAAATTTTGTATGGCAGAATCTTGAGAGACATGAGCAGCTTTTCAAACATTTCCAGGGTGCCTGGGTTTCAGGTTTTGAACAAACGAGCAGATGTGTCTGATCAGCCTTCCCAAAGCTCCTCTCCTCCCACCACTGCGGTTGGAAAGCCACCCCTCATTCCTGATTGCCTTCTTCCATATTTCACTTATTTAAAAACACCAAATGAAATCAAGCATGTTAAACAGCCAGAATTTTATCATGCAAAATACAAAGCTCTGCAAAAACTTTGGACTTGGGAGAATATAATTTGGATAATTGAAATCGGAAAAAGGATCTGAAATGCTTTTAAAAAAAAAAGTATTAAAAAGGCTAGTTCGGCAGGAGGGAGATAGTTTACAATTACTAGTAACAACCGAAGTATTAGACACTGTAGGGAATATTTCAGTCTTTCAGAGCAAGTAATGCTTAAGGCCACGGACAGGCGAGCCTGAGCTGGCGACAGCACAGCCGAGGTAAGTGCTGGAGCACCAAGCAAGAGGCCAGCACACGGGCTAAGAGAAGGTTCCTCGGTGCCCAGATGGAGCAGCTGTGCTCTTAATCCCAGCAATGGAATCCGAGGCGTTACTCGTCCCTGATTTTGTTTCCAAGAATTAAATGTTTTTCGCAGACTGCAGCACTCCAGATTAATAGGCCTGGGCACTAACTACAATGCACAGCTCATCGCCAGGCCTGGAGGATCAGAGTCTTCCTCAGCAGGACAGATCTGGAGAAGAGGCTCCCGCCTTCCAGCTGCCTGTCTGTCCCGACAGAGGTGTGAAACTTTTGCGGCCCAACTCGGAAAGCCGCAGCTGCCACAAGCGGAGGCAGTGGCCTGCCGGCAGCGGCTGGTGTCCTGGCTTCCTTGCCTCTGACCTTGCCTTCGGACCCGCCGGTTTGTCCATCTTGCTGACAGCCCCAGACAGCCATCTGCTGGGCAACTGCATCATAACCCAGCCGAGAACTGGCCCTTACCACCGGGATGGTTGTGCTTCAGTTCTACCTTCCTGCGAGATTAAGAGCTCAACAGGATGCGTTTGACAGGGCAGCTGGAACAGGCAGTGTTAAGCATCAGTGTCTGGAATTTTAAGAAAGAACACGCACGTCTGTCCCTCCCCAGAAATGTCAGTATTTCTCGAACACGGAAGTAAAACGGAAGGAAAAAATTCATCTTTATAACACTTCTTAAAGCTGAAGGTTGCTTCTAGGCATCACAGCCCCAGCACAGAAGTCAGAAAAGTGGCCAGAGCAGCTAGGGAACCAAAGCAGCACAGGATAGCACTTGGTAGTTAGGCAGCACAGAGCCATAAAAGCAGACCTAGTCCTCTTGAAACTAGTTTGGATTCAGCCTCAGTAATCCTACAATCGTGTTTAAAACCATTCGAGAGGTTAATGTCCTTTAATCATCACTTCTCTAAACCAGTATTAACTCAGCGTTTGTGCTTTAAGTATTTCATTCATCCCTAGCTGCAGCAACTCTGAGAAGCCGGAGCAGCAGCCGGTTCCCAAGAAGCAAGGAACGGGGAAGGTCCGTGGTGGGTGAGGCAGCAGTGAGAACGCGGAGGCAGCTCCAAGCGACTGAGATTTTCCCATGCCAGGGGCTACCCCACTGGTTTCACTCCCCCACCCTGTAAAACACAAGAGGTGGACGCTGGGGAAGGCAGGTTCCCTTCTGGCCCTTCCAAAGAACTGGGAGGCAAAGTGGGATTCAAGGTTTCCGCCGCAGCACTGGGTGGGAAGTTTTCAGGGCTGACCCTGCCTGCAGAAAGGGACTGTGCAGACTGTGTCCTGGTGGTACAGGCCAACAGACCACACCAGACCAAGGACAAACTCTCAGCCTCCTTTCCTGTGGGCCATCGGGACAGACACTTTCCCTAAGCTCCACTCTATCTGTGTCCAGGCCTCTCCGTGGGAAACATAAAATACTTTCCACAAGCAAGTTGTGTTATTTAGTGTCTGGCTTTACAGTTAGAAAGTTCAATCCACAACACAGCACTTAACAGGACTTGTATGACAAACACGTGAAGTGCGGAACATTCATTTCCATGGCTCATGTCAGAAATCCAAAAGCTAAAAGGGAAGGGGTTAACAATTAAAGACAGCACAGCACAACTTATTTCCCAATCACATCTCAGAATTAAGAATTGGAAAACTTTTGCAGAACTAACCATGCACGACCATGCGAGAAGAAAATGAACCAAAGCACACGTTCTAGGCAAGCAGCAGCTAGCTTTATTGAGTTCCAGTAACACTGCATCAAAACCAAAAGAAATTAAAGTTGATTTTTGCTTCTTAGCATTAGTCATTTCTCAAATGAAAATGTGATTATGTTTAATAATAGTAAGAGAAAACCAAGGAACAGGAGCAAGAACAAAGTTAGACCAGACTGCAGAGCCAGTGCCCCCTTCATGTATCCCCCTCCTGCCAGAGAAATTGAGTTCTTGGAAGAGCTGTTAAATTCTCTCGGGCCAATGTCAGGGATTGAGTCCCAGGAAACAGCATTTGATGAATCAAATATATTGTTGGTTGCTATGAACCATGCTGTACTTTTGAAATCACATTTGGGCTATCTTCAGTGGGACAGAAAGGGATTTCAGAGAAAAGTTCAGGTTGATCAAACACATTTCCCCACTGGCTGCCTCAGTAAAGCTTAGTACAAACATTAAGCATAATTCATTTTACCTCCTAGTTCCACAGAAAAGATCAGCGTGCAAGATCTGTTACGGTATCTGTAATACCCCTCAACCCACCAAAACGTAGCTCTGGCCTCCCCTGCTTAGTTCCATGTTCGCTGCATTACATGCATATAAGATTAAACCCACTGTCAACATAGAAATAGCCACAACTAAAAAACTACAAGAGATGAGAATGCTATCGGACATTGCTTGTAGATACTAGTATGTGCAGCTGCTAACTTACACCCTGAGAGCTAAGTACACACTGCCAAACAATTGTTTTAAGGAAGTTTTTCAGCATTAATAACTACATGCTTCTTCAGTAAACAAAGAATTACATTTTAAGAAGTGTCCCCTTCTTCCATGAGGAAGTACTTAAGGTAGTGTGTGTAATAGTGACAGCTGTCTGTTAGCAGCATTACTGCTGTGGTACATTGGCTCAGAAGACAGGTGTATCACCTCTAACTCATCAACTCCTCATCAACTCTGTTTCAGAGCTACATTTCTGAACGGCACATAGCACCACCTAAAGAATGTGAGGAAGGCAAAAAGGTATTAGGCAAGCAATCATTCCTGAAACTTCAAGTGATCATTCATTTATTCCTTTGAGGCAGACTTGCACTCTCTTCCTTCTCCTCTCCCATTTCCAAAGACTGCCTAGTCTTCATAGACCTGGTGCAATCCAGTTAAGAAACTTCATAGCAACTTCAAAACCAAGAAAACATGCCTGGAAAAGAGAGAGAACATACAGAACAAATAAGGATTCTAAAAACCTATTCCAAACAAGGTTTTTGAAATGCAGCACTATAAACACCTGACGTGGCTGATGTGGACGGAGGAAGAGAACAAAAAAAAAAAAAAAGTCTTGAACCAGAGGCAAGAATTCTACTACATCCCTCCACACAAAGGCAGAACTTCTGCTCCATTAGGCTCATTATTTATTGAAGGGGAACCCAGTCCAAACTTATCCACACACTTCTGTCTTCTGCTGGTGGATGTACAATCAGTAGAGAAAGACTATCAGAGAAAGCCAACAAAGCTTCGAAGGAAGGTTTGCTTGGCATTCCTCCTAGATTAAGGTACATTTTTAGAATCTGGACACCAACAGCCAAAAGTACCTGCAGTGACAAGAATCTCACTGAAATGGTACAACAGTGATCAGCCAGTCGTCTTCTCTACACACTGCAAACATTCACTGTGAGCGGCCAGGTCCCCAAAACCCATCTGGAATCGCAATCCACTTACCGCGTTAGCGGGAAATGCCCTGATCATTACAGCTGTGAAGCCCTTATACAAAGATGCAACTCCTTCCTCTCTGATAAGTTCTCTCAGCACATCTCTAAAGCCATTTGGGTATTTTCCTGGAGGAGCTGAAAGGGACACAAAACACGTTAGCTAAGACGTGTGGCAGTCACAAGCGCTGAAGGATGTGGCATATGCAACAGCCCAGGATTTTCAACAGGTTCATAATGCTATACCATCTAGGTGACACCAGAATCCAAGCATTGCTTAAGCTATGTTGTGACAACATCTGCTTGGGAAAATTATCTATTTCGGTCAAAAGCAAGCAAACAAAACAGACACCTTACTAAAGATTCAGTAAACACAAGGTAGGTGCTCACCATCACCACAAAAAGTTTACATCGTCAAGTTATTGGGCAGCAGGGAAGAAAGAAGAATAACTTTTGTCTGGGTTGGAAGTCTGAGCTGTTACCTGCACTGCTGATCACAGCTCTCCCAAGAGCTGCCATTAGGAGATAGGAAGGTCAGATATAAAAAATTGATAAAGCTGTTTTATAAGAAACAGAAAGTGATCTTATCACACGCCCCAGCCAAGAACAGCAACAGACTTCAAGGGAAAAGCACAGGCTGTTTTAATGCTGATGTTACACAGATTTGCTGAGGTGTTTTTAAGAAGTTATTCTATTCAAAGAACAAGTTCTTCCTTCTGACACTTCTCGGGAAGGTACTGCCTCTGCCAGCCCTCTGAACAAGTATTCCACAAACCAACCCAGTTAAACAGAACCACCAATAACCCACGTCATCTATACAGCAGCATTGGGGATTGGCTCAGTGGAACAAGGATGCAAAGCTGTAATATATTTCACACTCAGCCCTCGGTACGATATCAAACCACCACAGCAGCCATTATTCAGCGAAAAGAAAAGAAGTTTCCTGCACTAGATTATCATGATCTGCGACTCAAGAAAAATGGTTACTGTCCAGTGGAGAGATGAGTCCACAGACAGAGACTACGGGGGCCTTAACAAAAATATTCATTGACCAGGGCTCCCAGAGAAACCAATGAAAAATCTGTCAAACTTTTCTGAAGCCATCCTCACTATAATTAGGCCACAGATACTTAAGAGCTGAGCTGCTACTCTAAAAACAATGCTCTCAGCAACGCATGCCCAGCTACTATAAATTTCAGATAGCACAGGCTACAATTTATACAAATATGTCTGAAGTGAAAGAACAAAACCTCTCAAAGAGTTACATTTGTAATAAAACAGCCATGACAAGCAGTTCTATTATTACGACTTCTACGCTTAGGTTTCGAAACAGGTATCTCAAATCGGGATCATTATATTAGCAGGACAGCAGAGACAGAGAAGTGCATCCTGATTTGCCAAAAAATTGCGAGCAAACCAACTAAAAAGTTAGGAAAACACTTGGGTTTTTCATGTACTTGTCTCAAGCAGTGCTCAAGACATGCTGCCGCCCAGATGCCATGCTCAGATGGCATCTTCCATCACTGCCCAGCCCATTCCCAAGAGCACTGCACTGAGTGTGACCGTGACAAGCTGGGATACAACTCACCAGTCTGGAAACGGGATTTCAGCACGTCTGGTGGAATGGCAACTGCCCAGTTGAAGATCCCAGCCAGGCCCCCAGCAAAGAGGATCCTAGGCACACTGAGGTCACTCACACTGTGGCAGGATTGGGATGGGAGGAAAAAGAAAAAAGAAAAGAAGAAAAAAATAAAAACTCATCTACTTTGACTAAGCTAACAACCAAAGAGGCAGCCGGGCTGACAGCCACAAGGCAGCACAATGCTGCAGGCACAGACAGAATGCAGTATCTGAGCAAGATTTCCAAGAATCAGAGCCCTGTGGGCAAAATGCACTAACTTCACCCTAAAGGTTCAAATATTTTCATTCAGCAGCACACACAGATGCTCTAGGGAAAAACAAACAAACAAACAAACCCACATAAAAACAACAAAAAAACCAGCAACAAAAATTCCCAGCTCTTTGAGCACACACAGGGGTGAAAGTGAAGAGACCTACTTTAAGTATTTCTTACTTGGCTAATAAGAGCCAAGGCTAGAATCAGAGAAAAAGTCAGAATACTCTTTTAATTGTCAGTTAACCCCAGACCAGCACAGCTCAACTCACAAGACAAGTGACTTTGAGTTTTTTTAAATTTGTTTTGATGATACTGCTCTAAATCTCTTTGTAACTGGGGAGATTAGTCAGCAGTGTCTGGGAATTCCAGAAAACGATGACTGTGAGATTTCACTAACCTCTTTCCCTCAGGGGTCAGAGTGTTCTTCAGCCATTCGTACGTCATGAAGTACATTCCGCTGGCTGGGACGTCTAGTGGGTAAACAACAAAGACTGTGAGTAGTGGGAAACGAAATGAAGCCTAGAGGCACAGCAGCCCCATGCCAGCTCAGCAACACCGCTAAGTACATCCAGATTCCTTTTCTGAACCTCCTCTACAAACAAAACAAAATCTTCTATTGCTCTAGACAGAAAAGCCTCAACTTTCCCAGGGAGAGCAGGTGCTAAAGGCAAGAATTGGGAAAATATCTGTTCTTGAGCGCTTTGGTCAGCAGCCTTTCAAATCAGACTGTAACCTGCCTGCTGGCTGTTAAGCTAATGATGAGACAGCTCTACACTTTCTTAAATGCTGTATAGCAGATCAGAGCAGTTCAGGAACTTCAAGAGGTTTGTACACTATTTGTTCTAATGATTCTCTTTTGGGGTTGTTTCTTTTTTTTGTAGTTGATGGGTTTCATTTGGGTTTTTTTTTAAGGTACTCCTGCAGCCCATTCTTAGCTCACGCCTAAACTGGAGAACTAGTCCCCTCTGACTAGGGACACTGCCAGGGTTACATTGCTAGCTGCTACACTTCTATGAGAAGCAGAGGATAGAACAAATTCCTAAACTGAGATATCAAAATACAGAAATCTCATCTTATTCTTGGAAAACACTGCCCCAGTAGAGGGAATAACCTAATGCTTTTCAAAGGAGAAAGTACCAAAACACATAAAGGATTCAGCGTCTAGCACAATTACTTTGTTGTTGTTGTTGTTGTTATGAGAGGGGTCATGATATCCCAGTCCAAAATAACCCACACTCAAGCGGGTAGAAAGCGTAACTGCTGCAATCACATCTTTTAAAGCAGTCAGCATTATACAGCAACAGTCACAGACAGTCATAATCCTTCTCCCAAGGAAGGAAAAAAAAAAAAAGAAAAAAGAAAAAAAAAGCCCACTTCTGTATTTTTCTTTTCTGTTTGTGCTCTCTGCTCCTCTCCTGAAGTCTCTCATTCCTCTTGGCTTCTCAGATCTTAATCAATTCCTATATCCCTCTGATCCTTGTCATCTAATCACTTCCTCACTCACTGAGAATCTCATGTTTATTTCTCAGTCTCTTTGAGGCACTGGAGTAGCTCTGCAGACTGCAAAAAAAGAAAAAAGGGTGACACAGCATCTCCAATTGTCTAAAGGGACAGCGAGATCCATGATACTATGTCAGGCTTCTTATCTTCAAGTACCCCACACAGAAGAAGCATCAGAACGTCTCCATCAGTTACCTCTCATGAGGGTGAGCACTGTCCCCTTGTACACGCCACGAATGCCAGCCTCGCGGTACAGCTGTTTTGCACAGTCCAAAGAGCCACTGTATTTAGTTTCACCTGTAGCTGCCTGGATCTGGAGGATTAAAGTGATAGTTTCTGGCTAGTGAAGGTTTCTGGCTGGCAAACAATCATTCAGCTGATAGTTAGAAAGCCATGTGCATGTTTCCGGAGAGAAAGGAGCACATACTCATTCCACAGGCACTCCTGCATATGAAACCTCTGCGTCACTTCCTCAAACAGCGCTCTCCCATTCAAGCTGAGGATATGGTTACTGTTCCATGCAGTGGGTAGATTGTCCCTTCTTTTTCCCCAGTGTAAGTTTGAAACAACTGAAGTCAGTTAGGTGATTCTACGCTTGTGCTGACAAAAAGTAGCCTTCAAATAGTTTAGCAAAATTCAAACAATTTGTATGTGTATAAAATCTTCCATGATAACGTCATGTCTGTCAGAACTAACGTGACCACCCATCACCATACTAACAGAGTTCAACATAGCCTGAAATAAGTAAATCTTCCCATCTCTGCTAGAGACGGTATTTTTGTTCAGGTTTATATTTTCCAACACTACTTTAAAAACCCTGGAGGAGGTGTACAGCTAACAGTCACCCAGACATTAGAAAGCTATTTCATGTATTTTGAAATGCATTCCTTCATTATGTATTGGGAACCTGTCAAGGTAACAGAAAATCTTTACACTAGGAAGAGTCTTATGATCCAGTAGTTTTGCATTTTTTTTTAGAAAAAGTTTCATTCTGAAAAACTGGACTTTTCCATACTTTAAAGTGGACTGAGGCATCCACCAATGCCTCATATAATGCCACATAGTATAAGGCTTGTGCTCTGTAAAATGAATAGAGCAATGAATGCTGTATGTACTATACTGTCATGGTGAGTTTGTATAATGCTTCTTCATGACACAGTTGCATTAAATGACAGTTGTTTCAGTCCTGTCAAAAAACAGAACAGAGTAAATACACTAACCAAAGAAGAACCTGGTATGGGAAAAAAAAAACCAAAAACTAAAATTAAATTCCCGTCACCACCATCCAATGCCTTACCTGTAAAAGGCACTTGATTCTCTCTCCTGGAGCCATGATTACTGTTGTGAACACTCCCGACAACATGCCAGCAGCAAACAGCTGAGGATATCTGCCCCGAGGAAACAGAAGAGACCCTAACACAACACAGTACGTAGGAAACGAAGGGCAGAAAGACCCTTGTATCACCAGATTACGCTGTTCCACACAAGGCTGGCAGTGGAACTAGAAATGCATCCACTGCTTTTGATCAGTGCAGAAGTGCCACATCAATGGGTAATTAGAGCTAGACATTTAAGATCTCTAGGATTCAAAGCCCTGGTTCCCACAGCAACCATAACTCAGCTCTTCACATCCATTCTATTTGCTAATATTCCTTGTACTTGCATTTTTTTTCTACAGCATTCCCCACTGATTTTTATACTCAACAGTCTCTTCCCCCTCCAGTCTCTCTTCTCAGTGACTCCAGCTTCCACGCACATTCCTGTTTGTGCAGCCAGAAGCCTCCTTTCTGTAACCTCTCAGTCCCTCGCTCCTTCAGCCTCTGCCATCGTCAAGTCTGTCCTACCAACCTGCCATTATCCCACACATTCTGCACCTGCTTTCACGTGGCAAAGTCTCCATGACAGAAATCTCTTTAACAGACTGAGTTTGTCCATCACAAACTTATTTTTACATCCAACATCCTGCTATGTTCTCTAGTAAGATGACCTAATATCTCAATTTAATTAAGTTTCACACCTCCCACTTCTCTCCACTTGCCCAAGAGATAGCATTCTATTCAGGTTTTCCAATTCTTACGCCTTTCTTTACTCTTAAATTCCCATTAAATCTTCCAGACCATTGAGACCTCCCCCACCACTCCACACGCACCTCCTGCTCAAGCTAAGCTTTGAGTTTTCTAACTCACTTTAGGATTATTCATCCCCAGAAAAGATAGAACAGGCTCCTCAAGTCTCTCTCCATCTCCTTCCTTCCAAAACTTCCCTTAAAAATCAGCATGGGGAACCACTGCCATCCTGCCTGCCTCTAGACCCATAACCATGGTGCTAAGACTCTGACCTTTCTTTTGGGGCCTCATGTCCCAGGCACACTGTATCTTACCATGTAAAGTCTGCACCCTAAGGCACAGCACAGCTGGGCACAATGACAGTTCCACCATCTATTTGTTGACCTTCGTTCTTTCTCTCCCACTGCTCTGCTTGGAGGAGTTCTGCATAAAGACTCAAAAAACTACGCTACCTTGCTCCAGCTCGCTCCTTAACCCTTCCCTTTGGTATGGTGTGTATAAAACACAAGGTGTAAGGCTGCTGGAAATAGGCCGGCAGCCCATTTGTTTCCTTGTATTCTCCACTCCTTATTGTTCCCCTGGTCTTATCCTTCACCTTTGTCTGCACGAGGACACTACTGTGGTAAACCAGAGGGTAAGCTAGCAGTGCCGCAGCATCTCGGCACTGCCTCCCTCTGAGCAACCCGAGCGGAGGGAGCTCGCTCCGTGCCACAGCAGTGGCTACTGCTGTACAGCCAGGTGCATTCACACCACCCGGGAGGCCCCTGCGCAGGCAAGGCTCCAACAGAAACCACACCTCCCCACCCCACCATGCTTGGCTCAACACAATGGACTCCTGCTTTCTGACAGAGTTCCTGCATGTTGCACAAATAATAAATGAAATGTTGCTAAGCTACAGTTCTCTTCCTGTAGAGCTATAAATCACAACTCGGCAAAGAAGCTAAGGGAGTACTTTATGGGTGGGGGGCCTTCTTCATGCATAAGTTAGCTTGTAGAAAGCCACACAAAGTTTTCTTAGCTTCCCATCTCTTTTCCAGAAGGTTAGACATGCCTGAGAGGAGGGCTGCTCATAAACACCTCTTTTCAGAAATTAATAATAAAACAGTTCTATGGCTATTATTATACCCTAATGTAAGGACACAGCAAGAGTCACAACTAACAGGGAAATGAGAATCAGAACTGTGAATGTTGTCAAGACTGCTTGACCACGAATTTATTTCTCCCATAGTTTCTGTTAATAGTGAGACTGTTGGCAGGCAATCATTACATAACTCGCACTGCACTCATCTAAAATGGAATTGTTCCTTAATGGCTCTTTCTTGCGTAGAAAGGGAATTGCATAGCACCTGCCCACATGGTGTCTGTTTTTAGCCTGTGCTTTCAGTCCCACACTTCCAGAAGCATTCAAACACACGAGTGTTTTATTTTTTAGAACTGTATTTATAACCTAGGAGAAGAGACAAATTTACACCACAACTCAAAGTGCGACAACACAGCAGGCTGCAAGAGCCTTAGGGTGCCTTTCCCAACTGTCTGATTAACTTAGAAACTCACGTCAAAATGTCATCAGGTTTTCTCTGTTGAAGTCTTTTTCCCAAGCCAAATCCAAAGAAGCACACAGCAAACATGGGTGTCACTCCAATAATAGGAGCTGCCATTCCTCTGTATAAGCCTCGGACTCCCTGCAAGAAACGTTATCACAAGAATTACTTGGTTTTGCATAAACTTTGCACACATTTTAACTTATTGAGAAGCGAAAGGCTACAATACAGGATAGTATCAGTCAGTCAGTCAAATTAATCAGAGGAATAATGGGGTCTACTGTTCATTTGCAATTATATATGTTTAGATGAGGCTCAGGGCCTGCTGCAGAGGAAAGCTGTCCTTCCTGGAAAACACTGGCACCACTTACACCCTTCTGTTCCAATACTGTTCATTCTGTACTTACATCTCCAGTATGAGGAAGTTAAGTTAAAAGCCACCTGAATAACAGTCCTAATAGATGATGTCAAAAGTCTTCTTTCTCAGATACATAAAAAAAGCACATGTGTGTTTTTTTATGTAAGTCATCGAATGCAGTAGTGTAAAATCCTGACATTAAGCCCCAGAACGCTGAATTGAATTTGCTCTTTAGATAAAGGAGGAGCCAGGGAGACTAACCTGAACTACTTCACTCCCCACACGAACCCAGTCTGGAATGAGTTCAAGAACAAATTGCTTCTTCTTTCCTTCCCTAAGTCAAAAATTTTTCACCACACAACTTTACATTCCTGATGTTTCCCTTCAGACTACACACATTCTAATGCATACCCCAGCAGTAGCATTTATTTCATTTATCTTGCCTTTGAACTGAACTTTTTCTAATAAAAAGGAGAGTCGTCTTTCTAGATAAAGACTAAGTATTTGCTGGTCCGTCCACCCCTTCCTCCCCCCACCAAATAAATCAGTGTATCCCAGTATGTGTCTGTACGCCCACAGGCACAACTGACTGTAATGAAATTGTATCTGGCTGGCAGAGATCAGACACTCCTGCTCAACCTTCCCATTAGCAGTGGGAAACAAAAGGCCTTGGCAAAGAGGTTTAACAGTCTTCCTTATAGAAACTGATGAGTATTGAGTAGGAGTAGAGAAGCAGCGTTACTTTTGAACTTCACATCACAAGGCTATTATTATGGTTCAGCTCTGACGTCCGTGCTTCAGCAGGGGTGTTAAAAACTGCAAGGGATTCAGAGCTAGCAAAGTGTTTCAGCACTTTGTGGGAGAGACTAGGGAAGCAAGATTTACTTTGGTTATATAACAACCTGTTAATATCGTAATGAAAGCGGATTTCAGATAAGAGGCAGATCTTTCATTTCAGAGGGAGTTACCTAACAAGATCCAGTGGTTAGAAATTATAGACTTCAGACTAGTAAACAAACAGTTGGGCTTTATAGCCATTGTTTCCAAATGGTAAATAGCTGCTGGGAAAACTTACAAAGCAGAAAACTGGATTCTATGTCACTGAAAGTCTTTAAACCAAGGCTGCGTGCCTTTCTAAAAACAAAATAGGCTATAGTTCAATCACATGATATGGCTGATTCAGGAGTAAAAACCACTGTCCACCTTCTGAAGAAGATTGAACAAAACTACTACAATTGACCCTCTGTTCTCAAAAAAAAAAAATCTATTCATTAATGCTCCTCTGCCTTCTCATAGATGGCATAACATAGTACAGCAGAAAGTAAAAGTACTGCTTGTATCAACAAAAGTCATTGCTTATTTTAGGATTTCCAGAGACAACTCCAAAGACAGCCAGATTCCACGGACTACAAAGACAAAGCCAGTAAACAACTGCCAACATTCACTCCAGTCTATAACTTCAGATATTAATATCATGCTATTTTGAAACAAAAGCATTTCTTAACAAAACAGAGACACATGCACCTGGCACACGTGGATGCTAAGTATTCCCCAAGTTTTGTAATCTGCTTAAAAATTTTAATTAGAATCAATTCATCTGATAACTCAAGAATTGTATAGTCTCCGGGGGGCAACATTCCCACACGATTCCATTCCTGCGATGCACAGGAACAACTGATATTTTTGGCAGGCATCGCAGATGACACGCCAACAGAGTACCTCTCCAACAAGAGTCTTTCTGAAGCAGTCAAAGGTCCCAGAATAGAGTGGAGGCTGACCAGGCTGCGGCTTAGGCTGGGTCTGCAGTCTGACCTAGTAAGACGGGACAGGAAAACATTACTTTGTTAAATATTACTATCTAAACCTTGACTCAGAGAACACCTCTACATGACTATTATGGAGTAAGTTTTGCGACCGGACTTTATAATATTGGTAAAGAGATTAACGTCATTTTAGCCCTTTGCAGAAGGGAAAGAGATTGAATTTTAACGTATGTAACTAATTAATTGCTGGGATGACATCAGGATAATAACCCCACCTCAATACCTGAGAACTAATGCCGTCCCACTGCTCAGCTTCCTCATAGACTTAAGGTGTGGCAGTACTCTCCTTCTGGACCCCGATTTATTTCCCGGCCCCGCCGGTCACTCCCGGCCACCCTCTGGCCCAGGGAGGGGCGCTGGGGGCCCCCGCCGCAGCACGGGGCTCGCGGGAGAAGCTCAGGCTCTCGACTCCTTCCAGCACCGGCAACATCAACGCTCCTTTTTCTTGTTTTTACTGTAAAACGGCCGCTGAGGGGAACAGGCGGGCGCTGAGGGGAACAGGCGGCCGCCAGGGGGCGCCCCGCCGCACGGAGGGCTGCCTCGCGAGGCACGCCGGGCCGCTAAGTCCCGCCTCCCCCGCGGTGCACGCCGGGAAGTGTTGTCTTCCCCCGGCTCCCTCGCAGCACCCGCCTTCTTCCCCCCCCCCGCCCCCGGGACGCCTCGCTGTTCCCCGCGCAGTGCCTGCCGGGA
>JAVKLA010000036.1:13937071-13980025 GCA_034782735.1 Sagittarius serpentarius | reverse complement strand
GGGGCACAGCCTGCCTCACCGGGGTCTTCCCCACGGGCCGCAGGGGAATCTCTGCTCCGGTGCCTGGAGCACCTCCTGCCCCTCCTTCTGCACTGACCCGGGGGGCTGCGGAGATGTTTCTCTTACATATTCTCACTCCTCTCTCGTGGTTGCTGTTACGCAGCAGTATTTCCCCCTTCTTAAACATATTATCCCAGAGATGCTACCACCATCATCTCAGATATTGGCTCAACTTTGTCTTGGAGCTGGCTCCGTCTGACATGGGGGGAGCGGCTTCCAGCATCTCACGAAGCCATCCCTGCAGCCCTCCCCGATACCAAAACCTTTCCACGTAAACCCAATACACCAACAAAAGCCCCAGGGCAGCCTGGAGAGCAGCAGGGCTCCTTGCGGGTCTCGGCAAAGCCAAGTGAAGTCCCTGGGGCTCACCGGAGGACAGCAGAGCACTGCCCAGGCCCTGGAAAAGACTGGGAAAAGCCCTGGGACAGTTTTTACGGAAGCAGGGCCCCATGGGCCCCGACAAGGCCTGCCGAAGGGCCCAGGCCTCTCTGGAGCGCAGTGGGGCCCTGACCAGGCATAAGAGTAAGGGACAAAATATTCGTTGACGCCCGTTAAAACCAAGCAATCTGACACAAAAGGACCCCCTGACCGACGGGTGTGAGACCCAGAACAGAGATGTTTATGGGGCCTCCTGGAAGAAACAGGATTTATGACAGGCCAGTTCAACAGGCTCCCCACACCCACCTTAGGGAAACTATAGGATAATTGTGAAAGGGATTGCACCGATGGCCTGGATGTTGGGAAGGTGCTAAATAAAATTGTCCTGCCTGGTCCTCCAGCCCCGCTACTGGGAAACTAATGGAGGAACTCCCAGTCCCTGGGCCAGCGAGTTCCCATGACCCATCCCAAGTGGCCAAACTTTTTTGAATAAATATTAGTGATAGCCTTTGTATACCATTAGTGGTAAATGATAGCTAATTCTCTCTCTCATTTCACATGGGCACAGGAGCCCCAGTATTGATGATTAAAGCTAGGGACGGTGCTGCGTTAATCCAGAAAGCCTCAAGAAAGGCTCCCAGGGATCACTGCGAAAAGAGAAGAGCTCCCAGTAGCCAGGGTAGGGTTGGACTCGAGGATCTTTAAAGGTCCCTTCCAATCCAAACCATTCTGCGATTCTATGATTCCACCAAAACCCAGCAACACCCCCGGGGCTCTCTGGAGGCCAGCAGGGCCTCGCCCGGGCCCGACAGCGCCCAGCAAAGGCTCCAGAGTACTCTGGAGAGCAGCAGGACCCTGGCCGGGTCCCTGACAAAGCTCAGTGAAAGGCCAGGGGCTCTCTGGAGGGCAGCAGGGCCCTGCTCCGGTGCCTGCAAAACCTAGCAAAGGACCTGGGGTGCTCTGGAAGGCTGCAGACCCCCTCGAGGCTTCGGGCAAAGCCTGGTCATGGCTCCGGGGCTCTCTCTGGAGAGAAGCAGAGCTCTGCGCAGGTCCCAGCAAAGCCCAGCAAAAGCCCCAGGGGTCTCTAAATGGCGGCAGGGCGCTGCCCAGACCCTGGCAAAGCCAGGCAAAGGCCCTGGGCCTCTCTGTAAGTCAAACCTAGCAAAGCCTAGAGAAAGCCCCAGGCTCTCTGGAGAGAAGCAGACCCCTGCCCGGGCCCCAGCAAAAGCCCAGCAAAAGCCCTCAGTCTCTCTGTAGGGCATCAGGGCCCCGCATTCATTAAATCCGTATGACTCCAATTTTGACTGTGTCAAAAGCCTTATAGAAGCCTAGGTAGATGGTATCCATAGCTCTTGTCCACTGATGCAGTCACTCCATTCTGGAAGGCTGCTAGATTAGTGAGGCATGGGTTTGCCCTTCGTGAGGCCGTGTTAGCAGTCGCTAGTCACTCCCGTGCCTGGGAATTTGCAGCACGGTGGTTGATAATAGTGTCACTTCTCAGGACAGGTCTGTCCCAGTTCCATTTAACCCCTGTCCTGAAGCTCTTGGCTTCACAGAGGGTGGGTGCACTGAAGAGCAGCCCTCAGGGAGGTTGAGGGCAGACAGAGTTGCTGCAGCGTCCCTGCGCTATTTACCCTTGGTGTTAACCTTAGAGGTGCAAGTGTCGCATCGGGGTGGGAGGACGGATGAAGAGCCCCTGGGTGCCCCCCCTCCCACACCCCTACAGTAGCTGCAGTGAAGGGTGTGCTTTTTAATGTCAGTTATAATAAAATATTTTTACAGAGCCCAAAAAATTCAAAATAGTGCAAAACATCTCACTGTCATGCATCCATGGTAGCCGCCGCCGGCGGTGCCACACGGGGTGGTACAGACACACAGGCATCAGTGACACATGTGCTACAGGAGCAGAATTGGTCGGTTCAATCACATGCCGAACAGGACAGTTTGGGAAGGGGCACGGGGCCAGGGGCACCACAGCTGGGGGGTGCAGGGCTGAGCCCCAGCCTGGCCGTGCGGGAGCAGCGGTTAGAAAAGGGGTGTAAACATTGAACAGAACCGAGAGAGGAAAGCTAAACCCTTTGGTCCCAGGCAAAACCTATAGAAAAAGGACCATGGGGGCCAGTCGGGGTACCCTGTTTTGGGAGGGGGAGGGGGCTGAGAGAGCTATATTGACTTGTGGGGTCATCAGGCCTCTGTCTTCCCTGGTACTTAGGGCAAGCTGGCCAGCTGGGGTGGCCATCCCCGACACCACGCACCCTGGCCTCCTGGGCACTCGCACAAGACACGCACACCACTGATCACGCAGAAATGGTGGTTAATGGGAAATTGGGGGGGAGGGGTCCTCTGGTTTGGGGGTGAGAAGGGTCTTGCTTGCGCCAAGGAGGACTCATGGGCGCTGCTGCACTGCACAGGGATGGCTGGTCCCCACTGGCCAGAGCAAAGGGAAGGAGGTCCCTCTGCTCCAGCACCCCCAGCCCTCACCCCTAAGCCCTGGCACCCTGGGGGTGACAGTGGGGCAGCCCACAGTGGCGGCAAGGCAGGGAAGACAGGATACGGGCCGGGGGCTGCTCCCTGCCGCTCCCGGCCCCGGTGATGCCACTGCCAGCCAGGGATGGGACCCTGTGCAGGGCACGCAGGGGCTGCGCCCGCCGACCCAACAGCCCCAATAGCCCTTCCAGGTGCAGGACACAGCCGCATTGTCCGGCTGCCCCGTGTATGTACAGCTATTTACATATGTACAGGGTGCTCAGCGGGTGGGAGCCTCCCTGTCCCTCAGGGCGCCCGACCTTGCTGGAGGGATGGAGACAAGGGGCCATCATGCTGTCCCAGCCACTCACCAACACCCCTGGGTGGGATGAGACACCACCCCCACCCCCAGCCCTTTCCTTGGGTTGCTGGATGAGATTTGGGGCTGGGTAGGACAGGGTAGGGTCAGGGATGGGCCATTAGCGTTCCTCCATCTCAAACAGGCTGGGAAGAGGCAGATCTGTCCCATTGCCCAGTCTGGGGTCCAGCCTTTCCCTGCAGCCCCACCAGTCCCAGCACCTTCCTGTCGGGGTAGGATGGGGGCATGGCTGTGCTCTGCACCACTGTCACCCAGCCAGTCTGGCCAAGGGAGGGATGGCGGGGGTCTGTCACTGCAGCCACATCCCCCCCTCACCCACACCAGGGCCGGGAAGGAGACTCCTCTTGTGGCCGCTCTTATGGCTTATACATGGCTGGAGGGTGCTGTAGAAAAGGGGCCAGGAGTGGGGGAAGAGGGTTGGGGGGTAGAAGGGGTTTAACTGCTGCCCTCCTCGGCCGAGCGTGTGTCCGACTTGAGCTTGACGAACTCCTTGGCCACCTCATCGTTGTTGCGTTGGGAGAGGATGCGGAGGACAGTGAGGCCAGTGTCATCCATGTGGATGCGGCGGCCCAGGGGCAGCCAGCAGGCGCAGCCAGGCCGCTGCAGGATATCGCGGAGCTGCAGGACAGCGATGCCCACTGTCCGGTCCTCACGGGCGAAGCAGTAATCCTTCACGCACACCTGCAGCTCGTAGCACTCGGGGCCTGTCTCTGTCCCCAGAGTGCTGCGGGGGGGGGACAAGGGACAGACAGCGTTGGCATAAGGGGTCACACTCCCAAGCCCCCTGGGTCTGCAACAGCACCTTATATGGTTGCTGCCTCCCCACTGCCCCTAAAAAAGCCTTTTCTTTTTTTTCCTTTTCCCCAGTCCCTGCTTTTACCAATGTGAAAACATCTAAAACACCCACTGGGGGACAAGAAAACTCACTGGCAGACCCCAGGAGGACGGGGTCCCCACATTGTGGGGGCACATCCCCCAGCCTGGCCCCACATCCCCAGCCCCGTGGTGCCACTCACAACTGGAAGCTCTCATTGTACTTGGGGGCCCAGCTGTTGTTCTTGGATTTGGTAGCAAATTTCCTCTTCTTGTCGCTGAGGTGGGGCCCTATGATGTTGACCTCGATGAAGGGCCGGAAGATGCCCGACGTCTGCCACTTGAGGTCGTTCGCAGCCACCACTGCGAGGAGGGAGCACGTGAGGCTCACAGGGCACTGCCACCCGCCACAGCTGGCATCCCCGCCGGCAGAACCCACCTTTGACAGTGACTTTGTGTTCACCAGTGCCAGGATGGGTGAAGAGCTCCACATGGATGGACACCTCCCCAACAGGGTCATCCACACCAGAGCCTGCGTGGCAAAGGGACGAGACATGAGTGCCTGTTCCCCCTGTGTCCCCTGCCCACCACCAACCCTACTGGAGGAGGCAGGTCACCCACCATGGGGCAGGAGGGGGCGAGTCATCCCACCCCACATTGGCAGGGCCCAGTGAGCCCCCCCCTTGCCCAGGCAGAGGCTGAGGTGCCTGGGTGGGATGGGGGCAGGGGACAGTGGCCCAGCTCCCCCTACTATGGGCTGGGGGGGGTGTCAGTGCTCCGTGCATGGCTATGAGCATGGGCACAGCACTCGGCAGGAGGGACCCCAATCTGGCCATTGTGCCACAAGGCAGCCATGGCCCTGCCAAGGGCTCGGGGCTGACCTGCCCCCTCTTGTATCCCCTCCATCTCAGGGACCACATCAAGCCCCGGGGTCCCCGAGCCTGGGGAACTTGGGTGACCTGTGACCAACAGCCCAGCCCCCTCCCTCCACCCTCCCCGCCAAGAGCCGTGCATGCACCCATGGGTGAAGGAGGGAGTGCAAGGCAGAGGGACAGGCTCCGTGGGTCAGATGGGGCCAAGAAGATCAAATCGAGCTCAGCAGAAAGTTCCCAGGGTGGAAATAACAGTACAAAGGAGGACACACCCCCATGTGTCACTGCATGGCCCCCAGGACGAGGGTGCCAGGCCAGGGGGGAGGCTGGTGATGGCACACTCTCCATCCACCTTCATCCTCCTCCCCAGCCCCGACACCCCATCCCCCCAGGCCCCCGCCACCCGGGCAGCGCCGCATGCTGAGCCGAAATGGAGGCGATGGCGGGCGAGGAGGGGGTGTCTGGGTCCAGGAGGCCAAGCACGGGGTGCAGTCCCAGCCCCTCTGGCAGGGTGTGATGGAGGCCAAGCAGGGCCCATGGAGCTGGGCTCATTCCTTACACCCCGGGGCAGGCGGACGGAGCTCGCCGGAGCAAGGCTAGTAATGGTCCTTCTGGCAGCAGGGTGGATGGGAGGGGGACACGGACATGGTCATGGCCTCACCTGGGGCCACATGTCCCAAGGGGACAGCTCCCCAGCTTGCAGGGAGGTCGTGGCAGGTGCCCACCCCCACGCAGCAGCACTGGGAACAGTGCAGGGTGCCCAGAGCTTGCAAGTGAAGGCAGATACCCCTGTCCCCATGGGGCAGAGCCCCCCTCCCCAGTCTGGGGGCATGGTCAATACGGCTGAGCACGGTTCCTCCAAATTCAGCCCAAAGCAGCCCTGGGAGTGCGAGTCTGTGGGCAGAGGGCTCCAGCTCTGCCCACACTAGGGGTCCCCAAGGCCAGCGGTGCTGGGACAGGGCTCCTGGCCACCCCGGCTCGCAGTGCCAGGACTGTTACTAGCCCAGGCCGGCGGCAGCAGGCAGGTGCAGGGGCAGGCGAGCAGCACACGTACCCTTCTCAGGATAAATTTCTTCACTAAGGGTAAACCTAATACCTTTCCCACCATGAACTAGTGGGAAGGAGAGAGAAAGAGACAGGGACACAGCACAGAGTAGACGACGAGAGGAGGAAGGAGACGACGTGCGTGGGGGACAGGAACAGTGAAAGAGGGGGGAGAAAACAGAGAGAGAGAAAGAGAGATCAGATCTCACAGACAGATGGACGGCCAAGCATCCGGACAACACTGCAGCAACACAGGAGTGCCGGGCACCACCCAGCTCTGAGCCCAGGGGGTCCTGGGGCCAGATTGCACCCAGGGGTGCTGGCACCCACCAGACTCAAGGCCACACCCCTGACACAGCTGGCACAGGAGGCACAGACAGGACAGACGTCCCTCGCAGGAGACGCACAGACAGTAAATGCACGTCCCACTCCCTGAGGACGCAGACAAGCCTGGCTGGGGCACTATGCGATGGCCCATGGCTGCCGCTGAGCAGCTCTGTCCCCTCCTTGAGCAGCCAAGGGACAAAATAAAGGGCAGCATTTAGAGCTGAGAGGTAGTCCTGCCCCCGAGGGTACCCAGCACCCTGCACTGCATTGCTCTGGGACAGGGGCAGTGCCTGAGAGGCACACGCAGCACCGACAGATCCCAAATCATGGGGTATGTGGGGCACCCAGTGTGCCCAGGACAGGCCCTGGCACAGCGTCTGGACCCAGCTGATCCTGCGAGAGATCTGAGCCCTGGCCAGGCTGGCAGTGCTCGGCCAAGGCTGGCAGCACCAAGGCAGCACTGGACCAGAGGTGTCTGTGCTGGGTGACAGGGTCCCTCCAGAGGGGACAAACACTGTGACAAAGAGGGTGACCGTCTCCCCCACCCACAGGCCCCATTTCTGTGCCAGCCCAGCCACGCCCTGGCACTGGGGACACACTCTACTTGCTGGTGAGGGACTTTGGGGTACCAGGCTGCCTCTGGGCAGCCATGGCCCCTCTTCACCTGCAAACCACGGGAGGTAAAAGCCCTTCCCTCCCCATCCATCCCTCCGCAAGCCTGGCTGGGACCCCCAACTCCACCAGCACGGAGGCAGAGTGGGGCCCTGGCCATAGGGTAGCCAAGCCCTGTGTGTGGGGATAGAGGGCCCAGGGGTGGGGGGCCAGGGCAGTGCGTCCTACCCTGCGAAGCCTGAGTCTGCACAAAGGTTTTGATGAGGAGGTCAGTGGCCTGGGTGTAGAGGGACAGGGCGTAGCGCAGCGATTGCAGGTCGGGGCTCTTCTCCAGGAACGTCTTCTTCAGCCCCACGCCACCGGCATGGAAGTATTGCTGGAGGGGGGAGATGGCCACAGGGTCCTCAGTGGCTCTGCTGCAACCACCCCCAGTGCCCCTCTGGGTTTATGCTTCAGGTCTAGAGCCCTCAGGGGCACGCCTTCGTACCCCAGCGTGCCCTCACCTTGATGGTGTCCAGCGCCAGCTCCACCACTGCACATTGCTTTGGGGTCAGGCTCTTGGCTTCCTCCCGCACCATGTGGTCCTGAAGGGCACGAATCCTGCTCTCAGCGTGGGACCAGGGCCCCGCTCCCCTCGCCCCAGCCGTGCCAGCAAGCGAGCACTGGTGGACTGCCAGTGCCAGCCTGCAAAGTGCCATCCGCCCCAGCAGAGAGGCCTGCCTGGCCCCCCCCAGCCCAGCCTCCCAGCCCTTACCTTCAGCTTAGAGAGCTGCCCCAGCTCCTTGGCTGCGTTGAAAATCATCTGCGTGCCCTGCAGAGAGCAAAGAGACAGGAATGGCCCCGGTGAGCGGCCAGGCTGGAGCTGCCACCGCCAGGCTGGGCACACAGTGCCAGAAGCTTGCTGCAGCTCCAGGGACCCCCCCCAGGCTCCAGGGGGCCGGAGAGGTGCTCTTCGGAGAGCCCCAGGGGCCACTGGCCATGCCAGGCATGGTGGTGCAGGTGCAGGGCTGGCAGCCCCCAGCCCAGCCCCTGAGTTCTCAGCACAGGTGGGTGGCTGGGGGCTTGAGGACCCCAGGGCAGGACATCACCCTGGCATCAAGGACCTCACATCCTGCTCGGCACAAGCAGCTTGACCCAAGGGTCCTATCCTGCTCCCTGTGGTGCACAAGCACCCACTTCTGCACCCAACAGAGCCCAGCACGACACATCACTAGCGCCGCATGGACGATCATATGACATCAGGGCGGGGGGAGAAGAGGGCGAGTGCAGGGGGACAGTGGGCACGGGGAAGATGTGGCACGGCCCCCCTGTACTCCATAGCTCTGGCAGCCAAGCCAAACACCCCCCTGCCACCCGGACCCCTGCCCAGGCCCAGCCCCAGGGAGGTTCCTGCCCCTTTGCACCCCAGGGAACACCACAGATGGGAGCCCCTGGCCACCTTTGCCTGCCCTGTGCCATGCCACCCCCATGAGCAGGGGCCACGAAGCCATTCCATGGGGCCCACTGGCACAGATCCTGGAGACGCAGCCCCATGGCACGGGCAGATCTCGCTCACCTCCCTGGTCTGGCACCTGCTTACCGGGCTGAGCTCGCCTTCTCAAGCCCTCCAGTGTGCAACATGCAACCGGGTAAACTGGGGCCCAGTGGGGCAGAGTGAGCAACTCCCACCTCCTTCCCCCTCCAGGCACCAATAGCTCCAGTCCTTCCCAACAATAAGAAACCCTAGCATCTATCCCACTAACCAGTACCTTCCGCAGGGGTCTGGCCCCGCCCGGCGGCGGCTCGGGCCCCGCCCGGCGGAAGTGACGCCACGCGGAGGCCGGTGCTTCCGGCGTGCAGGCAGTGGCGGCCCGGCAGGAGGAGCCCGGGGCGCCGCTCCCTGCCTCCCCCGCCCGGCCGCGCTCCGCGGCGCCCGGTAAGTGCGGGGGGAGGGGGCTCCCGGTGGGGGCGGCCTGTGCCGCGCTGTCCGGCGGTGGCGGAGGGCCGGGGGTGCCCGGTGAGCACCGCCGGCTGCCGGGCCCGTGTCCCTCAGGGGGAAGCGGCGGGGGCCTGGGCGGCGCGGCAGGTCCCGGGGCGGGACGAGCCCGGCGTGAGGGACGCGGTGCCGCTTCTCTGTGACTTCTGTTCAGTTTAGCGCCCGGTAGCGCTCCGCCCCGGAGCCGGTGCGGGGGTTGGGCTGCCCGGGAGAGAAGTCGCAGCCCGTGAGCTCTCAGGCCGGCAGTCGGCACGGGCTGCGAGTGGGCTGTGCTTGGGCTCCTTCCTCGCCCCGCCACCGTTCGGGCTCTTCTTCCACATCTCCCTTCTCCCCCAGTTTTCCTGGGCTTTCCTCCTACGAGAATGCGGTGTTCTGGCCGGGTGGGACAAGGACAGGATTTAGTCTTGCACGGATTATGAAAGAAATGGACCTGATGTAATTTAAATGAGCTGGCTACCTTTCTGCGCAAACCCAGAGATACCGTGGAAGGCAGGCTTGTGTAGGTATGTGTAAAATAACTTGTTAAAAGTGGTGATAGATTACAAAGGACAGGAATGAAATGGATTAGATGAGTTGGGAAGGACAAGGCAGTCGTGGTAGTCTGAACAAAGACTGGGAAGTGGGAGGAGAGCGTGCAGCTTCGGGGAGGGGGGGTATAATATGGCTGCAGGGAGGTCTCTGCAGAGTCATCTGGTGAAAAGCATGGGGGATGTTGTTCTAGTTTCTCGTTCTTGGGATGAAAAAAATCCTATCGAAAAACTCAGTGGAGAAGGAAATGGCAAGGTATGCATGCTATGTGTGTGAAGAAGCCATTGAGGATGATCCACGGATTACAAGTTTGAGTGACGTAGACAAAGGTGCAATTAATGTTGATAGCCAGTGTGGAGTTGGGGTTGTAGATGGCTTCAGAGAAAAGAGAGAGTGTCAGCCTATTTAAATTTTAAGTCGTTCGGGAAGCAGACTTGACTAGGGCTTTCTGTATTTCAGAATTATCAATAAAGAGGTGAGAGAAGAAAAAGGCGCCTCAAATGGCTGTGAAATACCAACAGAAAAAGTAGGAGTATTCTAAAAGTACTTACCAGAGAAATCTCAGAGGTAGATACAGATGGCAAGAAATCAGAAAAGAATGATGTAGTAGGACAAGGTATGAGGTGGGATAACGTAATTTACTGTGTCTGATGGTGGTGTGGTCAGAGAGAGACTGACGGTGGCACATTTGGAAGGCATTTTGTTTCCAGAGACCTTGTTAAAAATTGTGTGGCAGAGCAGGAGTCAGCAAGAGAGCACCTCTGTTGCAGCAGAGCATAGGGGTGAGAGTGTTTATGAGTTCCTACAGGGAGGCTGGAGGAAGAGAGGGGATTAAATTCTATCGGTGTTAGTGAAGATGAGGGAGTATCTTGGATGAAGGTGGTAAAGAAGGACCTCATCCTCCCTTGGGTAGGAAGGCAATCTAAATATGGTTTTAAACTTTATAATTGGATTTGGGGGATTATGGTAATTATTTAATCTAAATACTCTGCTTTTTTGACACTTTTGACACTCTTTTGACACTCTTTTTTGAGCTTACCGTCTTTATTGTCTTAAAAACTGGTATTATCAAGTATTAGCTGTGTCTTGTCTTAGTTTGTACTCAGAGAACTTGTGATTTGGTCATGAATGAGGGCATTAGGCTGAGCGTTAGGTGAGGTGAGTTCTGTTTCTCATTTTCCTAGTACCCTGCTTTGCTTTTTCCATAGAGCTTGTCCCTTAGCCGCCTTCTCTTCTCGCGCATGTCCGTGTGATGTTCAGTTATGCTGGAAGTGAGCTCTTTCCGAGAATGTTGTGACAGTTGCAAAAGTCATCCAGGCTGCAGGCTGTTTTCTGCTTGATATATCCCATTTGCCCGTGTAAACAGTTCCTCTCTTTGTTCAAATAAGTGTGTTAGTGGCACAGAGAAATAGCTCTGCACTCTTCTGAGCCTTCTCCCCAGCGACTGGTATGTAACTGCTGAGGTACTGGGTAGGCCCATTATTCTACTTAGATACGTAAAAACATCTCATTGCTTGGACAGGACTCGCTCTTTGTTGAGATAGCAAATGGACCCAGTGCTTTGGTTTTATTTTCCTGTCTCTAGAGTGTGGGATGATCTGAGTGAGTTTGAGAAGTTTCCTGACTGGTGAAACTTGCTGAGGCTTTGTGATGCTCTGAGGTTGGCTGAACAAAGCTGTTGCACACTGGGCTGTTGATATCTCACAGTGGGTTTAGATTTTCGAGTAAGTTTTTCCTTTAATTTAAGGTTTAACAGGTAAAGATCCATTACCTCTTCTATGCAAGAGGTCAGTGTCAATACAGGTTAAGCCCAGAACTGAATCATTAAATCTAAGCAGGGGAGAAGGACGGACAATATAGGTTTGCCTTCTGTCTGTCAAATCAGATTTCACATCTGTGTCTTTCCAATATGGAGAGACTGTACCTCTGCTCCACTGAAGTTCTATGGGAAACAGCGCTGTAAAATATTTGTGTGCTACTTACATTGTGGATAGCTAAGGAATCAAGAGGCAAATGAAAGGAATGGAGACCAGAATTCAGGGGATAACATAATTAGCTGCTAGCCTTCATCCTCTCGTAGTGGAGGTTTGTATCTGCTGAAATCACTGCAGGCCCTCAAATTAATTGTACGTCGCATCTCTTCCTGATTATTCTGGGCTGCCTGGTCAGGTTACTGGAAAGAGAAAATAAATGAGTTGAGGAAAAATAATGAAAATTTATGTTTGAGATTTCCTGTGCTCTGAAGTCAGGGTTCTCAAAGCTTGATTATGGTTTCCCCAGCAGCTACAAATTGTGGTACTGTGGGAATATATTTGGGTAACAGAGCTAACAACATAGTAATGCAAAATGCGAATGTGCGTAAGAAACCTAATATGTGCTGCTTGTGGAAAACATAGCCTTGATTTTATGTGTATAGTTTATATATAAAATTTGGTTGCAGGATTGTTTTAAGTCTTTTGTATTTATTGTATTCTCTCTTTAACCAAATAATTTAGTTTCAGTGGAAATTCGTGACTAAATACAAGATGACCATAATTCAAGGTTGTTACGTGCTCTACTGCTGAACCTCTTAGAACTCAAATTCATGCAGTTTAGTTACACAAGCAGAAGGTTTGTAGTTCAGATAAATAAAATAAAATATGTGAATTTTCCAATACCAGTGAGAATCGAAAAAAAAATGTTGGCTGTTATGATTTTTCTTGGATAGCAGTTGTTAACACTTGAGCATAAATTTCTACATTCAGAAGGTAATAAGTGTATATTGAGAAGGTAATGAAATAAGTGAATTAATTTTATTTCCCCCCCCAGATGTAAGGCCCAAGCCACATCACATCCAGTAGAACCTACTTAAAGGGATTAACTAATTTCACCATTTCTTTTGAGATGGTATTGAAGACTGTTAAATTGGGTGTACGTGAGAGATCTGTTTGCTTGTCTTATTTTCTGAAGTCCCACTTAATGGCCGTGGTTCTGAAGCAATATGGACTTGTACAGGGTATCACAGGTTGCCTTTCTAGCTACTGTAGTCATAGTTAAGGGGCTCATGTTTTTACCCGTTGATGAAACAGATATGATGCTTTTCTGCAGCACTTCAGGCTGTTGGTAAAAACCTAATATCATAAATTTAGTTGTATCTCTGAAAAGATCTGTAGTGAAGGTTATACAGCCACTTTCCAAATGTCAAAAGTCTTGGGGCCTGCACTGGGGGCTAGGATGCAATGTAATAAGCCAATTTCCGAGGTTTTAGACCTCGCCTGTAAGAGCAGCCTTGGCTTTGCAGGTGCAAAAGTTGCAGCAGATCCAAACCAGGGACCTGCGCAGCAGAATCTTCTTCAGCTGGGACCTTCCTGGCTGTTTGATCATCTGTATGATGTTGATGTGGCCTCTCTTACAATTTCTTAGGCAACAGAAAAAATTGTTTTTCCCCCCTTAGGAGACAGAGCTCAGATGAAATCAAAAGAACGATAAAGTTTGGAGGAGAAAAAGAAGCTGCAATTGCTTTCCTGGTCTGCAGTTGGACAGGGCATTAAGATGTCCGTGGACATGAACAGCCAGGGCTCTGACAGCAATGAAGAGGATTATGACCCTAATTGCGAGGAGGAGGAAGAGGATGAGGATCCTGGGGATATTGAGGATTATTATGATGGGGTAGCTAACGACGTGGAGCAGCAGGGAGCAGATGCCTTTGATCCAGAGGAATATCAGTTCACCTGCCTGACTTACAAGGAGTCGGAGAGCACTCTGAATGAACACATGGCCAGCTTGGCTGCCACGTTAAAGGTGAGGAAAGGTTTCTGCATTAACAGAGGTGTAAAATAAGTCTGTGATTGAAAAGGCAAATGCTGAGCATACAGTTTGAAATAAAAGCTGTTGCAATATTATTGTTATGGGGGGTTGGAGGAACATTATTGAAGGTCCCTGGTTCAAAACCGCCTTTTCAGGGTTTACAATTGTTGCATACTGGTTTTGGGGCCTGAAAGATCTTCCTTACTGAATGTTGATTCTTACTATTATTTTTTTACAGAGCTGAGCTTCATGACCTAAATTCCTGAATTATAACTCTTTGCATTAACACAATGCAGAGAGGATATTTAGAAAAGAAACAAGCCAAATCATAAATGGTGCAGATTGGTATACCTATGTACGAGAAGATAACTGACAGATAGGAAGACATGCTAAAACTCTGTAATTCTAACAAAAACACCTTTGTTGGTTCTGAGAGAATAATCGTAGACTTTCAAAGACACATCAGCTGTCGTGCCAGGTATTAACCCTACTGTTGCAGTGACAGCTGTTAAGTACCATGAACTTGCCGGCTCTTGTAGTGACTAATTCATCACAGAAGAGTCACGCTGTGAGTCAGCTCCATGGTATTGTGCTCAATAAGACTTTTGTGAAGTTTTCTTTATCTTTGTGGAACTGATTACTGTAGTGCAGACTAGTAATAAGAGGAGGCTCCCTCTCTGCCATGTCAGTGTGCTTCAGTCCCAGTGCAGGTCAGAGGAAAGCAGTTTTCCAAGCTTTAGATGTTGACACTGTGTTGAAATTACTGATACATCTACTTTGTAACAGGTCTCCTAGTGCTTGTAGGACAGGTGACCGCAGCATGTAAAAAACCATGTTGCACAGGTTTTGATTCCTATTCATTTGGTCGGAATCAAACCTCATTTAAAAAAATGAGATTTCTTGATCCTTATTTGCACATCAGTGTCCTATAGAAACAGTATAACCATGAAGCCTGAAGACTATGAAGCCTGTAAACAATAGGCTCTGAAGTGCACTCATACTTTTAGCTGCATCTCTAGCTGATTTTGCTCTCTGTTGTGCTTGTTCCCAGCATTCACCACCTCAGAAAACGGAAGTTTTACTCTTTGACTGTCAAACTCATGTCTGTGATTTCTTCAAAATGTGCAGTTGAAGCTCTGAATGCGTGCTGTTCCCTGCAGATTGTCAGAAAAGGGAGGCAAAAGAACAAATGAGAATAGTTGTTCAGCACCTTTGATCCAGCTGTCAGTTGCTCTTGGTTTTTAGTGATTAAATAAAGATTTAGAACAGCTTTTCTGCTCCTTATTGTTTGCCTTCAAATGGAGCACCCTTCAAAAAGGTGACCCTTGCCATATTGTTCTCTTGAATTAAATTGACAAAAGCAATACTTTATTTAGTCTTTAAAATCAGGCTTCCAAAGTTAAAATAAATTTTCCAAGAATTTTGAAGGTCTTATTGAGCAAATATTATAGTTGACCACATAATACCAAGCCGCTAGCTCGAATCTTGCCCAAAATATGACCCAAGGAGAGAACATTTTAGATTCCTTTTATATCAAGAATATGCCTGCATATTTACTTAAAAATGAAGCGCTACACATTTTGGTTTGTGCATGAGAAGATAGAAAAAAATTTGGGTAGAAGCCTGAAAAACTGTGCTCTTGTAAGCCACACACTAAGTCCTTAGGTCTTGAAGTGCCACATTAACTCTCTGTTCACCAGCAACAATGGTGCAAGAATTGCAATTTTCTTGGAAATCTGTTGTGTGTCTGCAGTGTGTGCTTTTTGTTTCCTGGCATCCTTTCTTGCAATACTTCAGCAACCCTGTTTCTTCCTTCCCCTCTCTTCCCCCAAGGAAACTTGTAATTTTGTTAGTTTTCTGAGACAAACTGAAGTGGAAAGAATTTGCGTTGAATAGCAAGCATAGAGAAGAAGGAAATTGAATAAAACATGTTGAACTATTTGTTACCATTATTTTCCATTGACTTAATGGATATGAGTAAACGGGCAGACTTTTTGAAGAACTGTATTAACTTCTTTCCTCTAATTTGCTTGATCTCTAAAAACTTTTTTTTTCTTTTGAAGACTACCTTTCATAATGTCTTGGGTTTTTTTGGAGTGCTGGTGGTTCTTTGGGAGCACGCTAGTTCATTTTGTTGATTTCATCTCCTTTACCTTGTGATAGCTAGTGGTCATGTAGTGCTTTTCAGCATTAGCCCATATTTAAGGCAGAGCAGTTGCCCCGACAGGGAAAGGTGAAGGTAAATTAAAGATTATCTTCAGGAGATACAAAGTTGAAGGCAATGCATGACGTGTATCTGAGCAACTCACACTATCACAAGAAATGAATAGACTAATACAATTCCCTAAAGCAAAGAAAAAAAATGCATGCAATAAATGGGCTCAAAGCCGTGTTTGAATGTTCCGCCACTGCATGTTGTCATTAGGTGATTCACTTTCTGTAGGTTAAATTGGGGGGGGGTGTATTGAGTGTGTTTTCTCTGTGACGTATTGTCTACACGCTTTTAAGATCAGAAACAGGTATTCAGAGCTTTACGTCTTCATGCTTGCCATCTGTGCTGTTACTAGCTAATAGCAATCTAAAACAGTATTTCATTTGCTCTGCTCATTAACCCTCAACATTTGTTTTTTAAACTGTTTTGTTCAGCTGTTTCAGACTGGTTGTTGAATTCCTGTTTCCTTAAAAGCGTTGAGGTAAAGGGTGGTCTTCCTTGGAAACCCTCTTGGCTACCTTTTTTCATTCCCCATGAGTTACAGCTGACCTTGTTCTTACTCCTACTGAAGAAACAGACAACTGAACAAATTTTGCATTGGCTGGCTAACTTCAGGTCAGGTGTGAGCACCCTGCATATATTTAAAAGTTAAAACGTAACATCGAAAGACAGTCTCTTCAACAAAACGCTTGTTTTTTGTCTACCCCAATTAGAGACAAAATTCAGTTAAAATCTTAAGTCTGATAAAAGCATGAAACCCAGCATGCAGGTAGATGTATGCCCTTGTGTCTCTTACTGTCACGGGAAACTTTCACCTTGAGTTCCTTGGACTTGCTTTTTATCAGGTGGGGAATTCTGAATAGAATAATTAGTACAAACAAGGTAGCAGTAGGTACAACCAGCTGTGCTGTGTGGCAGGCTGCAACTACAGTAGTGGTTATCCCAGAACCATACGGAAGCTAGAGGGACTTTGTAAGTGGTACTCTGAAAGTTTCTTCTCGTTTTGGTTTTGGTAAGAACTGTGAGCAGATCCTTGCTTTCCAAGAAAAAGAAGAGGGAATGCTTGCTTCTTGGTTAGTGCTTTTAATCTGGAGGTCTGTTTGTGGAGGGTTCAGTTAATACCCTGACTAAAATTAGGACAGGCTATCTCAGTTGAAACATGCCAGAAAATCTCAAACTAATATCCAAAACTGTGGTTCTCTGACCAAAAGGCCCGTGAATTGAAGCAGTTCACTTTTAATTCCTCAAAAGGTCACTTGACCAACAGTCAACACTTGTTAAGGACAATACTCTTGAAAGCAGAATGGCATGTATTGCCTGCAGACCAACAAAGGAATTTAGTTCTTTTAAAAAAAGTGGATGTCATTATAAAATCCAGCATCTTTCAAAAATAATGAATTAAGATTGTATAGTAAAAAGGTTGTTTTCAAGAACTCTGTCAATAGTCATCGAGTGATTGTGGGTCCTGGAGCGACAGTATCAGTACATGCATACAAACAGTACGATACTCAACAGTTGTACAAACAAAGTTGACCCTGTCACTGGCAAGCAATTAAGTGTGTGATGATGTCATATTGTTTTTGTTTGTGAATGACACTTCCTGGCTCTGCTGAGGGTCTCCGTACAAGTCTGGAATATCTGTGCTGTTCCAAATAACTGGCAGTAGTTTCTATTTCAGTGATGAGATGGATCTTTCTAGTTTTTACCAATTTTTTTAAACTTATGATATAAACCACCACATAAAACAATTGCAATTACAATTTATGAAAAAATTTTACTTTGACTTTAGATCTTTTTAGAAGCTGATTGTCAGTCATGAGGAAGCTAAGATATTTCTGCACATACAAGGTAACAAAGAAAGATAGTCATGTTGTTTTACAGGCAATTGATACTGATGTAGTCTTTCCACTAAATCCAAAGGAACTGTAAAACTGAAGAATTTATAATTTTTAGTTTGCTGATATGAGTAATCTGCTAATATTTACCAGACAGCAAAAAGCTTACTTCCCTTGCTCCTTGAAATTACAGCTTGTGATGTGTTTTTTAGCCCTGTCCCTTGCAAAGTAAAACTTGGTAGATGCAAAAAGTATTTGATGTCGTGACACAGTTCTAAATATATTAATCCATGTTATCGCTACTGATCTTTCAGAGATAAAGCAGTTTTTCTTATATTCTTGCTCACCTTATTGATGTCACATCTTTTAATGCAACCAAATTAGTATTTGCTCATAAAAACACAGCCCTCTGAAACTGTTCCATGCACTCAAATTGCGCTGACACAGAACAGTTAGTTTGTAGAGCTGCTTGGTGAATGCTGGCAGCGGTCCTTTTCAAATACCATCTTTAGCAAATCCAGAGTCATGTGCGTGGAGATTGGCAGCCTGTATGAGCAGCTCTACCCCAAGGAGTTGGCGCTTGCAGAATGCCTGTTCAATGCGATCGCAAAAAGTCTGTGAAGAGCCAGATGTCAAGATACTGGTGTGTGTGCCTCCCTGTATCGCTGTGCGAACCACGACCAAGTATGTGGTATGGGGTGCTTATCTGAACAAACCTGCAGTGTTGCCTAGTCATCCTTTCTGATGCCATAAGGAGTTCATGAAATTTATATGCAACATAAAATGGCAGTGATAAAAAATTAGCTGTACCCAAGTACCTCAAATACAGGAGAGGTATTAAAGCCCCTTGAAACATTAAAATGCACATGCTTAAGAACAGTTTGAAAAATTTATGTTCAAAGTTCATGTCCATAAGAACCAACATTGGTAAATATTAGTATATATCAGTAAGCAACAAGTAAATATTTAAATACCGTTTATTATAAATGGTAGACTTCTCCACAGAACCCCTGTGGTGCTGTTTGGCAATGATAACACAGTATTTAGAAGCACCCGTAAACCCTAGATTAGTCAGGACATGCAGGTTTATATCTGTACCATGTTCTGTGTTTTAATGTCAAGCCGATGTTATGTGGAGCATCCAGTTTGAAGTTGTAACCCTTAGGAGCTCACACGTTTGAGACGTACCTTTGTCCTCTTTACCCGCTTTTGTTCCCAAAGAGAAACATAGTGGAAGTTCTGCTGTACAAAAGCTGTGTTGTTGCCCGCCACATTCACAATGCCTGGACTTCAATAGTGTGTTAAACATCAAGAGGACATGAATATGTCTGTAACTGTCTTCAGTGTATGTTTTATTTCGGCTCCTAAAGGGTTGTTTGGTTTTTCTTTTTAAGGTAGTAAGTTTTGGTAGACTTCTGGTCAGCAAGGTGAGAGCTGGCTGGAGAGCCCAGACTTCGCAACCTTGTGACAACTTCATGAAGCCATTTGAGGAGAGAAACAAGTTTTGGTACTTAATGCCCAGGACTGCTGAAATTCTCAACTTGATTGGAAAAATGAGCTACAAATGTAGAGGGTGATTATAGCCCACACATTTCTTTGTGATTCGTGCTTTAAGTGTATCTTACAGCCAGTATAACTCTGCAGTGAGCAAAAAAATCTGTTCACAGCTGTTGATGAGTATGATCTTGGTGGGAGGTAGAGTCAAGACACAAGTCATTAAAAATGCCGAAACGATCTTTCAGTAACTGTTTCGTGTTGCAGCTTACAGCTGGACCATGCGATCACAGGCGGGGCATGAAGCAGCTGAAGTGCACTGCCAAATTTGTGTGCCATGCCTATTAAGGATGGCGCAGCAGAGATGAGCTATGTTGTGTACTATGGAACACTGTTTTACAAAGCGGATGTTTCTCCCTTCATCTTTTTATAACAAAAAAAAATGGCCTTAGAAGTTGGGATTGTCAAGTAAAGGACTATGTTATTTGGGACTGCATGGGGATTACTCACTGCAAAAAGTTACCGAAGCCCTGCACTTTGCACGTGCATGCTGCCGTGGCTGTGTGCATGCACCAGTGCTTGCCAGTTGGAGTTGGCTGCCCTATGTCCTCAGCCACCAGCCACGTTTGTGTGGGTTCAGGTTATTACCTGCCCTTCGCTTCCTCCCTGTGCATCCTCCACATCCTCCTTTCTGTCAGCCAGAAGGAATTGTCCACTTCTCCTATGTTTTGCTGGGAAAGCACCTAGGCAGGGGCTGAGCCAAGTGCAGTGGTGGGGTGTGTTGCTGGGGGTTTTGGCAGTGCATGGGGAACACAGTGCAGCATGCACTGGGAGCTGATGCTCTCAGACACTACGTTACGTTGGAAAGAATAGCTCCAGTGAGTACAACTGGGGAGTCTCATGTCAATCTTATATCCCTGTCCCGTCCTACAGCTTTCTTGCTGCATTTCTTGTGCTCTAAATCTTTCAAAGAAGGAATCTCATAGCTATTTTGTAATAATGCCTTCTGGCATACCAACTTGCTTAAGTTTTTTGGCTTTGTTTTTTTTTTTTTTTTTTCAATTTATTTCTGAATCTCCTCAGAAAGAATAGCCTAACAGCTTGAGAAATATGTATGTTGAGATTTCCTAGCTGAGTCCTACTGATCCTGTTTGTTGGCAGCTGCAGCTGAAATTGTTGCAGTCCTGTGTAGGAGAGTGGAGGGATTAAAGCAATGTGTAAGTGTGGAGAAGGAGTTAGAATTTAACCTGAGATCCCCTTTCTTCAGTATGTGGCTGACTAGGTTGTGCACTGACGGCTTCACAAACCGTGTGCGTAACACCGGCAATATTTGTCATTCCCAAACTGCAGTCTGCCTTCTAAATATGCTTCTAATCTTGCAGACTGACACCAGGTCTCTTCATGCCAGAGGGTGAGTGACGGGGTACAGATTAAAACCCTGTGTTGAAGCAGAGCTGGTGTAGTGCTGTTTGTCAAGACCTTTCCATGGTATCGAGACTGCAGCTACAGACTCTAAATTGCATTGCTTTCCCTGGTGCGGCCTGCAGTCTGTAATCAGGAGAGGGGCTGAAATGTCAGACAAATAAGCAATACTGTGAGTGAAACCTAAAGATGGAGGGCTTCTTCTCACTTTTTTTTACGTTTGACTGAACCCAGAAGAAAAAGCAGGGTATCTGATTTTGTTGTAACTTTGTCTTTTTTTCCTGATAAGTGAAATTAATTTGAGTTCAATTTTGAACACAGCCTTCTAATGCTCAGAAACCTGTGACAGGTATGGGGGACTTTGCTACAAGACTTTGAATGCTTGGGGTGTTTGTGGGAGGTGATGTTAATCACAGCTCAAGCCCCTGCAACCTCATCAGTTTTCTACCAGGATTGCATATTGGAAGTCTGCTTAAAAGAGAGGTAGATCAAAGCGAAAAAAAGTTTTTTGGTTGCCCTTTTATTTCTTCTTAATTCCTAATATTCCTGCAGTTTTCTGAGAAATCCTCCAGTAAAACCAGGGCAGTTGGATAGTTTTTTCCGGCTGGGCATGGAGGGAGTCAGATCTACTTTCCACAAGAGAAATGAGTGCAAAATAGTATTTTTTCCATTTGTGGGTCACTTTCTTTACCTTAGTATCCTGAAGTAAAGCATGTTTGAAGGCATTTTTTTTCTTCAGCAAAATTATTCAATACAAATTATGGTTTCTTTCTAAGATGTTACTCTTCTCTACCGCCCATTCAATTCAGTCTCTATTTTGCCCGTAGTGGCTCACCAACAACGACCATTTCAGAGGCTCTTCCTCTGTGTGTTTTTACTGTTGTAAAAAATTTAAGAATATGCTTTTAGAAGTGTTGATACAACACACAAACTAGTATCTTCCCAAATTCATCCTTTCCATGTAGAACTAACAAAAACTATTTGTGGATTAAAAGAAATGCTTCTCCAGATTAACCCTATTTGCTTAAATCTATTTGTAGAAAAACCTTTGATTGGGGGAAAGACAAGAAATGGAAGTGGCATTTCTTTATACCAGGATTGTGTTCATCTCAGCCAGTCATTTCAGTGCAACCCTGACCTAACAGGAATTGTCAGCTTGGTGCAAAGCCACGGGATGTCAGCTCCAACCAGATCATAATATCTGCAACTCATTCTGAATTGAATCTCTCTGAGAATCATGTGATGATTCTTGTTTTAAATTCCTGATACCATATCTCTGCAAAAGTGAGGATTGATTCCAAAAAATAGGCCATCCCTTGGAGAAAAGTGAAATGAACTCATAAGATATGCATGCTACATAAATATGCATGAGCAATTTCTGTAGAATATAAGCGCTACAAAAGACGGTGGGTTTTTAGCTTTTAGGAAACATTTCTGTTTGAATTAGCAACTGTCAAAGTGGTGTGGTTGAAAAGATTTTCTGCTGTAGAGAGATGAAACTTCAGCTTTTCAAACAACTTTGCTTATCTAAGGAAGCAAGTTGAAACATAGTTGTCTTAGAGCTCTCTAAACACAGCAAGGTACTTGCAGAGCTTCTTTGAAAATTCTTTTGATATTGTCTTGTCCTAAAGAATGCCAGACTCTCACACTTCAAAAGTGTGAGAATTTTGCTTATCTTGGAGGGTAAAGAACCCAGGAGATAAAGGGAGATAGAAATAATAAGAAAAAAATACTGTGCTTTCTTCCAGAAAATGAATAGATGTGTATTTAACACGATGGCATTACTTCTTTTTTCTACTTTCAGAATCTAATTTTATCCAGCACTATGTAAATTTTTCAGACTTTTTTTACAGCTCCTGTAGAGTCCTTATGCAGAGCAGCTTCCTCTTGGTACCCTTCCTGTGTGCATAGACACTGCACTTCTTTTCCAGTGCAGTGATAAACATTAGCATTTGGTGCCCATTTCTGGCAATCCACAGCCTTCTATCACTGGTAAGTCAGAGTTAAGCTGATGGAGGTTTGGAAGAGGCTTCTGAGGTAACTGAATTTCTGTTTTAAGGTGAAGCTGGAAATTGCAGATTGGATGAGATCCTCTCTCTTCAGCTTTGCCACCCAATTGCGAAGAAAGAAGCCTGGTCTTCAGTTGGAAATTTTCCAGGTTCAGATTTGGACAGAGCTGATCTTTGATCTTGAAGTTTTAAGCTGATGGGGAGAAAATGGGGAAATGAGAGTGAGGGAAAGACAGACATTTTTTAGCATGACTACTGCTTTCAGCTTTCATGTTCTAAACTTTATTAAATTTAATCACAGCTATAAGAGTTCTGGAGAAGTCAAGCTATGTAGAAGAATTGGCACAATACATCAGTAGCAGACAAAAACTAAAATAGAAGCGCAACATCTAGAGTATGCATTCCCTTCTGCACTGTGGTCTGTAGAAGTATTTTACTGAAATGACCTGCTGCCAACAGGACACCAAGTGGGCTATCTCAGTGGTTTTTTGGGGTCTTAGTATTCCGAAACAAAAATAGGAAAATTTAAACAAAGCTGATGATTTATCAAAGACATCTTTTTCTATTTGTTTTGTGTCTGAGAAAAAGCATTATTGTTCCTGGATAACCTGAGCTTCTTGTGGCAACTGGTGACTGATAGGGGACTGAATCGTAGCTCTTTCTGAAATGTTTTGTAAGTTTGAGATCTTTCATTGTGTGAAACTTATGACTGTCCAGGAAATGCTATAATGGACAGTGTACCTGAACAGCAACCAAGGCTTATTTCCTATGCTGCAGTGAGTGTGTACGGAGGGGGCATCGATGTCTTCTAACTGAATACTTCAGCCAGCAGTATCAGCTTCTGTACGTTGCTTCTCCAGTACTGTAAGGTAATGAATTACATACATGTGGACCAAACTTCTGATTGCAGTGGTATTTTTCTGTGCTCAGCATGTTTTGGCTCCTGCTTACAAAGAAATACTTCAATCATTCTGGGGTGTTATTGTGGAAGAACTGGCTGACTTGGTACAATCATTCACTCATTGTGAATGTACAATCGTTGAAGAGGCTGGGGAGTGCTGCTAATCAATAGAAGCAGGCTTTTGTTTAAACACTTGTTTTTCTTCTCATGCTTGTTTTCTTGAATCTCTTCAGTAGTGTTGGCCCCTGATGGTGGTCACGTTTGCCTTCTGAATTGCCAGCCTTGCTGTTGGTGAGCAGAATGTAGACTGTAATGTGGTGAGACTCCACTCAGCAGGCATGGCCCCAGCCTCATCAGTTACCTGCTCCTCTCCCATCCCTCTTTCTTACAGTTTGAATGTTTTCTTTAATGTGTAAGAACTAGTACTTCCATGCCAAGCAGACTGTTGGTACATTGCTGCAACTGGCTGACTCTGGAACTTCTTTTTTGCAAGATTGCATGCACTCCAATCAGGTAGTATCAAAAACTTTTCTGCTTCAGGGCTTTTATGAAAGTGGACTCATGTCATGAACCTGGCTTTATGAATTGAAAATGTTTTAATTTTGGGTGCTTTTATGATAAAAGTAATAAAATTAGCACTACAGCTGATCCAGTTAGTGCTTGCAGTTGGAGCAAAATAGGAATGGTCACAGAAGCTTTATTATTCTTTCAGATCTGTTAATCTGGCATCTTTCTGGAGCATTAATTCCACATAATGCCTGACAAATAATTTGACTGAAAAGCATTTGATTCCATTAGGATAGTTTTGTTAGATTTCAGAAATGTGTATACTGGTATTTGTATTTCTCTTTCTATGCATCTTCATTCTTGAATGTTCTTGGTTCCTCCTCTGGGAACAAGTAACTTCATGGAGTTCATAGTCATGATGCTATACCTCAGGCCCTGAAAATCCAACTGGAAAATACTCATTTTCATATGTTACAGATTAACTTCCCATTTAAGTCTGGTGGCTTGTTTTTGTGTGGTTTTTTTTTTTTTTTTTGTCAGGATGGTAGTTCTTCCTTACTGCTACTGAGAAATAATTTCGTTGCTGTTAAAGAGTGATTCATTACCATGTGGTTTGCATTTGCTGGAAGCCAGTCTTGTAGAGAACACATTCTTCGTACTTGTTTGTTTTTCAAACGTGAAATGCAGATGTCTTCCTTGTACAAGCAAGTCAAAGGTGCCTGTCTGGGTCTGCCAGGCTGGGGCCTTAAGATAACAACCCATCCAAGGCTGGCAGTGGCACTTCATCTGTACAAACTGGAGCAGACTGTATGTGTTGTCAGCAGCAGCCCTGTGTGCCACGCTCCATCTAACCACAGGCTTCTGTGCTGGGAGGGAGGGCAGCACCGCCTGGGCAGCCTTTGTTTTCTGAGGGACACATCACTGGTAAAGTTGAGGAGGGTGACATACTAGATCTTACACAGCTAGAGCTAATGCTTCAGTTCTTTAGAAAAAGGATTTGAATGTTGAAAATTCCTCTTTTATTACTGGGATTTCTTAGTGGCGAGCAAAGTGGGCAAATCAGAAAATAGAGGTGGATAAGAGCCAATTAAAAACCATGGCTGCATTGTGTATTGGTGCTACGCTGGTTTAGCTTACTGAACCAACCGTCCAGCCCTGACTAATGCCACTGCAGGACCAGGGCAGTATCATGTGGCAGGAATAGGTCAGTTGTGTTGTGTTGTGAAACTGCACCTCTTCAGTGGGGCAGATTTAGAAGAGTAATGAATATGCCAACCCTAGGTGTGCAGAGCCTGTCTGTTTTGCAGAAAGAGTGACCATCGTTTTTCCTTCCAGGGTTGTGTTGGGGTTGCTGTGTACCTTTACTGCCAGTATATCGGATCCTGTGATTCACCTGTAGCAGGATTCAGGAAGGCTTATGGCTTTTCAGCTGATGATTGGGACTGACAGCTTCCCTAGGGAAAAAAAGAAGCTCTTCCTGCAGCTAGGACGGAAGGAGTTGTTTTCTATATGTATAGTAGAGATAGAGGTGCTACGGTGATAGCTTGTCTTGGGAGTGTGGGAGGTAGAGTCCTTTAACATCAGAGGGTGTTCGAATGCAGAATTGGCAGACCACTGGGCTTGCCCAGGTGCTTCCTAGCACAGAGAGGAGTGAGGAGGCAAGGGTCATGAGCCTTCTGAATTCCCCTGGAAGAGGTGTCTTGTTTACAGGAGACCTGCTTTGTTTGAACTCCATGGGCATGATAAAGGCATGAAGGGGTCGAGAGGCAGGTTGAAGATCCAGCAGATCAGCAGATCCTTGTGGTCTTAGTGGGTATAAGCCTTTTTGTGCTAGCAGACCAATCTGTTTTCTTCGGATATAAACTGATGCATAGAAGCAAAGGAGAACTTGTTTGCTTCTGTCCTTGTAACATGACTTTAAATGTCATGTTGCAGTATTCTAGAGGGTGCTCGGGCTAGTGCGGACTGTGCTAGTGCTTGCCAGGAGTCCACGTAATGCAAGCAGCTCTGCATGGAAATAGTCCCTGTCACAGTAGCTTTCTGTCTTCCTATTCCAGTCCAGCATATAACTTTCTTCTCTGCACTGAAGGCTTGGGAAAATGTTTGGTTTTTTCCCCCTACCCTTTGCTGTCACAGCATGCCTGTATTTGCAGCTTGTTACTGCTGCTCCAGCTCAGTAAGTGGTATCTGTCTGCTGTGTGGTGCCTACTTTGCACACTCAGCGAGGAGCCTGATCCCAGCCTGGTCTGGGCTTCTCAAGTGGTGACCACAGTCAGGACTGGATATGGGGTTTCCATGAGCAGTTAAGTTAATCCAATGAATTCTTGATTCCTTCCTCTCTGTGCTATGGTGACTATGTGAGTTAGTTTGGGTACATCTATGCTTCATTCCAGCCTGTATACTGCAGATGCATTGGCTGTGAGCATTATGTCTAGTAGTTTAATGGGAATTGAGTATCACTGGGATATCGTACGGAGTTTGTACAACTTATTAGTCTTATAAGAATATCATAGTCCTAAGCAGAGGTGTGGCCTCAAAATATGCCTAACGACTTTTTGTTTTTTTTCTTTTCCTTTCCACCTAGGTATCACATGCTGTTGCAAAGCTAGTATTAGTTAGTTTCCACTGGCAAATCTCAGAGATTTTGGAAAGGTAAGTGTAAGTAGTCTTATTGCTTCTGCTTTCAGTGCTTTTCCCCTTGCTTTGCAAGAATGCTCAGGGTGGTCCATAGGTGTCTTTTTGACAAGTGTCTTTCAACCTGAAAGCAGGCCACACAGTCCATTCCAGGGAGCACAGGGAAAACACTGTTTTATTGAGGCTGCATTGCCTGTAAGAAATCTGTGAACAGAGAGGGGGTAGTAGTGGTGAATGTCTTCCAGTCTTGAGGAATTGTTGTCATGCTGGGAACCCCGTAGATGCATTTAGCTTAAACTTTGAGGTAACAGATTGAGAGTGCTGCATCTATATTTACTTATTTTAACATACATGAAGATAACATATGTTTTGTTTTGAACATATGAGCCATAAATAATAAAGAAGCGCTGAACCTATGCTGGTGTCTTCTTTAGTAGTACATTCACGTTGAAGTTTTTGCTCCTTCTGAACATAAGTGATGTTTTTTTCCAAGCTGGCTAGCATTTAGAGAGCAGAAGATGGTGTGACAGAACTGAGAAGTGCAGCCCCTTTGTTGCTTGGTCAGTGTCACTGTAACAAAGTCCTTCAACTGATTTCAAAAAGAGGGTTCGGACTCTGCACAAACATGTACGGGAAGTGTGTCAGGAGGCACTGCTGTCTGGCAGCCCCTCCAGAAAATACTGGCTCAGAGCTGAACATTGTCTGAAAATAGAGAGCACATCAGTCTGACTCATTCTGCCATGCCATTTTTGGCCCTGTAGCCAGCAACTTCATCCAGAGAACATATGGGAAATGCATCTTGTGTATGGATATCGTTGCAGCATCTTTGGTAACTGGCTCGTTGGTAAACCATGGTTTACTTCTAAAGCTATGACTTTGCAAGTTGTTCTCCAGTTGATCTGGTCCTCAAACTTCTGTCTTGGTATGAAGTGACTTTATCAAATGAAAGCTCCCTAGTACAACTAAAAAGTGCTAGTGGGGAGGGAGGATTTACAGCATGGTCACAACAGTGATGCTGCTATTTCCAAATTCATTGAGATATAAACATTCCTCTGCAACAGAAGTCACAAACAGCAAAACACATTTAATTCTAAGGCTGCTGATAGACAGCTTCATATGCCTAAGGGGTGACAATCTGTGACAGAGTAAATACTTAACTAGATAATAGACTATGGTCTACTTGAGACCTAACCAGGGTAGCTTGATTTTACAAAGGAACAGGAGACAGACAGGAGCTTCACTGGAGTGTGTTATTATGGGCAGTAGCTTAGGACTGCTCTAGGAGGATGGATAGAAGATCTTAGGTTTAAAAATAGTTTTTCAGGGGGAGGGAGAGAGTTGTAGAAAAATATTCATCAAGGAGTATGAGGGAAATGTTAGTCCATACTAGGAGAAGTATTATTCCTGTTTCTGATTTTGAAGAAACTCTCAAAGTTGTTGATGCAAGTTCAGCTTGCTATGTAAAGGAGCCTCACACAGGACACATTTCCACTTTCCTTGTTGAAACCTACTGTACCCTTTGCACAGAGCCTATTATTTATTCAGGCAAGAAGGATCAATTTAACAAAGCAAAATGTATTCAGAAATTGATTTGATCATTCTTCAATTGCCTTTTCAGGCATAAGTCTAATGCTGCCCAATTGCTAGTAGAAGCACGAGTTCAGCCCACCTCATCCAAACATGTAAGTATGCTAACTATTTTGGTCTGTTCCCTTGGCAGACACCTCTGACCCACCTCATCCAAGGATTGCATTACTAATGGCATAGTCTGTTCCATATTAACTCTTTGCAAACTCAGGTCCAACACCCTAACTCAATGCCGGGTTTACTTTTTAAATGAGAAGAATGTATTCAAGAGGTGTCTTAACATTTAAATAGCAGCTTTTCTACTGTCTTGCAGGTAGTGTTCAAGAATTTCTTGCCTCAAGAACATTAGGCTCATTTTTTTGGCATGAGTGGTGCTACACAATGGAAGGAGCAGAGTGCATGGGCTTGGCTACCTCTTCCAATTCTGCTCTTTCTGTAAAAGACACTCAGGGGAAGCTCTGGCAACACAGAGTGAACATAGCTTGTCTGTGGCTGGAACAGAGATTTTGATTTTTTTTTTTTTTTTTTTTTTTTTTTCTTTTTCCCCCTGAGATGACTGACTGCTGCCCTGCTCTGCTCCGGGATGCTTAAGCCAAATCTCCCAGTGGTGTTGCTGCTGAGCCAGTCAGTACTGATATTTGAACCAACAGCTTGTGTTTTGCAGCCAGGGCTACACAGGTTTTTAGATACACTTTTTTTTTTTCTCTCCCCTTTAAATGGAAACTTCCTGTTGCATGTTTACAGGTTTCATTCACAGTTGTTGTCTTGGTACAATCCATAGTTACCCCAGGAACACATTGCCATGTGTCAGATTTTGAGTGATAAAATATTACATCTGAGAAACACTGTTCAGGTTGAGGGGGAGGGGAGATTTTAAAAGCCTGATTTGGCATCTGATCCATCTTGTAACTAGCAGAGACTGAAAATGCTAAAACAGCTGACAGGAGTAAGCTTCATGGACTCAAAATAATTTATCTGCCTAGAGTCCAGAAAAAAATATTTGTTATTTGACATACCTGCAAATTAGTCCATGTATTTTGAGATTTGTCTGAATCTTGTATCAGGTGTCACTTAAGTACTCTCCACTGCAATGGTGATTTCATTTTGGGAAAAAGATATTACGGTTAAAAGGTCAGTTTATGTCTTGACAAACTTGGTTTGGTAGGCAGTTCATTACAGTCTTTTTGTATGTGCTAGGGCAAGTTGCTCTGTGCTTTGGCTCCTAATGCAGAATGATGATATTTTGGGGGCAGATGCTCATACTGAGTGTCTGTAGAGCAACTGACCCTATAGGGAGAAGCTATAGCAGTGAGCTCAGAGGCACAGCTTGCGAAGGTTTGAGGTAGTGCGTGTGCTGTTCAAGTTGAACAGTTGATCTAGGCAATCAACACAGTTGTGGACTTGGTGAATCTTGTTCTAGTTCATAAGTGAGGCCACTTAGAACAAAGTCTCATTATTTCTTTTTTCGTGTGGTCATGCTATAAAACAAGCTCTGTTGGTCACATGGGTGCGTATCATGCTGCTGCTCCTCTGTGTCTCTGGCATGCAGAGATAGACACGGAAACTGATGTCTGTCTCGCACAAGCTTCTCAAAGAGCAGCAGAGGTTTAAATAGATGAAAAGTGGTTATATGACTTCTCTGTGAAAGAAGAAATAGGAACATAAACTCCTGCTAACAGCTTTGTAGAGCCTTGCTTTTGATGATGCTGTGCTAGCCCTAGTTCTTGAGGTCCTAAGGGTGAGCTGAGATGTGTTGAAGGCTGTATCTGTTGTCGAGGGATTAGCTGTGCGCTATGCAAGGGGAGATCCAGACTGCTTCCCAGTGGTTTGGTGAAGCAATAGCAGAATTGTGCCTCACTTGGAAAAAAAAAACCAAAAACCTCTGATCCTTTTCAGCTGAAGGGATGATGCCTGCTTTGCCAAATGTAGCATAGGCAGAAGATGAGATGTGAGATGATGGTCTGTGAATTCCCTTTCTTTGCATAAACACTCTGCATGCAGCACCTTCAGTTGCCTCACCTTTTTCCCAAAATCATTGTCCAGTCAAAGGGCACTGCTAAGACTGCTTCCAGCTATAGCTGCTCTCCAGGGCCTGTGGAACAGTGATGGAGTCTGACCCAGCTAACAAAGAATATCAGTAAATTCAGGGAAGGACTAACATAATGATGTATTTCCTCATTTTTCAAACAAGGTGACAGTAGGAACCATAAAAGTAAAGGTGAATTTTGGGTAGCACTAGATTAACAGCAGGAGCTGTTCAGTGCCTGTCAGTCTGTTGTGCTCCGTGAGATTAAAGAGGTTCTTGAGAAGGACTGACTTGGGGCAGTGCAGCACCCCAACACACCAGCTGCTTATGAACCTGTTCTGGCCTGGAGCTCACCTGAGACCATTGTCACAATTAAAGTGATGCAGGTGCCTGTGGACCAGGTGAGAATACTCTGGGAGAGCTGGGATGCTTTCACTGTAATGTTGATTTGTGTGTCTCCCAGGCAATGGTACATTCCTCCCATCACTGTGCAGTGTGCATGCAGTTTGTCCGGAAGGAGAACTTGCTCTCTCTGGCTTGTCAGCACCAGTTCTGTCGCAGCTGTTGGGAGCAGCATTGTACAGTGCTCGTCAAGGATGGTGTTGGAGTCGGTGAGTTCAAGGCGGATATGGTACTGGGTCTGTATTTGACATGTTGGATGTTCTGATGTTGACTGGCTGAATTGGTCTAAAACATCTCAGTAATGAGAAAATGGAGCATGGAATGAGTATTTGTGACAAACTTAACTTGAGCTGATGGTCCTGCCTGAATCCCTGGTTAGTGTTGGCATACCACCAGGAGAGCGCTACTCCTGCCTAGCAAAACATGCAAGTCCATAGATCCATTTGCTGCTTTTCTCCCCTTGTGATCTCAAGAGCATGACTGTAACAAGTTAGAAGCTGCAAATCTGTTGTATTTTGAGTCTGCATCTCCCATGATGTCTTGTTGCACTGCCCCTGGAGTGCCTGTGGATGCAAACATCTGTTTCCTTTGTGTTAGGTAGAAGCCAGTAGTTGCCAGAGTTGCTTTGGGCTTTTCCTAGCCTGTCTTTCATGCTGGCATGGCAGTAACATGCAATTTTCTACTTTAAGTACCTGACCTTGTGAATACTGGTTGAAGCTCTTGCTGGTCCTGGATGCACATGTGCCCTGTCATCTTTTGGTGAAGACAGTTAGGCTTTAGCTTTTCAGCAGCCCTGATAATTTGTTTCACAGTTGTGTCCCTCTTGCCACAACAACAGATGGCACCTAGGAAACTGTTGAATGCTCTCTGTGCATTCACTCCTTACTGTGCTAAGGTTTTGCGTTCTTTTCTCAGGGGTCTCCTGCATGGCTCAGGACTGCCTACTTCGGACACCAGAAGACTTTGTGTTTCCATTGCTGCCTAGTGAAGAGCTGAAAGACAAATACAGGCGCTACCTCTTCAGGGACTATGTGGAGGTATTGTTTTTTTCAGTTTTAAAACACCCTGGGTCAATTCACCAATGACTTGCAGAAATTTTGTTTCAAGTGTCTTGCATCTTTGATTAGAACTGCAGTAACTGCAGCAAAATTGTCCCTGATAAACGCGATATGGCTGCTCCTGTAGGACAGCCTCACTGACAAAATGCTCTAGCAGGTTGCCAAAGTAAATTGTGCTGTAAGGTCACCCAGTAACTCCTTGGCTGGTGCTTCAGAATTCTCAGAATGTTGCAGCTGAGAATTTCAAACTTCAATCTGTGTTTTAAAGTCCTTGCTCTTGCATAGGTATTTTAGGTTCTGAATAATAAGTCCCTTATCTTAGTGTAGCCCAACTGAATTGGCTTGCTCAATAACATTTTATGTAAGTCTTTTTGAAATTAAAGCAGCAATTGTTAAGGTTAAATGTGCAGGAGTATTCTGGTAACTGGGAACAGAGTGGGAACACTCAAGAAGCAGTGAAGCAGTATGAAAGAGTGGTGTCACCTCCCTTCAATAAGATACCCTTTGGGAGGGAACAGCCACCACAGGAGAGCAGCTGAATACATTCTGGGGCATAAGGAGAGGGTGGGGAAGGTTCTCAAATGGAGTGAAATTGTTTGTTCAGCGTCTTGGTGGAGTCTTACGGTTGCGTTGCTGTGCTTGCTTGGCATGTAACCATCCATTTGAATTCCCTGTTCTAGGGAAGCTGTAAGTAACTAATACTCCCTTTCCTAACGTGGAAGAGGTTTATCTGCTGTGTTAGCCAAGACCTGGTGACAGTTTTCACTCTTTTTCAACAAGAAGTAACTGACTTGTATGTTTTTGAGGATAGGAGTGGTTAAACTCGAGTAGATAATGCTCTTCTGCACCCACTGCTGATCTTGTGTGTTCACAGAGCCATTATCAGCTGCAGCTGTGTCCTGGTGCAGATTGCCCTATGGTCATACAGGTACAAGAGCCAAAAGCCCGGCGAGTGCAGTGCAATCGTTGCAATGAGGTCTTCTGGTAAGAAACAGAGAAGGTTAAAGATCACAGGGAAAGTGTATGCTGTCCTCAGAGCTACTCCATTTGCTTGCCAGCAGGTTCAGTGTGTAGAAGCATCTCAGATGCTTTGCTAGAGTTGTTTGTAACTTGAGTTAGCTTGAGTAATTGGACACTTGGGGTCTGACTTCTGCAGGTGGTCAGCCGTCTCCTTGCTCCCTAAACTCCGTGGGAGTTGGGTGTTCTGACAACCAGGGAATGCAGAGCTTGAGTAATGAAGGGGTTACAAATCTACTGTTCTTATATTTTAGCTAGGTTACAAATTTTGGTACAGACATAGTGACCAGTAGAGATTCTGGTAATGGATGTGGAGGCCTCACTGCTATCTGCTGGTGTTGAGTTTTTAAGTTTATTACAAGTATTTGACTCCCAGTGTGTCTGGCGTGTTTTGAGGCTCATGCAAGAATACATTCCCGCTGAATAGGAACGCTAATGTGCCTTGCCTGACTTCAAGTGTGTATGGGACCAGAGAAAAAAGATAGCTTGCAGGGCTGCTGAAGTGTCTTCTGCTCCTGGGTCTCCAGAATCACTGCCGTTGAGAATGTCTGTGGAGCGCAATAAAACTGGTTTAGAGACCCAGCTTACTGGTATCTCCATGCAAATGGCCCTTACTGACCTGGGGCTGATCAGGTTATGCTAATGCAGGTGCCTGATATCTACTACGGGAGTCAGCTACTTGTAAAGCTGCTGGTATGCCCCAGGCCTCCTGCAGTCATGTTAGAGCAGACACAGGTAGACTCTGGGGAGGGATGTGTCAGCCCTCAGACACGTGATTTGTCAGAGAAGGCCTCGGGTCACTCTCATCCTGACTCTGGCTTCTGCACAAGGGGGGGGGGGGGGGCGGGCATTGGAGTTCAGCCGTGGTGTTTGCACTCGAGTAATACACAGGCGCATTTGCATCCCTTGCCCTTGCTTGGCCTCCCAGATTTTGGTCATCAGGAAAACCTCAATTCTTGAGTCACCTCCTTGGAAATTGACATGTCTTTTTTTTCCACTCCCCCTCCTATTAAGCTTTAAATGTCGGCAGATGTACCACGCACCCACAGACTGTGCTACCATTCGGAAATGGCTCACCAAGTGTGCAGATGACTCCGAAACAGCCAACTACATCAGTGCTCACACTAAAGATGTAAGGACAAGCACCTGCATGTTTTTTCTTGTCGTCTCATCCTGCCTGGGAAGCAAGATACAATTCTATACATGCATAGCATTGTGTGCTGCTTTTTCGGAGACTGCAGATTCTCACAACTCCCTAGGGACTGTGATATAACACAACTGAATGCCTTGGGAACGCTTTGTGCAGGAAGTCCAGCTGCCCTCCTGTGGTAAGGACCTGCTGGTCCTTATTCCAGACCTGGTGTGAATGTCTTTGGCAGCCAGGTATGCTGCCCTCCCACAGCAAAAGAATTGTGCCTACTTTGAAACGATCAGTGGAGTTGTATTTTAAAAGGGGAGGAGAGAGTGTAGTAAGTGCGGAGTCAGTACCAAATACGGCACTAGTGGTGTTTAAATCTAAACAACTGTGTGGAGTACTGTGAACTGGGAGATAAAGTCTTGAGGAGGGGTAACAACAGCAAACTTATTTTCCTGAGCAAGCAGTCCAGTGCTGCAGTGTAACTTCCCTGGTTTTGCCTTTCTGCCTCCTTTTTAAATGGGGCTGTCAGGAATTGGTGAGAGGCAGGGTGTGTATATGTTAATATTCTCATATATGCGTATGCATATTTTAAAAAAAAAAAAAGACAGCAGGAGGGGGATAATCACGCAAGTGTTGTCATTCTCCAGAAGGCTGCTAGAGACAGAGCTGGATCTAACAAATGCTTCTGTTTCCCCAGTGTCCCAAGTGCAATATCTGTATTGAAAAGAATGGAGGCTGCAATCACATGGTGAGCAATTCCCTGAACACATCAGACCTTCCTTGTTCTAAGCAGAGTTTTTTTTTCTCCACTTTCCACTAACCAGTGCCTCCTGTCTCTTCTTTTTCAGCAATGCTCCAAATGCAAGCATGGTAAGTAGGATTTGAAAGCAGTTTTCTCTGCAATGTTTGTTAGTGGTAATGTTCTCTTGTCTTTTTTTGTGATGTGAAGACAAATTGTGAACATTGACTGAAATATTTTTTCCCCCTAGTAGGTGGTGAACAGGATATTAATTACAGACTTGTGTGTGATAGCTTTCCCCCTGGCCCCACTCTGCTGGCTGTGATCTCAGCTGGGTTCTGATTCAGTGCTGGTTTGGCTATCTGTCCCTCACAGGTCCGTTGTGTAGAGAAGTCTCCATCTCTGCCATAATATTAACAGTGGAATCTCTCTGAGGAGAGTATTAAATGCTTTCCATGTAATTATATTTATCATCAGCTGAAAATACTGGCAGAACTGAGCCGTTTACTCAGATCAGCCCAAGTCCTTCTGCTTAGTGATGGAAATAATGAGCTTCAACCCAGACAAAACTGCAGGAGCTGTGAATTGTTCTGCGTAATGTTATCTGTTGGACTTCTCAATTCACCCCTGTGCAGTTAGCAGCCTGAGTGTCTTAGGCCCATTGTGTGGTCCTACAAAATGACAGCTTGTTCTTTCACTTATCTTTTCATGGCAGAATTAATTTCTGTTGCCTCGGAGCAAGATAGTTTGTATTCAGCCCTCTAAGTTAAGCGTGCCACTAGGAAATATTATAATATCAGAACCTTATTTGGAAGATGATTAAAGATTACTGTCCTCTCTCATTTCCTTTGCTTTGGGGTCCTCAGCAGCACTGGATTTGTTTTGATGGAGCTCTGTGACAAGGGTGAGCAGGCGAGTGGCAAGGTACCATGGTGACTCGCACTCGAGAAGGCTGGTGAACTCTGGAAATACAAATTTCAGTCTCTTATTATGAGTAACACAGAAGCGATTCCTGTCATATCAACTTAATCTCCATCTTTTTTCTTTCCCAGTAGAACACTCACAGCCTCTCTCTGAAATCAGGAAACTGTCACGTGGGTTTTGCTATTGCTCTTTCTTCCACTTTTTTCCTAATTCAGTGGGTCCTGACTTGAAGTGTCATAAACCACTGATAACCTGAAGTCACCTGGGCAGTTCCCTCCTCGAGAGAACTGAAGGCAGACTCTTTTGCATGAGTTAGTTCACTTTTGGATTTTATTGCTCATATTTTATTCAGCCAGAGGTCCGCATGGGGCAGTATGCCAGTGGTGGGGAGGATGCAACTCACAAATAAGACTGCAACCTGCCTCTTCTTTAATCTAGAGTGACAGCCTGTGCAGAGCACAAGTACAGTTCTGCCCATTGGTCTTGGTGTACAGGATGCAGCACTTCAGGATTTACTTTCCATAGTTGCACGGGAGGCTGTACAATGAAAATCTTCAAGACAGGCTGGTATTTTTGGCTCACTATTGTGTTTCATTATGCAAGATGATACAAAATGTATATGGCTTAGCAGAAATATCTGAAAACAGATGGGCTGTGTCTCCTGAAGCTTTTCTTTCTCAGAGTTGTGGTTTTTTTCTGTGTATCACAGTGGGTTTTTTACTGTTTTCTGCAGACTTCTGCTGGATGTGTCTGGGAGACTGGAAGACTCACGGCAGCGAGTACTACGAATGCAGTCGGTACAAAGAGAATCCTGATATTGTAAACCAGAGTCAGCAAGCACAGGCCAGGGAGGCCCTTAAGAAGTACTTGTTCTATTTTGAGAGGGTAGGAGACATCTCCTTGGCCAGAGCTGCTGTAGCCTTTTAATGCTCCCTGCCTGGTGCAAAGGTCATTGCCAGCAATCTCCGTGCAAGAAACTGCCCAAAGAGAATCTGTGCAGAATTTTCAGGCCCTGTTGTTTTTCACTCAAAATCCCGCCGTGCGAGTCCCATCCAAACCAGTAGTGTTGTACCCAAAGCAAATCATATTTGCTCCTATATTTCCTTGTGCTAGACAAAATCAGTATTACCTGTGCCACTGTACCATTTTCCTGCAGGCTGAGTGCTGCTGCAGTAGATAGATATTGCTCCAATCATTTCCTTCCAGGATCGGGGAACTTCAGTTCCTTGCAGTATGTCTTTATAGAGACAAAGACTAAATAAACTCTGCCATGTTCAAAGCTCCATTGGCTGTAGAAAAGTTTTCCTAAAATTTCATATAATCACATTTTTAAAAGTTGCAGTCCAAGCATCTCTGTCCACACAGCAGGCTCAATGCACCTGGCCATACAGTGGAATTCTAGAGCAGCATCTCTAGAAGGGAACGTGGTAGAGGTTAAAAGCTGCTGCATTTCAGTTTCCCTATTAAAATGAGCTTATTGTTTATACCATGAGCCAAGTCCTGTGGTAAAATAAGTATGTTCTTTCCTGGCTCTCCAGACCAACGGGCTTTGGGAAGCAGCCGTGTTTACAATGTGCACATGGATGTTGGAGTTCACTGAGCCCATGTTAAATGTTAATTAACTCTTGACCTTCCTACAGAAATCCTTTAAGTAGGGACGTCACCATTACTTTCCATCTTGTTAGACACAAGGTCATTGTGTGACCAGAGGGCATTCCCACTCTGAGGAGGTGGGTTTGCTCCCTGCTCTTTGCTGCTGTCAGTTTGTTGTATACAGCCTCTGCCACTTGCTACTGGAGGTGCTGCCTTGCTGTTCTTTCCCACAGCATGTCTTGCCTTGCTGGAGTCCTGCCCCACTTCAGTTTCTGCTTGCTAGAGCTTGTGTTTTCACAGCGGCAGTACTCTGCTCTCATGCCATTTTTTCTTTCCCTATCTCCCCACCCCTTGCAGTGGGAGAATCACAATAAAAGCCTACAGCTGGAGGCACAGACGTACCAACGAATCCAGGAGAAAATCCAAGAAAGAGTTATGAACAACTTGGGAACGTGGATAGACTGGCAATACCTACAAAATGCTGCAAAACTACTTGCAAAGGTGGGTAATTGTGTCTTGTTCAGCACAGAGAAGAGAATACACACTGAAATGCTAAATTCACAACACCAAGTGAGGAAAGGAATTTAGGGGTTGTGGGTATGTGGGACACTACCTCTGGTCTAGGACATGAACTAGCCAAAAACCATCTGGAAGTGACCTCTGTGAAGTTATGCTTTAACTGCACAAGTTCTTCTAAGGAAGGTGTAGGAAATTCCACCATGAAGTGTCCCGTCGTCCTTGTCAGAAGGTAGCTTCTTAGTAGTGGTTACACAAATGTGAGTGTGCTGACTTCCAAGTCTGAGACTCTTGTCCTTCTTTTCTCTCTCTTCCTTCCACTCCCCAACAGTGTCGTTACACCCTGCAGTACACATATCCATATGCCTACTACATGGAGTCTGGTCCCAGAAAGAAACTGGTAAGATGTTTTGCTCTTTTTTTGCCAATAGTTTTTTGGGGTGTAGCTGGCAGCATGCTGGGCTGAATTCCAGAGCTTGGCAGTGTCTGAAAATATTAGTCCTGAGTTTGAGGTAAGGACAGGACAAATAATAGGTGGTTTTGCACCTTTCCTCTTCACTTCGAGTTGACCAGCAGCTCAGTCCTCTGATACATTACATTATTTTCCCAGGGCACTTCACTGCACTTTCACTAACAAGCAGTTTACCCAGAATGTTTTGAGGCTGGAAGTGTGCGTTTGTTCCTTGGTAAGACTTATCACAGTGCTGTGGACCATGTTTCATGTGAAGACCTGCTGGAGGATAGCTTTTCCAGCCTTGAATCAGGGTTTAGCTTTGCTTTTTATTCCTCCTGTAAGTTCCTTGCTGGCTTAGTGCATCCCATGGGCTGGACACGTTCAAAAATAGCCCTGAATTCTCTGAAGAGGTTGTTTCTTTGACTCAGTTGTCCAGTAAAATCTGTTGTCCAGTCTCTCCCCATAGCATCATATGTGTTCTCTGAGGCTGTGGACAGATGTTCTCTTCTGGATCAGACTGTGCCAGTGGAACAAGTTACTGCTCCCAGCAGCGGTTAACAGTCTCTCTGCTCAGCCTGCAGAGCTGCTCATGAGAGCATTTCATGACCTGTTTAAGGCAAAATGAGCTGAGTTAGGAGATATTTGTCACTTGCAGTGTTTTTAGGCTGACTGGGTTAATTTTGAGTGGTGCAGGTTGGGGAGTGCTTGCACAAGAAACTCCTGGAAAGGATGATGCTGTCTAGCTGAAGGTGGATAAGGAGGAGGCACAAACCTGCTCTGCCAGCACAGCTGTCACTTGTCTGCTCCTCAAGTGTAGTGTGTGGTATGAAACTGCTCCACTAAACTAGTTTCTTGTTGCTGTCTCTAATTTTGCTCTTTGCAGTTTGAATACCAGCAGGCCCAGCTGGAAGCTGAAATTGAAAATCTCTCATGGAAGGTGGAGCGAGCAGACAGCTATGACAGGGGGGTGAGTGTTCTGCTTGCTAGAGCCTGCTGGCCAGATTTTGTTTGTTGGGCTTAACACTTCTGCAGGAGTGCTAAGACAATCAAGTGAGGATTCTGAGAAATCAGATCTAGAAACTCACCTTTAGCCAGCAGATGTTGTAGAAGTGGAGTGCTCACTGGCTTATGGGAGAGGAGGGAGGGCTGTAGTGAGTCCTGCAAACTGAAATGGGACCAACAGAGCTCTGGAGGAAGCTGCATGTAGCCCTCTGGTGAAAAGCAGATTCCTTAAGAGTGTAGCTTTTTAGACAGAGCAGGGGCCAGGTAACTGCAAAGGGAGCCTGTGTCAAAAGGAAAAGGATCTGCGATCTTGTCACCCAGAGTGCATGTGAAGTGTGGAGGTTGGTGCTTTTGAGGCTGGAGCTTAGTCTCTCCCTAAAGAAATGAGCTCTTCCCTGGGGAGTTCATGCTAACAGTTTCTATCTTCTGTTTTACCAGGACTTAGAGAATCAGATGCACATAGCAGAGCAGAGACGGAGGACCCTGCTGAAAGACTTCCATGACACATAAGACAGGAGGAAGTGACGAAGTGCAGGGGTGAGAGCAGCGAGTGAAGTGATGGCAGCTTCACCGGGATAAGCAGGCACTGCCTCTGGGAGAACACGGCCAAGGACAAAGCCACCCCTCCCCTTGCAAGTCAGACACATGCAAACACCACATCTTAGTCCAGTTTGTTCTCTTATCTTTCTGTTTCTGTTTCTGCCAGGCTAGAGGCCAGATTTCAGATTGGCATATTTCCTGGGACATTTCCCTCCTGCCCTTGATGGTTTCAGAAGGGGAGGGAGTTTTTCTCTGAATGGCTGTTAATAGTATTAGATCATTACAATTTATGTAATTTTCAACGGTTGTACAATTATACAGACAAACCTTAGAATAACACACAACCCTTTTTAAAAATAAATTGGCAGTGGAGTGTTTTTCCTTAATCTGCTTGTAAATTTAATGGGCTTTTCTCCCTCTCCCTCTCCCTTCCTCTGACCCAAAAATCCTCCTAGGCACTGAAGGAGGTTACAAAATATCTCTGCTAGATTTCCCGATGCTCCTTGAACCAGGGCATTGTAGCATTGGCATTGCACGAGGAGAGTGGCTGGTGTTATGGGTGGCTGCTGCTGTGTCTGACCCGACAGTACCAGCAGTGGCCATGATTTAGTATGATTACATGTGACATCTCTTTTCTTGTAAATCAGCTGTGCAAAATCCTGCTACACAAACAAAAGAAAACAGAGGAATTGTAGGGGAGAGACAAGGGTTAACACTGGGGGGATGTGCCTTGAGTCAGGTCAGATTCTGCATTTGATGAATTTTAGGTCTTCCGTGTAGATTTTTGCTTTACTTGTTTTTGTGGGGAGGATGTTGTATTGCCAAAGTGAGTGATGAGGGAATAGTAGCATACAGTTGTTAATCAAGGCTTGGGGCTTTTGCAGAGTGAAACAATTTGTGTTATAACAGTGCCATGCAGCCTGGTAAAGATTATTTGTGCCTGCTGGGTAACATGGCTAAGAAAATTTGATCCCATTCGTCAAGGTGAGACTAAACACCACCACATTATGAGGAGGAAAGATTATGTACAACGCACTCCCTGGCACATGTTGGCAATGTGGACGGGCACTTGAATACAGGTGCACTGCTTGTGCAGAGCCTGCACCAAGCCATGCAGAAAATTAACGAGCAAAATTAATTTATTTGTATATTAGTATTGATACTGGTGGGGACTTATCAGAAAATTGATTGTTAGGAGCATGTGGAGCTTTTTTTATTAACATTCTTTTTTTCTAATGTAAAATATACACTAAAATAAAAGTATGAAAACCTAGTTCATCTTAGTAGGGGGTTAACATGAAAAAGGTTACTTAAATGCTGATGCTTGCCTGTTTGCTACAGGAAGCAGGCCACATGTTAAGATTTCACAGGCATGTATGTCACCTGCACCAGGAACATGTTGTTTGCAGCCAGTAAGGTGGAACTGGAGTCTGATCTGAGGAAATCTTCACCTCTGTGGGGAACTCACGGGATTCTCTTCCATGCTGTACGTGGAAGTGTTGCCTTTGATGCATCCGTGTATTGCTTTTACACAATGTCATTTGATAAAGATTAAACCGATGAGGGGGGGAAAGTGCTAAATTCCTGCACGTCAGAATAAGCTATCTCTGCTGGTGGAGCCTTTTTCATGTACCTGAGACATGTGACCCAGGTATTTGCAGCACGTATAATTGGGCAGACAGATTTTAACAAGAAGTGTGCATCAGTTTAAAAGAGTAGCAGCTGTGATAGGAGCTAATCCTGTGGGCATGCTTGTTGTACACAGCAGAAAATTTCTAACTGAGGCCTTTTCCTTCCTCCCTCCCTTCCCTGGTGTGGGATGTATCCTCAGGGAACGGGGGGAACGTACTGCTGAGGAGCTGCTGGCAGTGGAGTGGGGGGTTACAACAGAAGCAGCTGAAGGTGGAGCAGGGTTGCAAAGAGGTGGCTGGAGCCAGGGAGCGGGGCAGGGAAGGGGAGTCCATGGTTTCTGGGAGCAATGCTCCTTGCTGCACACGAGATCTCTGTAACCGTGGCTCCTTGTGTTCCTGCTCTGTCCTGTTCTGGCTCCCCTCTAGGCTGGAGCCATAGAGGTAGATATGTCCTTGGTCCAGCCATTGTCTCCTGACTTCATTCCCTCCTCTGCTCCCAGCAGCAGCCTCCTTGTGCCCTCCTCATGATAGAATCTAGAGGTCAGTCTCTGCCTTCCTCTCCCTTTCCCAAATGATTGTCAAAGTCTGGGCGCACTGGACCCAGGGGAAGGGATAGCACAGGGAAGGCTTGCTGAGACCCAGCAGTTTGTAGTGCATAGAACCAATGTTTAAACTGTTCTTTAAAAATGTAATGTGCAAAGTACTAATCAGGATAAAAGCTGGTGTTCTTGTTGTCTAAACGTAACTAGCATAACACCTAATCTTTTTACAGAACAGGTATGTGGAGTTTCCTAAGCCCAAAGAGCTCTCACTTCTGTTACATAAAATTGTCCTGCTTTGAGCTAGATAAGAATGGGGTTTTGTTTCTCTCCTTCCTTCCCTCCCTCTCCCATGCCCCCACAAAATGCTTTGCTATGAATCCTTGTTTGTAGACAAGCTAGACCATATAGCTGTGGCCAGACTTACTGAACAGACTGCTGAGATGCTTGGCTGAGGAACAGTAGGAAATATTGCACAGTGTGCCCCCCAATTCTTTCAAATTTTCTGAAACTGGAGCTTTGTCAGCAGTTCTATTTATTTTAAAAGAAAACAAAACACCCTTTCTGAAGGTGGTGAAAGTCCTGGTTTGCATGCACAGATTGTATTTCTGTTCTCTGGGAAAACAACAGGGCTTACTTGCTTTTGCAGCCTAGGCAGGGTGACTTCTGTGTTGGTGTCATACAGAAAGTCATAGACTCTGAGATGAAACCTGCAGAGCACAGAGACTATTGGCTCTTTGTGTAAAGTGACTGACACTGCTTGAGGGGCAGGTGACAGGAAGGAAACGGGAGTTCTTGACGCCAAAAGACAAGCCCAGGTTTTTTCCCCTCTAATAGGTACACGGCCCTACTCGAGTCGGCAAGGTCACGTGAATGTAGGTGAATAGAAAGTGGCTCAGGAGCTGTTAATTCTGAGGTGCAAGTTTTGCTTTCGAGCATTACTGCTACAGCTGTGGAATGTTTGCTCTCTTTTTTTTTTTCTTTTGCACTTCTTTCCAGTTCCTGCAGCAGCCTGACACCTCTCCATCCTTGCATCCGCTACTCTTTTATTTCAGCTTCGCTTGTGTTAGTGCATTGGCTGCCTCATCTCTAATAGTCCTCAGGCTTCCCAGACTGTAACAAAAAAATTTTCTACTGATGACGTAAACTGCATGACTGCTGCTCCGCGTGCTGGCAAACGCGCTGTGCCCGTGCGAGGACAGGGGCAGCAGGAGGTTTCTGTACCATAGTCTTGCACTCTAAATTTTAGACTTTTTAAGCAGGTGAAAAAAATATAACTTTATTTTTAAATGAGGCACTTGTTCTGGGAATTCCTTTCCTCGCCCCGGTCCGGTTCAGGTTGTGGGACAGTGTTGGTGAGGGGGCTGCGGCCTACCCCTGACAGGGGCTGGGGGGGAGTCCACAAATCTGCTGCCACCCCTCGCTTTTCTTCGCAGGCACTGGAGAGGGGCAGGGGCGGCAGAAACCGCCCGGGAGACGGTTGCCAGAGGTGTGCCCTTGGTTTATTTGAAATACATTGTGACGTTCTAACTTC
>JAVKLA010000036.1:13918833-13936613 GCA_034782735.1 Sagittarius serpentarius | reverse complement strand
CAAGGCCGCGCCGGGTCGGGGGTCGGGGGTCGGGGCCGGGGCCGGGGCTGCGGCCGCGCCGCCGCTCACCGCTGCTCTCCCCGCAGGTGGGCCACACGCAGCGGGTGGAGCTGGTGCCCGGCAGGGTCCACGCCGTGCGCACCCTCAGCCTCAAGCCGCTCCTCTTCGGTGAGTACCGGCCCCGCTGCCCCCCGCCTCCCCGCCGGGAGGGCCGCGGCGGAGACCGGCTCGCCCTGCTGCCGGCCCCCAGGCACGCCGGCGGCTCGGTGCCTTCCCCCGCCCCCTCTGCCCCCGGGCTGGCTGCCGGCCGCCAGCCGGTGCCGGGGCCGTGGGAGCGGTGCCCGCCGGGGCCGGCGGGCAGCGGCAGGCTGGGCTGGGAGCTTTCCGCCGCCCGCGCTGCCCTGTCGGCTTCCACCGCCGCTGCCGTAACGGCGGCGGGGCACCGGGTTGTCTCACGCCCGCCCCTGTCTTACACCCACTCGGGGGAAAATGACTTCGGGCGTGTTCCCTTCGCCTCCCTTTGCTGCTTTTCCTTGGGGCTGCGTTAAAAAGAGTGTGATTTTGTTTAAGGTATTTCGATACAGTATTCGCGGAGGTCACTTGATCTGGATGGCCCACTTAGAAGAATTTGGAAGATTAACCTTTCCAGGTTTTTCAGATTCCTGTTAAAATAGCATGAATAGGCAGCAGATCACTGAAGAGGACCTCGAAGAACCTGCTCGGTATTAGGAAGGGACAAGGGATCCCCAAACTTTTGGTAATAAATGATGATAAAGCAATTTAGTGTTGGTGCTTCAGTGCCGAGGAAATGAGTAACAGGAGAATTGATAGGTTTAATGTCTTCCACCGTTTTGCATCCTGTTCTAGATTTATCTTTATTTCTGGCTGCTCTGATACCAACCACACAGCATCTGTCTTTCAGAGATTTTAAAACCATCTTTGCCTTTCTGTGATTTTTGCTGTGACTGATAAGGTCTCATTAATAGAACTCTGTGTTCTGGAAATCCACTGAGAATATACAAATTAATTTTTTGGGACAGATGATTACAAAATTCCCGCGACTGCAAAGTCAGAGAAAACCTGTTGTCTCTGAAAAGATAGCGTCGAGAGTCTTTTAGATGCTTTCTCAGTAATACAAAAAGAGGATTTTTTTCTGATTCCAAATAGATTATATACACCGAAAGCCTGGCCATAAATCAGATAGGTTTCTTATTAAACTCCTTTAAGGCAGGAAGTATCTGGAAGAAATGCACAAAGTTCTTTTGTCATTTCTACATATGTGATACGGTTTGCAAATTTCTAAGTGGATTTCTGTCTGACATTCAGTAAACAGACACAGCAACCTGGAACTGATACCCCACAGCGATCAAAAAACTGATGTAATTACCAGAATTACAGTCTGGGGCAATGGCTCTGTTTTTCACTCGGGAGAACCACTCAGGAAAACTGTTTTACCTTCTCTGCCCTACCAGTACCGCTTAAGTGAAAGAGTCGATCCTGGCCTGCACGGAAGGTGCTGGAGTTGAGAAAAGGCAGGTTGGTCCTGGGCAGCACTAATCCCACAACTTTTAACTTGTGACTTTGGCACCTCCATCGGTTCCGAGGGAAGCTTTGCTCCCTGAGGACGGTATCGAAGACAGCGACGGACATTCAACATTTGAGATGTCACGCGAGTCTGTTTTCCTTTGTCCTCCGATAAGGAGCCCCTTATTTAGAAACTGCAAGTCGCAAGACAGCTCTTATCTCCCGGATGAACCTGCCAGGAGCCAGCTTTGACTTTAAAAGATTACCGGAGACTTCTCTATCTATGCAAATAGTAGCAATCTAAATCTACATTGACTGGTTTAAAAAAATTGATTTATTGCATCTCTGTTGTTTAAATTAGTGGAAGTGTGTTTTTAACTTGGTTGTGATAGACAAACCCAGAAGTCGCTAGCAGAGAAGGACTTTTGAATTTCTGGGGATTTTTTCTGGGACAGCTCGTTAATGATTTAATGTGAGCTCTGTGCTTTGGAGCATGGCGCTGGGCACCATGGGGGAACTTGCGGTTTGTTTTTTAAATGTGGGTAAGTCATCTGCAATGAACCCAAGTGTATTCCATGGAGCTATGAAAAAGTCCCTGCCCTATTTTTTTCCCCCTCTGGCTACAAGACGTCATTTCTAAAGCTTGTAAGTCAGACCATCTGTGCGCTTTTTAGTTAGGAAACGCTAGTAATCAAATAATCCTATTAATGGAAAACAAATATCAGACAAAGCCTTTACAACCTTCAGAGCTTTTATGTGTTCTGTTGTGTTTTCCAAACGCAGTCTGTTCAGAAGATACTGCCATTGCAGGGACCACCTGGCAGCGGGTTCTGTGGATTGGGCAGCAGTTTGCAAGACAAGGCAGCAGGGAGGAATAAAAATAGGAAATCTTGCTGTGTTTTTCTTCTGAGCCTCAGGGAATAGAAGTAATCACTGCACAAATGTCAGGGCACAGCTGAATTTCAGTATGAGTGTCTGAGTGCTCATCTCAGCCCACACTAAATCTGAAGAGATCGCATCACGGGTTGTTGGTGTGCTTTACGAGCACAGGGAGGCAATGTGTTTCCATCAAACTGGGTGGCTCTTTCCACAACTGAGACTGCAGGCATCACGAACAAGAATGCGTTTCTCCCAAAAGCTGTTTTTCCCCTTGTTACCTTGTTTCTGTCCCAAGTTTAATCCAGTGTAGAAAACTTTCCATGGACAGTGTTTTGTTAGGCAGTAGAAATCCAATTTGTTTTCTCATTTGGGGATTTGCTGTTTTCTGCTCTGTGGTCTGGAGCCTAGAACTATAGCTGTGTTTACCCCTGCAGGGAATTACAGTCCCTACTTACTTGGGTGAGAGCGCGAGCTGCAGACAACTTGGTGAGACTGAGTTTTGCCACCTTTTCTGTCTTCCTTGCGTGCGGGTGGAAGGCCAGACATCTGTGTAACGTTTCCCCACCACCACCCATATCAGTACTGCAAGTAGCGCCTATTGTGCTGTGGTTAGGGCTCACCTCCAAGTCCCATGCAAAGCTGCTGTTGCACACCAAAGCAGAGGTTTAAATGGCTGATGTCCCCACTCCCGCTCTGCTCTTTCTCGAGGCTCTTGTGATATCTTGGTATCTTCAGTAGTTCCCCAGTTACCAGAATCTTCTGATCCAAACTGAATTTCTGATGTTAAAAAATGGTTTTCCCAGTTATGCAGAAACCCTCAGCTATCTTTGTCCTGTGCCTTTCCTGCTCGAGAATGGCTGTTTCCTTTTACCTGTGCAGATGCTCGTCAGCTCTCAGCGCAGCAAGCTGAAGGGACAGCCTGAGTGACTGCTCAAGAGCAGAGTTTAGCGTTTACTTTTTAAGGGGCCGGGCGTTGCTGGGGTGGGTTCCTCTCCCCCTTAATTTACCTTGGACTGTTCAAGAGTAAAGCATTTGCTCCGTTACACAAAAAGCATCACTTAGCAGTCAGGGAGACTTCCATGTAATCTCTCTGGACAGAAAGCAAGCAGGCACTTGGACAGCATCAGTGTTTCGGGGTCAAATAACGAAGCTGAAATGGCTGTCAACTTTGATGAGGAGAACTAGAAGGAACTGTTACTAAAGGTCTCTTCTAGTTTGTGCTCGCCTGCAGAGTTCAGTTCGGTTTTGTTGTGACGCTGGATCCTACACAAAGCTGTCCATCACAAGTCCTGGATTTGCAGAGCCTTGCAAGAATATGTTAAAACTGCATCCTTAAGCTCTGTCTCAGTAAAACAGGGATCTGTAGTGAGGCCCTACCTGTGGACTACGACTGCTCTGAATCACCTAAAAATAGGGACTGTACATCTCCAAAACACCAACTGCCAGGGAAAGGAGTTTTCTAGCCATAGGGAAGGGAGCAGCTTCTTATTGTTGGAAGTGAGATTTTTCAGACCTTCCGGCCAGCCTGTTCAGGGCAGCGGTGATGTTTCCACCTCCGCACCGCCTGGTGCAGGTTCCTGTTCTTCTTCTGCCAGGCATAGGCCTTGTTCACCACCACTTTGTCACTCTGTACTTCACCGCTTACAACGAAGACCCCTACGTGAGTGCCTCTCATGATGTTGTGGACGCAGGTAGCATCTATGTCCAGCCACTGCTGGAGTCTGGCAGGGATTTCGGTTCTGAGGAGCGGGCCGTGCTTCAGGACCTCCACCCTGGAGGGGTCTAGGTCGAAGTCCGAGATGGTGGTGGTGGTGTTCTTCCTCAGGATTCGGATTTTCACTGCTGCAGGGGTTGGAAAAAGACCTGTTAGTTCTGTTTGCTTTTCATAGCTCTTACCTACTTAAACACACAGCCAACGCAAGGCTTTCTTGCTGTTCCTGTAACGTGGTGACACATCCATCCAAGCTCGTGTAATTGCAGTGAACTTCTAAAAGTTCTCATTTGAGGTTAGTTTCCAGTACTCAACACCGTTCTTCTCGCTTCGCTTTCCTCATGAGAACGGTGAAGGCGTATCAGCACCGCTGCGTGGGCAGAAACCCTGTAGGAAGCAGGGGCACAAGCAAGTGGGTACATCAGAGTCCTGGTCTTGTGCAAATTACTTGACTTTTCTCTGAGCTGGGATTTCAGGAGGTGACATGACTTGCAGCTGCCCAGGATTTTTAACTTTTTTTTTTCATGAAGGTTTTGTGCCTGATTTCAGGACAGTATCTTGAAAACTTCCTGCCAGCTGATTGAGCAGAGCCAGTGCTGCCATCTGCTTGGGCTAGGAGAGGGAGAGTCACATTACTAGAACAACGGTATTGAAGTTTGAAATGGCTGATGTTGAGTTTGCTACAGGTTTTTATGGGCATTGATTGAAATGTTGGTCTCCAAGGGAAGACCAGAGTACTGCTTGTGTTTAGCAGCCACAGACCAAAACCGAATTGAGAGCCCACAGAAACAAAAGCAGGCCTTCACCTTCGGTGCTGTCTGGAGCTGGCAGTCCTGCTACCTAGCAGGTAAGTTGGGACCTGAAAAATCCCTGGGATCTGCTGTAAAAGCTGCAGTTCCTCTAAGGCAGTTTGTTATGGCAAAGCCATTTTCTGTCCATGCCACTACTTGGCTGCTGGAGGGAACGGGAGCGACTGAGAGGAAGAGTGGGAATACTCACCAAAATCGTTGGTGCAGAGGTTTTCCAGGATCTCCCTGGCAGTGCTGGCCTCCTCAAGCTCGCAGTCCTTGCAGCTGGCTCGAGGCACTGCTGCAACAGAGATTTGGTTATAACACCCTTGTCAGGCTTCACTGGAAAAGGCATAATGAAATTTTGAGATCTGCGAGTGGTGGCTTGCTGTTTCCGAGTGGTGCTTCCTCCCGAGCTGCCCAGGCCCTGGAGAAACAGCTCAGCCTGCCAGGGTGGGAAAATGTTAAGGGGTCCTTTCTGTCGATGGGACAGACACGCTGCTTGTCCTGCTTCGTTTAGGCTTGTGTGTGTTGCTGCATGTTAAAGCAGCAGTGAAAATGCTTAATGAGGATCTAGTTTGGATGAAACAGTAAAGCCACTGGTATGGCCAGACTCCATCCGGTGATGCTGAAATGAGGCGTCTGTTCTCCCCTTAACTGCCCTTGAATCTGCCCCAGTGTTCATCAGTATCTGGGTGTTAGTCTTTCAGTCTCAAAGATCTTTTTTCTCATGTAACTCATGTCTGCAGAGGCTTATGCCGCTTCATGGTGTTTCCTAATGTTTAAAGACAAGGCTTGCAAAACTTTTCTTTTTGCATGTTTTTAAACCCTGGGCACAGCTGAAAGATCAGGGCTGCAGCTCCTTAGCTCCGCTGGAAGCACGTCTCACCGCCTGGAGCCTGCACACCACGAGCTCTCATGCTGTGCCTGAGCATTAGGCTTTTACAGCAATTCCTTCCCCCTGCTCCAAACCCTGCGTGGTCTGATGGCACCCAGGGAGCTAATGAATACAGTAGAGAGGGAAACAAGCTGCAGTCGATGTTACGCTAATTTTCTAGACACAGCGGAGTTCCCAGAACAAAACTAGAATTTAGAAATTATTTTTTTAAAATATAGCTTAAAGCCAGAAATACTAGGAATAGAAAGAAGGCATAGGCCCATCCTTTTGAGCTTTCAGTGTTACAGATGGGAAAACATATGAGAGAAAAAAAACCCCTTACTTCTCCTGCTCGAGGAATTTTCATCCGTGGAGACTGCTGCGATGCACAGTTCATGATCTGCAGGAAACTTGCTGCAGTTCAGGATTTCAGGCCAGGGGTAGCCATAACAAGCCATGACGGGTGCACAGCTTCTCTTGACTGCTTCGCACAGGCTGCGGCAGGGGTAGATGAGCCTGGGGAGGGGATGGGGGTTGCAGCACCTCTGGGCTCCCGGCAGCAGGCTGAGGGTCGAGCCCTGGCACCGCGCTGCTGCTGCTCAGGGCTGTGTTGCACAGTAGCACTAGCAGAGCTGTTCTGGGGTCTTTGATGTCTTTTGAACTTTCATGCCCAGGAAGCAAACAGCGAATTTCTGAGGACAGGAGGGATGAAGCTGTTCGATACAGACTGCTGCCAGAAGCCCTTCCCGCCCCCCCGGGGGATCTTCTCTAGTTGTGCAAAGACTGCTTACCTTTACAGGTGCCTAATTAGATACCCAATTTCCTTTGCAGCTCTGTACTTTGATGGCTGCACCTCGAAACTGAAGATTTCTCTCTGCTGCTGGCACTGTCAGGCTGGAAAGACCCCTGCGTGTTTGGGGCAGGAGCCAGGGGTGGGGGGCTGCAGAAAGGTGGGAGGTGAAGCCAGTGGTGTGAGAGGGGTGGCTGGGGGAGACAGCAGCGGTGCCTGGGGTGGGAGAGCAGGAAAATCCAGAGGAGGGAACATAATATTTCTGCTCCTGCAAGATGAAATGCTCGTGTTTCGCTTTCAGAGGGAAGGTCCCTGCTGGGTAATCCAGTTGCCCCTTGCCGAGAGGGGCAGCCTGGCTTCTTGGGGACTGCGCTGATCACATTGCACGCATTTTCTCTTGGGAGGCAAATGCAGTTGCCTTCTAGGGGAGTGTTACTTGCTACAGCTGAAATAACTTGTAAAAACATCTTACCTGTCCAAGCAGATCGGTGCAAAGAGGGAGCAGAGGAAAATCCTAGCGTCTGGGTGGCACTCCCTGGCCAGCAAGGGCAGCCAGCTGGAAGACTGCTGGATCACTTCTGGCATGGTCTCGTGCTCCAGCAGGTTGGGAATCCTCATCTCAGAGTAGCCGATATCGTAGCACAAGGCCATGCGGTGTGGAATAGGCGTGCAGCTGGAGGATCTCCTCAGGTAGCTTGCCCAGGCTCCTGGAGAGCCCCAGAGCAGCAAGCGCGCCAGGAGACCCAGCAGCCATGGGCCGCCCAACCTTGAGGGGTGCCTGCGGTGGGCTGTGACCATGCTCGGAGCGAGCTGGGTGCGGGTGAACAGGCGCACACCCCAGACTGAGCTGCTCCCGACTCTGGGACGCCTTTTATAGCCTACGAGCCACCTCTCTGTCAATCCATCCTCATTAAGTGCGGCCCTTTCAGAGCCCTCATGGGGAAGACAATGCTCCAATTTTCATTTGCCAGCGGCCCTGATTGTTTGGATTTTAGCAGGGGTTTGGCTTAGATCAGCAGGTGTGGAAATGAGGGCAGTTGGGGAGGGATGAATGACTTGGCCCATGTGTCTTGGGGCTCTTTCAGTGAAGATTGAATCTCTGTTTGACACCAGTGCTCCAACCCATCCCCTTTCTCTTGCTCCAGGATTAGTCATTATTTCATAAACCCCAATGTTTTCCTCTCTTTTGTTTTTTGTGAAAGCAATCAAGTGTTGCTCAAAGTCAATTAGAAGGCATTTGTTTAGCTGGATCTATTGTTGAGCAGGCAGGGAGATAGGATGGTCTCACAGCCAGAAGTTAACCGTTTCGGAGAGCTGAGGGTAGAGAGGAACTAATTTGTAGCTGTGGAGCCAGGGTGTTTGCAGAAGTGATTGGCAGCGCTTAGCTGGAAACCCCCTCACCTTGCAACCTGCATGACAGAGCATGCTTTCCGGTTAATAGAATTTTTACTTCATTACAAAATCCCGTTACTACCGCTGAAGAGCGGGATTGTCCTTCCTCCAGCACGTAATTAAGATTCCAGAAGCCGTCATTATTGTAGCCCGGTTTGGGGAACTGGAAATACGGGGGGTGTTGCTTGCCAGCGCACACGGTTCATTCGGACCTGGTGCCGTGCCATGAGGTTCAAACCAGCCAGCGGAAGCTCCAGCTCTGAAGCATCCTCTGGCACAAGGACCCTGCGCTGCCTGCGGCGGAAATTGTCTCCTCGGAGGGTGTTACGGATACAGCCGGCTGCATTGTGTTGCTGGGGCTTCCCAGGAACATCTCATTTTCTACAGAGCTAGTTCTGGTCTGTACTTAGCAAGAAGCCAACTGCTTATTGACAGTTTGAGCTGATAGGGTTGATTTAAGGTCATGGAAGTAATTAACTTTTTTTTCCCCCCGCCTTGAGGGTTGCTGCTGTAGTGGAGATATAACATGTCCTTGGCGCATACCTGCAGGAGCTCTGGAGGGCTGCAATTTGCAGAGCAGGACCTTGGGCCTAGGAGCACTTAAACCTGTCCTGCTTTGGTGGTTTTTCTTTTCCTTTTCAAAAGTCTCAGCAGCTGATCCCTGCAGAGCTGATCTCTACAAGATCCCTGTAGCAGTGACAGACATCAGCCAGAAGGACCTTCTCAAGCTGTTGGGCCACAGTGCAGCTGTGCTGTGGAACGGGACCTCGCCAGCCCTTTGCAAGTGCACACCCAGTGCACCACACAGCTAGAAATCTCTTGGCTTCATAGTCATCGGTGGATTTCTCTGCATTTAAATTTGCTTGGGATCCTGGTATCGCCTGATTGCTGCTGGTGTGGTGCTGCAAAGGAAAGCTGGTGATACCAGGATGCTGCCTGGGTATGGAGTGTGGCATCTGCCACGTGCAGTGTCTTCCTGTTTAATATTGCATTCAAGACCATTTTTAGTGGGGGATCAAGGGAATGAGTGGCAATAAGTTTGGAAGTTGTCTCCTTGCTGTTTGAATTTCATAGTAGAGCACTGTGCCAGGTTCCCCTGAAAGGCGTTTGGTTTTGTGCAAAGTGCCACCCTCTCCACTTGAGAGCAAGGGAGCCTGAAACCCTGGCCATCGCCACTGCCCACCGTAAAGATTTTTGGCCTCCCTTCCTGTAGAGCATCGGTTCCCAGACTGTGATCCACATGTCACCTTTGAAGTGATAATATGCAGTGATAGGCATGTGTTTGTTCACTCCTTTGTCCATTGTGGTATCTGCAAGAGAGTTTAAGGGCTTGACCCCTAGATCCAAACATTTAGAAACTGCTGCTGTAAAAATACCTGCCTCCAGCAGCTCAGGTGTGTGTTGTATGCTCTTTGAGAGCTCTTCTGGTGGAAGCGTGGATGTGTTTGAATGTCCCAAACTTAGGCAGTTCCTAAATTTCCCACCCCACCTCTTTTTTTTTTTTTTTTTTCTTCCTTCTGAGTGGCCTGCCATCGGTATGGGGTCCCACTGTGGCAGTTCCTCAGTCTCTGTTGCTGCTCATGCTTTTGCTGCAGAAATTCCCGACTTCCTGACGGAGGAGGAGTGCAAGCTCATTGTCCATCTGGCACAGCTGAAGGGGCTGCAGAAGAGCCAGATCCTACCAACGGATGACTATGAGGAAGCCATGGAAATGATAGAAATCAGCCAGATGGACATTTTCAATCTGCTGGACCACAATCAGGATGGGCAGCTGCAGCTCAAAGAGGTAGAGTGCGGGACAGACTGGGGAAGGTTTGCTGTGGGACCCTCTGGCAGGTCCCCCCCTCAGATGGTCACTTGGTTACTCATGTGCTTGGGTAGGGCCAGACCCCAGTATAGACCGATCAGTATTTGCTTAATTTTACATCTCAAGACTTGTGCTGGCCTTCAGCACGGAAGTTTCTGGGGGAACGTGCAGCAGTTGTCATGCTCTTGGGAGGCAGCAGCGGTCCTTGGCAGGAGGAGGTGCGTGTTTTGAATATGCTGGGTAAAATGTTCCTCGTCCTGTGGGTTTCCTCTTGCTGGGTGTCCCGGGGAAGTGAGTTTGTAGCACAGGCACTGCTTTGCGCAGCCTGTGGGGAGCTGGCTGTGCAAATTGACAAGACACCAGCAAAGCCGCCCCTGTTAATGACTCTGGAGGGGGTTAACGAGCACCTTGTGCACAGCTCTTCAGCACCCTTGCCCTGTATGGCAGGGTGCATCACAGCAGGCGCTGGCAGTTCAAGGATGTCCCCTCCCAGGCTCCCGTTTCAGGTGGGGTTGGGGGGTGTGTACTGTCCTGTGGGCAGCAAGCATTGTGGGGTATGGGGAACTGCAGCCCTGACGACCCAGGGCAAGGATCCTTTCTGTGGAAGACAGAGCCTGCTGAGAGCTTTCCAGGATACTGCATCTCTCTGTCCATGTGGAAAGGAAGCATTTTGTTCCAAGCCCTTATCTTGAACAAGTAAAAGCATTCACTTTTATCATCAATAGCTTTACTTTCCCTTCAGGAGAAAGAGCTGTGCCCCCTCCGCCTCAGGACTGGTTAACCAAGTCCCAGCAGTCATTTGCCATGACCTAAACTAGATATAACAGCACTCATCAGCCACACACTGTGTGGCTGCCAGATGATCCTCACTGCAGTCGTCTTTCTGCAGAGATGTGCTGACGCCTGACTGGCTGATGCGCTGCAGAGGAGAGCCTGCCAGGCCTCAAGCAGGGATTCTGTAGGGTTTCACTAGTACAAGAAACCAGTGCTCGGTGTTGATCCATTTATGAATTTCAGGTGTTGACCCACACCCGGCTCGGGAACGGCAGGTGGATGACCCCCGAAAACATCCGGGAGATGTACACTGCTGTCAAGGCTGACCCTGATGGAAATGGTAAGAGCAGCTCCATGGGAATCCCTTCGCCCTCAGCACGCTGGATGCCTCGCGCAGCCATGTGGGGCAGAGCACGAGCAGTGTCCCTGCCCAGGCCTGTTTCTCTTGCTGTATTCTTCAGAGGAAAATAACACTGCTTTAGAGACCTTTGCAGAACAGTAAAATCAGTGTAAACCTCTCATCGCAGCACTCCTGCCCCTTCATCACCAGTCTAGCAGCAGACTAGTTCCACTGCCTGGGCTTGCATCTTGCAGAAGCAGGACCAGAACACAACTCTGTGCTCCCTCTCTCATCAGACCTGCCTTGGTTCCTGCCCCACTATAACAGGACCTTCAGGGTGCGCTTCTGCTTCCGTGGTCTGAGACCCCGCTCTGGCTCTGACTACGTAGCTCTTGTCACCTGTGCTTCAGGGTTTAAGATGCACCCTCCGCTCCCGACCCTGTTTTCAGGGAGACTTCTGCAGCAGGCTGGGAGCCCTGCGTCACTGGAAGGGGATGGGCAGAATAAGTGGAAGTGAGGGTGGTCTTGTTGGTCAGCCTTGTTGCTGATCCCCCACTGCCGCTGCAAACTCTCTGTATTCCATGAAGCTACTTCTGCCCCTCCTGCTCCTGCTCTCCCAAGGGCTCCTGCTCTCCCAAGGGCTCCTGCTCTCCCAAGGGCTCCTGCTGGTCCGGACGTGCACTCTAACCTCTGCTGCTCTAATTAGAGTGGCCTCAATTAAGCAGCTCTCCGTTTCCTAATCAAATTAAGTGAACGCACAGGCTCTGCACGCTGTCTTCCAGTGACCTGGCATTGAGAGCTGCCCAGGAGGAGCTGGTTTGGAGTTGAAGCGGTACCCGTGTGAATGCCTGAGTATCCGGAGGGCACCCGATGCCCTGCTGCTCGGGGCTGGTGGCATTCTTGGCAGGGGCAGGAGCGTATGACTGAGTCCTTCGTGGCTTTTCCACTCTTCCGGACATTAACAAATGAAAGGTCTTGTTAAAGTGCTCTTGGCAGGACCTTGCTTCCAGAGAGCTGCTTCCCGCTGCTGTTAGATTGGTACGTGACACCGAGAGACCAGGTCACAACCTGGATGTGGCACTGTGTCCTCAAAGAGCACATGGAGTAAGGGGAAGTGGGGACAGGGAGACACTAGAAATAATAACGGTGTGGATAATTTGATCACGACCACTGGCACCTGAGGAACTGTCCCAGGCTGACCCGGGTGGCTGGTCCTTCCTCCTGCCGGAGGGTGCTGTGTGCCCAGGGAGCAGAGCTGGCACCACAGCAGCACTGGGTTTGCTGCCTGAGTGAGCTTCACTCGCAGCCCACAATGCAGGCTGGCTGCCGGGCAGCACACTGCAGCGTTCCACACGCTCTGGTCCCAGGGACGTGATCCCCAGTGCGGGGCTTCCCTTCTTCAGAAAGGGGAAACAACAAATGTGAGGATTTTTCTGGAGCCGACAAAGGCAAAAGGCCACCCCTTGCTGAGTCCAGTTGAGTGCAAACAAAAAATACCTGTGTTAGTAGAAACCACTTTTTACTTCTCACTTTTCTGTTATTTCTACTTATGCAAGATCATACTCTGTTGTATTTCTTGCTCATGCTTTGCAATTACAGAAATGCAGAAGAATGTACCACTTGTTTTGGGTTTGGCTTTTTTTAAATTACCATGCAAAGTCTTGTAGAAAATGCAGTCTGAGGTGTCCCACTCTGCTCTTAAAACATGCCTATTTAAATATCTAAGTAACAAGCCCCAAGGCGTCAGGTGGCACAGGCTTTTTAGCTGTGGCATTGCATATGTTAGAACTGTAGTGGCTATTTTTCTCTTTTGGTGGGTTGGTTTGTGTGTTTTAGTTGCTTAAGGTTCAAAATGGTATTTTGCCTGTCCCAGTTCTGACCCTGCACGGCAGCTAACAGTTTGCTTTTGCAGGTTGCTGTATGCCCTCTACTCTGCTAAAAGCGAGAGCTAGCTGGGGCCCGTAATCCCGCACATACAGGGTGCAGCCTGTGGTGGGCACAGTGGTGGACCCTGAACGGGGTTTGTTTGAGGAAGGCAATTTCTGCAGTGCCCTCAGCTGGTGATTTCTCCGAGCACAGGATGCCAAGAACTATTACCTGTGCCAGAGTCAGCCGGCTTTTCCTCTCTTCCCCTAGGTGTGCTGAGTTTGGAGGAGTTCAAACAACTGAATATCCGTGATTTCCACAAGTACATGGGAAGCCAGAAAGTGAAGATGAGTGACTTGGTGCGCAACAGCCAGCACACCTGGCTGTACCAGGGTGAGGGGGCACACCAGGTCATGAGAGCCATACGGCAAAGGTAAGGGCCAGGCAGCTGAGGGGCAGTTGGGTTTGTGTAGGCGCGAGGACCACCTGGGCTGGGAGAGGCAGTGGCAGACTTGCTAATATTCACACTTCCTAATTGCGTGAAAGTCTTTGGAGTATAAAGAGCAATGAACACAGACATGAAATGGGGAGAGGAGGTTTTCATTAGAACAGGAATTTGTATTGTCCCGTGGAAAAGGAAAAAGAAAAATCAAACCTTTCAGCATCTCCATTCACTTTTGGGAACAGCCTTATAAAACCAAGAAGACTTGGCATTATATGAAATAATTCATTCTAATTAGTAAATGAGCTTACTGGGAGAAACTGCCCATTTCCAATGCTGTCTGGGTGCCAGCAGTTACTGTCATTTGCTTTAGTTACTCATGCATTTCACTGAAATCTGTCTTAGCTGTTCAGAGCTGACTTCTTAACAAGCACGACTTCACCTCAAGTAAGCCAAGTTAGTTTAATCCTCTGAGCCCACGTATCGCAGGGCAGCTCATGGCAGATGGGAGAACCTCTTGCCCCTCCCTTCGTCTCAGATTTGGTACTGGGAAGTGTTGAAACCCAGCATGCAGGCCAAATCGTTTAGCCGTGGTGAGTTTCAGATAACTGGCTGGAGACTCTCTTGTTCTTGTGGCGCTGGTCCTCGCCCAGAACATGGGTGGGTAAAATTTGTCCCGAGGCTTGAAAATGGCTGTTGGCCACTCCTTTTCTTCAGTGCATTCCAGCAGGAGAATGGGGTTGCATATTGCCTTGATTAGAGCAGGCTCTGGCTGCCACCTTCTCTGTGCCAGCTAGCCAGCGCACACAGGCCTTGGCATACTGCTTTTACGCTCTTCAGTTGGCCGCTGTTAGAAGGATGCGAAGACATAGCACTGAAGGAGGCTCTTAGTCCTCCCTGGAACCATGCGGTGCCTGGAGGGGCTTTGCCATCCTGCCTGGGTGTCGCGTTCCCCTTGCACCTGCCCCAAGGGCTTCACCGGTCTGGATTCTCAGAGCTCTGAGTGTTCTTTGGCAGGTCTCGAGACGTACCTGCTTGCCTTGGGGATGATCTCAGATGTAGCAGCGGAAAAATCCCAGAGCAGGAGGGCTCCGGTCTCCTTGATCACTTCCAGTGCCCCTCTGCCCTGGGGGGAGGCTGCTGAAAAGGCAACAGGGAAAGGTGAGTTAGGTGACAAGAATATTCCTAGAGCTAGTCTCTCGTTCACTCTCAGCAGGGGCCCTGTGCTTTGCTAACTGTCCCCGAGGTCTGTAGGTGGTGTGCAGGAGTCCAGAGAAGCGATGAGATGGCACATGGAAGGCTCCAGGGACACACACAGAAGGGATCTTGCTGAGCAAGTGAAGTCTTCCTGAGAGCAGTCCTGCTGGAGATGCACCCTTTGGTTTTGGGGTTTTGTTACTAACCTTGACAAGGACTTTCTGAACTGATGCTGATGGTCCAACGGATCTGTAGGGACCTAGTTATCTCTTGGCATGCTTGCTGCAGCCCATCCGCCTCTCTGGTCTCTTGGGGAAGGGGGTTATCTTTCTCTGGATTTATTCGTTGCTTGGGAGTAGTGGCTGACTGGGGTGATGGTGCTTTCCCCTCACCTGCTCTTAACTCTTCCCCAGGGTAATGCGCCTGACTCGCTTGCCCCCCGAGATTGTGGAGCACAGCGAGCCCCTCCAGGTTGTGCGGTACGACCAGGGAGGGCACTACCACGCCCACATGGACAGTGGCCCCGTCTTCCCCGAGACTGCCTGCAGCCACACGAAGCTGGTCGCCAATGAAAGCGCTCCCTTTGAGACCTCCTGCCGGTAAGGTCTGCCTTGGCACAACGTGGAACGCGTTAGAGAAGAGGTGTGGAGAGCCGTTTCGCCTCACCTGGTGTGGGACGTGGTGCTCAGGTTGCGGGCTTGCAAACCAGCTCTGGAGATCGCTGGCATGAAGGGGTTTGAAGGGGGAGGTGGGTGAATCCTGTGGGTCCACGCGAGGAGGGCAGAGTGGCTCTGCAATGCTGCTGGGCCATCCCCACCAGAGGCTAGAAACGCACCGTCACCGTTGCGGGTAGGCATTTTCCTTGTCCTCATCTTGTCCTCGGAGAGAAGCTGACGGTGCAAATCGCGTATCTTGTGATGACTTGGAGGAACTGCTGTACGTATGGTGGAGGGGCAGGGTACGGACAGCCCCTGTGTGTCTCCTCCTGTTCCAGTTGTGTCCCCTGACAGCCACTCTCTCTTCCAGGTATGTGACGGTGCTGTTCTACCTGAACAATGTGACTGGGGGAGGCGAAACGGTCTTTCCTATAGCTGATAACAGGACGTATGAAGAGATGGTAAATGAATCTCTCCTACATGTTACCCCCTGGAGATTTTGAGTCCCTGTTTGAATGTCTTTATTTAGTGTGGCTGCAGAAGGGGTCCGGTGCATGAGGTTGGTGGACGTTAGCCTCCGTAGCTAGAGCGTGGGGAAGCTGTGCTCTGCTTAGTTTTCTCCCTCAGAGGCCAAGGGCAGAGGCACAGGGCTTTGACAGCTGCAGCTATCCCTGCTCAGAGGTGCGAGGGGCTGTCTGTTGGCCTTGCTGCCATAACACGGGTCCTGCTCGCTTCTGTCTGGGCAGGTTTCCTCAGACTAAGCCTTGGCAGGTATGTTGTGCTCCTGTCAGGCAGTGTGTTAAGGAATGGGCGGCTGCTCAGAAACAGGTTATGGACCTCCAGGGGACTGAAACTGGCTCTTCCGGGTGGGTTGTGAAAGCCCTGTCCTGCCCAGTGTCAGCCTTGAGCGCTGTCCCTGTGAGGCGTTCAGGCAAAGGGCAGGATGACAGCTGGCAGCAGAGGCAGCCCAGCGCGTGCGCTCCGTTCCAGCCCTGTTTGTCACACCTTCTCTGTGGTTTCTTGCCAGTCTTTGATCCAGAACGACGTTGACCTGCGAGATACTCGGAAAAACTGTGACAAGGGCAATTTGCGAGTGAAGCCTCAGCAAGGCACTGCTGTCTTCTGGTACAACTACCTGTCAGACGGAGAAGGTACGGGCTCGTTTCAAGACTTGGCTTTCGGGAGGGGTAGGACTGCAGGAGGTGACAACCGTTGTCTTCTTGCGGCAGCTGGGAGCTCAGAAGAAAGCCAAGGGTGGTAGCTGCTTGCTAGTGGGAACTGTAGAGTCTACTTGTCACCAGCTGGGTAGGAGCTTCCTGACTCTGAAAGGCCTTTGTTTACAGGCAGTAGGTCAGTGGCTCCTGATGTCTTTGGGGGACGGGACTAGCTAGCAAACAAAGACCTTGGCTGCACTAGCCATCGCCAGCTGCCTCCCATCCCCGCTGTGCGAGCTGAAACTCCTGCTGGAACTTGGTCTGCAATTCAGAATGTTTCACTGATGTGGTGTTGCCCAAAGGGGTGGGGAGGGGAGGTAGACAAAGGCACGACCATCAGCTCTGCAGCACAGGGAGGCATGGTCCACCCTGTGCAAGGCTCTGCCGTGCTTGAGGCCAACTCCTGCTTTATAGCTCAGCCGCAGCCTGATGATATGTGTCCTTGGGGCTGTTTTTTCTCACGAAGCGCAGCGTGGCTTTCCCTGACAGCTAAGCTGGAGGATTGACATGAATCTTCCAGGCTGCTGGTGAGTATGACTCCAGAGCGTTTTGATGGCAGATTCTGAGCAGCGGTGGGAGGAATGAGTGTATAGCCTCCCAGCTCCCCTGGGAGCAGCCCGTGTTTCCATCGCTAGAAAATCCACAGAGGAGGTGACAAGACCAGCGTTTGGTCTGTACAATGATAGTAGACGATCGCTCTCCTGTAAGAAGAGCCCTGTTGTGTTTTTATGAGCAAATTTTTCCTAAATGGAAGGTGGCTGCTCATGCAAGTCTGCCACAGGAAAACCATGGGACCTCTGTAAAGAGAGGATCACTTACAACCGCTGAAATGCAATCTCTAATGTGGCCGTGAGCCTCTGACTTCAACACGCCTTCTAGCGGCAGCACCCATCTCTTCCGTGCCAGCCTCCCCTTTTGGGAAGAGGTGAGAAAAACAGCAGCTGTGATGCAGAATGCGAGAGCCCCTTGTGCCGAGTGGGGACAGGGAGGCAACGAGCATTTTGCACTCGAGGAGCCTGCCCTGGTGAACTCCTTGTAGGTGCTTGGGTTGGGGTAGCACTAAGATGGAGGGGTGCCAGGAGGAGCCAACTCCTGTTAACGTGTATCTGAGCCAAAATGCAAGCAGGCGCTGTAGGCAGGAGAGCTGCTGTCAGCGTTCACTAGGCTGCGCCTCCCTGTGCGGCTCCCGCTGTGCCTGCCCGTGCTGCAGCGCTCCTCGCCGCCTCCTAACAGGGCTTTGCTCCGCAGGCTGGGTGGGGGAACTGGACGACTTCGCCCTGCACGGGGGCTGCCTGGTCACCCAAGGCACCAAGTGGATTGCCAACAACTGGATCAACGTGGACCCCAACCGCCGGCGGCAGCTGCAGTTCCAGCAGGAGATGGAGCGCTACGCGGGGGCCGGGGCCGGGGCCGGGGCCGGGGCCGGGGCCGGAGCCCCGGGCGAGTGGACAGTGGATAAGGCCTACAGCGGGGTGCACCTGGAGCTGTAGGGGCGGAGGTTGGCGGGGGGGGGGTGCGGCCGC
>JAVKLA010000036.1:13889117-13904097 GCA_034782735.1 Sagittarius serpentarius | reverse complement strand
CCAGCGGACGCGGGTGACGGTGCTGGAGCCGGAGTCCCCCAACATCATGGTCATCGAGGGCTACACCAGCCGCGGCTTCACCGTCAGCGGGGACGTGGTGGTGGGGCCCTGCGCCATCCTGCCCCGCGCCATCCTCCAGTGGAACGTGAGTGCCCGGCGGCGGGGCTGGGGGTGCTCGGCCCCGGGGCCGGGGGGCCTGGGGGTGTGTGTGTGTGTTCCTGCCCCGCTCAGTGCCCTCCGTGTCCCCGCAGGTTGGCTCCTACCGGGACATCTCGCATGAGAGCCTGTCGCTGTTCCGGCTGCTGGAGCCCCAGATAGGTACGTGGGGCGGCCGGGGCCCTGCGCTCTCACGGCCGGACCGAGCTGGCTCCTGGGCTCTGCCCCAGCCCACCCCGCAGCGCCCCGCCAGCGCTTTGGGGCAAGGAGCTGCTCCCTGGCATCCTTCTGCTCTGCAGCAGCGGCCGGGGTGCTGCAGCGGGGCAGGAGGGCTGCAGCGGGGCCGGAGGAGCACAACAGGGCAGGATTCCCCCCGGTTTGGGCAGCTGTGGGGGCAGGTCTTGGTCCCTGCAGGGGGGGCAGGTCTGGGCCGAGGCAGCCCGAGTGCGGCCCTGCCCACCCTTGGCTGCCATCGTGTCCTGGTTGCAGAGATCCTGGTGCTGGGCACAGGAGACAGGGTGGAGCGGCTCCACCCCGCCATGCTGAAGCAGATGCGGGAGTGCGGGATCGCCGTGGAGGTGCAGGACACGGTGAGGAGGGGTGTGCAGAGGGGTGTGCGCAGGCAGCGCCCCAGTGAAGGGGGAGGGGGTGGCACTGGGAGCCCCCCCTCCGCTGTACACCAGGGCTCTGCCTGCCCAGGGGTGGGCAGGAGGGAGGGTGTTGTGTGCCCCATGGGGAAGGGCTGCGTATCCTACTGGAGGACTGGAGCTTCACTTTCTCCCTTTTCTATTTCACAGCCAAACGCGTGTGCAACCTTCAACTTCCTAACGAGTGAAAAGCGCATGACGGCTGCTGGCCTCATCCCTCCGCGGGGCACCTACATGGGGATGTAGGCGCTGCCGGCCACGGCCGTGGGCTGAGCAGCTTTTCCCTTGCCTGCCTGAAGCCCCCTTGTGTCACCGCTCACGCTGGGGAAATGCTTTGGACTAAACTGTCGGAGCTGCTGGCTGGGTGGTGGCTCTGCACACAGGAGGGGGTTGTGAAATGCGTGGGCTCAGCTCTGCCCTCAAGTCCCTGGCGTCTCGGCCTCCTTGCCCAGTCCGGGCTGGGGGCTGCAGGGCATGGCACGGGCGTGAGCATTGCTGGCAGCACCTCACCCACAGCCCTGCTGTTCTGCTGAGGCGGTGCCGGGCGCCTTGGTGGCAAAAAGCCGTTGCCCCAGGGCAGGGGCGGAGGCTGGTGGGGTGAGCTGCACAGCCGACCCCGGGCACAACTGGGGCTCCACAAGGAAAATACATGTAAATTGGAAGTACGAAGCCATAGCTTGGTGGTTAATGCACAGCAGAGCGAGGCTGTAATGCACCAACAGTGCGTGTGCTCGCTGCCCCTGCGGAGCTGGCCAGGCGGTGGGGAGGGTGCTGTGGCTGCTCCCTGGGCAGCGTGCATGGTGCTGGGGTGGGGGGTGCGTGCTACCTGCCAGCAGCTCCCTGAGCGCGGCCAGCACCACAACTGGTGTGTCCCAGCTGGTTTTGTACCACCCTGCAGCGCCGCTGTCCCTTGTGAAGCCTCGAGCTGCAGTCGGTCCCTGGGTGCTGCACCCTGTCTCCCTGCAGGCTCAGCTCAAGCAGGGAACAGGGAGAGGGTCACTGTCCTGTCATTTTCTACCCGCCACCCACCTTGCCCTGGCTCATGGTCATGGATGCCCCCCCTGGGGCTGGGGTACATGTACCTGATCACAGCCCCATGCCCCCAACCGTTGCCACCTGCGCAGGCCCAAGGGGGTGGGGGGGTGCGGCTACAGTCCCCAGCCCTGAGTCAGGCAGTGGAGTAGCTTTGCTTAACGAGTCAGCTGCATTAATGAATGTTTGACACTGACCTGCTTATGTTGTAATCCAAGGCTCTGGTTTCAGCATGCGTAAATCTAATTTGACACCACTGTGCTGCAGAGTGGTAGGTTTTTTTTTTCCTTCAGTAAACAATGTTAGAGACAGAAAACACTGATGGTAAACACGCGCTTTTCGGCAGGAGTCATGTTTGCATGTGTTGGGACACACACACAGACATACACACACACACGGCTGACACAGGTGTAAAATACCTTTGTCACCTGGTGTTACAAGCACAGGTAACCCAGCCAAGCCAGGGAGGTTTGCACTGGTCAGGAGCGCAACCACCAGCTCCTTTCTAAGCCTGTGCCCTTCCAAGTTCATTGTCCACACACCTTTTGGCAAACAAACTGTAGATGAAGGCTGGGCAAGTGACCTAGCACCTGCACCAACCAGCCCATGGGGGTGCAGCTGCTGGCGCTGGGGGAGGTGGGGACAGCATGGGATGTTTAGGGGAAGAAACAAAGGGAAGGAGAAAGGCAGATGGATGAGGACTAAGCATGGGAAAATACAGGCCCAAGCGCCCGGGGTGTGAAGCAGCTACAGCGCAGAGCGTCTGGCTGGGTGTGCTCATACATACACAAGCACCTACACACCCTTGCAGCAGCTGGTCCTGCAGGGGCCTGGCTGCTGCTGGGTTTGGCAGCTCCTAGTAGTAGCTAACGGCTCTGTAAAATCCATTTGCTTTCTGGCCCAGCAGCCACTTGTTTTCTGCTCTGACAAAGTTTTTTTTTAAATGCCCCATGCTGACTTATCCACTCAGCTCTGTCTTGGGGCTGTCCCCTCCCTGCTCCCCCTCACACGCACAGAGTGTCCCTTCTGGAGCCATCAGCTGCTCCTGAGAAGGTGGAGGAAGCAGAGAGAGCCAAGGAAGGAGAAAAAAAGGCAGTACAGAAGGAAGAGGGACTCCGGGCTGACACCAATGGCCCATCTTTTCCTCTTTTATTGTAAAACACGGCCAACGCGTGCAAGGCTCCAGGTGCCAGCCCAGGATATCTACTTCTGGGTGGCAGATGAGCCCTCCTGGGTGGTGATAAAGCAGCCAAGGGACACGGGGAGCTCCAGGCAGCCCACAGAGTAATGGCACTTCTGCAGCAAGAGCAGCTCCCGCACAGGGTGGCGCAGGGCTGAGTGGCACGATGACAGATACAGACAGACCTCCTTCAGAAGAGGCGCTTCTCATACCTGTGACAGGAGCAGCAAACCAGAGAGCCCTTTTACTGACCCACCTCACCCAGGGCAAGGACCAAAAGCGCAGTTAGGAATGGCTCCTGCCCTGCCAGCCCACGGTGGGCAACAGCCCCAGCACAGTGGCACCGAGCAGCTCGTCTGCCTGTGCCCTGCTGCGAGAGGAGTGCTGGCCCATGCCAGATGACAGGCCGCAGCTCAGCCCAGCCGCACAGTGGCAGGTGAAGCCAGCAGCATGCCAAGCCAGCGGCATGGCAGCTGAGGCACAGGACGGCTGCGCTTAACTCTCCCCGACACCCGCCCCAGGGAGACAGGGGTCCTGCCAGAAGCACTTACGAGTGGAGGCCATGCACCCCTCCTTCCACCTGGGCAGACGTCGTCCTCTTCTCAAACTTCAGCTCTCCCGAGTACATCATGGCTCTGAGGGGGAAGGACAGCCGTCACAAGGCAGCCAGAGTCCAGGGAAGACAGTGCTCTGGCACATGTTCAGCTGGAGCAGCTGGAACAAGGGACACTGGTTCCTCCAGCTGCGGCCAGAATGGTCTTTGCTGTGCTCCTAAGAGCCAGGCAGAGTAAGGTAACCCCAACATTACAAGCCCAGCCAGCTGAATATGCCACAAGAGACCACGCTCCTGCATCTCTGGGGCTGGCAAATCTATGACGCAGTGCCCACTGGAGATGGGGGAAGAGAGCTACAATGAGGTCAGACCACACAGGACATGGTGCAGCTTGGGTACAGCTTGCCCAGGGACCCCAAATGGCAGCGCTGTGACCTAACCAGAGCACAAACGAGGGGAAGCACTCACCGGACTTGGGTCAAGCTCTTGGCACCAATGTCCTGGCAGGAATGCTGGATCCCAGCAATCAGGTACGGAATGAACTTGTGGATAGAGCCCTTGTCCTGCACTGCGCCAGAGACCCCCTGGGCCACTTTGATTTTGTCTGTCTCACTGCATGGGAGCACAAATCAAGAGAGTTCGTGAAGCAAAGAAGCCCGAAAAGCTTGATCTGCTGCCCCAAAGCATCATCTCTTACCTGAAATACCGGTTCTGGCTGCCCAAGTTCTTGTCCATGGCATCTAGTGAGCCCATGCCACGGTATTTCTTCAGCCTGATTCCATCCGAGAAGAAGTACTCGCCTGGGGCCTCCGTGGTGGCAGCCAGGAGAGAGCCCATCATCACTAGCACAGGAGAGCACCAAGAACAGCATGTCAGCAGCAGGAAGGCTGTGACCACAAAACCCTCAGGGTCCCTGGGCACAGCACTGTGCTGGGCACCCCCTCCCGCCACCGTGCCCCCACCCACCTGCAGGTATATGCCCTCGCACCCAGAATCCGACACCATATGGAAACCCTTCTTAGGAGACTCCCTACAAGGTGCACGACCCAGCGGCCCGATGCGCTGCTCACCTGTGGAGGCCCCGAGCGCGAGGGCCTTTGCGATGTGCCCAACCGTCTGGATCCCTCCGTCTGCAATCACGGGGACGCCAAATCTCCTGGCATATTCGGACACCTTGTACACCGCCGTGGCCTGGGGGCGGCCGCATGCCAGCACTGCGGGCAGGGAGAGAGCAGAGAAAGGGTCAGCTCCCACGAAGCAGCGCATTCCCTCCCCAGCAGGCCCTTTAGGCTTCCAGCACACACATGCTCCAGCACTCGGGAACACACAAATCCCTGGATGCTCCTTCCCTAGGCCGAGTTGCAAGAGAAGCGGATGCCCAGGAGATACCTGCTAGGACATCCTCATGGCCCCTGACTCCAAAAAACTGTGGGTGACCTTGGGACTGGGGTCTTTGACCGAATGCCTGGGATCAGCCAAGACTCGTGGCCCATCCTGGTGCACAGCAGATGCGTGGGGGGGAGGAGCTTGGGAAGGAAGAGGAGCAGACTCCAAAAGACCCTCTCCAGAGCATCCCTGGCACGCAGCCATGTCCCACCGCTCGCTCCCTCCTACTGGTGCCAGACCCCTTCTCCGTACACCCAGCAGCTGTATGATGTACTTCTTGCATGGAAAGGCAGGTGGCTGGGAGAGAGCTGGTATCTATATATATATTTATATATATATACACATATAGATCTGCACACACACAAACACACATGCAGCAGTGGAAAAGGAAACGGGCAGGATGATTTGATGGCTTACAGGAAATAATTTATGTTCCTGCCCTGCAATGTAGCAAGGATTCTGTCAAGTTTAGCTGCCCCATGGGAAGGGAGTTACGAGCTTTGGATTTACCTGCTCTTCGCAGGCGGTAGCAGCTAGAGGCTTCCCATTGTGCGAGGGAAAACCAGCACAGGACACGTCTTCCAACACATCTGTCAGCCACAGGCATGCAAGTACGCCGAGATAAGCTTCTCTCAGGGAGACATCCCTTCCCCACAATTAACTGGAAGCCTTTTCTCCAGTCACAGTTAGTCCGATACACTGGGTAAGATTATGGCCATGCAGGATTAGTACTTCGGAGTGTGAACTCCAGGTGTGGTTTAGCCTGCCTGGCAGCAGCACTGGCAGCACGCATCCCTGGCAGAGGTTTGCTGAGGCCGGGAGTCTGCAGTTGCTCCGTTCCCAGTGCTCAGCAGCAGCTGCTGAGAAAGGAAAGCCAGACTCCAGGCTGAGATCATGATAGAACTGATTTTAATCGAACAAAACTTGGCGTTAAGCTAGGGCTCAGCCAGCCAGGGACAGTCTGCCAGCTATAACATGAATGCTGTTAGTCTTAAAGAGATGGTCTCGCTCAGTACCGTGCTGCTAAAGGCCAAGTTGCAGGTGCAAAATGCTGCAAGGGAAGAGTTCTGTGGAGAGAAGCACCTGATTTTGGAGGGCCTAAGGTCCAGAGTCTATGGGATTGTGCCCTAGACAGTGCAGGGCCTGCAGAAACCTCACAAGAGCAATTGCAGAGACCAGCCCTTTAAGGAACAGCTTGGCTTAGGGCCCCTGGGAGCATCGCACCATTCTGAATGTCCCAGTGCCCAGCGCCACAGCTTCAGAGCGCAGGCTTCCAAAGCAGGGTTCAGAGCACACACACACCGAGTGGTCTGGGTGAGGGTTTGTCTTTTTTAGCGTATCTGCAAAGGGTGACCCTACAAGATCATCTGCTAGACAAAACTTTCCGGGATCTTCAACAGAAACGTCTTTCCCCTTGGGATGCATCAAAACTAGGAGACAGGGCAAAACCCAAGGCTCGCCTCAAGTGGCTGCTTGATCCGGTAGCATCAGAGAAGTACAGAGCAGACAACGCCGCACCCTGTGCTGGGCAGGGGGAGAGCTCTTTCTCTCCACCGGCATCAGTGGGGAAAGACGTGGTTCTGGTACGCAGCTGCCAAGGTGGCTGTAGGCAGTTAAGTCCCTCTGCAGCGCCAGGGGAGCTAGCTTCAAGTGAAGCTTAGCCAGTGTACAACTCCCCCACAACTGGGGCCAGATTTAGAGCAGGATCAAGGACTGACTGCTCAGTGATCACCTCCCAGCACTGGATCAGCAGGGACATGCCTGGCTAGATATCCAGAAGAGGCAGTCAGAAAGCCCAGTCAGGCTCCTAACTGGATTTTGGAGTGGAGGGTGGACAGGCCTGACCGCCCTCAGGTTTGACAGTTCAGACCCTGCTTTAGGAATTCAGAAAGGCTTCTCAGCTTCCATTTCAGATTCAAAACCAGTATCCAAAGCCACAAAACCCCAAGTGCATCTACAGCTAAATTATTCTCAAACAAGCAGTAGGGCCATGTGCAGCCAAATCAGGGTCCTGCTTCAAGACACGTAATTAGGGTTGGGAACAGGGCAAGTGACTTACTATAGGTGCCCGTGACAGTAGAAGGGCATTTGGGGCTGTGGGACTTTAGGTCTGGAGGGATCTTTGGAGCAGCTAAACAAAAACAAACACACACATTTTAGAGACAGAAGAACAGCAGCAGAACAAAGGACCCCAGCAGTGACCTGCTACTAGGCAGAGCATATGGTGTGGGACAGAGCTGACCTTGCAAACCCTTCCTAGCCCCAGCCAAGATCCAAGCCAGCCAGGCCCGGCTGTGCACAGCGCATGCTTGCCCTACCCCAGCAGCCATCCAGAGAGGTGACCCCCCTAACCCACAGGGCCAGAGTTCTCGCCCTAAAAGGGACAAAAACCTGGGGAGCTGCGGTTAACAGTTTTGCAACCACGTCTCCTGTGAAGCACCACGTTCTGCCTCTGCTCTGTTCCTTCCCCAAAAAAAGCACCCAACCCCACCTCCCACAGCAGCCAGGAGAGGCACCCTCTGGAGACAAGTTGCCCTGCCGCAGAACAGAGCATGCCTCAGTGCATCCTCTAATTCAGAGCCAGAGGATGACACGTGCGTCCTGGTTCCGCTCTGGCTATGGAAGCACCAGACCAAGGACACCACAACCTCCCTAGAAAGGTCACCCGAGACAGACTGCCCCGACTGGGAAACCCCCCGCAGCCAGCGCTCCCATGGCAGGCAAAGCAGGAACGCAGCCCAGGTCCAGGGCTGCTCGAAGGCTCCATGCTGGAATCAGCAAAGCTAATGCAGTACCTTCAGCCATCAGCTATGCTCTTGCTGCCTCCTGTGGCAAGGACCAAGGAGCAAAGCAGAGAGGGGCTGTGTTCATGAGCTGCAGCGCCTTGCACCACCTCTCCGCACCTCACTTGCCAGGTTCAACACAGCAGGACTGAGCCTGTCCTCAAGGCAGCCTTTCTCCAGGCCCTGCGGACACCCCTCTCCACCTTTCAGCTAAGGGTGACACGGCCTCTGCCCCCTACAAGCTCTGCCTAACTGCAGAGACAATGGCCAGAAATCCCATTTGGGCCTGGAAACTGCAGGAAGGCATCAAGCCCAGCAGACCAATACTCAAGCATCACGCACACTGCTGCCAGGGAGAAAGGGAGCGCAGACAGCCCAGTGCACTTCACTCGTCAGCACTGGGGACCCAGTAAGCCCCTCTCTCTGCAGAGCTGCCCGCCAGCCCCATCCCACACCGAGCCAGCGGCTCCTCTCGGGCAAAACCACACGTGCTCTACTCAGTCTCAGTCAGTACTGGGAAATGCCTTTGCTGCTGCTGCCACCCCAAAGGTTTGACCCAGGTGATGAGAACATCCTGGACGAAGCGGGTGAAAGAAAGCTTGCTGTTGGACACTGCCCTTACAACGGGAGAAGTCCATCCCGGCTATGCTGCTTTTCAGCAGGGAATCTCTATTAAACAGATGTCTTCAGCCTATTTAGGAGATGGCTGATCTCTCTCACCTTCCTGTGTGATGCAGATGGAGCCACTGCCCATCCCGACTCTCAGGGCATCAACCCCTGCGTCAATGAGGTTCTTGGCCTGAGCAGCGGTCACAACTGTGGGGAGCAGAAACTGGTTTGAAGAGAGACAAGCAGATTTGCACGTGACATTGCTCTGCCCTGGTGCCTCCCCTGTGGCTGCGAACATCCCCTACCCAGGGCCAGAGCCAGGCCTGGCTGTCCACTGCTACCAGGCCTATCTGCAAAAGCAGCTGTGAGTTTCTGTCCCAGCTGTCCCCAGCGGGTGAGATGACAGCAGCCCTCTAGGCTACTCTGCAACATGCTTACACCCAAAGGCTGAGGTAGCAGAGGTCACCGCAGGGTGTCAAGCACTCTTTGGGCCACACCAGGTAGGGAGGGCAGAGCACAGGCTAACAGCAACACCAGTAACACACCAGCCAGGTAAAGACAAGGACTGCTGAACTCTGCTGTCAAGAGGCAGGGAAAATTTCCATTAGATTTCCACATTAAGCAATATTCGTTATTATTGTCCGAAATTTTAAACCGGCGTGTAAAAGAAGCTAATGCATAACAGGCTACAGAGGACTGTAGCACACTGTGCTGCAGAACAAAGGTTTCAAAATATTTGCAGCTGTGGCAGCAGCAGGGTACTGTCCTGTGTCTGCAGAGTGGTCTTGCTCTGTTCCACAAGCTAGAGGAAACCATTTTAAGTTCACAGACATTTACCAAGACGACCGTTTCATTCATGTCCCTGCAGCTCCCTCTACATCTAAGAAACAAACATAATTTAAAGACAAGAACAGTCTTCAACACATGCCTACCGTTTCCTCCAATAACTTGTAGGTTGGGATATTTCTCCTTAATATATTTTATCATATTGATCTGGAAGATGGAGTTCCCCTGAGAGGAATCCTGCAACAGAAAGAAAACCAATTTCAACCACAATTTCTGCAAAAGATTACAAATACAGCTCCGGAAGAGCCTCACATCTCGCTCTGCTTGCTGGGGTCTCTGCTAAGCAGCCAAGATGACTCCCCAAACTGAGCACAGAACCAGAGGAAAAGCTGCTGCCAAGACAGTAACATACCTTCCCTGTGCAAGGCAGTTTATCGTAAAGACTTCAGTAATATCCTTCATGTTTAAATCCTGGGACTTCTACAGTAGGCAACAAGCAGCACATCTGGCTGGGGGCAAGAACCGTCTGGCTCTACCACCAGGACATGGTCAGCCCCATCTCAAATTACAGGTAAAATGGTAAATGTTCCTTGTGAAACCCAGAAGGGCTGGGGGGGGATGCACCTCTCCCTGCTGCACAGATGTCGACCACCGAGCGCTCAGGCCCTGCCAACCTCCATGACCCGGGCAACTCGCAGTGTCTGTTAAACATTTCCAGCTGCAACGCTGCTCAGCCGTGCCCTCGGAGCACAGTGGACTCGCAAGCTAACAATCGATGAGAAAACAATGTGCAAATACAGGCACTGATGGCTCTGCCCGAAAGCTTACAGGTCAGAAGGGGAGACGAGCAGAGCAGTTCTGGGCTGACCGTTCCTGAACATCAGGCAGTTAAGAGAATAACAGTAACAGACACCAAAGAGCGGAAGGGAAACTGTAAGAAGCCAAATATTCAAAACTAGTTAGGAACATCAGAGACAATGGTGGCAGAATGCAATAAGCATTTCCAGAAGATTCTGTATTAACTGACAATGTTTCTCTCCTCAGCCCTCAGGGCTTCAATGCACCCTACATACTCCGAGGTCAACAAGCTCCTAGGCAAGAGGAACCCCTCTTATTTGAGGACTCCAATCTGAACGAGACTGAGAGGTCAACAAACTGCCATATTCTAACACAAAAGGGCCTGTAACAAAGACAGCGAATGCCATGCTGCTGCCCCACTGTCAGAGAGATTCATTCAAACCGGATCCTCAGCCCACCCAAACCCCGCAGGCCAATGTGATGCCTGTGAGCGGCTCACCAGCACCACCACATCCACGCCAGCCTGCACCAGGAGGTCCAGCCGGTACTTGTCATCTTCGTGGGTGCCGATAGCGGCACCACAGAGCAGCTGCTTCTTGGAATCCTTAGAAGCCAGAGGGTAGTCCCGGTTCTTCTTGAGATCGGTGCGGGCAATTATAGCCACCAGCTCGTCATCTTCATTAACAATTGGCAGCTTGCCTTGAAACAAACAGAAAGAACATCACTGCAGGAGACAGACATTAGCCCGGAGCAGTGCGGCAGACCAGGAGCATCAGGCAGGCAGCAACGGGTACAAGGTGGAGACTCAAAGAAGTGTGTTACCAAATCTTGCTTGGCCACGGATGCCAGCAGCCCTTTTCTGGGAAAGGGAGCAAGGAGTTTGCAGGACTGGAGAAGGACTTGGTATTTTCACACGGACCATAGAAAAAGTGCATCTTTTTTAATAATTAAACCCACAACACTGTGTTAAAAGCCAAACTTCCAAACCCTAATAGAGCTGAACCGAGCGCCAACATGCAAAGGCCAGGACAGAAAACTGAAGACGTGTGGCTGGACAGCCAGGCGCTCTTCAGCTTCTGGGCTGCCAAGAATCCCTCAGCTTCAAACAGATGTGAGATGAACGCATGTGAACTCTGTACCCTGGCAGAGGGCTGCGGGCACTCTCTCCTCACTGTCCTCTCCCCGTGCTGGAACGCAGCCCTCCCACGTGCCACCCACGCACAGACGCGTGCCCACATTCACCCACTACTGCTCCCAGCCCAGCGCTTCCACGGCTCTCCCTCACGTCGCAGACATTCGCAGGTACCTTTTTTACTCCTTTGCAGAATTTCATTCGCTTCTTTCAACATGACGCCAGCCGGGGCCACAACAAGATCCTCCCGCTTTGTCATAATCTAGTGGGAGGGAGAAGATAAAAAGTCATAAGAACTCCTTCGCACTGATCTGAAAATACCGAACCCCTCTGCCCACGTGAAATGCTCCGCAGCAGCCATGTGGGAGTGCTCTACAGACAAAGGAGCCCACAGCCCAGCAACACGCCTCCAGAAACACACAGGAACAGCCTCCAATGGGCTGTCCCCATGCAAGTAGCAGCCATCAGCCCCCAAACCCATCGGTGTAGTGAGAACAGGAGATGGCAGAGGGCCTCAGCAAGCTGAGGGAGAGCACCTAGAAGCAAGGGACGATTCTCAGATGACCCTTGTTCGGGATGTCACCCAACAGCCCTCCCTTTTAGTAGAGCACAGGCAAATAAGGGCTGGAGACATCTCCAGAGTCCCATGCCATTCTGGCAGAAACGCTACCCCCAAGCTCATTTTCAGGCAGCAATCCCCAGCACACAGCCTCTGGAAGGGGTCTGCTCAGAATAACCCACCGCTGCCGCTGGCAAGGTCAACGGGGCAAAGATGTCGCATCAGTCCAAACAAACACGCTTGCCCACGCCCACTCCTGACAAACAAGCACCAAAACACAGCAGAAAGGCAAGGGGCAACGGACGCAAGCTGGAACACGGGAACATCTGACGCAGTACATAGAAAAAAGCTTTCACCACAACAGTGGTCAAACACTGGAAGAGCAGCCCAGAGAGGCAGCAAAATCTCTCCATCCTTGGAGACACCGACACAGCCCCACACAACCTGCCCCAGCTGAATGTGCCTCAAGCAGAAGGCTTGACAAGAGACCTCAAGGTCCCTTCCCACCCACAGCATTCTGCGATCACAAAGTTCACGTGGGGTGTTCTCATAAAAGGTTACTCGAGAAGGCCCGGCAAAGCTAAAAGGGAACACTCTCTAAGCCTCAGGGAAGGCAGATTAGTTGCACACAACAAAAAAAAGAGGGAACATTTTAATTATTTATACCATAAGAACAGATATTTTGCATCAGGAAAGAGGTTCACCCCACCTCCATCCACCCAAAATCCTGTCTGACAGAACCCACATCTCAGGAAAAGCGTGAGGAATCCCAACACATTCCCTAAGCCTGTGGGATCTGGGAGCTTCCCGAGCTACAGGAGACCTGTGTGCTTAACTGGATGGCAATGAACGGCTCGGCAAGATGACTGCTGGACAGCGAGCGGGGAAGAGATCTACGAGACCATTCATTTCCCTAGCCTTGCCTGGTGATGCAGGCAAGCACCAAACGCTAACAGCAGCAAGCTTCCAACTTTGCAGCGCTGAATGATCCACACAAAGGATGACAGGAGATTCTTATGTGGCTCCTCTGAATGGGCCAGCGTCGCTTCAAAGGGCCATGTGCACTTTCATAACCTACTCCTGGTTTAAGATTCTTGTTACAGGTATTTATAGGCGATTTCAAACCAAATAGGGATGAGCATGTGATACCAGGTTTGGTCAGCAAGAGCTAAAAATAGTCGTGAGTCAAGAGCAGAGCCTGGCGGAGAGGCACCGGTGGTGTAACCTGACAGCGCCGCAGATCTACAGTTACACAGCTTGTGTAACAGGAATGCCAGAACTAACAGGAATCAACATCGGCATCGCAGAGAACGTTCTCCTGTACGAGGGGAGTTTGACGGTGTAGCATTATAAAGGCTAAACTGCCAGTCTCCAAGCTCAGGGGGTTATTTTAAAGAGCAAGTAGCCTAGATGAGGCACACAGGCAAAGGTAGTCCAGAAAAGGAAGGTCACCACTTGGAGGGCTTGCTGGGCACAGCGCAGCTGCTACAGCCTTGGCCAGCGCCAGCACGCTATCTGGGACCGCAGCAGCAGCCAGGAACACCAGGAATTAATTACTGAACCAGGGGAGAGCACCAGCGGTAGAGAAGATGGCTTCCACAACACTGGCAGATAACCGCACAGGAGGATTCATGCGAACGCTAACTGCAGGGCCACTCTCCTGTATCTGCGCTGCGGGAGTTGCAGAGAACGTGTAAATGAACAAGACACTCTCGCCTGGAAATACAGTTAAAGATGAACCCGCAGAGGTAACGTGGAGCTGCTCCCTCCAGCTGGCGCAGCATCCTCACAGCCACATACCCTTCTCCTTATTACAAGCCACGCTGCTTCCTAACGCAAGGCGCTCATCCATCGGGTGCTCACAAGCCCTTCTCACCTCACCGAGAGGCAAGTCATGCTCCGACTCTTTCAGGAAATCAATATCTCGAGATGAAATGATCCCAACCAGCTTGCCCCCCATCTTCCCGTTGTCCGTGATGGGAATCCCACAGAATCCATGACGAGCTTTTGCTTCAAACACATCTCGCACTCGGTCGTTGGGGCTCAGCACCACGGGGTCTGTGATGAATCCTTGCTCGTATTTCTGAAAAGAAGCAGATTCAGCAGCCAGGCTAAGCGGCACCGCCAGACCGAGCAGAAGCCAGACAGGTGCCTGATGCTTACTTGCGGCCGCTCACAAAGGTCTGCAACCACCCCACCTGGCCATGTGCTCACCGACAGGATGACTCCCAAACCACAAGCAAGGCTCACCCAAGTAGCGTTACACTCCCAAGAGTTCCCAGGCTAACCTCCTTCGTGAAATTACGGGGAACAGTCCCCCACCAGGAGGCCTGGCAGTTCTCAAATCCCAGGCTGCGCGTGGCACCGCGCCTAACACACAACAAGAGGTTGGTGCAGGCAACCACGGCAGCGCCAGTGTTCCGAAACACCACGATCCGGCACGCTTTAACAGTCTCCTCTCGCAGCTCCTTCAGCAGGGCCAAACCCCACTGCCCAACCTCCACGAAGCGCCCTGCGAGCGCGGTTCGGCGCCACCGTTCCAGCCACTCACCTTCACCTTCCGCACTTCGTTGGCCTGGAACTCCGGGGTGCAGTTGTGGTGGATGAACCCAATTCCCCCGGTGAGCTGGTAACACAAAGGCGGCCGTAAGTCGCTGCCAAAACGGCCCGGCCCTTCCCCGGGCGGATCCAGCAGCTGGGCACGGAGAGCGGGACCACCGGAGCCACCCTCGGGGAGCCAGCGGGGCAGGGTGGGGGGCGAGCGGGGGGCCTGCCCGCCGCTGCCCCAGGGGGGTGCTGGGGAGACGCCCGGAGGCAGGGCTTCGCCCCGAGGGGCCTGCAGGGCCGGGGGGGGGGGTGTCTCTGCAGCACTGAGGTGACCCCAGAGCAGACAGGTCTGTGCCTCCCGCGGCATTTCCACCCCCCGCCCCGGGCCAGCGCCCCCGCCATCCCGGTAACGGCGGCAGAGGGGACCCGCCCGGGGCGGGAGGCCGTGCCCGCCCCGCGGGGGTCGCACTCACCGCCATGGCGATGGCCATGCCGGCCTCGGTGACCGTGTCCATGGGGGAGGAGACCAGCGGGGTTTTGAGGGTGATCCTCTTGGTCAGCGCCGAGGTCAGGTCCTGGCGGGAAGGCAGGCGGCGGGTGAGCGGCGGCACCGGGCACCGGGCACCGGCCCGCTCCCCCGCCCCGGCCACTCACCACCTGGTCGGCCGTGAAGTCGATGTACCCCGGGAGGATGAGGAAATCGCTGGGGGGTAACGAGGGGAGAAGCGTCAGCCACCGCACCGCACCGGCCCCGCGCCGCGACCCCCGGTCCCGGTCCCGGTCCCGGTCGCACTCACTTGTAGGTGAGCCCA
>JAVKLA010000036.1:13858579-13888683 GCA_034782735.1 Sagittarius serpentarius | reverse complement strand
GGTCGCTGTCCCCCGCGGCGGGCCCGGGCTCGGCGGGCCCAGGGGTCGCGGCGGCTTTCGGCACCGGTCCCGTAAACGTCCAGCCCGGTGAAATAAGGCTCCGCGCGGACGTGAGGAGCCACAACGGGCCTTTTTTTGCTGTTGGAGCCGAGCAGCTGGTTCAGTGTATGGGCAGGGAGAGGGAATAAGCAGCGGGCCGGACTCCAGGCGCGGCCCAAGGCAGTCCGGCGTGACGCCGCCCGGCTTTGCCCGCGCCAGCACGGCCCGCGTGGTGTGACACGTGCTCCGAAAACAACCTAAAAAAGGCCAGCCGTGGAGGACTTGCACAGAAAGACACTGTCCGGGGGTCCTGGCGGGTTGGGCGTTGGGTTCGGCCCTGAGCACTCCAGCAGCTTCAGAAGATGGAGGAGCACGTGCTTGTGGGATCGGCAGTGGGGGCAGAGCTGGAACACACCAGCGGTACCCGCCTCTCTAAGTCACAAGTGACCTGCAAGAGGATGAAAGTCAAGAGGCCGGAGCGAGGCATCAGTCTAGGAACGGGAGGGGAACAAAAGGCACAAAGGAGAGAGGGAATGGCGCTGAGGCCGCAGTCCCGCGGGGGAGGACCTGAGGAGATCCCAGGTGGGCGTTAGCCTTGCCCAAGTCCCCCTCTTCCCAAAGGCGCCAGGCCAGGCCGTACGCACAAATAGTGTGAAGAGGATGGCTGCACCGTACGGCAGACTTGGGGGGGGGGGAGGTGGGGGTGTCTTCGTGTAGCACCTTCCCGCCTGTGCCGCAGAGGGCGGCTGGAGGGGGGATTTCAGAGGAGAGCAGTAGCAGGAGAGGAAGGGGCACAAACACAAACCTGCCTTAGAGGAGAGTTGCAGGAACTGGCGTTCGGCTCTTTCCAGGGTGAAGATGTTCCCCTCCCTGCAGATCCATTTGGGTGTCAGGAAACGTTCATGTACTACAGGCTACAGAACAATGTCCTCCTCTGATGGTTGGTTTGCTGCTTGTGATACACCGGATCTGGCCTCAGAGCACCAGGGAAACAAGACAACCAGACCCCTTCTCACCCTGCTCTTGCATGACGGGCTCTCAAAGGCAACCCACTAAGTAACACTAACAAGTTCAGGGAACTGAAGAACGGTCCTTCTGTACCTCCAGCTGTCTTACTGCAGTAGATTAAATCCTCGTCCAAAGATCAGCAAGTAGTTTTAAGAAAATGTTACTCGTGTTACCCAGCTATAGAACACAAGGAAGTGTGAAGAGAGACATCTCTTCAGGTCTCCCTGAACTCAGAAGCCAACAGCCCTTGTATGCCGTGAGGTTCGTCAGTCAGGTTCAGTCCTGTAGTTTGGATGAAAAGGTTTTGGTCTGAGTAAGGTTCTCGAAAAGACGGCACAGAGTTTAGAGAGAGACCAGTTAATCTAGACTTTGATAGATGCTAATGTTGACTTTTACAGGGAGCAGAGGCGGGGGGTGAACCCCTAACAAGTGAACCATGCTGTGGATAGAAGCAGGACTCTTGGGTGGCTTGGCTGGTCTCAGCAGCAGTAATCTGCGCAGAACAGAGGCTGCAGTTTCTAAGTTGTAGTTGTTTCCCACCAGCTGGTGGTTTTGTTTGTAGCAGGAAAGGAAGGCATGTGCCTCAGCACAGGGATGTTCACTTTGCTGTGAGGAAGGGTGTGAGTGACTTCCAGGGGCCCTCACATAACTAAGAAAAGGCGACCCTTGCATAGTTAAGAGCCAGCAACAAGGCTCCGCAATGCCACTTAAAATCTTAAGCCAAGAGATCGGTAGCTAATCCTGTTACTACTACTGCAAATGGCAACATCAACACCATCTTCCTACAGCCACATTAACAGCGCTTGTCATTACACTATGCTGTGAACTTCACAGGGTTTCAATTCTTGGTCCCTGACAGTCCGCTATAAAAGATCTCATTTCACCCTGGTTTTACTTCTTTACATAATTTCTGGGTTGATTCTCACCTAAGAGTTGATTTCACCTATCCAGACATCAATTTCCGATTGTCTGCTGTCTGCTTGGGCTAGGGAGCTATAAACAAAGCACTGTCCTTTTCAGAAAATAAAGCATCTAGGCTCTCACCACTGAAAGCAGTTACCAGTAAAGGCACCGAGCTACTCATCCCAGAGGCAGGGCTCAAACACAGCCTTCCAAAGGAAAACACCGCCTGCCAAGGGCACGCACTCTTGAGTCAGTGTTGCTTGTCACAGGATCAGCAGGACAGAAGGCAGTGTGCCAGACCAAGATCAGTTTAACAGGTCTCCCTACCCTTTATTTTAAATAAGGCCAGCGCTAACAAAGGTTTGCTAAGCCTATCTGGGAGGCACACACCGATCTCAGCTGTTACGCTAGAGCACGGGCACAGCAGTAAACAGGCAAGTTGGCTTCTGTTCCAATAGAAACACAAGACAAAGTTTAATGGTTCTCAAACAGACTACAACAAAGGCTGCAGGGAAAAACATTTTATTTCCAAGCAGATTACAAAGAGCAGAGAATATAAGAGTAAAATTAAATTAAAAAAATAGTTGAGTGCATCTCTTTAAAATGATTTGTAGTGTGAGTTACTCACGGGGCAAAGCTACTGGAGAGTTCTGAAGGTCACTTTGCAGGATGCCAATCACATGTGCTGTTTAGACCAGGGTCAACACGGGAGGGACAGACAAGACGTATTTTGCATATAGGCTGCACACTCATTATCAAGCGAGGCTCTGGGCTGCAACTGGACCCTGCCTTTCTGAGGTATCACTCCACCTCATTCTCTCCTGCAGTTCCCTCAAGTTCTAGACACGGTTTATTGCTCCTGTAAGTGGGTTCAATCTGCCTCCCCATTGTGATGAGCTCAAACGAGAACAGAGAAGCAGGCAAACATGGCTGCCATGCACAAGGTTATACAAGGAAAGTGACTGCAGTGCTGAGACTGAGCTTCAGCCACGCAAAGGGAACCAACAAGTAGGGGACACAGCAATCGCTTCAGAGATTTTGGGGCCGCGTGTCAGTAAGACTTCCGGAAGAAGATTTGAGATGCTCCTTAAGGTAGGAAGATGCTTGAGCTGAGAAGGGCTCCTTCCTGTGCATTGGCACCAGTGAAACAGAACAGGCTGAAACATCAGGATAAGGTATGTTCCCTGTAGTATTTGAGAGGGGCAGCTCCAGCAAGAAGATGAGGAGAAAAGCCCTGTATAGGGTGGAAGACAGTTTATATCCCACTTGAACAGTGACTGAAGAGTCCAAACACTAATTGCAAGTCACTATTAAACTTGGATGAGAACGCAGTTTGGTCAGACTGCGCAGAGTCAATCAGTGTCTAGCAGCACTCAGACCAGCAAGACGATGAGCAACTACACTACCAGCAAGTCCTCCACCCCACATATCCTCAGAGGGCTCTCTTCTACCCCTTCTGGATCTGTTCTTAGCATAGGAGGCTTGAAGATGGCCTAATCCGTTCTACGTACAGCAAGGCAGACAGTGGCCCTGATGCAGCTGAGAACAAGACGGTCTTAATTTCTGCCCTAGGAGCAACAGTGCAGAAGAAGATTCTTATTTAGGGATCAGATTAAGTCTTTTTTTTTTTTCTCCATGGGTCCAAGGTAAAACAGTTCAGGAACTACGTCAGACCTTGTCTCCCATCTAAAATCCAGACCTCTAGGGGGGAAGCAGCCAACAGATGAGAGCCTTATTAAGTTACTTACTGTTCCCTTTACTCACCACTCTAGACAGGAGTGAAGAATCACGCTCTAGTCTGCTCTCTGCTCTTCAGCCATTACCACTTAGAAGAAATGCTTGAACTGTTGAAAGTAAATGAGAATCTAATGGTGCCATGGACAAGTGTGTAAGAGGCTACAAGTTTCCTTAGGAAAGCAATGCTATTAGTGTCAAAAGAGAGGACAATACACAAGTCTTATGTCAGAATGTGAGGTGCTTTACAACAGTCAGTCATACTCTTGCTTTCTATAGTTCCTTTCATACCACAGAGACAAGATGGCCATAGTCCGAAACCAACACCACAGGGTCTCTAGCTTGACTTCTCAGCTTTATTTATTTAGAGATCGATGCATTTTCAGCCTGTCTCATACAAGGCATAGGGCACGGAGAGTTCTCATTTAATATATATACACGCATACAAGAGCTAGCAGTTTGGCACTCTCGGAGCCGAGGGGGAATGCCCTTTAAGCAGCAGTCAAGCTGGTTATAGGAAAGTGTTAAAAAGCTATTTTACATGTTTGACTGGGAACATTTCCCAGAACTTGGATAGCAACCCTAAGTCACAGCACTCTTCTGTGCTACTCTGTGTACGTCTTCCTATAAGCCCCTAAAAGGGAACAGATCATGTTCTTCACTATCAAAGAACATAGTATTTATATTCTAGAAACACTGTACCTTTTAAACTAGCTCCACAGAGCCAGACTAGAAGCCAGGTCCAGGAAAACAATTCTTAAGTCACAGTATATCGATTGTCTCTAAAAATAGGGAATGAAGTTAACACGGTGGACATTCTGATGATACAATACAGAACAGCACGGCAGTCCACTTCCGCGTCAGTAAATCCCTCTTCTATGTATGTCCGAACAATGAGAAAATAATGGAAACGCTTCAGTCTTTCAGGACCAAACCAATCATTAGGAGATCTCCACAACTCACTATGTGCCAAGTTCCCCCACTCTTAAGCAGTATACTCCAAGATCAAGGAGAACTCTTCCCCTACAAAAATTTTAGATCATCCTGCAGTTAAGGGTAGTAAAAGTGCACAATCTAGAATTTTAAGGTAACACGGAATTCTGTTTCCCCAGAGAGCTCAGCTGAAGTATCTGTTCTCCCCTAACCTGGAACGGCCCTAATGTTCTGTCAAGTTATTCCAGCTTCTGGCAATTTTTAGAGTAAGAGGTGGCTCCCAAAGCCACCTAATGAAGCAACTTGTATACTGGCTATCAGCAGATGACTTCAACACCCACTCCATTTCTGATGGAGACCGACAAAGCAGCAGGCTCACGCTGAGGTGCAGGCATGCTGGAGCTAGCTTCCCATGCAGAACTGCAGAGCACACACGGGGACTCAAGCACAGGCATCTGCAGTTTCTCTCACATCTTTGCAACTCCGTTCAGAAGACAGGACAAACTGCCCAAAAGAATGGGAAATAATCCACTCTGTGCAGGCCTGTTGGGCATGCTGAGCAACAAGCACACTGAGCTGCTTGAAACAGTGGGAGCTTGCCCCTAACCACGTCCTTAAATACTTAAATTAGGGCCAGAGATGGACATTCCAGTTGCTAAGATATGGTGAAGGGATTAGAGGCTTCTGACAGCTGAAGCAGTATTAGCGATCCCAACAGCCACCCGACCAGGGGGAAACTGCTGGCTCCCAACAGCTGAACTGAGCTGAGGGTACCTGTTGCCAGCAGTACACACCACCCAGGCACCATCTTCCCAACTTACCCACTGGGATCTGGGCACCAGCCCCAGCCTGTTTTCCCCTGGCATAACTCTGAGGGCAGACACCGAGCTAAGAGTCTACTTTAGAGCGTAGGTATTAGTAAACAACAGTGCATTGCTACTTCACCTCTCCGCACTTACTTGAGCACAGAGTCCTATACAGGGAACAAACGGCTCACACTGACAACCAACTCAAGCTCATCTGCTTTCTCATGAACACCAACGTCAATATGAAGCATCAGAGGCTTGAAGTCTCTCCAAGCCCGCACACCTCAACACCGCTCAAGAGCACAAAGACAGGGAACATCATGGCTACTCTCATCATGTACGTTGTGCACAACCAACAGAGAGGGCAGACCTTCCTTCTCAATACAGACAGGTGCTGGTCAACAGAAGCTTCAGAAAAATTGCTTGCCTGTACACAAGTTTAAGTTCTTTTACTGTAATATATATTTAAATATATCTATATATTTTGGAACAGGGAAGGGACATGAGATGGAGAAGCAGGGAAGACAAGTTCAAGAAGCAGAGTCATCTCTCCGCATCCAAGAAGCTGGTGGAACAAATAAGCCTGGCTACAGTGATCTCCCATTTCAAGCACAGTTGGCTACCTGCTGGCTTCAAAAAAGCAGACTATTTGTTAGTGATACAAAATACAGCAATCATTTAAGATGCAGCAAGGCAAGGCTACAGGGCTGGGGTTTATGATCATGAATGATGCCAGAAGCTACACAGCTGTGTTAAAAACTGTGAAAAGGCTGTTAAATGGCAGGAGTAGAGTAAGCCATGCGCTGCTCCTGGAAGGCCTTTTCCTTCCAACACCCCTCCATCATGCCGTTGGTGTGATGCATTTGTAAAGGTGGGGAGAGGGGGATTTGCCTAGGGGTGAAGCCTCACAGGCTGGCCACAGAACATTAGGACAGTCTGATCTGGTCTCACAGATCCCATATTCCTAGCCTGACACTGCACTTCCATCAGCAAGCAGACATTCAGGTCCTTCAACAGAAGTTAATTCCCTTCTACTTTCCTAATTTGTAGGGGTGAAAGAAGTCCAGCAGAGTTGAGCTGGAAAGCACAAACAGGGATGAAAACAACCAGTTTGCATACTGATCTTTGTATAATGACCCCCCCACCACCCTCACAGCTCACTCTTCCCCAAATAAAGACACATTGTTCAATGGCATGTTGAAAAGACGTGCTCGTCATTCTTAATAAACAACTAGAGTAAGAATACATAAGAGAAACAGGGTGGTATCTTTATATGATACACAAGTGTATGTTACAAGAATTCCATCAGGCACAGGAGCCTCAAGGTTTAAGGCCTCAATGTTAGGCCAAAAAAGAAGAGTGTGGTAAAGTTTGTACTTTTAACATCTAAAAATGTCACTTAAAGGTCTGAATAGAAATTGTTGGTTTGTTTGTTTGTTGTTTTTTTTTTGTATAAATCACAATTGCAGTTCACTCTCTCCTCTTCCTTCCAAGATAACAGCAAATTAACGTCCAAGCACAAGAAAAGAAGATGCCTGCCTCTCCTCCACTGGCTGAGCAGGTCCATCCATCATTCTGTGCCCTCTAGGCTGCACGTGCTCCAAGGAGACAGAGGCCCCAACCATCCAGGCCAATCCTGTAGTTCATGTTTTCTACATCATAAAAAAAACCAGAGTCAACCAGCAGCTTTCCACAGCTCGCAGGGGATATGCAGCCTCCAATGGTTCCAACAGTTTGTTGTGTTGGGTAGGATACACAATGGGTAGGTTTTCCTTTAGATTCTTTTAAAGAGAAGAAGCCTAAAAGGGCTTCATAACTACACCAATAAAAAACCAAAAACTTAGGCATCTCCTTTAGTGTAAAAGTCTGTACAATTTATCTTTGCTTGTCCCTCCCCCGTCATCCCGCCCCACCCCTTCTGAGCCACGAAGGATGCCTTAGTGCATGGTGCTGGCATTAGCCACGGCAATAGCTTCCTGAATCTCTCGTATCACCAGGATCCGGGTAAGCATCTGCTCCATCTGCTCTCTGCTGATCGGCTGGATGGAATACCAGATAGGGCTGTTGGGGGCCACCACTGGCTCCGGTGTCAAGTAAAACGTGTCATTCCGGCCTTTCACACTCTGGGGGCTGTGTGAGGAAGATCAGAAATAACCAGACTAACAGAATGTCCTGGGTGGGAGAGACTGCCACTGTCCTCACCCCAGGCTTCACAGTTCCTGACAGTGAACATCTGGCTGATGAGACATGAACGTACAGAGTTACATCTAGGGGCAACAGTGGTCCCAAAGTTTTTAGGCCATGCCAAGGTTAAAAAGCCATGGTGATGACTGCAAGAAAGTAATTTTTATTTCACACTGGTAAAGTATAACACACACATGGCTTTAGGGGTCTTTCAGAGTGAAGCAAGAATGGGGTATTTTCAGATCCAGGCTAGCTGCAGACCCATCCATCCAGAGGAACGTTTACATTAATTGTCAGAATCATCATAATTTAGAGGCGAGGCCTTTGAGGCTCTATCCAATCTCCACAGCAAGTCCTCATTTTTGTTCAGAAGCCGATTTGAATAGGACCCTAATCTCAAGTGGCAAATGCTTCCAGACAACTTGCTTGCAAGTCACAGGCAGAACAGTGAGCTCATGTCAACACAGCAAACCTCTGAAGTGAGTATGAGATTAAGAGCAGCCCATTCACAAATTGGGATTTGTCTCTTTAAATATCACAGAAGTTCAACTTATGTGCCATCAGAGTAAAATCCCACCCTCTCACATCAACACCCCTCCCTATTTAAGTAAATCCATACAGATATAGAAACTGTGCCAGCAATAAAACACAGCCCCGAAAATTAGGCCAGCTACAAGATGCAGCTTAACAATCACAGAAGACAAGTAACCATACACACAAACAAGGGCTCTTACCATTTGAAGAGGTAGAAGTCATACAGCTTTATCGGACACCTCAGGGGGTTCTCTGGATTCTCAGTCTGCTCTGCATACATGTCATCTGTAACTACAAAGCAGCGCCCCAGAAGTCTGTCAGACACTCTGTATAAGTACAGCAAACTGAGCAGTGCCGTAGAGCCTCAGCACTCTGAAACACCCTGTCACCAAATGGCCGTGCCAGGGCAGGGGCACCTGGTTATAAATGCTCAAAGGATTATATGGAGAGTTTGCTTTATCCCAAGGCTACTGAACAACACAACCCATCCGTATCCTTCTTTCCATTTCTCCTCTACCTGTGCCCAAAATGAGAGAAATCTCACTACTGAGACTGCAATGCCTCAGCTAAACCCAGCATCCATGCTTTTAAGAGGAAGACTGTACTTACATATGGATTCTATATGGGTTCACATAAGTCAAGATAAGAGAAGCCCTCCCAAAGAAGTTTCTCCCTCTGTTCACAGACACACCCAATAGCCCCTTTGCCCATAAAAATCAAATAATAACAAAAAAGTTATCCTTAGCTCTTGACAAGTCCTATATGCCTCAGGTAAGGTATGCCCCCAGGCTTATTATTAGGAAGTACTAAGCTCTCTCAGACAGAACGCACAGAAAACTCATGCTGCTAGGCTGAAGGTAATTGGCAGAGCCTTGGGTTCTCGTGGCCCTACCTGCAGACATCTCCAGGTTCATCCACTTCCTTCAAGCCCAGTAAGTAAATATTCCCAAAGAAAACTTCCAGACACTACCTTTCTGTCCTGTCTGGTGTATGCCAAGAGGCTTCATATAGCGGATACTCGTGCTTTTATCCTTGGGATTAGAAGGGTTCTTCTTGGTCTGCCTCAACACCTTGGAGAAGGCCAGCTTCATGTGCTGGTCTACTGTTTTCAACAGGAAGTATCTGAGCAGCAAGAAGAGAACACAGGACATTCAGAGGCAAGTAAATGATACAGTCACAACAGTGAGGTTGTTATCTTTACTTATCATGAGCCAGTTGAAGCTCAAACCAACACTGAGTTAAAGACTGTTCCAGCAGCAAGGCATGCAACACCCACAAGTTCAGTTGCCCCTCTGTTAGCTCATTTCCTTATTGTACTGCATCTTCTTTGCCCGATGGTGCTGCAAGAGGGCTCTGTGTGCAACCATTCGAAATTCACGACTTCGCTCTAATCCAGCGCAGCAGTTTCCTACCAACCCTGTCAAGGCATTTGAATTTTTTTATTCCCCAAGATTCCCAAAGACCTAGGTACTTACTTTGTATTAAAAAACATCAGTGTAGTGAGCAAGGTGGAAGGGGAGTGAGCTCCTAGCTGCTTACACTCCCACAGCATCTCTTCTGTTACATGACTGGAGAGGACATAACCTGCAATAATCAGAAGTCAGCATCACACCAGTAGACAGTCACAGCAGGAACTCAAGGAGCATTTTATAGTCTGTAAGTATTGGAGAACATATAAATCTTAAGGGAAGGAGGAGGAGGAGATCCTCACTGACATCAAGATTCACCACTGTGCAAATAACTTTTTAAATAGCAGGTACAGCTAGGAAAAACTTGTATACGTATGTCAACCTCTAGTTGCGGAGAGTATGCTTCTGCAATACGCCTATACATCCCAGCCCAGGGAGAAATAAATATGCACTTAAACAGCTTTTAATTAATGGCTCGACTCCAATGCAGATGCTTCTAATCCAATAATATGTGAGAGCGTGCAGGCCAGTGTAACAAATCAGCTCTTGGCCCTGTGCGCAGCTTTAGTCAGCACACAGTGCCAAGTGATGTATTTGGACACATGAGTAATCCTTTGATTCTCAGATTTTTCCTTTGTGTAGAAGAGAAATACTATACTCCAAATACACAGATAAACAGAAAAACACACAGCAGTATGAACTCCAAGGCTTGTGGAATGACAAAGCACAGATCAAACAGCCAGAGTGAAAACAAAAGGATTCCAAAACCCACGGTGCTACTTAACCTCTAGCCTGTAACATCAGCTACTTTTCTGAACACAAGCAATAGCTTCTTCAATGACATCTAATCAGATCACAGGGAATGAAGCCATGAGAAACCAGGTTTCTGTGCTCTGAAAATGCAATTCTTAATCTAGTTCTCATACACAACTCTGTCAAAATCTGTCTCTTCTGGAACTGCTCCCCCCATCCCTGTTGCCATCATCTTCTAAACACAGGGCTGAGATGAGCTGCATTTGATTGCAGCATTTGAGGCTCTAATCACACATTGTTTTTTTCTTTGACACTTAGCTGGTCCTGCAGACCGTAACCATCTGGCTACATGGCAACATGACAGTGTTGTATTATCTCCCAAAATAACAATACATACTAGAGGCAAAATGTATTAGTACTTCAGATGAGGAAGCTTGATTCAGATCAAGGATTAGCTGGCTTCCAAGTAAGCCAATCTCATGACACTGCAAAGTCCCAACAATCTGTCTTCTGATGGGTGACAAGTGATAGACAAATAATCCTCAATGACAATCAGGGCTAGAGCCTGACGTGCAGAAACCCCAGCACTGCAGACACAACATTCTTCTCCCTAACCAGTGTGAGCTGTCCTAGGGACTTTAAGCACTTCGAAAGGGTTCCTAGTCAGACTACACACATGCTGTAGTTCAGTTTAATCATTCCAAACTCCAGAAAGTTTTGAAGTTCTTACCAAGAGGGGAAACACGGGGCTGTACGTCCTTGAGAACTTCATGCAGCCATTCAGTGAACCGAATATAGTAGAGATCTGAGAAGATGTCATCTACTCGGCCATTTTCAAAGAGATACTGCAAGAGATTCACAACACAGTCCAGTACAGTGGTAGCAAGTATATTCCTCAGACCAGACCTTATCCTAAGAGCCCACGTACCCAGTCAGTCAAGCATTTTATAGCACAGCACTGAAGACTAATATATTCTACTTAGAAGAGTGAGGACCCTTGCACCAAGGCCAGTACAGGATAGGTAATCCCATTTATTATCATGGGAATGCTAAGACAGAAAGGAAAAACCATCTTAGAAAGTAAAGCTGGTTGGATTTCACCTTTTGTTTCAGGTGTGTTCACTGCAAGTTATTTCACATGACTGTCCTTTGGACACTACTTTTTCAGGTTAAGGAGAGAGATGCTCAATTCTCCTATAAGATTTTGGCTCTGTTCCTGCAGCTCTTCCAGAAAGCACACTAGTATTACCAGCTCAGACTTCCCACACCACACAAAGCTAAGTTCTTGCCTGTTCAAGCTTCAACTAGATCAAGTTCTGACAGTGACAACTTCCTCAAACACCATCCAACCCTTCTCCCCCCACCAAAAACTAAAAGGATTATTCTCACCATGATACTGAACTCAATTATTAACAATTCTTCACACATTTAACTCAGTAGGTGAAAGCATTGCTGTGCACTAATCACATTTCATCTGAGTTTGTTTTTTTGCTTTGTTTTTTAAAGCAAAGAGACTTTTTTCTTACGAAATTGTCAGGAAGCTTAATAGAAGCCACAGTCTCCATTTTTGTAACAGAGGATCCTCCCTTTACATGCTAACATGCACGGCTCTGCTGCACATATAGCTGTCCTCCCCCTACCTTCTGAATACACAGGAAGATATAGTAGAGCACATCTGGATCATAGGGTTCACCATCACCATTTCGAGCTTCTCGTGTCATTAAGCACAGACCATAATTCAGCTCAGCCACAGCTGAAGAGATGAGATCTTCCTGGAACCTCAGCAGCTGACGCCCTGGAAAAACAAAACAAAGCCATATTATTTAAGCCATAAAGTCATTATTTCCCAATCTTTCAGGAATGATTTCCCACATCTCCAGCTTTGCCATTCTATCTGGCAGGCACACTACTACCTCATTCTCCCAGTATAATAAAGCAAGCTGAAATAAATCAACATCTTAGGCTGTCAGATCTACTAAAAGATAAACAGGCAAGAATCCGACAGGAAGACTCTCTGCCCTGCCAACTGCATGACTATTGCCTTCTTTTACCATGTCCACAATGAAATGCTGCCCTACAGCAACAGGAAAACAGCAACTCTGTGACTGCTCTACCAGCTTGGCCAGCATTCACAGCCTTTTTTTGTTCATCAATGCACCACAGTCATACAGTGCCCTTCTCTACTGCTACCAGCCTAGGCGCTCAAGTTGGCTCAGCACAGAGCTAATACCTCCCTTGGAACATGTCCTGTGGCAGTGGGAGTATGCAGTAATTACTACTGCAGAGTAAATCAAAGTTTAAATTTCAAAACAATCACTGATTAAACAAAGGTGTTTTCCAAAGTGGTAAACAGCTAAAATTTTAGTCACTCCTAATCCTACTTGAAAGAAAAACCATGTTGTCATGACATACTTCCAATAGGTGCTAGCCTATTTTGGGCTTCTTTTTCCAGCTCTGCATTCTTGGTCTGTGCCCAGCTTTTCCACACTTCAAGCCCTTCTTCTGGCTTCAGAGAGTTTGGAAGTAGAAGTTCAGGTGAAGTCTGTGGCTGTGGCTGTGGCTCAACTTCAGCAACCTGAACCGTTTGAGCCTGTGAAAGAGAACATTTCAGTTTATACATACACTTCGATATGCAACAGTCCAACAAAAACCCCCAAGTAATTCCACACTACCTCTAGCCCCAGGATATCAGCCTTTTGCAACATTCCTCTCTAACAAGAAATTAATCCAAGAACACAGCTTTTGTTGTCTAACCTGAATTGCTGTTCATGAAAGAGTATTCATCTCTCCAAGAACACTTTTAGTTTGAATGGACATATCTATAAGCCCTTTAGCAAATCCACACAACTTGCAATTTGATGCATTTAGAAGTCCTGCAGAACATCACAGAAGACCCAACAGCCACGAGCTGTTCTTGCTGCAATACCATTAAGAAGCTTGCTGGTACACTCGAAGGCAAGCATCTTTACAGGGCTAAATTCCTCTCAACAACAAACTTCTGGTCTCCTCTCAAACACCGAAACAGATGACTATCTATTCTGAAGCCCTATTTGCTCCAATGTGTTTTTCTTGGCTTCAGCTAACTTGTCACTCTGAACCACCACTAAAGTCCATCAAGTACAACAAGAGCGGCCCAAGGCCCCTCACAGACACAGCCTTAAGACACAGCAGCTAGAGAGACTGCCAGCCCCTGGCAGGGAAGAACAGCAAGATGCCATCAGCTTTACTAACCTCTGCTGCTCCAAACCTAGGACTGCCCTAAGGTTCTGGGTACGATTGCATGTTGTAAACCGCCAGCATCCCTCCCCACCCTTGCCCATCAAGGGCAGGTTCTCTCATTATTCAGTACGTAACAGGCAGACAGAATAGATACACTCTGTTCTTACCATCAAGAACTGGCAAGATTAATTCATTTGTAAGAGGTATAAAGTAATAGACTAGAACATCAGCATCAAAACATTAATTCAGTTGCAATGAAATGCTCTCAAACTACCAAATACTGCTAATGAGGACTAGCTACTATTCTGTGAAGAGCTACTGTATGACCTACTATAGACCTAAGAGGTCTCCAGACCCCTGGGAAGTTTACTTTGCAGCAGGACCTTAAGTCACCAAGAATTACTACCTCAAACTGACACTTATTTTACAGGCAACCGATAGCACATATCCAGAAAGAGCAGCAAGCCCTCCAGCTGCATTCACTCCGCATTCTTCAGACCCATGCCACAGAAAGTCTCATGGCTACCTCAGTTAAGGAGATTGACTAAGGGGCTGTAAAGCTTCAAGTTAAATTCTCATTGGCACCCCAAATGTTACAGAGAGAGCAATTCTTACGTCAAAACAGTTTTGCTTTCTCCTTCTTAAGAGCCACCTCAAAAAGCAAGGCTTTGTTATAATGAAGTAACTTTTCCTTTGATATTGCCAAGTGTCAATCATCAGTGAAAGTTGCTCTGACAGTGCTAGAGACCATAATGAAAACAGCATAGAGACATATACCTGTACCTTACTTAGTATAACAAAAAAACAGCTGAAGAGGCAAAGCCTGCCAAGAGCCTCAGACTGGAGCTTTCTGACTGCCTCTGGTTGGTTTTTCTTTTTTTCCATCAGCTCTTAACAGCTCTTTGCTTATCAGCCCCTGCCTCACCAGCAGTGTCTACCACAGCTGCAAAGGGAGACTATGACTGAGGAGACTATGACTGAAAGGGACCAGCTTTTATCAAGGCAGATGGCGACAAAGTTTAAGCTGTCAAGCAAGCCTCTGCCTTAAAGAGGACAGGAGTCCAAGGGTGAACTGATAACTTGTCTTAGTGGGAGCTAAGATTGAGCCTCCACTCACCTCCAGAGCACTACCCCATTACTCTCCAGAGAGCAGAGAGCTTTCCAGAGCCAACCACCTCCGTCAGCCCAACCTAAAGGGCAATCTTCTGCCCTGACCTCACAGACAGCTTGTCCAGTGTTAAGGCAGACACACAGGCTAGAGTTAATTCACTGAACCGGCAGTTGCTTCTGAACTGACTTAGATTTTTCACAAACAGAGCAAAATAGCTGCAACTTGCCCAGATCCCACAGCAGCACAATGCCAGAGGATAATGTCAGGCAAGCAGGCAAATTCCTTCTCAGTCTCACAGTTGTGAGGGACAACCTCCATAAGTTTGACGTTCACCTACAGTAGCTTTATTGCCCTCTTAGAGGAGGAATGCATCCCTCCTGGACTTGCCTCTGTCTTTACAGGCTAACACAACACCCAGCACTCCAAAGAACTGGGAACAGAAAACTGTCTGGTACCCAAGAATTGTAGACCACTGTTCACAGGAATACACAGCATTAGTAGAAGCTTTACTGGTAACCATTAAAGAAATTATGGAGCTAATACCTGAGAAAGGATCCCAAGAATGTGGCTTATGCTCTTAGACCCTGGAATAAATCTAAAAATCCTGTTTAGTAGAAAGGCAAAAAGTTCTATCAACTTAGTTTGTTCAAGCAGCTGAAAGCCATGAATTGATCTCTGAAGTACTAATACAGGGAAAAAATGAGCTACAGAAGGCTCTTTGAATATGGCAAGACAGAAAAACCCTAAACAAAACCCCATGCATTACAAGACCCACAAGCTGTAGCTTCAAGTACAGCTTTATAAAAGAGAGCATCCAGCACCTGAAAGTTACCTAGAGATGTAGAGAACCCTTTTCAGTGACGACCCTGGTGGGCTATAGACCACAATCAACTCACAAACAATCAGACATAGCTACAGAAAGTAATCCACCTTGTCTCAGTGCTTACTGATGAAGTAGAGGGCATATACACCTTTATACAGCCAACAGTGTTATTTACAAACTGGAAAGAATTTATAAAAACATTTATGCTAGCAGACTTGGATATTTTTGCCCTCATTCCGTTCAGCAAAAACAGGCTGACAGATCAATCATTTTTCACTTTCCAGTAATAAAAGATAAAATTACATCCATTTGCACTAGTTATTCAAGTTTTAAAAGCCAATTCAAAATATCTATGGCTTAAAGTTAGCAACAAAGCCTTTAAAAAAAAGAACAGCCACAAATTGGGCTGCCATGTTTGCCAAGCACTATGAAGAGATGCTTATGAAGAGATGCTTACTTGCCACTGCTCATTGCTGTGCTCTTGCACACCAGGCATTTACCAGAAGCAGGTCATAGTGTTATAGACAGCTATACCTGATCCATGAAGACTGCTCACAACTAGCCAGATTTCGACACTTTACCCAGGCACTGGATCTGCTGTGGACTTCACGTACTGCATAACACGAAGTAACTGATAACTAGGTGACTAGTCTATTCACACACCTTACTTCGATACAATCATCCCTGCCTGTCCACTGCAACCCCTAGAACAGCTCAGAAGACGACTACAGACATCAGAATACCTGCTATGAAGAAGCTAGCAATGAGCATGTACCTATTAATTTATCCTATGAGTATTAATTTAAACTATGAAGATCAAAATTGTACTTTCTTATGGGAAGTTTTGAATCCTATAATTATGTACCAACATTAACACATTGCAGTCCTGTACCTATCAGGAGTCAAGTGCCCTACGTCACACCCAGGCTACTGGGACAAACGCATCTCTGCTTCCTAGTTATCAGCTGTCTGCTGAGATCCTCCATCTCCACAACATTCGCAAGTTGTTAATCACAGACTGAGACCAAAAAGCAGTTTTAACTTACTGAGCAAGTGACTTGTAGCTGCTGCTGCTGCTGCCCCTGCTCTTGGGGTGTGGGCTGCTGCTGTTGCTGCTGCGGGTCCCATATGTGCACCGTCTGTGCTGTATTCTGGTATGTCCCTGCCACAGCCTGCACTGCCACTGGAATGTGGATGTTGCCATTCATAAACTGCGCTGGAAAGAGCGAATTAGCAAGAGTCTGCACCACTTCCTCGTGAGAGTTCTTCACTACTGAAGTACTTCCCACCATCTTATCCTTGTCATCTTCCAGCTTCACGGTAGCCAGTGTCGTTGGCGAGCCGCTGACATGGACAGCATTGTAGGCCTCCTGAGGGATGGCGATGTGGGTTATGTTTTGCTGCTGAAGGTCACCACGTGGTTGAGCAGAGTAAACAGGGATGGTCCAAGTCTCTCCAGTGGGGCTAGTAATGGTCCCAGTGGCACTGTACAGATGGGCACTGTCCACTGTTAACAGGTCTGGCCTTAAAGAGACGTAACTTTGCTGCTGGCCCTGAGGAATGGCCAGCACTGTGGCAACTGGCTGCCCTGAAATAGCATATGACACAGTAATAGGCATATCCACTTTACGTTTCTTCACTGGCTGAAGGACACTAGCCGTGCTGATCCGTCGCTCTCCCTCTCGTGGAGAGCCTTGTTGAGACGGTGGAGGTGACAGTGCCCCAACTGTTTGGATCTGTATCTGCTGGCCACCAGTAATGGCCTGTCCTGCCACAAGCTGGGCCTGGATCTGCTGGTGTTGTATGTGTTCCTCCTGTATCTCTGCAGCCTGGATCTGTTGGGCAGTCTGCACATGCTGCACTTGGATTTGAGCTGCCTGCAGCTGAGATGGGCTGGGGCTCTGAAGAGACTGACTCTGTATTGTCTGGGACGCCTGCTGCTGCGCCTGGCCTTGGATCTGCACTTGGACCTGTATTGGTTGCTCTGAAGCCTGATGGACAGTGAGCTGTGGAGAGAGCTGCTGGGCGGAGACCTGCTGTGGTGACTGCTGGACCTGGACCTGAACCTGCAACGACACCAATTCAGCAGTTAGAGATCAGCAAGTGTCAGTGATTCAACAGGGGGGCCACCAGCAGAGGTGGTCCGTCACTGCAGGTCTATGCTCCAGGTCTTTTATGCACAGTTTTATGATTCCATACATTAATCTGGTAAAGGTCTCAGGAAAATGAAACCAAGTCACTCTAGAAGTGCCTGGTTGATAACAGCAATATGGTAGGTGATGTGTTTGCTCAGCATTGCACATGACCGCACTTCTCAGCACAGACAGAACAGCGCGTGAGCTGCATCTCCATCCTCAAAGCTCTGTGGGCTCAAGCCAACAGATTGCATCCTTGGAAGCCAAAAGAGTCTTCAGAGCTATTTGCATTGCTAAAATGTTATTTCATCATAGCCTTGCAATAGCAAGGCTTTAAGGTCACGCACATTACAATTCTGATATTAAGTTTATCTTGCTACAAAATGCAGGAGCTTGCCTCATTCTTACTATGCTCTAAAGATTATTCTACTGCTTTCAACCCCAATCCCCCAAATGGCCAGAGGATCACTTGCCAGTGACAGGCAGTAAGAAATATGGGTAAGTTGAAACCAGCACTTGGCTCTTTCCACATAAAGCACAGAAATATTATTTTGAAACCAGACACTAATAGTAACGCTACACAAGCAGGTGTCAGAACACTTCTGTCACAACAGAAAGTTGCAAGTTCAACCTGAATCTTTGTCATGTGCTAAGGGGCAACACCGCAGCATTTGTTTTTTTTAAAATTCAGAAGTATTTCTTTGGCAGTGATAATTAAAACCAATTATTTTCTCATTATTTACTTATTCCTTTTAATTCCATGTATTGTCCAAATTGCTTAGTTGTATTGTCTACCTCATGCACTTACACAATGCTGAATAACATGGACAAAATATGTTAAGTCTTGGATCCAAACACAGTTCCTTTTTTTTGGGGGGGGGGGTGGGGTGGGGCAGGGGGGCAGGGAAGGCAGGGAAAATAAAAAAAAAAAAAAATCACATCCATGCTCATTTGTCCAAGGTGTGTCACACTATCTAGCAGCAGTCCAGGAACAGACTTAAAGCTAGGTGTCAGAGGTAGCCCCCAGCACAAAGTTCTGGTCTCAACAACTTCATACTCCAGGCCTCAAATCCAACCCAGCCACTGTCTTCACTCCCAGGGCACCAAGTGAGATCTGCTCTCCTCACACAGACACTTCACCACTTTGTACCCACGTTTACACAGCCACTTTGTTGCATTCGCCTTGTCCTAGAAGCATATCCCAGGTTCCCATAATCATCTGCTTCTCCAGGCTTCCTTAACACTGTATCTTGAGAGGGAATTAATTACTCAACCTCTCCTTTCAACTCCAACTGAGAGATGCAGAGCTTTATTAGCAGCACCCATAAGGGCCATATGAAGTTTGAAGCCAACACAGATTTATTTAGTTGCAAAACTATGTCTTCCTACTCATGTTCTCTCACCCTTTTCTACCTCACTTTCTAGAGTCAGTCAAGCTAACGTAGCATTTGCACAGAGATGCCACACTAGCCAGCCTGACAATACCAAAAAGAACTACCACACAGGTCTGCATTGCACAGACACATGAAATCTCACATCCCAACTCACCTCTAAGAAGTTTTAAAAAAAATGTTAAGGATTCATTTGCAGCCAATTAAGTGTTGCTAAGATAAAAAGTGGGGTAGCAAAACGCACTGCTTGCAGACCAGTTTTATAAGTCACCTCCTGTTAAGAACTAATTCTATTTCCAGGAAGAATAGGGAACTTCACAGGTTCCTGCTGGGAACTTTATGCAGTATACTGTAATCCAGATGACGTGGACTTTCTATAATAATTTCCTGCAAGGTAGCAAGAAACATATGACCTTGTGTCAGCATGACAGTTTAAAAAGCTGCATGAATAAGTGATTTGATCAGGCAGTTAATTGAAAAAGATGAAGTCACCTATGGGATGCTTCTTACCCTAACCCCTACAACTCAGATGTCTTGCTACTGCTTTAGAGTTTGCACAATGTAACTGCTAACACCCAAAGAATGAGTCCAGACCCAAACAAGATGAAGAAGTCAGACTCCAAAATCACTAGGAGTTCTCCATGCTGGAAACTACAGACACCGTACTTCTGACTAGAGACTGTTCCTATTTAAAAGGATATTGGAGTTCTACCTACCACGCATTAAGCATCCCTTGTGAATTACACATCCATTTAACAACCATATTTTGCAGTAGATCCCTCCCTATTCTCAAGTAGGTTGTACCCAGAAGTACTACAAGCATTCATTTCAGATTTAGAGACTTCAACTCAGTCTGAGATCAGAGCTTCTTATGTTGACCTCATTGTCTAACTTGCTGTCTGAGAAAAAAAGAATTACACTACACATCAGTGGATGACTTTTAAAAAGACTGCACAAAGAGGAATGCTTGAAATTTACAGGCCAAAAGCAACAAGGAGGACTTTAAATCCTCACCTTATGCTGAAGATTAGAGTGAGAATATGTTATGCTGGGAATTCCTGGGTTATACTGGTACAAGAGAGGAACATGCCAAGTTACCAGTACTGAAAAACTGTTTATTGCCAGAAGTTTGGATCTAACAGCATGAAAAGAATCGCTTCCCAGCAGGCTACCATCACACAGAGAAATGCCTTTTTACCATAAAATAGCTAAAAGTTGGACCGAGTACTAGCTGACTAGAGAATCAAAAGCATTAGAAGCCAGCCCTGCATCACAACAGGAGGGCAGAACTAAATTTTTAAGATTCCCTTAAAGGAAATTTTCTGTCACACTAACATCAAAAACATATTCTGTGTAGAACTGAGCATAGGCAAAGAGAAAATAAGTAACTCCATGAGCATGAAATCAGCTGAAGCCTGGTTTCCAAAGGTTTTTTTTTCCCCTCATGGTTGATAAGACTAACTCTGACAAACTTTCAAATAGGATTTGTAAAATGTCTGCCCTGCGCAGATTCTCCGCTCAACAAGGAATCAGACTGCAGAACTGCAGTTCTGAAACAATTAAGTTGAAGAAGTTTCCAAACAAAGAAAATCTCATCTGTGGGCTGACTGGATTACCTAATATTTCCTAAAACCTAACTCCAAATGAGCACACATACCAACTCTTGCCTGCATGGATTTTCTCATATCTAGCTTGCCCTAGAGCACCTGACAGGCTTTTAAATGCCTCTTTTCACAAACACACCTTGGTTTTTGAAGCTATGTTTACACTAGCAAGTAGGTAGGACACAGCAAGAGCAGACCTTCAGAGCAAGACTGAAGACCTACTAACATGTCCACACTATTCCAGAAGAATATTTCAAACTAAGGCCTAGTCTTGCCCACTAGCCAAGCTAGACAAACACCTAGACACAAGACTGCATCTTATGGCTTAGTTTCATCTGAAGGGAATCCCAAATGACAGGCTCCAAACCTAGGAGAGATAAGTGGGGGCAAGTGGCAAACTTGCTGTGGGAAGTATGCTCCAAATCTCTTCCAGAAGTAACATAGGTGCACCTCAAACTTCCACGCCCAAGCAAGCTGACAGAAGTCAAACACTCAAGCAAAAAGTTAATGACAGCAGGAGAACAACAATCTCATTATTTTTTAGCCCAATTTAAGGAAAGAAGGCTTAAAACACACTTCTCTCAACAACAGTCCTAAGCTAAAGCAACTCCAGCATTAAAAAACTAACAGTGTAATAAAAAGTTCCTTCTAATGTTACACCAGAAAGCATACATACAAGTACAAAACAGATCTGAAGTATAGAGTAGGTGAAAAGACCGATCACTGAAGTAGCAGGAAATGTTGGAACTTGTTATTCAACTACTTTACAGGAAGTCCTTTGCTATCTATTTAAGTAAACAAGGTCTAGGGGAGTGTACAAGTCAGCTTTTCAGAACAACTGCCAGACAGATTCTCACTCCAGGTTTTTCCTCTGCTCATTCATAAACAACAGAGAGAGAATTCCACAGGTCAAATTAGGCCTTGTGTGTGTTTGAACAGTTACAATATCAAGCTTATGTTGTCAAGCTGTACACTGGGGCAGGATTTAGGCCTAAGACAGTTTAAACACGTGAACGGGGGAAAACAAAACAGCTTACCTCTCAAAGAGGAACCTAATTCCATATAGAAGAAGGTGCTACCTTGAAAATGCCACTCTTGACTATAACCATTCTTTGAAGTGGCACACTCAGCCCTAGCAAATGCTAATTAATACTAGCTGCTACACTAATATCTTTTAGGATGCTTTTCAAAGGTAAGTGAACAGGAGCCTTACCTCCAGGCTGAACTTCAGAACCAAGACTGGGGCAGGGGGAAGCTGCATCCAACAGAAGTGAAGAAAAGATGTATTCTGTGCAGAGCCAGAGATAAGATTTTCTTCTGAGCTACTTCAGGGCATCTTTCCCTGCCTTATGTCATTAATAATGCCCAGCTTCCTATAATGGTCTGAAGCCACAGAATAGACTGAGGAAAGACTGAAAAAGCTGAATCGTAAACACATAAGGAACTGAGCAATTAGAAAGGCACAAGCCTTAGCTGAAAGACATTTGATGCAGGTATTTAACCATTCCCTATATAGTTCTGCAATCTTGCCGCCTGTAGCATCCTCCCCTCAAGCCCTGTCCAGGAAGCTCTTGCCAACTAGCCATTAGACTCCTAATAAAGAGCTGAAACTGAGGATCTTCCCCACAGGCACTGTATGTATCCTAAGCAAAGATACTTTCTGTCCTCTAATATTGTTTCAGTTAAATCTTCTTGCGGAAGAGGCACAAGAGGTTCACTGACCTCTGCAGAAATACCATATTCAGTAAGAAAGTCAGTGCTAACACCTCTTCTAGCTGGCATCATCAATTCAATGGCCTCAATGCACAAGACCAACTAGCAACAATCTCACCAAAGGCAGAGCTGATAAAACTCTTATTTGACTGGAGCAAAACACAGCCCTTCCCAGGTACCGCCTGATGCGGCACAGGGTACGACAATTTGACATACTAAACTCTAAGATCACTAATGGCACCACTGTGATACTGGGCATGGAAGGAGCTCCAAGACACTTGCACTGTAGCACTGGCTAGTATATATTATAAACCAACAGTTGCATTCACTTGGCCTTCAAAATAAACATTTGGCAACAGTTTGTTGAACCTTTTAGGCAAGAAAACCCTAAGGTGGCAACTTCTTCAAACAGGAAATTTATTTTGCTAGGATTAAAAAAAGCCACAAGAAGTCACACGTTGTCTTTGGTTGTTCACAGCAAGTAAAATCTAGGATGAAACCTGAGCACTATCTTTATGATCATAAGGATGTCATCGGCACTTGCAACTGTGAGGTCATCTGACTGGTCATATTATTCAGCACCACTGTCACACTGTCAGACATAAGTCTAGTCATTCAAAGGGTCTTCCACTGATTTGCAATTGGATTAGCAAGAACTAAACAGATTATCAAGTCAAGTACTGGGATGACATTAAGTCTGATCAAAAGCTAAGAGGCTTCAGTGGATGACCAAAATTTCTCATAATACAACACAAGCAGTATTTTAGCAAAGCAAGCCAGCTGGATGAAGTGCACTGCTCTAGTGGAACACTGTCATCCCAGAGTCACAACAAAATTCAACTTCATTGCTGACACGGTGTTGAGACACCATGCTCTGCTACTGCTGCCACAGTGACAGTCTTGAGACAGGTGAACACTAAATCATGGGTTTAGCATAAATCATGTCTCGGTAAGAAATCTTGAAAGACAGAAAAAACACTCTTGCAAAGGGGTAAAGACATTCCTCTCCACCCCATCCTTGCAAAAATCTTCAAGATAATTCTGAGCTAGCTGCTCAAATACACATGAATCCAGTTGCACTGCTGATGCATGAAAGGTCCAGCCATACCTAGTACCAGATGTGCCACCTTAGTGTTCTGGGGGTTTGTAACATCCTAAAGTGAGCAGCAGGGTAGGCAACACAAACGCTAATTATCATCTGTACTGATAGATGTGAAAGCAGATATTTTAAAGCAGCCACATCAAAAACAAGGGGGAGAGGGTAGACAACATTCTTAAGAAAGTTGCTGAAAACTTGACCTTCATCAGGTATTTTTCATATTCAGGGTGCAGGCCATTCAGTTTAAAAAAACAGTAACAGGTCTCTGGCAGCAACTCTATGGCTATTTTCAAGAAGGTCAGGAGATTATTTTTCTCTGGAGCATATGATAGATGACCTTCCTCCCTATCTCTGTTACTAGAAGACTTGCAAGCCTGAACTTTGAGTAATTCTGAAAGAAGGCAACGGGGCGGGGGGGGTGGGGGGCGTGGAGGGTGGGCAGAGGGGGAAGAAGGCGGCGGCAGGGGGAAAAGAGAGATTCCTTCTGACTTTTACAATTGGTTTGGGTGCCTTCCACATCTTCAAGGCTGAGGCACCCAAAAAAGCCAACCCTGCTAGTTCTTCTACTGAAAAATGAAACTTCTCTCAAAAAATGTGCTAGCTGGCAGAACCAAAAGCACCCTTGATCAGTTCTAGTAGACTCATGCAGAGATCCAAGTCATGTCTGTGAGACCAGAGGCTTTTATTCTTCAAAAGCCTTGCGACACAAGTCACTGTAGGGCAACAGGTTACAGAAGTCCCAGTTAAGCATTCATTTACTCAATAGAGAGAGTAATTGGAGACGAGTTTCCCAGTGAAAGAGGGAAGTTTGTCTTTGCTGTAGGATAAAAGCACCCAAGTGAGCTGTTAGCACAAGTCTACTGCACTGCAGCAAGTTCACATTACCTTATCTCCAGTCATTTGTGTCTCCATACCCTCATTTGTTGCAAAAGAAGAGAGCTCACAACTTTACATTCATGCTACAGAAGGCAGAAAGATTCATATCTGAAGTGTATCAGAATTACAACTGTAGACAAAGTTCAGCTGTTTGGAGACATATCATAAGAAAACCTTAGTAAATGCCCTGCCACCTATAAGCTCTTCAAATTACAAAATGTGTAAGAGGATCAAAGCAGTTATCCTAAGTTCTATATTTGTTGGGGTTTTTTTTGTTTGTTTGTTTTTTTTCCTCTGATGCTGGATTTGATCATTTAATACTTAATAAAAACTACTGTAATACCTATTAAAAAAAAAAAAAAAAAAGACTCCTTCCATCATGCAAAGGGATAATCTACCTTGACACATACACATCTTTTAGAGTTCTTTTCGTGAAAGGTATCTTCCCCTGGTTCATATAATAAGTTGACTCCCCTGCGTTTCCCCCTCACTTAAAAGCCAGTTCAAGAACTACAACTTTTAGAATGTTCAAGTAAAATCATTTAAAGAGTACTGATTGCATTCAAAAAAAAAAACAACCAAAACACAAAAATGAAGGCGAGTTAGATCTCACAGCCGCCCTGAAGAACCAGATAAAGTAAGACCAGCAGAGGGGGGGTGGTATTTATAGCAGCTTCACACAGAGCGCAAGGCTTCAGGGAGTCGCATACATGCCAGAACTGTCAACCATTTCTCCAAGAGGTACACCACTACATTGCTACGTATGCTACTCCTCCTACAGTAGGGCTCAATGGAGGCACAGTCAGGAGAGAAATTTACTACCGAATTCCTTAAATGAAAGGGAAATAGTGCTGTTCTATATAAAGTTAATTGGCCCTGCTTCTTAAGTGCTTGCCTGTGGTTTCAGGTTAGACAGTAGCTGGCTCTGAACACTGCTCCATGGGTTAGCAAGTCATATACATTCGGAGATGATTTAAGATGCTTACCTGGACTTGCTGGGGTTGCTGAACCTGTATCTGCTGCTCTGGCTGAGTTTGCTGCTGGACACTGGTTGTCACAGGACAAGCAAGTTCAAGCAAAGACCCAGCCACCTCTGTGCTGTCCGTATAAATGCAGTTGCCACCCTGCTGATACACCATTGTGGTCGTGGCTGTCTGCTGAAACTCCTGCAGAGCTTCCGGCCCCTTGGAAGCAAGGGAGTCCAGAAACTCCTTCATCCTGTGCTGGGGGATTGTTCGTGCCTTCACACGGATGTATTCTTCAAAGGAAATGGTGTTCTCCAGAGAATTATTCATATTGCAAGGTCCTTAGGGTTCCTTAAGGAAAGAGAAAGTAAAAGTCTTAACCACAGCACTCCTTTGATGCAAGGATATTCCTAACTCCAGTAACTGTTTTCTCATACCAAGTACCGTATGAAAACTAGCAAACATGCACAGCCAGATGCCGGAGACAGATGCTTTAGTTTTATGAGGCATCTTGTGCTACTACACGTTTCTCAGATTAACCCTTAGCAGCTCAGGGAAGTCTGAACAATAACCAGGTCTAACTGTGGTACTATTCAAAGAGCTCACTGCCATGTAAAATCTTCTAGCGTTGTACTTCACCCAGACCAGGCGAGTCCCATAACAGACAAAACTAAGTCACACGTTTCGTTCATTTGCAGCATGCAATATTAGTGAGAGAAGCTTAGAAATCAATATCTGTGGCCCTGCTTTGCAGCCACAGAGGTGGGAGAACCAAGCAGTATGTTCTATCAGGCCATGCAGTTCTATTCTAGGCAGCTAATGGGAAGCACAACGGAAGAGCAACAGATGCAGCATTCAGCCCATTGCTATTAAGACTAGGACAGCCTTATCGATTTGAACACAGTAAGCAAAAGGAGTGCTGGAACCAAGACATTCCTCAAACAGGGAACTACACACATGGAGAAGCAGAGCTCTGGAAACGACAAAAGCAACAGCAGCATCAAGTTCTTGATGCCCTTTTAATATAGGAAGAGGTTAACATGAAACATGCTATGTATGAAGACAAAAGAGAGACAGAGAAAGAAATCAGATTATCAGGGAGGAAGTGACAGCAAGGAGAAAAAAAACACAACAAAAAAGATGACTCCACCTGAGAACATTAGAAAGCTCTAGGGTATACTCTGACAGCATTCTTCTCTTACTGACTTGTTTAAACCCACAAATTGTTTCTGCAGTGAGTATACTGGTTGTTTCTAAGGCACTAATTAGTCTTGATAAAGGATAAATAGATTTGAGCTTTAACACTACCAGATACTGAGATGGTTGTGAAAAGATGTGAAACAGCACAACATTAGGACTAGAAGAGGTGATTCAGTACTACTAGATCAAGCTGCTGAAAGGAGGAAAAAGGGACAAACATCACTATATGAACATTATGACTGTAGTTCTAAAGACAATAGGTACAAAAGCAGAACCTTTTATATCATTTCACCATGATTTAACAAAGTGGAACCAAGACAGAAATAGGTGGTTGAACATAAGACTGCAACAGCCTGTGTGAAAATGGGAGTTAGTTCTAGGCTCTCAGTGGCACCCAAGCGTATTCCACAAGCCTAGCTCCAATTCCCACCAAAATCAGTGGGAGCCAGAGCAAATTCTAACCACTCTTTACTGTTACGTGACAGCAGTCTAAGCACACAGAAGCTTTTGTTTACATGGAAGAGGTTCACGGCTAGTGCATTGGACCAGGCTCACAGGAGAAAGAATGAGTATCAAAGGTAAGGGGAACACACATGAGGCAACTTCCACTACATCTGTAGTTTCGGGAGTTATTAAGCAACGTATGTTGCTGTACGGGATTACTACGGAAAATGTTCTTAAAACATGCATCAATGTTTAGTAAAAAGCACCAGCTAACAGTGTTCACTTAGTAAATCCAACAACTCTGTAAAAATCAGCATACAGAAGCTCCCGTAGAAGCCGAAGTTGGACAGAAAAACAATTCTCCTGCCTTTCAGAGGTTCTAATCTGACACATTTTTCTAGCCAGGTCCCCGTGATAGAGCCAGTAAGACTATTCACTTAGATGCTGAGTGAGGTTTCCTCCAGGAGACACCCAGGAGTACTCTACATCTCTACAGGGCACATTATTAACCCTTTTCCAGGGTGAAACCAATAGACAGCAACCCAACCTTGTTAATGCATCCTCAGCAACTCAGACAGGACCTACACCAGGCACACTCAAATGCATCTTGCATCTAATTGCAAGATGCTCGGTTACATAGTCCGAAGCTGGAAAACAGATTTTGAGCGATTAACTTGTCCCTATTTTCTACTTGGAACTTGCAAATATTTGACTTCAATACCACAGTGAGGCTTTCAGAAGGACATGATCATTTTGGATGTCTGCTCTGAGGTGCACCAGCAGACACAGCTTTCAGAGGGAAGACTCTTCTGAGTCTGGAGGCTGAATAAGCCTCAAGGATGCCACGCTGGGCACCCAGATGTGAACACTACAGGCGGTCTTTGAGATTATACGCTCTTTGACAGCTAGCTGCTGCTGAATATGATGGGCTCACCTCAGGTTCTGCCTTCTTCCTTGCTCCTGCATTGGTGCTTATTATGTTGCAAAGACTCACGGAATAGCTATTCACCTTCTGTTAATCTTGTCAAGGGAGAGAGTGAGGAGGTCAGCAGGGCCACTCTTTTCAACAGCAGCTGTTCCTTAGCCCTCACTTTTACTTCTAGAACTCCAACCCTTCCGTCAAGAGCTGCTCACAGGTACATCGTGCTCCTGTGTAGCAGAGACCAGAAGCCACCAGAAACCCAGACACATAAGCAGCATGCCCAAAGATCAAGAAGAGGTCCACCACCACCAAATCATCACCTACCTCTTCCAACCACCAGGAAGCAGAGCAAACACAGCATTAATTTCTTAGATACAAATCCTTTACCCTGCTCAGCTGCTCCATCTTAATTAGTTCTTTTTAGCATCAAAATCAAGAGCCTATTAGGCCAGTCTCCCCCTACTAACAAATCTTCCTCTGTCACAAACTGTCAGAGGGAATCTATCTTTTCCTGTCTTCTAGCATGGAAAAATATTCCTTTATACTTGCTTGAAGTTACTACACTGAGGGCCACTAATGCCTAAAACAGTGAAATGCTCATCTGAGCCACTACAGCACTCGAAGTCCCAAGCATGGATCAGAACCCCACTGCGCCATGTGGTATTTGTTCCTGTTCCGGAACAGCAGCAAGCTCTTCCTTTAGTTTTCTCTACAGCTCTCCAACTCTGGCAATCAGAAAGGAGCTAAAGACACCACAGTTAACAGTGTGGGCTAGACTAAATTTCTCCCAGAGTTGTTCCTGTCAGTTTGAAGGCTGCTTAGGGTGATTTAACTAAAAGCACTGAACCACTCAAAACTGCACTTCACAAAACCCTACGCAGCGGCAGAGGTACCAGGTCTAGACGAAGATTCAGGAAAGTAATGCTGCACTCCCAGAAATTTTATTTATTGAAACTAAACCCACCTGCATTTATGACAGAAAAACTCTTTAAGGCTCAAGTGTGCATTCAACAGGCTTTTGTAGGGCAACATACACAGCTTGCTGCTGCAGTCACCACTTTCACTGTTAGTTATTAAAACATACTAATTTATGCATTCCATTTATCCCATAGACACGCATTAGAAACAGCAAACACCCATCCTCACTAGATCTCAGCAGCACAGTTTTAATACTGCATTTTTAAATAAAAAAAAGAGCATCCAGGCAATCAGCTTTCTCTGATAAAGGGAAGTAATTCCTCCCTGTTCAGCACAGCTGCATTTTTTCCAGGAAATGAGTTCAAGAAACTCTTTGAAGATCATGAGCACATACGGTTAGTTCATAAAACTTAGACTGAGGTTACTGAAAACACACACACAACTTGCAGCATGTGGACAATCTGGACTCACCAGTCACCATGTTGCATGTATTTCTGCTGCTCTTGTCCTGAGCTCTTAGACTTGTAACGTTCTGGAGAAGACAGAACAAAGAAGCCCTTTCCATCCCCAGTTCCTCTTTCTTTATTAAAGCCATTTTATTTTTAATATGTATTCCATAAAGAATTAAAAAAAAAAAAAGTCAGGAAAGAAAGATATGATCATCCACACAGCTAGCAGCTCCTACTGAAGAATTGAGAGATGCCCAATTCCTAACCATTGTATCCCTCAGCCTGGTAAGTGTTACTAGGAACGAGTGTGTGAGCACATCTGTCGCTCGCACCCTGCGGTGACAGGCACAGCGCAGCCAGTGACACCGGAGTTACTGGAAGACAGAACTGAGAACAAGGCAGCAGCAGTGACCGTATCCAGAGGTTCCCCCGGCTCCCCCCACAGGTGTTCCCGGCCGAGCGGCCGCGGCCCGGCGCTGCCCCGAGGCCCGGGTCAGACGGGAACGACACAGACCGCCCCGCCACCCAGCCCAGACGAGGCGAAGCTCCATATTTAGCCCCTGAGATCATCGGCCCCGGCTCAGCCTCTCCCCTGCTCGAGCGGGGGACGCGGAGCCCGCGGGGCTTTCTCCTGCGGCAAGGCCGGCCCCCGCCCCAGCGCTGCCCGGGCCGTATCCCCGCCGCCTTTGTTCCCCGGCGGGGCGGCCGGGCCCGGGGCCGCGGGAGGCGCCGCGCCGCCCAATCCTCCCCCCCCGCCCCCCCCTCCCGCTGCAGGAGCCATGTTGGGGGCTTCGCCGGGGACGGCGGCCGCCGAGGGCCGCACCGCGCAGAGGCGGAGGCCGCGCCTTCCGGCGCGCGCTGCCGCCGCCCGTGCCCGCGCGGGGACGGGGCCGCCCCGCGGTAAGGGGGGAAGGGGGGGCGGGGACGAGCCT
>JAVKLA010000036.1:13848324-13858479 GCA_034782735.1 Sagittarius serpentarius | reverse complement strand
GGGTGTTTTTGTGTTTGTTGTTTTTTTTTTTTCTTTTTTTTTTTTTTTTGTGGTGAAGACATTCTGCAAGTTTGCACTGACAGAGGAAACGCTGGTATCTGTTATATTTACCATCATCTTTGAACCAAAAATAGTAGAACAGAAAGCCTTGAAGAACCTCTTGGTATATTTCTGGAGCAGTGAATTAAAAAAGATTAGATCTTTTCTGTAAGGACCTCCTGCACTTAAGTGGAAACAGATTTTCCTTTTGAGAAGACTCAGTTTTAGTTTATTTTTACACCTGCTTGACTTTTATTTGAACCATTCAGGTTTTGTCTACTTACGAAGAGTCCATAGTAATTTGAAAACTAACATATCATTGTAACAGATCACTAACAGATCACTATAACTTTAAAACTAACTGATGACGAAGGGAAAGGCTATTTGGTCTTTTAAAGCTTGCAGTGTGCATGCTGACTCACTATGCTAAGAAGACATGCACTCATGATGTGATTTCCATGGTATTGTGCATAACAGTGTGGTTATATTGGATAATGAATTAACTTGTTAAGTTACAAAGTGATGAGCAAAACTATGCCCCCTGGATTAGCAATGATAATCAGGTAAACAGACAAACCAGATGATAAACAAGTTTAAGGCCTTTCCATTCTCTTTAATCGAATCAGAAAATTTTCCTGAAGAATTGTACACCTCAGGCAATACATCAGTTATTTGGGGAACAATAAAGTACTCCTCACAGATGGATTCATATTCATGAACTCCCCATTAGACCTAGCACACAGCAAGTTTTGTTGGCATTACTTAAAATAAGAGGTGGTCAGGGCATTCATCTACTATCAATTATAATTTGGGAGGAAAAGTACTGTCTACTTCAGAAGAAGTGTGACAAAATTATTTGTTTAGTGCATAAGAAGAGTAGGTATAAGAAGCAGGCCTATCCTAGAATAACTGTCACCTTTGCAATGCCTTTAAAACAGTTTTGGGAGAATATATAGCTCCAGTAGAATATTTTCCATCTGAGAAATTGTAAGTGTCTATCAAAGCTAAGCAAAACTCATAACTCCACTTTGCAATTGGGGAAAAGATATACTATGGGAAAAAAAAAAAAGAAAAAAAAAGAAAAAAGCAACCCTCCCCACCTATTTCAATCAAGGTTTGTTCATTTCCATTCACAAAATGAACATTGCTTCATAACATCAGCTTTCTTATTAACCGCTTCAATTGTTAGTTAGGACACATTATATACACCTCCCCCACCCCCCATATGTAGAGGATATATGCTTATCATCACCAGAACTTATCCACACCACTACGACTGGTGGCCCACTGCATGAGGTAGTTCACTTTGTGAATGAAGAAGCATCTGGCTGAAGCTGTCACTGAGCAAATCACAACTGTTTGGGCTCACTGTTAGGTTAGGTTCACAGTTGCCACTGCTGGGTAACTCATTTGTAAACTACAAGCACTAAGATCTTCCCACTCATAAAGCAGCAGTAAGAGATACTGTTTTCTAACCTTGCTCTTTGACTGTGATCTCCTTGTGACAAATGAAGGAAGGGCTCAAATTTTTCACACTATCATCATCCTATCTGTCTGACAGTAGGGAAATAAAAGCTTTTTTTTTTTTTTTGAGGAATCTTCACATGAGGAGGAGACTGCAGTGTGTTTACTCACTTCATACAAGCCGCTGTGAGTACAGCAAATCTGTCCTTCCCCCTTCCCACGGAACAGGTCTCTCCTAGCTGCTGGTGTCCCACATGGATCCAGCTTCTGGGTTGACACCGTGGCCTACAAACGGGTCCTGTCGACTGCTGAGCGATGGCATGCCGGCACCCACCGAAGAGCCCCTGCTCCATTGCCTCACGAGGCTGGATGTCTCGCCTGCAGTAAGACGTCACCTGTGAGAGCTGAAGCTTCTTCAAAGGGCATACTGGCCTACGCGCGGGATCCATCAACTGCTCCCTAGTGCCACTGCGTAGCGCCCACGGGAGACAGCCCTGCCGCGTCGTTAGGGCGGGGGACTGAAGTCCCTGAGGGGATGCGAGGGGCCCGCCTCCTCCCCCGTCCAAACCCTCTCTTTCCTCAGCCCTCTCGCCCTACCGCGGCACGGCGGAGGCAGGGCAGCGGCCTGGGCCCGGGCGGGCCCCGCGTACCCCTCCCCAGGTGAGGGCAGCTTCGCCGATGAGGCCCCGGGACGGCGGAGCCCGGGCTGCTAAGGCGGAGGCCGGTACCGCCGCGAAGGACGCAGCTCCCCACCTCGGACCACAGCGCGCTCTGCAGCGGGGAGCGGCCCTGCGGCGGCCAGCGCCGCGAGCCAGCCTCGGCCCCCCTCACGGGCGCTGCTCGCCGCCCCCTCAGAACCTCGGCGGGAAAGGGCTCGTGGTGGCCCTGGCCGGCCGGCCCGCCGCCAGCGCGGCGGGGGACTACAGCGCCCAGCACGCACCTCGGCCCCGAGGCTGCGCGGGGGCGGCGGCAGCGGGGCTCACCGACTCTCAACCAACCCCGCAAACAGAGCCCTTTCCAGGTGCGCCCGCCTCCGGTATCCTAATTGATCACACTGATAACCAATCGCCCGGGAGAAATCTCGGCGGCTGCCCAATCACTGCTCCGGAAAAAGGGATGGGGGCGGTGCCCCGGAGGACAGCGGACTCGGTGGCGCCGCGCTGATGAGGAAGGGCGAGAGCGGGGAAGGCGGCGCGGGGGAGCGCGGCCGGACTCCGGCCGGGACTGCCGCAGGGATGGCGGCGGCGGCGGCGGCAGCGAGGGGGTTAACCTCTCTGGGAAGAGCCGCGGGCCCCTCCGTAAACCCCTGAGCGCTCCTCCGCCCTGCGCGCAGCCGTTATCCCTCCCCGCGGGCGGGCCGGCGCCGTCCCGGCACTGCAGTCGCCATAGAGACCGCGCCGCACGCCATGGGGCGGAGGCTGGGCCGGAGGTTGGGCCGGGGGGCGCCGCTCTAGTTTCCCCCTCGCCCTGTGCCGCGCAGACCATCCCCCGCGGCGGCCGGGGTCGCCGGGTTCCGCAGGGACTGGCCGTGCACCCCCCGAGGCGCCGCCGCTGCCGCCTCGGCCCCGAGTCTTTTCCCCTCACAGCTCCCTGGGCGCCATCTTACATTCAACCCCCCGCAGCCAATCAGCGCATGGCTCTAGCCTCGCGAGAGCACGCCCCCCAAGTCCCGCGAGAGCTCGGCGCCCAGGCCCGCCCCGCACCTTAAAGGAGCCGCGCCCCGGCGAGGAGGGGGTCGGGGCGGCCGCCGGGGGGCGCCCTCTGCGAGGTGGCGGGAGGGGCGAGCAAGGCTCCGGGACACGTGTGGGGGCCATGACCCCCGACGGGGGTGGGGACAGCCCCCGCTCGCGGCCACGGGGCTCGGGACTCCACCGGCACCCGTGGCCGTGGGGCGCCGCCGGCCGAGGGGTCCCACGCAGCCGCCCCGCTGCTCCGTGCCAGGGCGGGGACGGGCCGGCCGCGACCCCCCCGCCCGAGCGGCCGGGGCGAGGCTCCCGCGTCCACCCCACGGGTGGGCGAGACACACACACACCCCCCCCCCCAGTGCAGGGGCTCCCCGCGGAGGGCGGTGGGGCCTCCGCGACCGGTACCGGCGGGGGCCGCGCCCTGCCCCCGGGCGGGACCGCGGGGCGAAGGGTCCCCCGCACCGTGGGGCCGAGCCGGGGCTGCTTTAACGTGCCCATGTGCTCGGCGCGGCCTCCCCGGCCCCGCTGCCGCTTAAGGTGGCCCCGTGGGGCTGGGCAGAGCCTCCCCCCCACCCATGGCAGGGCCGGGACCCCGGGCACGGGGCTCAGGGCACGGGGGGCCACGCCGGTCCCGGGGGGGCACCCCTCTGAGCCGCAGCCCAGGGCCGGGCACGGGCCACCCCACTCGAGTCCACCTTAAGGGGGGACGGCGCTCGGGCGGCGTTTGTACACAATGCGCACACCCTCCTGCCTGCCTGCCTGCGCCCTGCCTGCGCCCGGCCCTGCCTGCGCCCGCGTGGCCCGCGGCAGGCCCTGGGGACCCTCTTCCCCTCACCCTCGACCCCAGCCCAGCCACACGGTCCCGGGTGGGGGGGGAGTGGGGGGGGCTGCAGCTCCCGTGGGGACACCAGCCCTGCACGGCACGGGGGGGTGCAGGAGCAGACCCCCCCGGGAATCTGGGAGACCCCGCCCCGCGCTGGCACCCCAAGGTTGAGCGTGGGGGACAGGAGGGAGTGACAGCACAGGGACAGGGCTGGGATGCTCTGTTTATTGAGGCGACGCTGTGGGGCGCCCCGGGGCGGGGGGGTGCACCAAGGCACGGCGGCGCTGGGGGTGCACAGGGACCCACACCCCCCGCCCCGGGAAGCAGCACCATGGCGGGGCGGCAGCGGCGGGTCCCTCAGGCTTTGCCGGGGTCCTCCTTCAGCGTCACTGTCCGGTTGAACACCATCTGGGGAGAGGCAGAGGGTCAGTGCTGAGCCCCACAGCGGGCAGGGGAAGCCCCACGGCCCCCTACCCAGGACTCACCTTCCCCTCCTCACTGTCGGGATCCACAGAGAAGTAGCCCAGCCGCTCAAACTGGAATTTGTCGAAGTGCCGGGCGGAGACAACAGAGCTGTCGACCAGGGCATCGCAGACCACACGCAGGGAATCCTGGCAGGGGGAGGCAGCTCAGCCGGCACCCCTGGCCCCTTTGCCCCCTCCATAGCCCTGCTCCCCACAGCCCCTCTCCCCCCTGGGACGCAGCAGAGCCCTGCCCAGGCAGGGGTAGGGGTCACATAGAAGCGGGTGCCTTGTGTGTGGGTGCAGGAGGTCCCCAGATGCCCCCAGGCTCAAAACCCCAGCTCCTGCTGCTACTCACAGGGTTGAGGTCACTCAGAAAGCCACCGGGCACCTCCGACGGGTCCTCGGGATTTTTGTGCAAAAACCTGCCATAAGACAGAGTCTCATCCCAAAGCTGCCAGGCAGGCCATGTGGTACCCTGTGGCAGCTGTGGGGTGGCAGCTCACAGGACCCCACAGCAGCATCTTCCCCGCCAAGGAGCCGGGCAGATGCCAGCAGAGCCTGCTGGTACACAGCCACGCTGCTGCTCCAGCACCAGCGAGCTTGCATCCACTCCTCTGCGGGCAGCCAGGTACTCACAGTCGTTCATAGAGCCGCACTTCACACGCCAGTGGCTCCGACACCCAGTGGATGAAGGCTTTGGGCTTCTCTGCCACATCTGACTTGGTGCAGGTCACCTCCAGCTCGATCACGTGCCCGCTAGCGTCCTGGGCAAGAGGAGATAAGTCAAGCCACCAGGCAGCAGTCAGGCAGTAGCCCCATCCCACAGGGCAGCCCTGGGGCCGAACCACCAGCCCCCCAGCTCAGAGCAACCTGCTCCCCACCACGTGAGACACAGGGCTGGCAGGGAGCTGCCGCACAGACAGCCCGCACCCACGCTGTGCCCGCAACGCCCGGCCCAAGATGACCATCGCTGCCCTTCCCTGACGGGGCATGGCCATGTCCTGACATCCCACGGCCCAAACTCATGTCACCAGTGCTTAGAGCCACTCACCTTGATGACGTTCTGGACGGCGACGACGTAGCCAGCGTGGCGCAGCCCCACCGGCTGCCCGGGGGCCAGGCGCTTGTAGGCCTTGTCCACCTCCTGCAAGAGAGTTCATGGCTGCACAAAAGGTCCCAGCACAGGCAGCAGCTCCCCACTCCAGCATGTCTGTTTGTCCCCACGACTGTGTCCCCCCACCCCCTCCTGCCATCCCAGGGATCAGGGTGCCCAGGGCTGTTTGAAATCCCATGCTGCTGCTGGACAGTCCCCAGCGCACAGGCCAGGTGTGGGCACCATCGGTTGGACATGTCCCGGCCAGGCTGAGGGCAGCGGGCGTTTCCCCAGTGCCCGTCAGAGCTGCTGGCACCTTTAGGAGTCGCAGTCAGTTGACTGACACCTGCTGTGCCCGGTGCAGCACCAGCGCTGCTCCCAGCACTGCCAGGCTCCTGCTGCCCGAGCCACAGCTCCCAAAAGAGAGGGCAGTGTGGCCCAGTGGGCCCAGCTCACCTCCCTGAAGTCCGTCTTCTCTATGTAGATGGTGGGCTGGAAGGGCACTTTGTGAAAACCCCGGCTCTCATCGGCTGGAAAGTTGGGCACGAGGACCTCGAGTGCCTGGGGAGAAGGAGGGAGTGAATGCTGACCTTGGGGAACCCCACTCCCACCCCAGCCCGCAGCAGTCTCACCTTCGGGGCAGGGAAGTTGGTGATGGTGACCTTGAGGGGCTCCAGGACGGCCATGGCACGGGGCGCCTGCTCGTTCAGCACCTCCCGTGCACACGCCTCCAGCAGATGTGGCTCCATTGTCGCCTGGGCCACTGTCACACCGACCTGTGGGACAGCCAGCCGTCACCACGCTGGCTGGGGGACGCATTCACCTGCCCCATCCCATCCTGTCCCTGGCACCTACCCGGGCACAGAAGTTGTTGATGGCCTCGGGGGGGAAGCCTCGCCGGCGCAGCGCTGTCAGCGTGAAGAGCCGTGGATCATCCCAGTCCCTGAGAAAACACCAGTGTGACAGCTGGGTGTGCCCCGGGTAAGACCCGCCCTGGCTGCTGGCCCTGCTCCTACCTCACGGCACCAGCTCCTACCTCACGGCACCCGTCTCCACCAGCCGGATGATCTTCCTCTTGGAGACGACAGTGTACAGCAGGTTCAGGCGCCCATACTCCCACTGCACAGGGCAGTAGACATCCAGCGCGTTGCACAGCCAGAAGTAGGAGGAGCGCCTGCAAGGCAGGCACAGGCACGTCCCGGCTCAGCCTCACACCCACCCACAGCCCCACGGACACACTGTCCCCTGGCACGTCGGCAGCCGCTGGGATGCGGCCAGCTGCTCCCCCCCAAGAGCTGCCCTGCCAGCTCCGGCTCAGCCTGGGGCTGGGCCGTGCATGGCACTCACCTGGCCTGGAACTCCTTGGTGCAGAGGGAGTGCGTGATGTGCTCGATGGAGTCGCACAGGCAGTGTGTATAGTCATACGTGGGGTAGATGCACCTGCAAGGCAGACGCAGTCAGGCCTGGGGCAAAGCCCAGTGCTGCTCCCCTCCTGACACCTCCCCGCTCCCAGGAGATGCGTGCCAGAACGCTGCAGGCCCTCCCTACCACTTGTCCCCGGTGCGGTGGTGCGGAGTGAACTTGACGCGGTAGGCGACGGGGTCCATCTTCCCGTCCTCCATCACCAGCTTCATCCGCAGCGTGGCCTCCCCCTCCCCAAACTTGCCCTTCCGCATGTCCTGTGGAGCAGGGGGAAGCTGTTGGCTGAGCCACAGACCCGGACCCCACGGGCACGCAGCGCCAGCCCCCAGCCAGAAATACCTCGAAGAGCAGGAGGGACTCCTCCACGGGCCGGTCCCGCCACGGCGAGGGCGGTGGGTTGTGGCCCTTGATCTCCTCGACCTTCTGATGGCAGACGTACGCCTGGCCCCTACGGAGGGGGAATGCCATCACCAGACACAAGTGGCCCATCCCCCTGGGCGAGGGGGAGCCCTGGCTGCGGCACACAACATCCGCAGTGCCCCGGCGCATCCATACCGCCCCGGCACGCTCACCTGCGGATGAGCTCCAGGGCCCAGGTGTAGAGCTGGTCAAAGTAATCTGACGCGTGGGTCACTGCATAGGGCTGGTAGCCTTTGGGGATGGAAGAAACAGAGCAGGTTGGAGGCACCCCCAGGGCCCAGCAGCAGGACCTGTATGCAGGGATGACCCCAGCAGCGCATGGCCTGATCCTGCCCTCTCGAGCCCGAGCCGTACCCAGCCACTCCACCATCTCCCGGATGGCTGTGAAGTACTTCTCCTCCTCCTTCTCGGGGTTGGTGTCGTCGTAGCGCAGGAAGCACACACCACCGTTGGCCTGGGGATGGGGGGACAGTGAGCAGCCGCTCCCTGAGGGACTGCAGGACCAGGCCAGAGGCCAAACAGCAAGGGGAGAGCTGCCAGCGGGGCTCGGTGCTTCCCACCTTAGCATAGCCAAAGTTGAAGTTGATGGCCTTGGCATGGCCGATGTGCAGGATCCCATTGGGCTCAGGAGGGAACCGTGTCCGCACCTATGGGGAGGGGGGGAAGGGGACACCTCTGTCTTTTGGCAGGAGACTCTCCCTGTCCTGACATGAGCCCCCAGTGATCCCACAGAGCTCCCCCCATGCCACGTGCGTGCTGCCTCTGGCTGTGCCCCTGGCGAGCTGTGTGTCCCCCCAGCCACCTCACCCCCCCCGGCTGGAGCCTGGCACAGCAGTGCCGCCCTCTCAGGGAACCGCTGGGCTGGGGCGTGCGGCCTCACCTGCCCACCCGTGATTGCCAGGTGCTGCTTCAGCAGAGCCATGGTGTTGGGTGTCACCACGTAGCCCTCCGTCTTGTAGTTCTCTCCTGTGGGCAGAGGATGCTCAGGGCTGCAGCACCGCCCAAACCAAGCCAAGCCCAGCAGCTGGCGGGGAAGGACACGGGGCCGGGCTGGTCCCCCACAGCACGGAGAGCTCGGGCTGGGGTAGAGAGCTGGTGGAGCAGCCCCCCAGGCTGCAGTGGCTCCCTGCACTCACCTGGTTTGTGGAACTTGAGGGCTTCTCCCCGCAGCTGCTCCAGCAGCGACCGTGTCTCTGTGCCCACCTCGCCTGCAGAGAGAGACGGGGCTGACCTGGGGCCTGACCACAACTCCCGGGGCCCAGCTCGGAGGCAGGTCCCGGCCAGGAACCGAAGGGCTGGGGAAGCTGCCCGCAGGAGGACAGTCTCTTACCATTCTCCACCACAGCTGCCTTCTGCTTCTCTGCTGGGGCTGCCCGGGTCTTTGCAGCCTGCAGGGACCAGTACAGCACCCTGAGTGCCCAGCCCCAGCACACCCCTTCCCCTCCTGGCCCAGCCTGCTGCTCCCAGTGCTTCTTCAGACCCATGTCCATGGTAGCAGATGGGCCCAGAGCAGCTATTTGGGATCCTGCCTGGACACTCAGCAGGGAAATACCATCCCAGTTCCCAGTCTCCCCCTTCTCCTCACCTTTGGTTTCTTTTCCAGATCAGCTTCAGTCTTTGGCCCCAGCAAATGCAGCACCTGGAGAAGAGACACTGACAGGGGTAGGAAAGGCTTCCAGTCCCCTAGGGCCTGGAGGTGGCCCTGTTCAGCTGTCACCCCCCTCATCCTGCCTACACCTTCCCAGGGCAGACTGTCCCCAGCGCCGGGCCCTCCCACGGGACAGGCCAGCAGGTCCCACACGGGGCACGACACCGTCAGGGGACACCACCCCAAGCAGCGCCCGACCCGCTGCCCTCACACCCACCTGCAGGTCCACCTCGTTCTTGATGGTTTTCCCGTCTGCCCACTGCAGCCGGCTCCGCGCCTCCCCTGCGGACAGGGCACCCCATGGGCGAGGGGCACAGCCCAGCCCGGGGGGCTTCAGCCAGGACCGCTGACACAGTACACGGCAGCCCACGGCTGGAGGCAGCTGGGGCCAGGGCAGCCCGCGACAAAGGGCTGGCTCTCAGGATCCGGGGGAGTAGGAATGCCAGGCAGGGGCTGCCCCCGTGCCCCACACTCACCCATCAGCAGCCCCATGTTGAAGTGGTAGCGCTCCGCCAGCAGCTCTGCTCGGTGCTTGCCGATCACAGCCTCCACCTGGGAAAGGGGACAAGGACACGGGGCTTTGCGTGACGCCAGGGGCTGCCCGCCCGTCCGGTCCAGCGTCCCCCGCGCCACCCCCGGGGGGCAGGCAGGGCCGCGGCCCCACTCACCGCCTCCTCGATCTGCTCGGGGGTGACGCACACCCCCACGCCGCAGGCCCGCTCAAAGTCTGCCACGTCCAGGGGCTCCAGGGGGTGGCTCCTCACGTACTCCAGGGCGGCTGGGGAGAGAGGGGGGGTGAGGAGCGGGGCCCTCCCCTCACCGCCGGAGCAGGCGGGGTTCCCGGGGCCGTACGGTACCGCTGAGCTGCAGGTCGGTGAGGATCTCCCTGCGGGCGATGTAACCGACGAGGAAGCCCAGATGCTTCGGGTCCCTGAGGCGGGCGGCCACGTTGTACAGCAGCGTCCCGGTGGCTTTGTCCAGGGCCGGGCCCATCGCGCTCCGAGCCTGCCGCCGTCCCGGGGAAGGGTCAGGGCCGGCCCGGGGCTGAGCCCCGGCGAACCGGCGGCCCTGGGGCAGGGCGGGGCGAGGTGCCGAGG
>JAVKLA010000036.1:13805014-13838164 GCA_034782735.1 Sagittarius serpentarius | reverse complement strand
GGCAGCGACCGGCCGCGCCGCCCCCCGAGCCCCATTGGACGCGCCGCCCGCCCGCGGCTTGACGGGACTTGCAGTCCCGCCGCCCCGGCACCGGCTACGGGGCGCGGCGGGGGCAGCGGGACAGGGGCCGAGCCGCGGGGCACCCGGGGAAGGGGGCGGCACCGGGGCGCACCGGGCACGAGAGCGCCGGGACTTGCCGTCCCGCCGCAACAGCCGGCACGGGGGCACGCCAGGCGGTACGGCACCGGGACTTGCCGTCCTGGCGCACCGGCACCGGGAACAGCAGGCACTAGGGCACCGGGCCACGCCGGGGGATACCGGGCACCGCGGCGGCAGGGCAGCACCGGGGGACACCGGGCGACACGGCGCAGCCGGTAGCAGAGCACGTGGAGAGGCACCGGGGGACAGTGGGTGTCCCCCCGCTGCTGTAGGGTGCACTGAGAAGCACTGAGGGACACCAGGGGACAGCCAGCACCAGGTCACACCAGGGGAACCCTGCGGGCAGCAGAGCCCAGCGGGGACAGCGAGCTGCAGGGTGCAGGGGACCTGGGGGACATCAGGGGACAGGGAGCTGCAGGGTACACTGGGTACCACCGCACAGCAGGGGACATGGGGCATGAAGGCACCCACGGCAGCAGGGTGCTGGGGGCCCCAGCAGCACACTGGGGGTCACAGTGCCCTGGGGGGGGGGGGGGGGGGGCCGGGGAGCTCACCAGGCACCAGCGGGTCCCAGGGGACAGCAGGCAGCAGAGGCGAGTGGAGTTCAGCGAGTTTAATGAGCACAGGACAAACCCTGACCCCCCCCACACCCTATCCCCCCACCCCCCGGTGCCCGGCCCGGCCCGCACCCCCTGGGGCAGGCACCCCGCGACGCCCTAGTCGACTTCTTCCATGCTGCTGTAGGAGGGGGCCGGGCGCTCGGCGGGGCTGGCGAAGCGCTCGGGGAGGCCTTCCGCGGCCAGCGCCGGGGCTCCGTCGGGGGCCAGGCCAGATCCGAACGGCACCGGGGGCAGTCCCTGCAAGCAGAAGGTGGGTGTGAGAGGGAGACCAGGGGCACGAGAGGGGGACCAGCACCCTGCCCTCCCACCTTCTCCCTCCCTGCTCCGGGGGCAGGCACGGCCCCTTGGGGTAGGGGCCCCTTGGGGTAGGGGCCCCACATGGCACGTGCGGCACCGTGGCCCGGAGAGCTGCAGCTGATGCCGGCCCCCCAGCAGCGGGCAAGGGGAAGGCAGCGTGCCCAGGGCTCCCAGGGGCAGCCCCCACACGCGCCCGCCCGCCCGAGGAGAGCCAGGCTGCAGCACGCTCAGCCCAGCCCCGGTGCTGCCGCCTCTCCCCAGCCCGGCACCCGTGCCTCCGGCACTGCCGCGGCCAGGGCCGGTCTGAGCAGAGCCCTGCGCCCCGGCACGGGCAGCCAGCCAGCCCGGGCAGCAGCGGCGAGCCACGGGGCAGGCTGCCAGCGCCTGCCGGGGCCTGAGGAAAAGTGCAGGACCAGAGGGGATTTCCAGGGCTGAGAGCGCCTAGCCCGGGCCTCGCTGCCAGGAAGGGCGGGCAGGCAGGTGCAGGCAGTGGCTTGTGTACCCCAACTCCGGGGTGCCAGAGCCAGTCGGAGCAGAGGTCACCCCACCGGCGCCGGGCACTGACTCAGCCCCACGAGGCCAGCGCCGTGGGCGAGCGGGGGAAGCCGCCGAGCCCCGGGGCTGCAGACAATGAGGCGACTGTTCCAGGATGGGCACCTCATGACCACGGCACGGCCCTGCCGGGCTCCCCGCTTGGCAGGGAGGACACGGCGGCACACGTGCAAGAGGAGTGGGGGACCGAGATGGGGGAACCCTGGGCTCCCCCCTGTCCGGCTCAAGCCCCAGCCAGAAACACAGGCAAGCCCCTTCCCTGCCAAGCCAAGCATCCTTCCCAAGCCCAGCCAAGGGCACCGCCGGGGGGACAGCGGCGGAGACGGAAAAGGAAGTCACAGGGCTCTGAAGTCACCTCTCGCACCCAAACACGCCAGAGCAGTCTGAGCCACGCTCAGCCAAGGGCAACACGTCTCAATGTCAGACACCACTGGAGCTGCAGCCCGTGCTCCAGCCCCACAGGACCGCGCGCTGCCGGCCCCACCGGGCTCCCCACACCCTGCACGTGCCCCGCCGGGGCTGCCACCCCAGCCCGTGGCCCATGGCACCAGCAGGCAGAGCTCCTCCCTGCACCTGCGGCCATACAGGGTGCACCAGGCACCCAGCAGAGTCCAGGGCACAGTCCCCATGCCGGCCGGCCGAAGAGAGTCACCTCAGGCACAGAAAGGTCACCAGCTCCAGCACAGAGTCCCTGCCCCTGTGCAGGGGTCCCATCACACAGGACAGGGATGCTGCATCTCTTTGGAAAACCTGGCTTTATTAACACACCAAGGTCCTACCTGCGCTCCCCGACCTCAAGCCTCTCCTGCGGCACAGGCAGCCAGTCTCCTCACAAACAAAGCCTTGCGCCACACTCCCCTGGCAGACACCCGGCCCCCCCCGACCCCAGACACAGCCAGCTGGGGCTGAGGGGGGACAGCCCACATGCCCCACGGCACTGGGGGCTGGTGGGAGCCAGCAGCCCAAGGAGGGGGGTGCTCACCATGGGCACCCCAGCCCAGATTGCCAGGCTCCCCAGCAGCTGCCCGGGGGGAGAGGAGCTGCAGGCAGAGCTGAGCCTCCAGCTGAGCAGGGAAGCAGCCAAGCCCTCGGTGACAAGTCCGTTCGGCCCCAGCACGGGGGTGTGGTGCGCACAACTCCCAGTGCACATGCACAGCTGGCACCAGGAGGCTTAGCGGGAGGCTGGCAGGAGGGACTGGGCTGGCCCAGGAGCTAGAGGTCACACCAGCCCCGGGGAGCACAAGGCTCCCGCAGCAGCACAGCTGGGAGAGGAAGCTGGACAAGGACCCGTGTCAGGGCATCCTGCCCTTGCTGCAGCCTCCCGCCAGGTCTCCACTTCTTTCTTGGGAGCCAAGCAAAGGCAGTCGAGATGTTCCTGGGGGGGTCCCATGCCCCAGCCACGCTGCAGCAGCAATGTCCCTTCCTGAGCAGCAGGTAGCCACGAGGTCTGCCCCGCTCCCAGTGGGCAGCAAGGGTGGGGGAGGGCAGAGGGGTTCCTGGTTCTGGGCTGCGCCTTGCCAAGGCAGCAGGCTGGCCTCGCAGCCCTGCCAGCTGGCATGGGAGATGCCAGAGCAGACAGGCAGGAGCGGACAGCCCCACGCTTCCCTCGGCGAGTCCTTCCCGGCGGTTTCTGTCCTGCCGCCCGACGTCTTCATCGCATAGTGTCCTAGGACGGTGCGTGCCCCGGCAGCCCTGCTCCCGCAGCTGCCCGCGCACCCGTGCCTATCTCCAGCGGGTCTGGTAAATGAGCGGGTAGAAGACATTCAGGAAGAGAGCCACAATTGCGGCCGTGGTGGCCAGGACAAAGTATCTGACGCAGCCTTCGTCTGGGTGCTGGGGGGTGCCTGGACTCCGCTTCTGGCCACGGGGCCTCCAGGAGTTCCTTGCAGGCCTTTGGGGTGCCTCGAGCTGCAGCTCTTGTTCTTCAGCCTCCAGTTCCTGCCAGATCAGAGAAGCCTGCGATGTGGAAACCTGCGTCAGCACTTGGAGAACACAACGGGCAACACCCCTCGCCATCCCCCGGGGCAGGCGGCTGCCTGCAAGCCCAGCCCCGTGCCCAGCCAGCCAGCCCGCCTCCCCATGCAGCACCATCGCGGTCCCGCCCGCCCCCGCAGCTCTTCGGGGTCTCCGGTGCGTGGGGCGCAGCCGGGCTCCGCCGGGCGGCTCTGCGGGAGGGAGCGTGGGCAGCTGTCAGGCAGCGTCTTCGTGGGGCTGCAGGGAGCGGAGCGGGCAGCCGGATCCCGGTGAAGCTGATGCGCTGGCATTGGTGGGTCCAGGTGGCGAGGGGGGCAGGCAGCAGCCAATCACAGCCCAGCTTTTGTGATCCCCACAGGATCTCTCAGACAACGGCCAATCCAGAGCCGGCTAGGGCGGCAGGAGCAGGAGGCACGGTCACAGCACAGCCAGTCACAGCTCTGCTTTGGTGGGTGGGGATGCTCCGACAGCCAATTGTAGCCCAGCTTTCAGGAGGATTATCCACAGGCAGCCAATCACAGCCTGGCCCTTCACTGTGCCGGTGATCACACAGAGCAGCCAATCAGGACGCAGGTCTCCGGAGGGCACCCAGTGCCTGGGAGGGTGTGGGTGGTCCGAGGCGCTCGGGGACCTGCTGAGCCCTGGCAGGATCCAATGCGCCCCATCACTGTGGGGGATCCGGCACTGCCAGGGGCCCGATGAGCCCTGGTGCCATCAGGGGACCGGATGAACCCCGGCCCTGCGGGGCGTACAGCGAGCCTCAGTGCCGCCCGGGCCCCTGAAGGCTCCCACCGCCGGTATCGGATGAGCATCTCAGCTTTCCCGTTGCCCAGGCCGCCCCCAGCGAGTGGGGCTGCTCCAGGACACGCACAGTTCCCCAGGACAGGAATGGCCCAGGCAGGCAGACACCAACATGCCGGACACACCCTGGCCCCAGAGACAGGCAGCTCCTGTCCCTAGCTGAGAGGGCAGAGCCGGATGCCTAACCAGTGCCGGGCTGACGGCTGCATGAGCCAGACGGGCCCCACGTGTGCAGCCGTGCCAGAGATGAGCTGAGCATTGTCCTCGGACCCCGCGGGGCCGCCGAGCACGGAGGGAAGGGCTGCAGCACAGAGATGCTGGGAGGGGCTGGCCAGGTGGGTGCTGCGCTGCGCCCCAGCCTGGGCCTTCGTGCCTGACAGTCACGCACGGATCAGCCCAACCGTTCCCCGCCAGTGCATGCCGAAAGCACCCCGCCGGCTGGGCCACCCCTCCCTCCCGGGCGGCCTGGCAGCAGAGCTCGCTCTGGCAGGTTTCTCTTCAGCACCCCGCGGAGGCTGCCAGGCGTCTGGCTCAGCGCTGGCCTTTGCCTTTTTTGCACCTAGCTTGGCCCCGAGCTGGGCCCCAGCAGAAAGCATCCCCCACCCTGCCTCGAGAGCGACTGCCTAGGGCAGGCTCTCACCGCTCCCTGGCACAGCCAGCTCCTACTGCACCGCTCACAGCCTTCCTCTGGTGCAGACCCCGGCGAGGCTGGGCCCCCTCCTGCCTCCTCCGGTGCCCTCCCACCAGCACACTCCCACCCTGATGATGGGAAACAGCTCTCCTGTGGTCCCTCAGGGCAGGGACCGTCCCAAGCTCACAGCAAGAACAGGGCAAGGCAGGCCGCAATGCCTGGCCAACGCAAGGTTTTTTGGTGTCGAAGCGGGGCAGGCACTGCACTGCAGCTGCACCAGCCTCCGTGGGTGCTGGCAGAGACGGGCAGGGCCCTGCGTGAGGGCACCTGGGCACGTTTCAAGGCTCTGTGGCTCCAACAGTGCCGAAAGGGACACGAGCTCTCACCTGGCTGGCAGCAGCTTCAGCAGAGGGGGTGCGCTCGGCTCGGTGGTCTGGGGGGTGCCCTGGCAGGGGTCTCTCCACAGGAGAGTTCCTCCGGCGGTAGAAGAGGACATATGCATATCTGGTTACCACCTGGCTCTCATCCACGGTGGTGACAGTGCTGTCATCGAAAAGCCGCCAGCCTGAGAGGAGAGAAGGGTTAAGCAAGCAGATGGGCCACGGCTGCAGGAGCCGGCGGGGTGGCGAGGCTGGCAGATCCTCACCCACGTCACTGCGCTGGCTGTTCTTGTCGTTGGGCAGACGGGCGTACGCTGTGTAGTGCCCCCCAATCATGCCTCCGTAGTGGTTGATCACAGCATACAGGTCATACACGGGCAACTGCTGCTCGCCCTTCCGGCCGATGCAGAACTTGCTAAGGTCCAGGCTCCTGGGGAGAGACGCGAGGACTGTCAGGGGCGGTCAGCGTTAGGCAGGGAGAAGCTGGGCTGCACGGCAGCACAGGCAGTGCCAACCCAGACACTTCATTCCCCAGGCTCTCACCGGACGGGGAAGTCCACCATGTCATTGATCTTGTCCCTCCAAATAAAGCTGCGGAAGGAGAAGCGCTTGAGCTGGATAATGAGGACGTTGGGCAGCCGCCACAGCATCAGCTGCTTGGAGGCCTCGCGGTGCTGCTTGCACTTGGGGCAGTACCTGGGGGAAAAGCATGCTCGTTACTGGCGTGGGGAGAGCCTCCGGTCTCGCAGCCCAGCCCCAAGGTCCCCGACATGTGGGGCTGGCACAGGGGATGCAGGAGGTCTCAGCCTCCCTTGCCGGGGCAGGCCAGCACAGTCTCGCTGAGCGCTGGCATTGCTCCCTGCTGGCTTATGGCCTCCCTCCCCAGTGCACAGGGAAGGCCAGCCCAACGCTCCTGGCTGCCAGAAGAAACAGCGTGCAGGCTGGGGCAGCTCCTGGGAAACCCCCGCTGCTGCCTGGGCCCACAGACTGGAACCCACCCTGCCGCCTCCCTCACCACGCTTCCTCCGGGGCCAGGACTTCAGGCTTGGTGAAGAGATTGAGGCACTGCTCCAGGGTGAAGTGGCCAGCCCGGGCTGCTTCGCTGGCCGAGCCTGGGTCCTCCACGCACTCCAGCTCCTTGGACTCCACCAACACAAATTCCTTGAGGCGTTCATTGTTCTTCCACACCAGGGCGAGGGAGCAGTCGTCTGTCAGCTCCAGGGGGGTGTCACCTGCAAAGGGGCACATGCCTTACACACCTGCCCCACCAGGCTGGGCCAGGCCATCTTGCTGGCGCTAGGAGCAGCGTTGCCCATCCCAGCTCCATACGGTGATCGTGCAGTGCTGCCAGGAAGGGACAAGTGCCCCACAGCCAGGTTCACCACCCCAGGGAAGCAGAGCCCCCCAACCGGCCAGGGGGCAATGCTACATAACCAGCACTTGTTGTGGGCATCCCATTCGGACAAGAGGTGACCCAGAGATCACAAACCCTCTGTGGATGCAGGAGGATGAAGGGAATTGGTCTATTTGCTGAGGAGAGCAGGAATGTCATGCCCAAGAAGAGCTTCCAGGCAGCAGCTCTGGCAGCAGAGCCCTGCCCTCCCCTATGCCAGACACAGCTTTCACTGTCCAGCCTGGGGCCACTGTCACATCTGGGTTCACCTTGGGCCAGGCAGATCCACTACCCTGCCAGAAGCCACGAGGGATGAAGGTGGCGCTTGCCAGGGCTCTGGGCTCACCTTTATCTTCCAGCTTGTGCTCTCGGTTGGCAGCGTCAATCTTGTTGATGTAGAACTGCGTGGCATGGGCACTCAGCGAGTCTGGAGTGTGCTGGTACCCAGGGATGGCAGCTGTGGACAGGCAGGGACAGATCTGTGGTGGCACTGCCTGTCTGCCCTGTGTAGGGGCCAAGAATTTGCAGTGCCCCCACCCCCCACCTCACATGCTACGGCCTTGCAAGGGACACAACCACGTGCCCCGTGTCCTTGACTATTTTTAGCAGGCGCCTGCCCCTGGCAAGCTGCTCTCCTCTGCCTGCCTTGCCCCTTCGCTGCACATTGCTGCCATCCTGAGACGAGTGCCTGGAAACGTGACAGCCAGGCAGCCGAGCGCAAGAGGCTGCTCCCGTGCAGCTGAGTCAGAGCGAGGGAAACGCTGCGCTCACAGCCTCAAGGGGCTCAGCCCGCACCAGGCTCTGCCCTCCCACGGGACTCGGAGGCTTCTGCCAGCCCCTGCCTTCCCACCCCTCCCACAACAACATAACACTCCAGCCTCTTTCCTAGTCAGCTCTCTACTCTGCCCCACGGGCCCTGCCAGGGCAAGGCAGAGCGTGGGCAGGCAGGCATTCCAGGTGGGGCAGCACTGCCAAAACACAGCTCCCAGGGCCTCATTTACATCCCCAAGGGTCTCTGAACCAAGCTCACAAGGGGAGAACAGATGCTATGGCGGGAGGTCACCCCAAGGAGTGAGCATTGCTCCTCTTTTGTCTTGGGGCTGCCCAGGTTCCTGGCACAGACACACTTAGCACCGCAGCACCTCTTACCTTCTGGCTTGAGGGCTCTCTCATAGGATGGCTCCTTCTCACAACAGCTGTCGCCCTGCGACTCCATGTGCTCAGAGAAGCCCGAATCCAAGCTCAGCAGGGAACTCCTGGCTGCCAGGACCTTACTCCGCACAGTGCTGGTGTCCCCCAGCTCTGGGTGCAGCTCAGGCACAGCTGGCGAGAGCGGGGGCTCCTGCAGGAGGCTGGAAGCCCTGTCCATGTCCCCCAGCTCAGGGGCAGAGGTGGCTGCTGCACAGCTGCTCTTCGCCAGGGGCTCCAGCTTGTCCGGGAGCAGAGGCTGCAGCCCCTGCTCCGGTGACATCCGGCCCAGCTGGAATGGAGGCTGGAACACGCTGACTGAGTACCTGGGCAAGGAGGTGGCAGTCAGAGCTGGCCAGACACAGGGCTGAGCTCAGCTCTGGGGCAGAAGCACTCTCCTTCCCTGGACCCTCACCTTGCATAGCCCTCCAGCAGCTGGGCCAGGCGGGCGTAGGTGAGGCGGGACTCCGGCACGCTGATGAGGAAGGGGAAACCGATGTTCTCGGGGCGGCACAAAGCCTTGTGGTCTGGCCAGTGTGTTTTCTGACATGCCCTGTAACACACACAGCCCCTGCTGAACCCAGCATCCGCGACCAACCCGGGCAGGAGCACAGCAGGGGCAGAGGGGTGCGTTGGGGACGAGGGGAGCACTGTGAGCCAGACTGGCTCTCTCCCAAAGGCCAGGCCCATCCCACCTCCTCCCAGTCGTCTGAGCTCTCCCATCCAGCCCTTCAAGGCAGGAGACCCTCCCTCCCTGCCAGGCACCAAGCCAACTCACACGTTGCAGTAACCGACTCGATAGCACCTCGTGCAGCGCCTGAGCTTCTCATCCTCCGGCAGCTGCTTCTTCTGGCAGGCCGCACACTTGGCGATGGGGCCGCTGGGCACCTGCGGACGCTGCAGGAGAAAGGACCCATTGGGCAAGGAAGGGCTTTCGGGCAGAACAAGGTAGCCTCAGTGGGCATTTGTGCTTGCTGCAGCTGGGCACCCTTGTGTGCAGCTCTCCCCCTCCTGCTTAGCCCCACTTGCAGGCTCAGCCTCCCTGCATGCCTCCCAGTAGTCTCAAGACCCCCTCTTACCTGCTGGACCTGCAGCTCCACCACCCGCTCCTTGGCCAGCTCTGGGGACAGCACCTCGAAGCAGAGCAGCAGGTCTGTGGGGGAGACCGTGTCTAGCGAGTTGGATGGCAGGAACATGCGGTGGAAGCGATTCTTGATCACCTGCCAGGAAAGCAGTGGAGCAGGACTGTGTGAGGGCTGCCCCACGCTTCTTCTCCTGAGAAAGCCAGACCCCAGCCCCACAGTGAGCTGCCAGGTCAGCAACAGCACCACAGGGATGCTGCGCTCAGCTCACCATCTCGCCAGGGGAGGATGGACATCCCTTGCCCTACTGCAATGGCCCAGCCCTCCTGAGCAGGGATCTACCCCTGCAGAGCTGTGGGAGCCGGGTCACCCATAAAAGCAGCCCACGGCTTGCTCCCCAGCTTCAGCACTCTCACCTCTGCCAGGCGCAGGTTCTCTGGTTTCACGCGCACACTGTGGGCCACTGAGTCAAGTACCTCCATGGCACTGGAGTTCTCCTTGCTGATACTCACGAGGAACTGCCACCAAGAAAGTGCCACATCAGTCACACCACACCAAGGCAAGCGGGCCCTTCCTTAACACAAGGCTCAGCCTGTTGGCACACAACCAGCTGCCTGAGGCACCTCCAGGAGCCCTCTCAGGCTCCCTCCCCAGAGTAGATGGTGTCCTTTACCTTGATGGGTTTCTTGTGCGGCTCCTTTGCAAAGTAATAGACAGTCAGCACCTTCTGCTTCTGCGGGAGAGGCACAGGGAGGTACAGGAAGGGGTCAAAGGTGATGGACACCTGCAGATGCGAGAGCACACTCAGCTGCGGGAAGTGCCTGTGGCCGAGATCAGTGGGGCAGCAGCACCAGCAGCCCCGAGATCCAGCCTTGCCCTGTGACCTGTGCTCTCTGAGGGTCGGGAGCCTGCTGCCACACAGCCAGGACCGGGACAGAGCCTCCAGGGCTGCCCTACCTTGGAACACACTGGGCACACCAGCTTGGATTTGTACTGGCCCTGGAAAAGGTCCACGATGAAAGAATCGTTCCTCATCTTGTGTCGCTGCCAGGCCTCCTCAGCTACCACCTGCGGGGAGAAAGGGCTCAGCACAATGCTGAACTACCCGGGCTGGGGGTCCTCACCCAGTGGCTTTGGGGAGGGACACCCTCACCTCGTCGGGTCTCCCATCCGAGTCAACAGTCTCTGTGTAGGGCTTGTTCTGGATGCGGTTGAGGTCCTCGTGCAGGCCGTCGAGCAGGAAGGCCATGAACTCCTGAGCATCGTGCTGGGCATAGCCAGTGAACTGGCTGGCCTTGCTGGCCACAATTGCCTAGGGGAGGACAGTAGTCAGGGCTGGCCAGTAGCCCCCCGCCCCCCAGCAGTACCGCCTGCCCCACGCACAAAGTCTGGCTGCACACACCCACACCCACCTAGCTCTCCGTGGCACTAGCAGGACAGCGAGGTGCCCACAGAGGAGTGCTGGGCCCTGGCCCACAGCAACTCCTGCGTAGCGCTGGTGCCTGCAGCCCTACCTTCAGTTTAGAGGGCTGGAAGGCATGGTGCGTGCCCTTCCACAGCGCTCGCAGCAGCATGGCAAAGCCGATGGCCAGGCGTCCTCCCGTCCCAAGTGGGTTGTTGTAGTTGATTTCAGACTCAAAGGACCGATCTGTAAGAGACGCAGGAGAGTGAGGGTGGCTGCTGGCTGCACTGTCTGAGCGGCAGGGCTCTGCTGGGCTCCCAGCGTGGGCTCACCATGGAAGTAGTCGCGCAGCTCCCGGGTGTTGGACAGGGACTGGATGACGCTGTTCATGAAGCAGGTGTTGCCCAGGTTCACCAGCCCCGTGAAGCCGGGCAGGCAGACCTTCTTCTTCTCGTCCTCGTCCTCATCATCCTCCACGCTCTCGGTGCTCACAGGGCTGTGTGTCATTGGTGGCACCATGCACGTCGGTTTGGGCTGCCAAAGCAGAGACGAGTGTGAGGGTGCTGCGCTCAGGGCTCTCTCCGGGAACACCGGGGAACCTGAAAGCCCAAGGCACCCCTCGGATGTGGCTGGGCTGGAGCCATCATGCCAGCTCCCACCAGGACTGGGATAGACAAGCCAACCACTGCCCCCAATCCTGCCAGCTATGACTGAGGAGAGCTGCCTCCTCCTCCAAGAACAGTTTCCTGGTCCCCAGAGCAACGTCGAGGAGGTGGGGTCCCACAAGAAGGACAAGTGGGCCCTCCATTCCCCCCGCTCAAGTCAAATCCTGTGTGTCCCCACTCACCGAGGGGATGTGTGGCTCTTGCTTCACTGCCACATGCTCTGGGGCCGTACGGGCTGCCACACCATCCAGAGCCCCATCTTCTACACGCGGCTTCTCTTTGTCGCTGGCTCGGGCCTCCTCCTTGCCGGACAGGGGGTGTTGGTTACTGCCCGGAGGGTTCTTGTCCAGAGGGGTAGGGCCTGTAGGCATGGCAACCTTTGCACCACCCACTGCACCTTAAAAAGGGGGAAGGGTGGGCCTGTGGTTAGCAGCACCACGCGCTGCCCACAGCGGGGCTGAGCCGCTCGGTCCATGCTCACACACAGGCTCTCTCCTACCCCTCTTCCCCGTGAGCAAGGGAAACAGCTGTGCCCTTCCCCGAGCGCTTGGCTCACCCTGCCCTACACCACTCCTGCCTGCACCCACTCAGCCCCTCTCCTTCCCCAAAACCCTGCGATGGAGGATCCGGCACCATCCAGCTGCTGCCAGCAGCGAGGATGGCCCATACGCCACCGGGGTGCAGCAGGCAGGCAAGACAAGGTGGCAGGGTGCAGACCTCGTGTGGCCGGAGCCTCCAGCCCGCCCCAGCGCTGGCTCTGGCGTTTCTTCAGGCAGACGTCGATGCGAGACACGGTGAAGTTGTACGTGCACTGGTCCGGCTCAATAAGGTTCCTGCAGGACACACCACAGCCTCAGACATGCCAAAGCCTCTGCAAGGCAGGGCCATGGCCTCCAGGCAGTAGGCACCCGGCTAGCACCGAACCCGAGGTGGCCCTGTCACAGCAGGGCGGAAACCCTTGAGCCTGGCCGCACTGAGCACACAGAGGGCCCCCTTCCTGCCAGAACCATTCTGCTTGGCTCCACATGCCCCCTCCTGCTGGACAGCCCACCCAAAGTGCACATAGGCTGGTCTGGCTCTGCCCTCAAGAGCTCTAGAACAGGCTGGGAGGGGAACTGTGGGCAAGAAGACGCTGGGATTTCCTCCACTGCAAGCCACTACACAGAGCCAAGGCAGGCCAGGCTTGGGGCATTAGTGCAGCATGGTGTAAGGGAGGGCCCCAGGTGCAGAAATGAGCATTCCCTGCACAGACCCACCAGCCAGGACTGGCTCCTGCTCCAGCTCTGCCCTCTCAGCTCCCTTGCCCCGGTGCGGGCTAGAAGGACGGGAACCCTACCTGAGCTTCACCTGCCACCGGAACACTGTGTGAGGCCCACAGCCAGGATGGAGGCGAAGGAAGTTTGTGTCACTGCAAAGAAATGGGAAGCGAGTGAGAAGAGGTGAACAAACAAGTAGCCCAGCCGCAGCCAGGAGCTCTGCAGCAGCCTGGCACCATCCTGAGGCACACTTGTACCTCGTCTGGAACACCAGTGTGAAGTCTTGCTCCCGGAATAACACCTTGGAAGTCTCCTTGTGGATCTCCTTCACGTAGACGTGCACCACCACCAGGTCATTGCCCTTCTCGTACGAGTCATTCTTGACAAAAGTCAGGCTCACAAAAGGCTCTGGCTCTGAGAGAGGAGAGCCGTGGAGAGAGACATTACATTCTTTGCACACCAGGGCAGCGCTGCAGGCTGACCCAGGAGAGGTCCTGAGTAGATGGATCTTCCCAACCGGGCTGACCCCCAGGCTCCAGCCACTCACCATCAGCCGCTGCTTCCAGAGCCACATCATCCTTGGACCAGTCCCTCTTCTCACTGTCTCTGCCCAGGGGAGGGGTGGCTGCTGGGACAGTCTTGGAGCTCTCTCCCGGGACAGGCGTGCAGTCCCGGCCCCGCAAGGCCTCAGCAGGGCTGCCTGGCTGCAGGACTCTCTTCTCCACACAGGTAGCAACACGGTGGGGGAACACCTCTGTGGTAGCCGCGAGAGGTGGCATCTCCACAGGAACAGTCTCCTTGGCCAAAACCACAGCCTTCCAAGACAGAGGGACATGGTGAAAAACAGACACTGTCAGCCCCCAAGCTGCCCTGGTCCACCCACTGTGACTCTCGCCAGCCAGGCAGGCAGAGCTCCATGCCACCGCCTGCTTCCCCCACACATCCCACGTTCGGCTCAGCCTTGTTAGCACCAGAGGACGTGCTCAGCCCAGTGACTGCAGGGTCCTCACATCGCACTCTCCTCCACCACAGCCAGGCCCACGCCAGCCCTCAGCACCACCCGCGGAACCCTGGAGCCCATTTCGTCGGCAGGGATGGGTCCCTGTGTAAGCAGCATCCCCTGCGTGGGGGCTGAGGGAGCAGGGGTGCCCCGTTCGGCTGGGTCCTTGGGTACCTTCTCCAGTGGTGGTGCGACATCTGCGAGGGCTGTGGGCGCATCGACCTGGCTGGCTCTGCCATTGCGGCGGCTGCCTGCCCTCCCGCTGTGCCCTTTGCTGGGCTCCACGCTCCCAGTGACTCTGGCATTTGGCTCCTCTTCAGTGGGAGCCACTTTGAGGTATACTGCCCGCTTGGCGCTGGGGCCGCTCTGCGTCCCTGGGCTGGCTGGGCTTTTCCCTCCCAGGGCCTCACTTCTTCCCGGAGCACGCTTGGGGTTGGAGGGCTCCCGCCGGGACCTTGGCAGCTCTGCACCTTCAGCCCTCGGCTCTTCAGGGGCCAGCTCTGCCGAAGCAGCCTTCTCCTTCCCGTTCTCCCAGCATGTGGTCCCTTTGGCCAGCTCTTTGGATCCATCTTTCCTTCTCTTCTGTGAAAAGCAGTGCAGCACAGTGGGAAGGTATCCAGGTAGCAGCACCTCTCACGCTCTCTGCCAGCCCCTCACCCTCACTCCCCCTTCCCAGAGCACGCTGGGGCTCTGCTTCAGAACCTGGAGGCTATGTGGCAGGTGAGAACAGAGGTACAATGACACCCCTGTCCCTGGGACAGAGGCAGCTGGCTCACAGCCCTCATGCAGCACACGGGTGCAGGATGTGCCCCACATTGCCCCCTGGGCAGCTCAAGGGCAGGGAATGAAACCCTCCCCCCAGCTCCCCCCAGCTCTATAAGCTCCCTCAAAAGGCAGATCTTCCCCTCCTCACCAGAAGCGAAGACCAGGTATGGAGTGGGATCTTCTTCTGAAGCACAAGCTGTAGAAAATTGCCCTTCTTGCACTGGACCTTGCTACAGGAGCTCTCAATTTCCTCGTAGAACTGACAGCTCCACTGGCGCCCGTCTGCAAGCAGAGGGGGACCACACCTCAGGCAGCGCTCTAGGCAGCTGTCAACTAATCCACAGCCCCCTTTCACCTGCCCCAAGGATCAAGGGAGCACTCACCCAGAGCCAAGGAGGCTGCAGGCAGGCTGCCACCATACCCCAAGAGCCTTCAGGGCTCCAGCCAGCTTCCCTGGATTTGCTTTGTACATCTGGCTGGCCTCCTTCCCTGGGCCTCCCTGCCCTCAGTGGCACAGTCACTTTTTCAAGGGATACCCACGGCCAACTCAGTCAACCCAGTGAGCCGGGGACAGAGACGCACCAGCAGAGCAGTGGGCCTTTGTTCACTTGGCGCAGAGGCCAGCTCCTGCCCTCCCTAGCTCTACACCCTTCTTCTTTTACACGGCTCTCGTATCAGCCCTGCCTGCTGGCTGAACCTGTGCCAACTGACAGCAAGGCATTGCCTCTGAAGGAAAGGTTTTATCCCTGCCTGGATCAGCCCCACATCTAGCCCAGAGCTGCGCCAAGCCCTGTTGGAGAAATGCCTGCAGCCGTCGCTCCATTCCCCATACCTGGTAGTTTGACCACACAGTCCGTGTCAGTGAAAGCAGCATCCACATCCTCCACCTTCAGAGCTCCACTACCCAAGTTCAGCTTGACGATGATCTCATCAGCGTTCTGCTTCCAGTCCAGTAGCAGCTCTAGGAAGAGGGAGGAAAGTGTCACCCACTTGCTGGGGCATGAGCCTGCAGTACCCACTCCTTGGCTGTGGAATGCAAGCCTGAACGCACACTCGGTTCAAGGAGGTCAACGCAGGGGACACAGATCATGCCAATTAAACGGGACGCTCACAACCTGCTCTCATCAGACAGGCCACAAACAAGAGCACATGTTGCAGCAGGGCAGGTGAATCCTGGTGGGAACCGGAGAGATCAGAAAGGCAGCGCTGCTCTCGGCCCCATCACGTGCAGCAGCGGTGGCTGGGAAGAAGGGGTGGCTCCTGCCAACTACAAAGCAATTGCTGCTTTCCCAGGGAACGAGGAAGCCACAGAATTACTCTGGGGAATTCAAGTGGACTCTGACCACAATCAGAAACTGCCACTTCCCCTTTGCATATGCAAACCAAGCAGCCCAGCTACAATCACCAAAGCACTGTACTCCTGCCAGGTGAGCACTGCTAACATGGCTGAAACATGGGCAAGCCTGCCAGCCGGGCAAGAACACCGCACCCAGGGAGAAAATGGTGCAGCAGCATCACTCTGCTGCAAGCAGAACCTCCATCAGGTGCCTGCCAGGCTCCAGGTCCGGCCCTGTGGTGTCCTGAAGTCTTCAAGGCAAAAAGGTGATTTCAATCACCTTAATTTCAATCAGTTTTTTTCTGCCCTCTGTGGCACGAGGATGTCCTACTCTGTCCTCAAAGCAGGCACAGATCAAGGCAGAAACCAGCCAACAGTGCCCGCTGGGTGACAGGGCTTGGGATCTTCCCAGCCCAGCACGACTCCCTGCTCAGAAACAAGTGGGACAGATGCTGGTGGCAAGGCGTCTCAGGGCCTCTTCCTTGCAGACAGCCCTTCCCAGCCACGTGCACCCTTCTCCACCCTGGGAAGGCCGCATCCTGTTAAGACAAACACTGAGGCAAGGGAGCGCTCAGGTTAGTTCTGCTCAATGCCAGAGCCTGGAACAATGACAAGGTGAGAGCTTCAGATCCCTCAGCAAGGGCACTCCATGGCCATGCACTTACAGCTGGCGCACACCTCGACTTACCCTCCTCTGAGTCCTTCTCCTGGGCAGTCTCAGCCTGCTCGAGCTCAGGGCGAGACACTGGTGGGCAGAGAAGCAGAGCGCGGGCAGGTCTGTCATTCTGTCAGCTCAGAGCATGGGCCGGCACGCCGATGCCCAGAATTTCACACATCACCTCCTTCTCCCCTGAACCTCTGTGTGGGCCTTTCATCCTCCATGTGCTGCTCATTTCCCTCCTCTGCTTCCTCACACCTCTCCCTTCCCCAGAGCCCTGCCTGCAGCACCACAGCAAGTCAGCCCCCAAGGACAGCTGCTCTGGCCCACACCACCATATCCCAGTCTAATCAGCACCATACTGGGAGCAACACAACATTACTGCACCACACAGACAGCGCTGCTTTGAGGCAGGTCTCAGTGTGGAGCTTGTGGTAACCAGGCTGTATGCCCTTGCTCAGTGCACCAGGTCCTCAGCCTCCAGCCGTACAGACAAGCTCCTGCCTTGATCTGACAGGGAGAACCTGATGTTTGGTTGTGCTCAAACCAATTCTGCTGTAATGAGAGAACCATGCGGCCCAGCTGCACTTTAACATTCCCATTCCTGCGCAAGCTGCCAATGTCTGTGGCCGAAACCTCCTTCCAGATCAGGCTGGGGAACTAAAACGCCCTGACACCTAATCCCCGCTCCCCTCAGGATTACCTCCGACAGCCAGAAGCGTCTCAAGGCCCGCTCCACCCCCACAGGGTGATGAGCTCTGCCAGGCAAGGGGTTCAAAGTGACAGCACCTTGTCCTGGAGCAGAGAAACAGCAGCAATGGGAGCTGCGGTCCCCACCCTGGAGCGCTCAGAGGACGGTCACTGCCTCCCCTGACCCGCTACAAAGTAGTAGGGAACCTTTGCTGACCACCGCAGTCACTGGCGCAAAGGTGCCAGTGGGGCTGGTAGTGTGAGAAGCGCTGCAGCAGCACCGCCTGGAGGAACTCCAGCTTGCTCCAGCCCCTCACCACCCCTGCACAGAGGGGACAGAGGCAGCACGGCCACACCGCAGCTGCTGGGAAGGAAGAAGCCCCCCGCGTCAGAAGACACGGAGGGCCAGGCCTTACCAGAGATACAGCACACCTCCCATGCGAGAGAAGGCGCAACGCTGTGCTCTCTGCACCGTGGAATTTCGCATCAGGGACTGCAGCCGGCCATTCCAGCACAGACCTCAGCAAGCCCTCGTTTACCTTGGCCTATAAAGCACCCTGTGATTTTGAGGTTACAACAGTAGTAACAGAGCAGGCACAGAAATCAAGCAATTTTCCAGGGCCACAGGAACTCTTGCCTGCATCCTGCCCACAGGCATTCCCTGCACCTGAAGCATCGTTTTTGTCATCGGATACACAGCAGCTACAGAAAGAATTATTCCACAGCAACTATTTCACTTGAGCCACACCTTGCCCTGACACAGAAGCTAAAGCACCAGCCCCACCCACAGGGCCCCACACTCAGCTGGCACTGTCAGCACCCGGTTGCTGCCTCGCAGCATCTGGCCTCGGCAAAATGATGGGGAAGCAACACCACCTCCAGCTGCAAGAGCACCCGCAGGCTTCAGTCCCACTCCCTCTGGATCGGGGCAGCTCAAGTCCCAGCCAAAAGCGGAGTCTAGAAACAACCATGGAGGCCAATGCCAGGCTTAAGCTAACAAGGCCACAGGCCCGACCTTCCTCACATAGCTGGGGCTAAGTAGCACCTGAAGGCAGGAGGTTACAGGTCCAGGGAGGACACTGTGCCAAAGAAGATCCCACATCACACGGGTTACCATCAGCTGCAGGAAGCGATTAGTTAAATCTGCTTATCCTGCAGCAGATGGCTGCGAGGCTCCCACCCTGCAGGGCCGAGAAACCACGGGCCTGCTCGCTGCAGCGCTGCCGAGAAGCTCTCACCTTCCTTGCTCTCCTGGTTGGCTCGATCCTTCTGCTTCTTTTTGTTGCTGGCATCATCCAAGCCCCGAGACACTCTCCTCTGGCCAGGGGCATTGGTGCTGCTGGACATTTTCAGCCGTTTGGAGGACACAAACGGCCCGCCGGGGTCGGTAATGGAGTCTGGGTCAGGGGTGCGACGTTTTCTTCCTGGCCCAGCTATCTTGGCGACTCTCTGTGGTCAAACTCTCTGGCAAGGAACTAGTGGCCTAAAGAGAGGAGAGAGCGAGCGTGGCAGGAGGAGCGGGTGAGGAAGGCCCAATAGCATCAGGATCCACTCTCTTCCCCAGCGCCAGGCCCTCCCAGGGCCAGTGCCCTCACATGACCTTCGCTGCGGTGTTTATGGGAAGCCCCACGCAGCGCTCGGTGAGGAAACCTACCTCATCACAGCTGTTACAACGCTTACTGCCAAAAGCATGGGCTTGTCAGAGCTCCCAAGATACAACCGGGGGTCCTCCGTATGTGGCACACATTAAAAACCTGGAAAGCAATTGTTATGCTCATGGCTCCCACTACAGCAACACTGGCCCAGAGGAGCCGCCAGCACTAACAACACCCGGAGGCAGAGCTGAGGGCGAGGTCACAGGGAGGCCCTGATCTGCAAAATCAAGCCTCCAGGGTCAACTGGGGCAGCCCGCCCCACGGCTCGGGGCGGCAGCTATTTCAGTCAAACAGTGCCTCATGTAAGAGGGCGGGAACGGGAGCGAGTAACACCCTAAGAAGGAAAAAAGGGGAGAAGCAGGAGCAAGCCTGGGACAGTCTCCCGTGACAGATGAGAGCGGCACTCCCTGGCAAAAGCAGAGTTCCTCTCCCTCCACCCACCAGCTGGGAGCTTAACCAGCACGACTGCACCTTGCGTATTCATCTCCCTGATGGTTTACAGACAGCGTCAGCGGTGGCTGGCCTGGAAACAGGACACCTCTGCTCCGCGTGCCCCAGGGACAGGGCAGGGCAGGCAGGGCGCTCGCCCCTGCCCCCTTAGACATGCTTTCCCAGGCAGACCCAGCTCCCCTGCGGGGCTTGGGAGCTGCTGGCCCAAGGGCTGGTCTCTAGTTTCGCTCTCTGGTTTCGCCCTCGGATGTTCATGGCTTTGATAGAGGAGAGCTGGAACAACCCACTGAAAACGGTCCCACTCGAGGTGTCTGCGTGGAGGCGGTGAAAGCAGAGAGCTGGGAAGGCTTCCTCCCTCGCTGCACCAGCTGCATGCCCTGACCCTGGTAGCGCTCACCGGTCTGCAGGGGTTTGCTGCAGTGGAGGGGGCCCAGCCGCACGGATCCTGCCCACCCCCAGGTGCCAGCAGCCTGCAGCAGTTCCCGGTACACTGATTCACACCTCATCCCATGGCCCTGCTCCCATCTGAGGACAGAGAGCTGAGCCTGACAGCACCTTGGTCTAGCCCAGCTCCACTAAGCCTGCCTCTCCCTCAGCAGGAGGCAAGCCATGCCCTCAGGAACACCCTGTCCTGCCCTCACCCGGGTACCAAGCGCAGACCCCACCGCTCTGCTCAGGCACCTCTGAGGGAAGTGCTCAGTGGGAGGGAGCACGCTGGTGGCTCTGCACTGCCCGCCCCACAACACTGGGGCGTTCGTGTTCTAGAAATGCTCGGGGCAACAAGTAGCCACAAACTGCAAAGGACCCCAGAGAGCAATGTGATCCTGCCCTCAGCTTTGGCAAAGCCAGCCCCACAACAGGCACTGTGCCCAAACCATCTCTCTTCAGGCCAACCCGCCCTCGTAACCAAGATCCACCAAAGCCAAGCAAAAAGCTCATGTGCTGAGTCCAGGCCAGCTGCCTGGCACAGGCAACTCCTGCCACCTGTGGCAGAGGGGCCCGAAATGACCTGGAGATGGGGATGCTGAGCAGGGCCCAGCATCAGCCCCGGAGAGGTTGAAAGAGTGCGGGAGGACAGCGGTGCCAACCCCAAGCTGCTGCACACACTGGGTCTCCCTGGGACGCAGCAGCACCTCTGGCTGTAAAGGGAACGGGAAGGGCCCCTTGCAGTGGCGAACGTGGATGTACTTCACAAGGCTGGGCCTCTGACGCCAGCAGCACGCTGCTGCCAGCGGCACGCTGTTGCTCAGCTCCAGCCCCAACCAACACCAAAACAGGTTGGCTACAGATGCTTCCCAGCACCGAGAGGGCTAACCTGGGCCCGGCAAACAAGGGAAAGTGTTTTTTGCTGAATTTCTTTTGCCTCTAGGGTGAGAATCGCAGGAGGAGTGGGAGACAAGAAACAGCGACTCTTTGTGCAGGGGCAGGCGAGGCTCCCTCGCGTCCTTCCTGCGCCTCTGAAGGGGTGGTGCAGGTTAACTTCTGGGCAAGGCAAACAGCAAGCTCCTAGAAGGGTCCTGGAGGGCTGAGAAAGGATTGTCCTCTGCCCAAGAAGGGGTGAGGAAAAGAGCCAGGGTCGCGTGTCCGCTGTCACTCCTCCAGGAGAAGCCTGCTGCTTTCATGCCTTGCTGACAGCATGGCTCCCTCAGGTGCTTTGCCGACAGTTATTCCTAATGGCAGGCAGGAAGCAAGCAGGGCTGGAGCTCTGCCCGATTCTAGCTGCCAGACTGATGGCAGCCCGAGGCTGCTGCAGGCACCGCGGGGTTCTGGAGGAGTGCAGGCAAAGCACAGGTTATTCCCATTCACCTATTCTAATCCCTGAGACTTCCTGCCTCTCTGCCATCAGGAAATGTGCAGCCAAGTGGGACGTTTAGCCCCCAGGCGTGCAGGGGCACGGAGGTTTTGGCACCACTAATGTCATCACAGTAGGAGCCACTGCAGGGGAGAGATGGTGAAAGGCCGCCCTGGCTGGATGCCAGGTGTACCTCAGAGAAGCCTGATGGGCTGGCTGCTTGTACAAAACCTTATTCAATCCTTCTGCAAGCCAGGAAAGCCTGGCCATGCTGCCGAGAGAGGAGGTGTGTCCTTGCCCCCTGCTCTCCCAGCCTCTGTGCCGGTGGGAGCACCCACGTGGCTGCAGCGCATACCGGATCAAGATGCCAGCCAGAGCGAAACTGCTTTCTGCCAGGTTCGTCTTACCCTAGAGCAGTTCCCCAACCCAGTTCATGCTGGGGCTGCACCCTCACTTTAACTGGCCAAAGGAAAGTGAGAACTGAGGAATGGGAGTGAGGGGCCGGGGAGAAGGGGCCACCCTTTCCCACAGCAGCGCCAGACTGGGCTAGTGTAAATGCTCAGGGAACGACGGCAGAAGGCGCACAAGACGCAATTTGCCTCCCATTTTTGGGGCACATTTAGTGCTTGGCAGGAAGAGGCCCCCTGGTTCTTGCCTGCAGCACCCCACCCTCAGGGCCCAAAGGCCTTTACTGGGGTGGCTATGGAGCAGGCTGGCTATCACCCAGCCTCATCCTTCCACGGACCTTTGGCTCCTCCGTGTCCTGAATACAGCGAACAGAAACACTTCCCTCATGCACACGAGTACTTTTGTCACCTTCTGCTCCTTGTCCCCCCCCGAGGGATCAGAAATCTCAAGACTCAAGCTCGTCTCTTACTTCAGTTTCTCAGCGTGCCTGACGCACAGGCTGAGCCAGAACAAGCACAGAGCCACTCAGGGCAGGCACCCAGCCCAGCACTGCCACACGCAACATCTCCAACCTGTGTGGAAATCACCGTGCCCCCAAAGCACCATGACAGCACCGAGCCCTTACAGCTGTGCTGCCTGGGGAGCCCGGCAGGCCCAGCTCCCCCCCAGACCCCGACAAGTCTCGGGGGAAGATGAGCCTCACCAGACAGCAGCCGGCGGCGGGCCCCCGGCCTCTCCCGCGCTGCCGCCCGGCCTCAGGCATTTGGAGAGGGGAAAGGGCCAGGGAACGGTGCTTCTGCTCCAACCGCCCGAGGGCCCCAGGCCCAGGCCGTGCCCCCACACCGGCAGAGCATCAGGCGCCCAGACAGCGGCCCAGCTCCGCGGCTCCTGCCCGGGGCTTCCGCGCTCGGCCCGTCCTGCCGTGCCCGGCGGCAGCGCTGCCCGCCCGCCGCCCACAGCTCCCGCCCCACCCCAAGCCCCCTCGCCTCCGACCCCTCTCACGCCGCCGCCATCCGCTGCGCCCTCCCACACCGCCTCGCTCCCCGCCCGCCCCCGGGCCGCATCCCGGCCTCCCTCCGCCGCCGCAACGGCGGCAGGGGCGGCGACTCCGGCCCTCACTCCGCGCCGCCCCTCTCCGCCCCGCTGGGCCGCCCCGGCCCGGCCGGCCCCGGCCCGTCCCGCACTCACGGCCCCGCCCGCCGCTCCGGTCTGTTTTGTTTCGAGCCGAAGTTCCGAGCGGGCCGACTCAGGAGACAGGCCCGAGCCCGTGACGCACTTCCGGAAGCCGGCGGACGAGCCCACGTGACGTGGGAGCGCGACGGAGTCGGGGCGGGGGGGGGAGGGGGTGGGGTGTGTGTGGGAAGAGGACATGTGACGCCAGACGGGACCGACCGCTGCCCTCGTTCCCTCCCTCTCCCGGCGCCCGGCCCGGCGGCGCCATGGCAACGACGCCCGCCGTGACGCCATCACGGCGCCCGCGGGGCGATCCGCCCCCCCAAGGGCGGGCAAGCGCGCGGTGCGGCCCCCGGCTGCCGGGGCGTTCCCATGGCAACGGGCCGGGCGGCGCCGCCTGGCCCCGGCCTGCAGTGGGTGTCCCGGGCCCGCTCCGTGCCCCCGCCCCCGGCCCCCTTGCTGGTCCCACGGCGTGCGCCCTGCAGCGTCCCCCAGCCAGCCCTTGGGCCCCCCCCTCCCCCAGCCCGTCCCCCCGCCCCACCGCTGACCCCCAGCCACGCAGTGCCCTACGCCCAGGGGCGGGCAGCTCCCCCCCCCGCGGGGGCCGCCCACTGTGGGGCCACCCGGGCGGACGCGGGGGGGGGGGGCCCACGGCACGCGGCGGAGGCGAGGCAGTCTTGCTCTGTAACTTTATTCACACCGAGGGGGGGGGTGCCCCGCAGCCCCCGCCCTGCCCACCGCTCCGGGGGCGGGCAGAGGCTGGGCAGGGGGGAGGGTGCTGGGGCGGAGGGGGGTCCGGGCCCCTCCGGGGGATCACTGGCAGGTGTTGTAGATCTGGACCTGCTGGTTGATGGTGGCCAGCACCTCCCTCATCCTGGCCTCCAGCCCGCCCAGCTGGGCCGCCTTGGCGTCCAGCACCCGCTCGTTCCGCTCGTATGCCTCCTCCAGCGCTGCGGGGGCAGGGGGGACACGGGTCAGCCCGGCCCTCCCTGCCACCGCCACCCCCACCCCCCCCCGAGCCCCCACTCCGGCCTCACCTCGCAGCCGCTGCAGCTTGCCCTGGGTGTCTCGCAGCAGCTCGGCGGCTTCATCCCGCAGCCGCTGCGCCCGACTGCCCGCCTGCCGCGCGCCCTGCGCCCGGTGCTGCACCAGCTCCTGCGCCGTCCGGTACCGATCCCACAGCGGCCCCTCGAGCACCTGCTTGGGCAGCGGGGCCGGTCAGCGGGACCCCTGCGGGACCTCCACCAGCCCCCCATGCGCCCCACTCGCCCACCTGCTTAGCCTCGCCGGCTCGGTCCCGCGCGGCACCCGCTGCCTCCTGGGCGCGCGTGGCCGCCAGGCTGTTGTTGGCGCGCTTCACCTTCAGGGCGTCCGTCTGTCCTTCCAGGAGCCCGATCCGCCCCATGGCACCCACCAGCTGCTGCTCTGCACTCGCTGTCTGGGCCTGCATCTGGGGACGGGTGGCATGGAGGACAGGTATGGTCAGGGTGCCCGCACGGTGGGGACGGGGCCTTGCCTGTCCCCGTGAGGCTGAGGTCGTGTGGACAGGGCCCTTACCGTGCCGAGGACTCTCTCGCTGTGCTGGATGTCACCGGCGGCACGGTGCAGTGCCTGCTCGGCCATGCCCTGTGCTTGCCGCGCCTCCTCCAGCGCCTGCCGCACTGCCTCGGCCGTGCCCCGCACCCCCTCCGCCTGTGACCTGCGGCCAGGGCGGCACGGCCTCAGTGCCAGCCCGGGCTGGGGGTCCCCGGTGGGGCTGCGTCCCCCCGTCCCCGGGCTCACCTGGCCCGCTGGGCATTCTGCAGCAGCTGCCCAGCCTGGCGCACGTCGCCGGCCGTCTGCTCCAGGATGGCATCCACGCTGGCCAGGCTGCGCACCCGCGCCTTGATCTCCTCAGCCAGGCGCTGGATCTGGGCCGGTGCGGCGGGGAGCGACAGCTCCAGCACCCGGCTGGCTACCACCTCGATGCTCTCGGGGTCGGCCCCCTCCTCTGCGGGCGGGAGCTGTCAGTGTGTCCCCTGCAGCACCCCAGGGTGGAGGGGACAGGCGGACCGAGGGGCGATGGAGGGCAGGGGGAGCCATGGGGAGTTATGGAGTCATAGGGAGGGAGCATGGGGCAGGGGACAGCTGGGGGGTCGGGGACGGGCAGGGACCATGCACCGCAGCGTGGGGCGGGGGCGGTGCGGTGCGGTGCGGTGCCAGGGTGGTACAGCCCACGTGCCGTGTGGGGACCATGCAGTGTGGCGCGGTGCAGGGTCAGTGCAGTGTGGTGCAGATGCAGAGCCACATAGCGCCAGGCAGGGGTGGCCAGCCCCCCTGGCACGCCGGCACTCACGGCTCAGGAAGGCCTTGACATGGCTGATGAGCTCCCGCAGCTCCTTGTTGGAGCTCTCCACGCGGGCCCTGGTCTGGTTCGCCTTGTCCAGGGCTGCCTGTGCCCGCAGCCGGGCCTCATCCGCCTTCCCCTGGGCCTCGGCCACCTGAGCAGGGGCAGAGACCCTCAGCGCCAGCCCCAAGGGCTGGGGGGCACGGCCATGCCAGCCGCTCCCACCAGCGCCCGTGTGCCACGCACCTTGTGGGAGAGCTGGGCCACATCGCCGGCAGCCCGCCGCAGCTCCTCCTGGGCATGACGTGCCCGGTCCAGTGCGCTGTCAGCCGTGGACACAGCCCCGCCGCAGCTCAGACCCCCGCAGCGCCGTCCCCCGTCCTCGTCCCGGCACCCGGCTCCCCCGCAGGGGCTCTCCGCACAGGGCACGTCGCCCGCCGCGCCGCACACCTGGAAGGCAGCGTGGGCTCAGGGAGGCTCCAGACATCATCCTCCCGGTCCCCTCCCCGCGTCCCACCTTCTCGTTGAGCGGGTGCAGGCTAAGCGCCCGCGCCCTCGCCGCCAGGTCCATCAGCGCCCGCCGGCTGGCTGCGTTTTGGCGATTGAAGTCGTCCCGCCGGCTGGCCAGGAGCTGCTCGGCACGGTGCCGGGTGGCCACCGAGGTGCTGACAGGGCTGGGCACCGCACGGGTGGAGGCGTCTGCCTGGCGCTCGGCCTCCCGTGACTCCCAGTGGGATTGGCGGATGCTGTCGTAGGCGCCTGGCGGCAGCAGGGGCACCGTCAGACCCCCGGCCCCGGCCCTGCCGCCCCGGCCCGGCTCTGCAGCACGGCTCACCGAGGAAATTGGAGGTCTTGAGGGCGTGCAGCCGCTGCTCCAGGTCCTGCAGGCTGTGGTTGAGGGCACGGGCGCCCCGGTCCACCGCGCTCAGCACGTGGCTGGCGTTGAAGTTGGCGTCCTGGGTGGCCGTCAGCTCCCCCTCCAGCCGCGTCAGCCTCTCCGTCGCCTCCCCGATCTGCTGCCTGCAAGAGAAGGGGGTGACAACCCACCGCCGAGGCCACCCCAGAAGCCATGCCCCTCGCTGGGTGCTCACCGCAGCCCCTCCGTGGTGTGCGTCAGGTGGGCAGCGGTGGCGGCAGTGGCGTTGCGGGCGGCCACGACGTCACGCACAGCGGCCAGGCTCTCCTCCAGCCGCCGGAAGGTGCCCTCGAAGGCGCCGGCGGCCCCGGTGTGCTGCAGGAGGCTGGCCCGCTGCGCCAGCGCCCGGGTGCGGGCAGCCAGGTCCTGCACCACCCGGTCCCAGTCCCCGAAGCAGGGGTGGCAGGGCTGGCAGGCAGGGAAGGCGCCAGCGAAGCCCCGGGCACACTGGTCACAGCGGACTCCGGAGATGCCGGGCCGGCAGTCGCAGTGGCCGCTGCCGCGGTGGCACTGGGCACTGGCAACACCACGGGGGTCACAGTCGCAGGCTGCGGGGAGAGCAGTGTCAGGGTGCCGTGGGGCCTGCTGCGGTCCCCCCCACCGGCACCGGCTCTCACCTCGGCACTGCTGCCGCGGGTCACCCCAGTGGTGCTCCTGGCAGTCGGCGCAGGTCCGGCCGCCAAAGCCCGGCCGGCACGAGCACTGCCCCGTGAACTGAAAGACACGGCGCGTCCGAGGCTGGCACTGCTGCAGCGCACCCCCAGCCCCATCCCGTCCCCCCTGTCCCCTGTCCCTGTTGCATCTCACCTGGTTGCAGGTGGGAGTCAGGGCATGCTGGGGGTGGCAGGCGCAGGGCTGGCAGCCCTGCCCGCTGCCCAGGTTCCAGAAGTTGGGGCTGCAGCGGTCGCAGCTCTGGCCCTCCACGTGGGGCAGGCAGTGGCACTGCCCGCTGTGCCTGTCGCACTGGCACTGCTGGGACCCACAGGTGCTGGCGTCGGTGCCCAGTGCATTGCAGGAGCAACCTGGAACCGGATGGGGGCTTAGCAGGGACAGGGATGGGAACAGGGATAGGGGGATTGAGAGGGGACAGGGACAGGATGAGGACAGGGATGGGATGGGCATGAGATTGGGATGGAGATGGGACAGGGGTGCAGATGGTATGGGGACACAGGCAGGGGTGGGATGGGGATGGGGATGGGCGAGCGTGGAAGCAGGATGGAGACAATGACTGGGCAGGGATGGGGTGGGGACCAGACGGAGGCGGGATGGGAACAGCATGAGGACCACTGATGGGGATGGGACAGAGGTGGGACAGGGACAGGGTCAGGATAGAGATGGGGTAAGGATGGGATGGGGACAGTCAGGGTGGCAGTGCGGATGGGATGGCAATAGGGACAGGAATGGGCATGAGGCGAGGATGTAGATGGGATGGGACAAGTTGGGCATGGGGACAAGGATGGGGCTACAGTGCCGGGGCTGGGCAGAGAAGTCAGCGCAGAGCAGGGCAGGGCTGCAGGGACCCCACAGCGCTGTGCATGAGCAAGGGCAGCCATGGGCACACACGGTGCCCAGGGATGTGCTGGGCCCTGAAGGCAAGTCTGTCTCAGCGTGGCCGTGGCTACTCACGCCTGCAGCTGTGCCGCGTGGCATCCCCATAGTAGCCGGGCTGGCACTCAGCGCAGTGGGGCCCCGCTGTGTTGTAGAGGCAGCGCAGGCAGCGTCCTGTGCGCCGGTCGCACGCCTCTGGGTCTGTCACGTCGATGTTATCGTGGCACTGGCAGGGCAGGCAGCGCCCACCAGGCTGCAGCGGGTCCCCATAGTAGCCGGGGGCACACTCATCACAGCGGGGACCTGCCGGCACAGAGCACTGGGCAGTGCCTGGGGACGGGGGACCCCCGAGGGCACCGAGCGTCCTGCGACGGGCACCCACCTGTGTACCCAGGGCTGCAGTGACAGACGACCTGCTGGGAGCGGCTGTCCTGGTAGCAGGAGGTGGCGAAGTGGCGGGGGCTGCCAGGCCCCTCGGGGCAGGGGCAGGGCCGGCAGCGCTGCCCAGACCCCAGCGCCGGGTTCCCAAAGTGCCCTGCTGCGCATCTGCGGGCAGGAGGTCAGCAGGGGCCGGGGCTGCCGGCAGCACCCTGCCCCGGTCGGGGCACGCACCCCACTTACCTCTGGCACCTCTCTCCGTCCGTGTGGTCGCGGCAGCGCAGGCAGCTGCCCGTCCAGGGGTCACAGTCCTCGGCGTGCCCATTGCACTGGCAGGGCCGGCAGGCGGGGAAGCCCCAGTGGCCGGGCTGGCAGCGGTCGCAGCGCGGGCCGTGGGCGCCCTCGCGGCAGGAGCACTGCCCCGTGGTGCTGTCACAGACGGTGCTCACCGACCCCTCGCTGCTGCACTGGCATGCTGGAAGGCACGGCGCCCACGGTGTCTGCCCCCGGGCTGCAGAGAGCACCCCTCCCCGGCAAGCCCAGCCCTGGGGTGCTCGGGCTCCTCTCCAGGTTGAGCCGGCACAGCCTCGCGGCACTCACCTCGGCACCCACCGGGCCCAAAGCCAAAGGTTCCCGGGGAGCAGCGGTGGCAGCGCCGTCCCACGACATTGGGTTTGCACCGGCACTGCCCACCCTGGGGCTGGCACTCGGCGCTGAGCGAGCCCTGGGGGTCACAGAGGCAGGCTGCGGGCAGAGAGCGGGGTGAGCGCCGGCTGCTGTGGGGCGCAGGGTGGGGCACGGGACGGGGTGCGGGGCTGTACTCACGCAGTGCCCCGTCATGCAGGATGGCCGAGAGGCTGTGCAGGAGGCTGGAACAGGGCTCGGCCACCGGTGAGGGCCCCGCGGCGTGGAAGGGCTGGGCGCAGCGGTACCGCTCGAAGGTCTCCCGGCGCTCCATGGAGCCAGGGTCGCCCGCGATGAACATCTCCAGCGAGGAGTAACGGGGCAGGAGCACCAGCTGGGGGGGGGGCAAGTCATTGGGACGTCACACTCGTCTCTCCCCGTGTCCCTTACAGCCACATCCTGCCCCCACAAAGGGTTGCTGTCCCCCATCCCGCTGCCCGGCTGCCCCTCACCGAATCGATGAGCACGCTGGCGGCGGGATCCTGCCGAGTGGAGGCACAGCCGAGCTCCAGGCGGAGGGTGTAGGAGATGCCCCGCTCCAGGCAGACGGGCTGAGGCAGCACCACGTACCTGGGTGGGGGCAAAGCAGAGCACGGGCAGCCGGGTGCCTCCCGTGAGCCCCGGCACAGTCCGGTCCCGGTGATATGCTCACCTGGCACCGGAGGGGAGGCTGGTGGAGAGCTGGTCGTCAGCCGGGATGGTGTTTCCACAAGGGCTGCTGGCGGAGACGGGGCTGGGGCGCAGCACCCTCACCCTCACCTCCTTCCAGGGCTCCGGGTGCTGCCAGCAGAGAAAGGGCTGTGCCAAAAAGCCTCACCGTCCGGCACTCACCACCACCACCACTTCCCAGTTTGGCAATACATCCCACCGTCAGCTTCACCATCTGGCGCCCACCTGGGGCTCATAGCGAATGATCACGTCGTACTCAGTGGAAAAAGGCACGTCGCTCACGTGAAACTCCACCCAGCCGCCTTCCAGCACGCGGGCAAAGCCTGTCCCCGTCCACGAAGCCGGGTGGTCCGTGGGGGGCTCACGCTCCACCACTGAGCCCTGGTGCGAGGCAGGGTTGTGAGATGGGACCCAAAATATTGCCTTGGCCAGCAGGCACCGCTCTGCCCATTGGGGCAGCGGGGCAGAGCCGTGCCTGCCAGCTTGGGGACCCTGTAAAGAGCCACCCAGTGCCCTGCTCTGCCTGATGTCCCCCCACAGGGACACCTTCGTCCCTCACCTGATGCAGCCGAGCAACCTCAGCCTCGTAGGTGTAATGGTCCAGGTTGATGCGGTAGAAGCCAGGCTCCACCTGGCCACACTGTCGTCCCATCACGTGGCTGCGGCACTGGCACTGTCCCGTCTCCACGGCACACCTGGTACCCCGGCGGCACCATCAGCCCCGATGCCGGCAGGGATGGCCCTCACCCCCTGCGTCCCCGTGTAGACTCACAGGTTGTTGCGGGCACCTCCCACGTCACAGTCGCAGGGCCGGCAGCCCGGGAGGTCGTGGCTCAGCCCCCAGTGCTCAGGCTGCAGAGGGCAAGGGTGTCAGGGAGCGCCCGGCTGCGGCTCCACGGTCCCGAGCACTGTGCATGGCCCCCACTCACCAGGCACTGGTCGCAGTTGCGCCCGGTCACCAGCCGCTTGCAGAAGCACTTGCCACTGACAGGGTCGCACCGGCTGCCCTCGGCCACCGTGCCACGGGGGTCACACTGGCACCCTGCACGGAGATCCAGCGGTGTCCGGCGGGGCCGAGCCACGCACCCAACCCCGGCGGGTGCCACCCCGGTACCTACGCTGGCAGCCCTGCGGGTTGGTGGCGCTGAGGCCGAAGAAGCCGGGTTTGCAGCGGTCGCAGCGGGGACCAGCCACGTGCTCCTTGCAGCGGCACTGCCCCGCAATCAGCCCCCGGGCCGGGTCATCAGCGCCGTCGCACAGCCCCCCATCCAGAGAGCCCTCGGGGTCACAGTTGCAGGCTGGGGGTGCAGGCAGAGTCAGCACCCTGACCCCCCTGGCCCAGCCCTATGCTGTGCACCCCCCAGCACCGACCTCGGCACACTGCGGGATCCCGCAGGTCCTTGCTGGGGTCCTTGTAGTAGAAGGGCTTGCAGAGGTGGCAGCGGCGGCCCATGGTGTTGTGCTGGCAGCTGTCGCACACGGCCCCGCTGGCGTTCCCCGTGGCCAGGAAGACGGCCATGTCGAAGTGGCACCGCCGCGAGTGCTCGTTGCAGTCGCAGCCTGCAGGGAGGGCACTGTGGCACGGCACGTGGCACCCCGACCCTCCACCTGGCAGGCGGCGCCCCCGGTGACCTGACCCCCCTCACCGCAGTATGCAGCACCCCAACCCCCCAAACCTCCCCAAACCAGAGCAGGCAGCACCCCAAACCCCCCACAACCGGTCTGCAGGATGCCAGTCCCCACCCAACCACATCCCAGCCAGCAACACCCCAAAACCCCCGGCACGGCACCGGGATCTCTGTGCCAGGAGCCGGTGCCAGCGCAGGGCACTCACGGCGGCAGGCGTTGGTGCTGGAGCCCTCGGCCGGGCGCCAGGGCAGGTCGTGGTAGAAGTCCTCGCAGCGCTCGCAGTTCAGCCCCTGCGTGTGGTGCTTGCAGACGCAGCGCCCATGCACCTGCCGGAACACGGCAGTGAGGGGCTGCGGGATCGGGCAGCGCAGGTCCCAGGCTGCGGCAGGGCACGCGGGGCCGGCTCACCCTACCATGCCATCGGTGGTGGTGGGGGCCCCGCTGAGCGGGGCGCACTCAGAGGCGTGCCCGTAGCAGAAGCAGTTCCCACGCAGCACCATCTCGTAGAGTGCGTAGTAGTACTTCTCCCGGATCTCCCGCCGCGAGTCCAGCAGGTTGTCCCCCAGCGTGTGCAGCTTGGTGAGGTTCACTCGCAGGTTGGTGACGCGCAGGAGGTCTGGGGTGGCGGGGGAAAGAGACCAGCGTCGGCACAGGGCGGCCGGGCTTGTCCATGCACAGCTCAGCTCTGCCCTGCGCAGCTGGGGCGGGCTGCGTGTGGCTGCAGGGGGCTGTGGGTGGCTTTGGCAGAGCCGGGCATGGCTCGGCTCGCCTGTGTCCAGTTGGGCTGGGCTGTGCATGGCACGGGGTGTCCGCGCAAGGCTGCACGCCATCAGGCTGGGCCGTGCGTGGCTTCCTATGGCACGGCTTATTGGCACAGGGCTGTGCGTGGTTTGGCTGACATGCACGCGGTTGCACGTGGCCAGGCTGGGCTGTACGTAGCTGCGGTGGTTCGGCTCCCGTGCGCGTGGTTGTGCACGCTCAGGCTCTGCACAACTCACCGGGGCTGTGCACGGGCCGGGGCCCTGCAGGACCCCCCCAGCAGATGCGTGCTGAGACCCCACCAGTGCAGAACAAGCACCCTGGGCAAGGGCATCTTCCTGGGCATCGGGGCACTCACTGCTGTGCCCGGAGGACGGCTGTGCTCAGCGGGCGCAGCCTGGGGGCCCCGGCAGGACAGGATGGCTCCCTGGGACTGCAACTTCCCAGCAGCCCTTCCCTGTAGATTCCTCCCCTCCTGCTCACAGCCTAAATTTAGCCCTGGGTGATTAACCCGCTACCTCCTGCACCGGCACGACTCCTCTGCCCGCCACTGACCCCATCCTGCACCACGGCCACTGCTCGGCACTGCGCTCAGCTCCGGCACAGCTCCGGCACAGCCATCTCCCTCCGCTTGACCCGATGCAGCCTGACCTTTAGCTGCTCCCACGGGGGGTGTGCAGGAGGGGCCTGAGCCCCCGCAGGCTGGATCTGGCCCTGACCCCCCCCATGGGGCTCAGAGCAGGGAGAGAGCAGCCAAAATAGCTGTGCTCAAAATAGAGCAGCCAGGCAGGAGCCCAGGGCGGGCAACTCACTCTGGATGGCGGGGCTGTAGGGGTCCCGGATGGGGATGGCAGGGTCCAGCACCCGGTAGATCACCTGGGGGGGACATGAGGGTGGTGAGGGGAGAGCGGGGGGTCCCCCGACGCTCCCGCAGCACTGCTGGGGCCTCACCTCCCCCTCGGTGGAGGGTTCGATGTCAGAGTAGCGGGACTCGCAGACGATGTCGTCGACACGGCGTGGGGGCCCACGGGGGATGTGGGGGAAGGAGGCGGCGCAGTCGTAGGCGAAGTAGCGGTAGACCTTCCAGCTGCGCCCAAAGTCGGCCGAGCGCTCCACCAGCATGGCCGCGGGGCGGAAGGTCTGCAGGACACCCAGGTGGGACAGGGGCCGGCCCCGCAGCTCCCGCAGGCCCCATCCCATCCCGTACCATCCCATCCCATCCCATCCTATCCCATCCCATCCCATCCCGGGTAGCTGTGTGCCAGGACCCACCTTGAAGGTCATGATCAGGTGGGTGAAGTGGAACTCAGCCTCCAGGTCCAGCTGGATGCTGACGTGCTCCACGCCTGGGGACAGCACACGTGACTGTGGGGAGCACCCACTCGCGGGTCCCCGGGGCTCGTCCCCGCCACCCGGCCACGGTCCAGGGGCGCGGCCGCGGCCGCCGGCTGAGTCACACTTCCTCAGCGTGGGAGGAAGGGAAGGAGAGCCCCCCGGGGACACCCCGCCGCTCACCGTTCTCCGACTGCCACCAGGCTTTCTTGGGGCGGGGGGCGAAGGTGGTGACCACATTCTCGATGCGGTGGCTGTTGGCGTTGGCGCGGGCGTCGTAGGGCCGCCGCGAGTCGCAGACGAAGCACTTCTTCTCCTCCTGCCAGCGGGAGGCTCAGCAGTGTGTGCGTGCGTGCGTGTGTGTGTGTGTGTGTGCCCCCCATCCCCGTGCAGGTCCCCCCCACCCCGGTCCCCGTCCCGTCCCCGTCCCGCTCACCTGGAGGTGGCTGACGATGCAGTAGGGCTGGGGCCGGCGCAGCCCGCAGGTGGAGGTGGCACTCAGGCGGGGGGCTCGCCCCACCAGCAGGTCACCGGTGGCCGGGTAGCAGCTGCCGCGGGCGCAGCCCTGGGGGGAATCGGGGG
>JAVKLA010000036.1:13776988-13790135 GCA_034782735.1 Sagittarius serpentarius | reverse complement strand
CAGGCCGGCCAGGCGTCGGCAGCCCGGGCCCGCCCCGGCCCCTGGGCGGCACGGTGGTCCCCGCCGGCGAACAAAAGGGCGCCTCGTGGGCCAGCCAGCCAGCGGTGCCGCGTTCCCCGGGCTCCCGGCACGGCACAGCAGGAACGTGCCTGCTGCCACTCGCAGCGAGGCGTGCGGGGCAGCATGGCGGGATGGGCGCCCAATGCTCCGGGAACCAGCCGGCCCAGCTCTGGGCGGGGGGCCATGGCACCCTTTTTTGCCCCACCTGGGGATGCCCCACGGCGGAGACACCAGCACGGCCAGGCTGCAGGGTGGAGCGTGCCGGGCACCTGCCCCGCCAGGAACTCACCCGGGCACAGCCACCATGCTGCCGGCTGGGCACATCCCTCCCGGGGGACCCTGCCCTCCCCACCGCCACAGCTCCCTGGGCAAAGTCCGGCACGTGCCAGTCCCACGAAGCGCACTGCAGGCGTGGGGGGACCCAGCCCGTCTCTCCCGAAGGACGCCGCGGCCCCTTCCTTGTGTGCCGCCTCGTGCCGGCTGCCAGCACCCAGCCTGTGCCCCGGGGCTGTGCCGTGCCCCAGGGCTCCCCACCGGCGTGCCGGCTCTTACCTCTGCCCGTGGGGCCTGGGGTGCTTGGCGGCCCAGGTGGGCTGCGGAGTTGCCCAGCTCAGCCCCGCTGGGCTCGGCTGCTGTTCCTGGAGGAGGGCGGCCGGCGCCTGTCTCCTCCTCCGGCAGCCGTGCCAGGCGAGGGGAGGGACCTGCCCGCACCGAGCTTTAGCCAAGGTGAGGCAGAGGCCAGGTACAGGCTGGCGGTGGCCCACGCGTGGCACGGCAGTGCCCCATGCCCAGGCGGGCTGGAAGCCGGAACGGCATCCCTGCGGGGCTGCCGTGCCCAGTTGTGCGGCACATGGGGCCGCCGAGACAGGCAGCCCGGTCGGGACTCGCCCTGCACCGCACGGGCCCGTCTCTGCCTATTCAGGCACATCTCCAGCAGCAGTACCGGGAGCCCTGGGGTGGCACGGCAGACCAGCCACGTTCCCCCAGCACCCGTGCTGATGGATCCTGCTCCCCTCCGCTGTGCTGGCAGCGGGCACCACCGTGCCCTGAGCCAGGGCCCCACTCACCCCGTGCCGGTCAGTGCTGCCTGGGATCGTTCCGACTGGCCGGACTGGGTGCTGAGCCGGCAGCCCCAGAGCCCTGCAGGGAGCATGGCCGTGCACCGGGGCCAGGCTCGACAGAGACCTCGCTGTCACGTAGGGATGGTGCCTTTTATTAGCCAAGGCCAAAGGAAGGAAGAGGAGCTGTGTGCTCTCCACGCCAAGGCTGTGCTCTGGCTGCCCGCCGGTGAGCAAGGTCATGGGCAGACAAAGTAGCAGCTCCCCGGCCTGCTGGCCATGAGGGTGCCAAAACCCGTGCCTGCAGGGACACCCCAACGCAGCGCGGGCTGGTCCCACATGCCTCAGTGGGGCAAGGGATACTGTGGGCAGGGCCCCGCCAGCTCCCCATGGCCGTGCTCTCAGCAGGTGCTGGGGAACCTGGAGGAAGGGCAGGTCTGAGCCCGGCGAGGCTCCAGCAGCGCAGGGTGGCGGCCGGTCACAACCACCTCCTTGGCCAGGAGAGCTGGCAGGAGATGAGCTGATAAAGATCCATTAGCACTGGCCAGCGTGTCTGTATCACGGGGATCTTGCCAAGCAAACCTTATTTGCTCTGGGGAGATCCAAAGTGGCCTGATAAAGGTGACTGTAACAGGATCTCTGCCCTTGAAAAGCAAGGTAAAAGCGGGAGAGGGATCCTCGGTGCGATCTGAGGGACAAGGGATGTGTCCCAGCCCACGTCCAGGCACCTCTGGGCTCCCCAGAAGGCTGTTCTGCCTTTCCACCCCAAGCTGCAATCCCCTCAGCCGCCCCACAGCCAAACGTGTGGGGGCGGCCCGCGTCTGCTCAGGGAGACAACGTGTCCGGGGGCAGCTCCGCGGGCCAGAGATCTGCCAGCAGCCCTCCGTCACCAGCATTTCAAAGCTGCTGAGCATCCCCCACTCCCTCGGGCACCCACGGCCTCGGCTCCACCAGCACCTTTCAGCAGCAATCAGAGCACTTTCACCGTTGTCAGCAGATCGAGCGGCTCAGAGGGTCGGCAGTGGGACCCGGCAGTGGGAACCGGCAGCGCTCACCGCTTCGGGGCACGCAGAGGAGGGCCCCCCCTCAAGCCTCGGCAGAGCCCCTGAGCTCCTGGGGCAGCCTCTCACGCCTGGCCAGCCCCGCTTGGCCAGACTTCAGTGCGCTCAGCAGGCGGCCAACACTTCCCTGAACATCCTTAGCGAGCAGGAGAACCACTTAACCACTTCCCTTCCCGAGGAATGAGCTCCGGCACCAGAGCCGCTGTCTGCCCGGGGCCACGGTCCCACCACTGTTAGTGCCGGGTCAGCGCACCGACGGCCCGGCGGCACAAACGGGATCCGGATCGCACGCAGGTGAACAACGGCATTTCTGTTGAATTAGCCGGCCTCACGGTCCCGGCTGCAGAACGGGCAGATCCAGAGAGAAGTCAGACGGTGGGCAGGCAGGCAGGAGCTGGCAGAGCGCCTGCCAGTGCAGCGCCGACCCGGCGCGTTTCTAGGAACTAACATGGAATGTGGATTTATGCCAATTTACCCCAGTTCAGCACCAGAGGCACTCATCTGGAGCACATCCCATCCCAAGCCAGGTGTTCCTTAATGGGGCTTGGGTAACCCCAAACCTCACTGGGGGAAACTGGGGAGAAGAGGTGGTGGTGGTCTCCAGCTAAGCGTGCCCCATGCCGCAGCCGGGCACAGAGGAGACACTGTTCCAAGGAGCTCACGGGGCCGGGAGCAGGAGCCCAGGGAGGAGCAGTCTGTCGGGGCCCAAAGAAAAGCTGGACACGCTGGGCAGTTCTGAGCACCATTTTACTGAAGGGCTGGACACCTGCTAGGACTTAATAACAAAAAGCTCACTTCATTTAAGAAAAAAGACAGTCTGGTTTTTGTCCCATTCCCTCTGAAGAGCAGAATACTACTAATGCTGTCTTTTCACTAAACAATGCCATTCCAAAATATACAACACTGAGTGTGGAGCAGCCCAGCCTCATATTAAACATTAAATATTAATATAGCTTCGGAAACATTCTACACAAACGAAACAGTAATAAGTTCACTCAAGAACAAGATGGTCAGCTGTTGTAAATTCACCATACAGAAGTTTGTTACTCGCCCTCCCGCAGGCTGCAGTCGCTGCTCCCTGGCCTTCGCTCGGGATCCCCAGACACCAGGGGATGCCCACGGCTGAGCCGGCGGCGCTGGTCCCAGTCAGAGCAGGTCGGTCATGCTGCAGCGTGGAGATGGCTCTCTTAAGAGACGATGGTTGGCAGAGACGGGTGTGAGGGGCCGGGCAGTGCCCACTCAGAACCCCCGCGTCGCTCAGAGCGGCTGCTGTGCCTCTGCTCGGGAAATGCTGCTCTTCAGGAGTGCTCCACCGGGAAGCAGGAGGAGGGAACAGCGTCACACACTGCGCCTTCCCCGCCACAAATGCTGACGCTCGTTTCGTCCTGTCCCAGGCCTGGACAGTGTGGCAGAGCAGGGGCAGGAGGGAAGGTATTTCTGGGGGTAGCTTGGTAGCACCTTCTCTTTTACAACAGCACCGCGTGCCTGACTGCATCTGTGGGAATCACCAGACTCTCACAGGGGCTGCCTGTAGCAACAGGAACAGAAAGGGCTAATTAAGACAACAAGGAGAGAGTCCCAGACGATAATAAGGCCTTTAAGGGACTCCCCGGGGCAAGGCCTAATCATCCCGTAGGGGAAGTAGGGGAAAGTATTTCAGATGCTCACGGGAGGAAGGGCTACCCCCCCTGTGAGGGCCTCCAGACCGGGGGGCGGCTTACCTTCCCCATGGCCACCCGAGCAGGGCCAATGTGCGACCCACGAAGGATGGAAAGAGTGGAGGCACTGCTACCAGTATGCCACAGGCCTGGTTCCTCTGTTTGCAGATCTCCTCCTGCAGCAGAAGCAGAAGCTGGCCAGCCAGGTGCTGCTGGCATCTTTGGTTTCCCCTAATCCCAGCTTCTTGCTTTTTCACCAGACCTCCTCGGTCTTCCTAAGTAAACTGAGGGGGCTGGCCTCAGCACCACAGCTTTGGAGGCAGCAGCTGGCCCAGCTGCGAGTGCTAGCAGTGTCACACCTACAGATAGGGTTCACTCGACACTTGGGGCTGACCTAGTGACGCAGGCTGGCTCTCCTGCCTTCTAGGACAAGATCTCTGCTCCACCAGACGGCGAGGCACCTGGCACCTTCTTAACAGCACCCAGCTCCAGGCAGGAACAGGCTGCGAGGAGAGTGAAACCCGAGTGCGGTGCTCTATAGCACAGAGTCCCGAACACAAGGGCCTGGGAGCAACCTGCCCTGCTGCCCTCTCCACGGGTGGTGCCAGCCCAGCCAGCTTGCAAAGCCAAGGGCTGCAGCACCGTCAAGGAGGTGCAAGGTGCCCCAGAACAGCTGTCCTCTCCTCAGGCCACCTCAGCTCTTGGAAAGACATCCCCATCTGACCACAGGAGCAAACAGGCCAGTGCCATTTTGAGAACTGAAACAGAAACTGTGACTTCCACACAAACCAACCAACCTGCCTGAGCAGCAGATGCTCCACACAGCTCGGCACTGACTCTGCCAACCATGGCCGAAACAAGGATCCTCCCACCTAAACCTGCCCTCCTGCCTGGGAGTCTGTCCAGCTCACGTCACACTGTCCAGCTGCAGCTGAGAAACAAACCTGCTCTCCGTCCCCACGCGTCCCTTGTGCCGTGTCGAAAGGCCACGCTCCCAGACAGGGCAGGGAACTTGGACCCAAGGAGGAGAGCAGCTGGAGCGGCTGCACCCCCCCACATGCTGGCAAGGTCTGGCCATGAACACAGCACAAGTCACAGCTGAAAGGGCCAAAATTCTGTGCTCAAGCCCAAAACCCCCCAGCCCCTCCTGCCACAGACGGAGCCACGGGACTTCCACCAGCTCCACCGGCGGAGAAGTGCTGCTGGTGTACGAGGGGGGCCCGAAGGCACGTGGCAGAACAGGGGTAGCTGCGGAGCAGGGCTGCAGAGCTGGGTGCGCAGCATCACCCACCCGTGCTGTTCTGCTCCCAACTTCCCTGCCAATGCTCTTAGCTGGTGACTGGTTGAATTCTGAGCAAGGAAACACCAGGCAACGAGGGGTCTCTGCCCACTGTTCCCCCCACCCCCACCCCCGGCTCTGTGAGTGTGAGTGCTGCAGGCTGGGCGGGTGATGCCCTGGTCTGAGAAGTATCCAGCTAGGCGAGTGCTCACAACGCTCCAGGAAGCATACCTCCTCCTCTCACTGAAATACCACTAGTGGGCTACGAAACAGGAGTAACAAAATAATCCCCTCTTATTTTGCAGAAAAGTGCTTAAGAAATTCTGTACAAGGATCGCTATGGCAGCTGGCTCTGCAGGGGGGAGGCAAACAGTTTGGAAGCAGCAGCACCACGCTACATGGCTTGCAGGGAAGAGGCCAAGGAGAAACTTCTCCAACTAAAAGCAGTGGCAGATGGTGAAATCTGATCACAGTGGACATGAGCTTCAAAACATTTCTACCAATTAACAATGTGATTTCAACTGGTATCTGATGTCAGCTTCCCCTTCAGCTGCCTGCTGGACAAGCTGCTCTCCCCATGGACCTTGCTGGCGGACATCTGAAGCACGCAGGAAGCTCAAGGACCTTGTCTGGTGAAGGCAAAGCATAAACTTTTGTTTCTTGGCAGCTGAATAAAAGGAGAAATGATTTCCACAAAATCAGTCGGAAGAACAGCCCTTTGACCACTGGCTGAATCATTTGTAGAAGTGACAGTGGCACAGATCCATGCGGTAAAAGCATTCCTAAGAGAGCCTCCAAAACTCTCGGCTGTCACAGTGCCCAGGAACAGCATAAGCCAGGTTAGGCACTTGGATTCAAAGTGACTAATACAGAAACAGGTCTGAACAACCTGCATACAGAACGCTCAGCAGAGACCACAGCACTCCAGGCAACACATTTCTATGCGCCCTGCCAGTTACTGCTGCGCAAGCTTGCTAGAAGGCAAGCGTTACTCTGCTGTCACAGAATAACATAGGGTGGAAGGGACCTCTGAAGGGACATCTCTGGTTAGATCAGGTCTTAGGCAGGTCTGGTTTGATCAAACCCTTCGTCTTTCCTGAACACCAGACAGCAGCATCCACAGCACAGCCCCTTCTGCAGCTTCCTGCACATAAGTGTCGAAGGCCCAAGACGCCAGGAGCGCCTGCACCCGGCCACGAGATGAAGGACGGCGAAGCCGACCACTGACAGGCCGCAGGCACCCCATCTGCCAGCACTGGATGACAGGCAGCAGTTGCCGACATTGGCACCAAGGGCTGTAAAGCCCCTCTGCGAATAACAAGCTGCAATCCTTCCAGCCAAGCTCCCAAATCACCTGCGAGGGGCAAGAGGAGACATCAGGAGGGCAGAGATGCGCAGAAGAGCTGACAGAGACTGGGCTGATGACAGGCAAGCCACTGAGCACAGAGCTACAGGGCGCTCGCTTCCCTGGCAGGAGCCTCAGTGACACAGAAGCGTTTCTAACGCTCGTCTCTCCCTGTGGAGCACCAGACCTCTCGCTGGTGGGCTGGGAAGAACACCGGGCAAGGCGCCGCCACGAAGCGTTCACAGAATTCAGCTTGGTGCCGGGAAAGGCACGGCAGCGCTAAGGCAGTATGTTTTGCTGAATGTGTTAAGCAACAGTACAAGCGAAGTCCTTAACTGGCAAAGACCCAAGCTGTGAAAGACAAGAGGTGACGGAGAAGAGTGGGGAGGCAGGCAGCAGTGCAGCTGGGGGAAGAAACACAACAAAGAGGAGGGATGCGGCCTGGTAAGCTGGCCCCAGGTGCTCAGCTTCCTGCTCCAGCTGGAGGAAAAGCAACCTCAACCCAAATTCAGCCTTGTTGATGCATGGTTGTTTTTCCCACCAGGGGCCAGGCGCTCAGCTGGGATGTCTGCGCCGCACGAAGAGGCTCCAGAGACAGCTCTCGGTGCCCTTATAAGGGGCTGGGAACAGGGGAAGCTGCTGAGCAGCCTGTCAGACAGCGATACTGCAGGCAGGAGTTCAGAGCCCTCCTCGGGAAACGGCCAAAAAGAGAAACTCTAGTGCAAGACTTCAAGACCTGGCATTTGAGAGCGTGGGAATGAGAAAGGTCTGAAGGAGTGGGAACAAAAGGGACAAAGCAATTTTTGGCCGGTTAACAGTGATGGAGGGTCCCTGTTCATCCAGCATCATGTCAGGACAGACAACTCTCTGCCAGGGCATTTTAAAACACAGAAGCAGAAGAAAATATTTCCTCCTCCTCTGCAGCCAACCAGCGGCATTCACAGGTCAGTCTCCAACACTGCAAGTTATGATCTCTGACAGCGACTCAGATACGCACAGTAAAACCACACAGAACCCCAGTGTGTGATTCAGGGCCTGCAATCACCCCCTGAGGGAGAACCTCCACCCTGCTTTACCTGGGTGAGGGGGGAGAACCCCGGCTGTGCCTCAGGACACCCAGCTTCCCTGCCCTCTCGCTCCCTCATGAACCTCCTCTCTCCTCTCCGTGCCACGGTTTTCCTCTCTGAGCTGTGGATCAGACGCTGACCCCTTTTACAAAGCACTGAAATGCAGCCAGGTGCTAGGGAGGGGCTGAAATGTAAGGAGCTGGGGCTTCCCAGGGGAGCTCATCCCTTCAGCCAATGTCCACAGAGATTACTAGGTCAGACAACTGGTATTTTGAGCTGGTGAGAGAATGGGTGAATTACTGTCCCACTGCTGCAGAGATCTGAACGTACAGCGGCGTACAGAGCCAGGCCCGTGCCAGGCCCAACGCTGCTTCCTCTCCCCGAGGTGCCAGGTTCTGCTTCTGCAGTATCCCAACGCAGATCGTCTCATCGGAGACCGCACCTCCCAGGTGACAGTGGCAGCACCTACCGCTCCAACGTAGTGTTTCTCCTGGAGCTTGCAGATTCCCCTTGCCCTGTGGAAAGCAGACCCAACCTCCGCCAGCGCACAGTCTGTGTTTGCATCCGACAGCATGCCCCTGGCACAGGAAGGCTAACGCAGCCGTCTGCGGTTCCGCAGTGCCTCCTGGGGACAGGCAGAGCCTGCGCTCTGGGAGCTTTCACACCTGCCACACACCTTCTCGCAACATCCCAGACGGCACAGCAAAGTTGTCACCCATCGCAACACAGTGCCGATCTCCCCTCCTACTGCTTCACCCCCACAAACAGAGAGAAAGCTACTCTCTAAGTTTAAGTGCTAGCATATATCCTCTCAACTCTTTCGCTTTTCTGCTTTAATTCAGGCTCAAATACCCCATGGAGCTCTAGGACCGGCAGGATGTATCTAATACATTCAAACACAGCCTGTGCCTTCTCTACTGGCAGCTAGAACCTGCTCCTGAAACATCCAGCAACAGCAAAGCAGTGACATGGTGGGCAGAACACTTTATGCAATTCCTGTTAACAACTCCAGCCCTTCAGCTCTAACAGTCACAGTTCATGTCCTACGTCTGCACCGGGGGTACAAGACAGCAGAGCAACACCGGGTGCTGAGGAGGAATCGCTCTTTGGAGGCAGACCCCTACCATGCGTTCAGAGCTTCTGCTACCAACAGAGGAAACACCTAGAGACGTCAGGCAGACTTGCAGGCAACAGCCCCGTAACACTCCCCCCACTCTTATGCAGAGGTAATACCAAAAGTATGATTAAAACTAGTCGACTATCAGCTGGTAATTCTCCAAATTGCTCGGCATTTCTGGAGACAAACAAGTGGCTATAACTCTGCCTGCCTCTGAGCTGCTCAAGAGAGCCCAGAACAGACTGTCACAACACTGAATCACGAAGAAATCCTGGCACCTTTCAACAAAAGACTGGCTGAAGGGGAGGGGAAACAAAAGCTATCAAACCCAATCCCAGAGGGATGGAGGAAGTGCATCTTCCCACAGTTCCTGGGCCATATGCACATATATGGATATATAGATATATAGATAATAAAGTTATAAAATTTGATCAAAATAAAACCAGTAAATGTACAGCTTGAAAAACAGCAATATCACAGTGCATCAACGTCATGAGAAAGTCCTGTGTTCTCCCCCTGCACGAGAGCGCAGCCTGCCACGTTCAGAAGAACGCCCGCGGGAAGCGAGCCCTCCAGCCTGCTCGGCTCACCGCGGGTGAGAGTCACCATCCCACGCTCCCAAACAGGTTTTGTATTTCTGCAGTCAGTTCTGCATAGCAGTGGTAGACAGGCAGAAAGAGCATAAGAGAGCAGGCTGCTCCGTCTGCAGGTTAGTCGACATATCGGCACCGGACACCAGAGATTCAGAGTCGCTCTTAAACTTCTCCACGCTCTGGTGCCGGGCTCGTATTTACTTACTTACAAAAAAAAGTGACAAAGTGAAGAAACTCAGGGGACGCTGTGAGAGTGGGACAAGGGCTGAATTCGGATCACGGGGGACAAGTTGACCCTAAGAATCTTCTGCGCTCTCCTCCTCACTTCATCATCAGTAGAAGAGTTGCCCACCTTGATGGCCCGGAATTTCAGCAGGTTCAAAGTGCTCTGAGCCCGTCGAGATTTATTTCGGACAGGAATGGTATTTGCTTTCTTCCTCTGCGGTGCTTCTCTTGCTTCCGTAGCTCTTCTCTTCTTCTGCCCAACACTCTCACGGTAAGTGCTGCTGTCCTTCCACTCTGTCTTCCCCACCACAGCTTCCTTATTTTTGATTTTCAAGGTCTTGGACTGTGGCACTGCAGTGCAGCCCTGGGATGAGCTGCCTGTGACTCTCCCGTTGAGGACTCCCGAGGCTTTGCAAGCATTGCTCTCCTGCAGCACTCCACCCTTTGGTCCTTTCAGAAGATTTAGAGCAAGGGTGGCCGAATCCGGTGCTTTCTTTATCAAACGCTTGTACCCCTTACCTTCTGTTATTTTAGTGGTCTTGCCTGAAGAAAACTGCCTCGGTGGACTCGAAGCCTTGAGGAGTTTAAGGTCTGAGGGCGAGATCCCAAGACGCCCTTGTGTGCACTTGGACTCTAAACAGGACACGGTAGTTTTCAGCGGCACCAGAGCTTCCAGAACCACTGACAGTCTCATGGCTGGATACACGTCAGGATACATGCCTGTAGGGAAGCCCACTGCCGCGGCCTTGGACGTGCCGGATCTTGTCTGCTTCAAGGAGCTCAAAAGGAGATTTGTGGAATCCCCTTTAGAGACAGGCTGAGCGGAGACTTTCGAAGAGTTCACCGAAACGCTGGTGGGCGAAGCAGACACCTTTGCCACGGCTGCGGTGTTTCTAGCCGGATTCTTAGCAGACTCGGCGGTGTTGGCGCAGTTGTGCGGGGTGCTCTCTTTTGTTTGACTAGGTGTGTCTGCCGTGCACGAGCTGTACCCGTACACATCCTTACTCCTCAGAACTGTGGGCTGGTAGCCCTCCTCTTTCAGACCCTGAATGAAGGCCACCAGCTGGGTCTCTGTGTCCGAAAGGTCCTTAGACATCGGGTTGAAGACTCGGAGGGCTTCCTCCAGCACTTTCTGTCCTGCAGAGGAAATTCTCGACCAGGAATGGACAGCTTTTTCTTCCACATTGTTCACTGCAACATTCATGGCATTAGGCAAGCGGGTGCTTCAGAAAGGTCCAAATTACTGGAAAAACAACACTTGACACCTCAAAAGGAGAGAGAAGATGGTTAGCTTACAGCAACTGCAATCATCTCGCGTCTTTAAGCAGGGACCTGAAGCCTTTAAGCCCAGGCGTGGCTACTCACAAACATCGGGTCAGATTCTGGGCATAACCCACATTAGAAGTATCATCAAGAAAATCCCGTCACTGATTTATCTCTGAAGTAAAACTAAAACATCTCTTGCAGAAACATCCTCACACCTGAACAGAGATTTCAGGTAATCCCATACAACCCATCCCAAGATAAAGGGTTCCAATGGTTAAATCGGTAAAATCTGCAGCTTGTTTCCAGTTTGAGGTTGACATGCCCCAGCTTCGAGTAACCAGATCTCACTTTCCCTTGGTGAAGCAGCCCTTCATTGAATCCACTCCCTGTTCCACTGAGAACAACACGATCGAGCCATCTCAACACTAAGCAGCCTGAGGATCTCAAATCTATCCCAGCGTCACATTCAATTTTCCAGCTTCCTAACTGATTCTGCTCAAAAATTGATTCTGAGTCCCTGCCAAAGCTGCAGCATCCTCCTGAAGACCTGAGAGCAGAGCTGGAAGCTATTTCAGTTGTGCTTCATTGATGCTGAACGCTGTGGCAAGGCAACGCTGCTCCTTGCTGCTCCCTTGTTTGAACAACGGTCTGCAACTTGCTGTCACAGCAAACTGGTGTTGATCCAAGGGCACTCGCTGCCAAGCGAGGAGGAAGCAGGAAATTCAAGCAGGGCGGCATGAAGGAAACACACATCACCGGGGCCAAGTGTACAATGGCCCGAGGGACAACACTGGGATCATGCTCGGGGCGCTACACAGCTGTCTGCCTGGGACAAAAGCACTAGTTATTGCTTTAAATAAAAAACAGGCACTGAAAAACAGTCCAGGCAGGACTTTGTGATGCACCTGGGTGAACCCCAATCCTCTCACGCTGAGCTGGCAGCCTCGCCAGCTCTGCAGCTGGACGCTGCGCTGAGAAGTCATAAAATCTTTAGCCTCATTCATACCGCTCAAAATAATAAGGAGGATTCAGAAAAAAAGTCCTTTTCAGGGAAATGTCGAAGGTGTCAGAGACACTATCGGAGAGGGCAGCACACAGGCAAGAAAGCTGTTATGGAAAAGTTAGCGCCCGAGCAGAGCAAGGAACTACTCCCATTTGATGTTCCTCCCAGAACTCCAGTTTCACCACAACCCCAGAGCCTGGGAGTGCCAGCCCCGGACTGGCGCCAATGCCGCCGCCGGCTGCACAAGCAGGGAAGAGATGCAAGCCAAAAGCAGCCGCTGAAGGGGAAGCACAGGTCAGCGGTGGGGGGTAAGAGCCTCCGCATGACAGACTAATCTCAGTCAAGTGTTCTGCAGACGTCACAGCAGAAGAGGGATTTGGAAGAGGATAATGCAGTTGTTCTGCGACAGGCGGGGGATCTCCCATGGAGGAGGGGAGGCAGGCAGGGAAGTGCTCTGACAGAGCCAGGGCCGGCGTCATCGGCCAGCGGTGAGATTTGCCACCTCCATAGTGACCAAGCGGCAGCAGGCGCAGAGAAGCCAGCAAGGATGTAAAGCTTAATCCTGATCTGGTAGAGAGGGAGAAAGCAATGGAGAAGCACAAGTAACAATGTGCACTCAACAGGCTGCGAAATGGATCACCTTCAGGCTGGAGCAAGCCCAGGAACAGCTGGGACGCCTTAAGGGGTATTCTGGTGTTGAAGGGAGAGGCTGTGACGTCTCATCGGGGACAGGACATCTCAACATCCATCCGCTCGGTCTTGTTTTGTGCAGTGCAAATCGCAGTAGGAGCAAAAGTCGGCCACAAGCAGGCACACCCCCAGACTGTCCACCCAACAGCAAGTTCCCTCACTTGACACCCTACCGGGGGATGTGCCCCGGCTAAAGAGCCACGGGGCCACAGGCCCGCAGCGCTGCTGGCATGGATGCAGGCACAGTGCTGGCAGGACCCTCACGCAACGCTCCAGCAATGCTGGAGCAGGGTGAGAGGCCCGGCCGTCCCGGGGCGGAGCTCGAGGAAAAGGGCTCTGCAGTGCTTCTCCCGGTGCACCGGGGAGGCAAGCCAGCTGCTGGCAGGGCCAAGACGCGGGGCTGGGGCGGCCTGTGGAGACGGAGGCTGCCGCGGAGACGCAAGGAGGGCTCGGCGGGGGCCGCCGGGAGGAGCAGCCCCCCAGCTCGGCCTCTCCTCCTGGCCCACCCCTCGGTGGAGGAGCTGCCCCTTCCCGAGCGCCCGTCCCTCGCTCCCCTCGCACCCCCGCCCCCCGGCTCGGCTCGGCCCGGTAAGGAGGGGCCGGCAGGAGCCGTGGCCGGTGGCCTCCCTACGGGGGTGCGGGGAGGTGATTGGTGCAGACAGCGGGTGCGGCCCCCCCGTTCGGCCCGCGCCGGCTCCCGGGCCCGGGGGGGCGGGGACCGGGGC
>JAVKLA010000036.1:13737288-13766006 GCA_034782735.1 Sagittarius serpentarius | reverse complement strand
ATGACGTCATGCTCAGCATGTAAAGCTGGGGGAAGACAAAGGAAGAAGGGGACGTTTGCAGTGATGGCGTTTGTCTTCCCAAGTAACTGTTATGCGTGGTGGAGCCCGGCTGTCCTGGAGGTGGCTGAGCACCTGCCTGCCCATGGGAAGTGCTGAATGAATTCCTTGGTTTGCTTTGCTTGTGCAAACGGCTTTTGCTTTACTTATTAAACTGTCTCTCTCTCAACCCACGAGTTTTCTCACTTCTACTCTTCCGATTCTCTTCCCCGTCCCACCGGCGGGGGGAAGTGAGCGAGCGGCTGGGTGGTGCTTAGTTGCTGACCGGGGTGAAACCATGACACATTCACCAGATGTTTTCAGTTGCCCCATCGCCTCCACTGCCCGCCCGGTGCAGTGACCATGGGGTCCATCCCGATGTGCCCCATGGACGTTTGCCTGCGTTTTGGGAAGAATGTCCTGGGATACCTGGGCTGGCAGTACCTCGGACGAAGCCATCCCTGCATCCACCTCTGGAGTTGCCATAGAAACCACCGCTTTGCCAGAGCCGGCATCAACAGGGAGCCCCAAATTAGTGATTGAGCCGTACCTCGGCAGCCGGGGGATGCACCGGCAGCCAGAGAAGGTCAGTGGCTCACGCTGTGCTGGGGGCGCTGGACAGAGGGACCCCCTCCTCTGCGCACCACGTGGTGAGTATGCGGTGAATTCCTGTGAATATTGCAGCAGCACCCCATTTTCACAGCGCTTCCTGACTGTGCTCAGCCCCAGTGGGCTTTTCCTTCCCGGGCTCCTGTGAGGTGACAGCCCCCTTGGTGCTGCCTCCGTACCTCTCCCCAGCCTGCCAGCCCTTTCCAGAAGCCACCGAGGCGTGTAATAACTTCACTCTCACCAAAACTTTAGTCATGGGGGACCCTAAATCACAGAGATGCATTGGAAATGCAGACCTGATTAATAAGCTTTTCCCGCAGGAACATCGCATGGACGGGATAAATCAGACGCTGAGTCACAGGCAAATTGACATCCCTGCGTGCCAACTTCGCAGTTTTCCCTGCTGCTGATGGGGCGCCCAGTGCTGCTTTTTCCAAATTCAAGGTGATGTTGAGAGCCGGGAGATGCTGGAGGGGGAAGCTGCGGCTTGGGAGCCCCTCGCTGTTGCGGTGTTCCCAGCAGCAGGGCCGATGGTAGCTGCCCCACAAGGGGTTTGCCCCTTTCTTTCTTGGCAGCACCTTGCCTCATGCACGTGATTGCCTGGCACATTGACCCGCTGCAATGCCGTTTGGCTTGGTTCTTCCACCCAAGGTGAACAGAAATCCGTGACCTCTCCTGAAAGTGTGGATTTCTCATTCTTTTCTATCTCCGCCTTTGGGCACAGGACCAGGATCCCATGTGAATGAGGGGAGGGGAGCGGCCAGGATGATGGCCAAGGACATCTTAGGGTAGACAGAGAGATTTTCAGGCAAAGGGATGATGGTCCTGACCACCTTTGGAGACTGACACGTTATTGACTGAAAAGCTCCTGTGGGTCTCTAACAAAATGCACTACGAAGAAAAAAAGTTGAGGGACGTATCAAATATATTGCTGTCTATCTCCTGGCAGCTTCTGCTAATTTTTACTAAATGAAAGGCTTCAAGTATCTGGCCACACTCCCTAATGCTAGAAGCACAGTCTGTTACTTCGGATATAAGGAGAGCTACGAGCCAGCGCCTGGCAACGTGGCTAATCTCCCCAGAGCGTGTTATGGCTGGAGGAGACTGGAACTGGAGGTAGCTGTCAGACCTGTAATTAAAAAAATGTTTTTCTTTATAGAAATTTCTTTCTGTTGTCAGGAGAGATGGAAATACAAAAATCTCATTTATCATATTCCACAAATTCGGTAGATGCTCAAACCAGAAAGCTCCAACCACACCAGAAACAGGAATACCTCTGTAAAACAACCTAAAATAATGTGCTGAGCCTTATCGCTGGTGAGCAAAGTGCTGGCAAATCCTTTCCTAAGGGGAGTGGAAGGGCTGTAAATGGGTACAGGGCTCTACAGTCTCTTCTGAAGGGAGTTCTGGGCCAACTTTCCAAATAAGAGCAGTAAAATGATGGAAAATCACCATTTATGATGCAGGGCCATGTAGGACCTAGACACACAGCAAGGCTTTTGGCGGCAGCACCGTGCACCGGCTGTACAACGGAGCTGTAGGCAGTTCAGAAGCAGAACAAGGCTTTTATTTACTCAACAAGCGCAATAAACATTAATGTTCCCATCAGCACGGCTCTCTGGAGGAAGGTTTGCCTTCCAGCCCACGGCTGCCTTGGACAGCCCAGCCATTATCCCATCCCTGAAGCAGAAACATGATCCAGGCTGCAATTCCCCGCTCTGGTCCTAGAAAATCAACCCATTAGAGGCTCATCGTGCAGCTGAGAGTTAACAACCCGCTGTGATAAATCCAAGCTATTTATACCAGCCCTAGTGCTGTGGTGACAAGCAAAAACAATGCAGCAAAGTCACCCCAACAAGTTTTTTATGGGTGAAAGTCCAGAATTACTTTTTTTTAAAGTGAAAGCTTTATTTCTGTGGGATTTGATTAGGAAACCAGATATATACATCAAGAAAGCCATTATTTTGACACCTCTGAGCTCCAGGCTGCCTTTAATGCTAAAGCCAAAAGAGCATAAAGGGGAATGTGAGTAGTTCCCACGATCTACGCATGAATTTATATCAACCTTATTTCTACATTGGTTTAGTGCTTACGGATTATCTTCAGAACCAGCAACTAAACATTTTAACCGGTATTGAAATTGTTTTGAATTAAAGGAGAAAAAAATAGGCAAGTAAGCGTGCCCATTTTCCATTCCCGAAGACGGAGAATACAGAAACACAAGGAAAAAATTCCAGTAAAACCACATTTGAGAAACTTTCTCTGGGGAGTGTTTAGATGACAGGTTATTTTTGTCAGACTTCTAATGGGTGAAATTAAATCATTCTACATTTCTGTGAGAGGTATTCACGTGAGAGACCAGGCAGCCTCTGGACATGAAGTAAATGGGTGCCATGGCCGCTGTGCTCCCATGGGAGCAGCCCTCATTGGGCTAGGCTCCGAGCCTCCTCTTCCTCCCCCTGCCCCGTGATGGCCCCCCGTGCCCGGGGGTCTGCTCCCCGGCGGAGGGCCAGGGTCTGGCCGGGTGCCTGCCCTGGGCGGTCTGGGGAGCGATCGGAGCTGGGGCTGATCCAGGGACCCCCAGCCCCAGGCTGTGAGGCCGGGACCCACAGGCTCCCGAGAGGCTCCCATGAGGCCCCACAGGAGAGGCAGGCCCAGCGGGCAGCTGCAACCTGGGCCCGTGAAGAGCCACCAGGCCCTGCCGCGGGGCGGCCATGTCAGCCGGGCCTGCCCTCGGCCTGCAGGGCCGTGCCCCCCTCCAGGCTCTCCCCACAGCAAGGGGGTACAGGGGCATGCTCCCCCTCCCCGAGCAGGGCTGATCCACCTCTCTCCATTTTCCCTCTCCCTGCAGGGCAGTGTGGCGGCATGGCCGCCACGGGGTAGGAGAGGTGGGAGCAGAGGCCGTGCATGCCAGGGCCATGGTGAGGGCCGGGAGCTCCAAGTGAGGGTGTCAGCTGTGAAAAAACCATGAATTTTAATGTCTGGAACATCAAGGAGATGTTGAGCATGCCGACAGCCACTGGGTGAGCTTGGGCCGTGGGGTGGGGAGGAGAGATCTTGAGGAAATTGTATATAAAATTAAACACTTTGGGTATTTGACAGTGATGGGATGAAACACATCTAGAATTGATCTATGGTTCATTATGGTCTGGTTAATGGTGGTTAATTAGGCTACTCTGAGATCCTGTTTGTGCCTGCATTGCTCCCGGCCTGCCAGGCGCCGCAATAGATCCACCATTGCTGGGAATTTAAAAACCAGCATCGGCTGAAAGCTGTTCTCTGGTTTATTCGCGGTGTATTCGGGGAAGTTCTGTGGCCTATGTATGTCTAATTAGATAAGTTAAATCACCATGTGCAGAGGGTAGATGAAATGAATTGTAATTTGCAATATTGTTACACATTATGTAACTCTAAAATTATTCCATCTCCTGCATTTATACGCATGTCTTAATTTTTTCCCAGCAGAAGTCAAAGAGCAGCTAGGACTCCCCACATCTACAATATATAGTGAAACAACAAAAATTATTTGGATGTAAACATCTGGAGAGCAAATGCATAAGGCTGCATTTTTTACAGCAGAGCATCACCTTTTTGCATTACGAGGCTAAAAAAGACAGCCAGATTTATCCCTTGTTTGACTCTGGAGAAGCTAATTGATGAATTTGGTCCTCTGAGCCACTGTTAGTTAAATAACCCACTTATATAACTAACTGTTGTTCAAATTCACCATTTTAGTCATGCTGACTCTTTGGCCTGATGTTACCAAAATGATGGATGATAATAAAAATGTAATAGTAGTTTCCTTGCCCATTATAAAAATACTTGTCATAGATGTATGAATTAATTGAATTTTGCACAGATGCAGGGGGCAAAGGGGAGCCAATTCAGGGAAAAACATGTTTATATCTGTCATGGGTTTGTCTTTATAAATATGCATTGCATAATTCTATTGTCTTCTTGATACCTGCTGATTTTTTTTTGATTTTTTTTTTTTTTAGATTTTGATTTCAATAAGTTGTTTCTAAGTAATCTGAAAACCTGTGACTTTCTTTCTGGTCAGACAATGAGCAGGGGAAATTTAGATAATATATAAAAAATACATAATATTATATACAATAATATATAATTATATTTTTATATTATATAAAACATATAATATAGATTTTTTAAATATATAAATCATTCGGTGTAGTCATGAAACAGGAAGGGAAAAGAGTGGAAGAAGGACAGGTGCCTGTTTGGAAAGGGATCACTTGAATTCCTTCCTCCTCCAAAGTATCCTGTCAGCTACGAAGTCTTCCCTTTTAACTTGTTTATTAATGCAGGAAGAAAATACAGAAAAGATTTTAACACCCACTCCTCAGCATTCCACATTTTTTGCAAGTGAGTTCAAAAGGGTCAAATAGGGCATAAAACGTTATACTGAAAATGCAGCTGGGTTTTTGGAGGAGTTAAGAAGGGGGAGAAGGTTCTCAGGAGGAGAATTAACTTTTTCTAAAGGAAAAAAAAGTTACTCATAGAAGCATGTGAGTGTGCGTGTATTTGAAATAGGGGAAAAGGTGTTGATTACTTTTTCCTGGCTCACTTCTGTTACTAGAAATCTTTCTCAGCACAGCAGGGTATGCTGTGTAATCCCCAGAATACTGTTTTTCAGGGAGCTTTAAAAATGAAACATAAAATCAGCATAATAATCTAGGCAGGGTATGAATCACGCCGCGAGTTCTTTGCAAGTTTGAGTCAGGGTGTTACTTCTGAGAGCAGCTGCCACCAGGTCCTTAGGAAATGCAGAGCTCCAGTGATGCAGTACCTTCATGGCAGCGGTGCCACACAAGCCCAAGATTGCTCTGGATTTTATTTGTTACCTATCTGTCAGACACACACGTGCTTCTCTGTAACCGCTAGCAGCCCGAGAAATAGGGTGGGGGAACCAAAGTCCTTGTTTTACCTGTTTTTATGTATGAATATTGACATAATAGAGATCGTAGAAGTACAGCAGAGGGAAGATTATCTAGTTGGACACTGTAATATCAGGGTGCCAATTATTTAAGAAAGTGGGAGGGGATCATGCGAATAGAATGACAGCTATATGGTGGAGAAAGCTCAGGCTCAATTTAAGCATATCAACAAACGACACAATTTTTGTGGATTGAAATGCCAGACTTTGTTAGGGAAAGTGCTGCGTTACAGCAGCGCTGCTGCCTGCCCAGCCAGGAGGGCAGGTGAAGAAAGACTGCAGAGGATGTGAGAATAGCAGCCGCCGCCGCAAACGTGGTGATCCTTCAATCAGCCTTTTATCGACTGGATAAGTGTCACTGGGGTGTGATGCTGAAAGTACATTTCCAGACCATAAATACCTGCCTTAGCCAGGGATCTCCTGGGGAAAGAGACATGTCTTCCGTTGGCCCTGAGCTAAGCACAAGACCCGCATTCAGGGTATTACTCTTGTAGTGCTACTGTGAGAGTGACAGTAGTGAACTGGAGTCAACATCTCTGCAGGAGCAAGAGAAGCCAAAAAAACCCACTACTGTTTAGTTTCAAAAAAGACACTGACGTAGTAATAAGGAAGCTCATTAAAAAGAAATTGAACTGGACAGCCAAAAGGGTTAAATGCTTGCCTGAGGCCTAGAGATTATTTAGACTTCATGTTGAAGGTCAGAACAAATGCATACCAGCTATCAGATCCGACATGAGAAGCACCAGTATTGGACTGGCATGGTAAAGGACACTACTGAAAATGGGAAAGCATCCTTCAAGAAATGAAAGACAATAAGAAATAGAAACCAGTATATTATGATTTGAAATTGAAGTTGTGAGAATTTTCTTGTTCCGTGAGAAAAGCAGTAACTTGCTAAAGGCATAAAAGCTACTAACATACCTACTTCCAAAGACATCAGAAGCAGAAAACCTGCCAGAGAGTGTGTAAGGCCAATATATCACGAATATTAAAGAGGCATTCAAAAGGGATGCTGTAAATTAAGGGCTACTTGGGCCACTACTCTCTATGGCTTATTTCTGCCGTTGAGAAAAAACTTCCAAATTTAACAACCTCATTCAATCCATTATCCCGTGAAATTCCATCCCACATAGCAGGGCCAAATATTTTGAAGTTGCCTTCAAGTCCCAGAATAAGCAGAAAATGAAGGAGACAGCCAGGACAAAGACCAGGAGAGCAGCTGTAAAAATCCCGAGCCTTGGAGGAATGAGAAACCGGGGCTATAAGTGCAGGCTGGAAGATGGCTTCACACTGCCGGCGGGGGGGAAGCAAAAAACCCACTGTCTCCAGATGTCTAATTCTTAATAGGGTCGGGGATACATTTTGTGTAAGTAAACAGGGCTGCTCTGCAGATATCCCAGTCTCCTCCTAAGGAAAAGGCCCTGTGTGAGCCCCTGCGACCAGCGACCGGCTCAGGACAAAGGGCTAACACGGTTTCCAAGGTGAGGAATGTCTGGGCAGTATTGAATCACAGCCGAATGAATAATGGAGTGGCTCATAGAAAGTAAAAATGACCTTGAGGAATTAAAACAAGGCCAGAAGGACTTTGAGCCTGAAATCTGGAAACTGGAGGCAGTGTTTGAGCTGAATAATTGAGAGGGATTTCGTTGTAGTTAATGCATTAGGGCCAGTGCCAAAATCTGTTTGTAGAAATTCCTTTTAGGATACAGCGCAAATGATTTGCAGCAAGCAGGTCATGCCATTCCAGAGGACAGAAAGCAGAATAATAATTTTATGCTATGGCCGTTCCTAGTGAAGAGATGGCAAATGGCTGGAAGTAGCAGTAGCAGCTAAAACTCCTTGTTTTAAACTCCTTCAGCACCCAAAGCCAACGCTGATCCTTGCTCATTTGCTGAACACACTGGCAGGCAGCAAATAGTGACGATGAGAGCAGCATAGCAGAGCTAGAGACAGTTCCTATAGATACAGACTAAAGCCAGGAGGAAGAGCAGGTGAACAGCAGCTCCCAGAATTTCAGCTGGATTTCTTGTGATACAGCCCTGGTCACTAAATGAGAAGGAGCATAAAGGTCTGGGAGGTTTTCTGGAGGGGAATCAGGAGAAGAGGAACTTTATGGCACTGATCCTACTCAAGATTACTACCAGGAGAAAAAGATCCCTTCTTCAGGAAAGAGGCTTTACTGCACTTTGAAGAAATGTGTCAGGAAGGCACAAACGAGCTTTACCCACAGTGCTGTGGAAGAAGCGGGATGTTGGCACAGGTTCAGTGGGAATGACAGAAATAAAATCACTTACAGCAGCACCACGGATAAATGTTATTTTGCAAATTGTAGAAGACTGAGTTTGCTTTTCCAAATGACTCTTAAACCTTAGTGTTGATGCATAAGGGTGGATCCAAACAACAGGGTAAAAATTACTGATTTTAAAAATGACCGATAAGGCCTATGACGAGTTTATAGTTATGAATTTTTAGCTTGTCAATGCCCCTAGAAACATCTAGGCAAACACAAGAAGAGAGTACTTATTGCCTGCTGTGTTTTTCTTGGGTTGTTGTATGTAACAGCTGTTTGGGGCAAGGCAGAACCTTTGAATGAAAGGTGAATATTTGCATATGGTTGTGCTAAATATTTGGAAGTGGAAACTGGAATGTAGAAAAATGAAAGAAGCTTCCAAAAGATCTAACTTATCCTGTGGAGGGGGAATTCCCACTGGCAACAGGGAAACTGAGACTGCGAAGAACTAGCTGACTCCCCAGATATGCAGAGGGCTGCAGATTTTTTATATCATGCTCATGTTACAGAAAGGGTTGGAGTTGCCAGTATTGCAATACCTCGCATAAAGTTAAGTGGGAAAAAGAAACCCTTCCATCGGTCAGCAGAGGATGATTTAACATTTTTTGGAGCTGACAAGAACTTGTCATACATATCTAAAGGTGTTTTTGCTTTGGACGCATATGCTAGTGCCAATACCATAGGAACATTACAGGCACAAATGCATGAACAACTTGGGGAATGGCTCGTGTTAGCAGAAAGCTGAAAGTTCTCCTGAGGTAAACTATTGCATCACCTAGGAGGGACTTCTGACTGGGATTAAATATCTAGGATGTTTCCTCGCTGTTTATAAGGAAGGGTTTATATTTAGGACGGAGCATGCATCCGTGCAGCTCAGGCATCCTGAAGGGAATGGTCATGTGGTTAGAAGAGCTGTGGTTGCCTGACCATGGATCTGGTCACAGATTTGATCACGGTTGTCTGATCTCACCATCAGGGATAGGCCTGGGCCAGGTGTTGCCAGGCTGATGTCTTGCCCAGATGGTCTTATTAGTAAATTAATTGCCGGCAGTGTTAAGCAAGGGAGAAAGAAATCCATTGCTCAGGGGAATGAGCGTATTCAAAAGAGACATCTGTTTCGTCTTCCCCCCAACCCAGTTTGCAGAAGTACCATTGTTCCTAAACCAACCACGGAGGTTGACTTAAGACAGAAAAATAAGGCTCCAGAGCAGCTGACAGCTGCCTTTGGTCATAGTGTCAGTGCAGAGTGAGCCTGGGAAGTCGCTTGGCTCATAAAGTCCTCCCAGCTCAATACTCCTCAAAATACTCATCATAAAACTCTTTGTTATGGGAATCTTGTACTTCAGGCATTAAGTAATGTGAAGAGACTGAGAAAACGAGCAGGTTGTGGGATGTGATATTCACCAGTTGTACCAGACACTTTCAAAGTGGGTTTGACAAGAGAGTAAAACACTTAAGGATTATAAAAACCCTTCCTTAAACTAAGGGGGAGCTTTTCTGGCTAGAAGACAGGAGGATTTAGAAAACTGGTACAGGACATGTGATACTCACACTGCAAGCAGAGGTCCTGCCCGTGTGGGGTCATGGCAGCCCATGTGCTCACCTCTCTCCCTGACATGCTGCCTGTAGATTAAGAAAATTTATTCTTTTTTACAAAGCTTAGCTGAGAGGGAAACAAGAAGCTGTGCTAGTAAAAGTTGTATTCACATTTCTTTCTTGGTAGATTTGGGGTCCAGAGAAAGATCAAGGGAGAAGGGTTTGAAATCAGATTTATCAGGCTTTTAAGAATCCAGAAACCCATACCTCATCTATTTTTGCCAGCAGCTCAGTGTACTCAGTGAGCTTAAAGCCAAAAGTATTAATATGATATTGTCACTGATACCACTATATAATGAAGAGGGAGACTGAGCAGTTCAACTACTGCTACTAAATCCCTTCCCTGTTGTGTGTATGATGTTTGGGCTCCTTCCAAAACTGGAGATTAGCTGAACACGTCACTGCTAATAAATGCTGGGGTGATCATCTTTTGTTATACACAGGAATTAGTCTCCTGTTCCTTCTGCTTTGATTTGATATGGAAGAAAAACTCTGCGTAGGAGACTTTTTCATCCATTTTGGTCTGTAATTCCCAATTCCAAAGGCAGCAACACATCTCTCCATTTTGGTAGCTTAAAAACCAGCAAGAACTGAGAGTGTAAATCTGGCCCAGCTTTTTTTATGTTTGGACCTAGCCTAAGCACTCTGCCAGACCTTGTGGATGTGGAACAGTGGAATAGTATCATGTGAAAAATTTAAGAAGTCATTATCTTTGCTAGCAAAAAATTGAAGCCAGCCTCTGACACAATGAGAAGCAGTGCAGCTGTGCAGGGAAACCCTTGTCTGAGGGAAGCTGGTACTGTGCCACAAGCCTAGTCCATAAAGCAGTAGAAGCCAAGTCTCTGAAGAGGAGTAGAATCAGAGCAACACAGCACAAGGTCAAGGCTAGCTGGAAAAGGTTTATTTGGGTGACGTTCAGGGAAAAGAAGAGAACTTCTGAGTAGCATGTTATTATGTTTGAAATGTTTCTAACAGTTCAGATAAATTTGTCCAGCCATATGCTACCCATTTATTTGTTGTTCCAGCGTGTCAGACTTAAGACATCTGGAGAATAAATGCCCCAAAAATGTCAACTGTCAGTCAGAAAGGTTTACTCTGTTGGAACTGCCTTCCTAGTAAGCCAAGCAGCATCTGAGTTACAACAGAAATTATTATCCAGAGAAGTGAAAAGGGAAAGACCCGGCACTTGCTAGGAGCAAATCCAAGATCTCCCTTAAACTAAGACTGACTGACAAGGCAGGTAGGATGAACTGAGTTAGCTAGCCAGTCCTGGTTTTGGTCTTCTGTCTGCAGGACATGCTGGAGGAACACCTTCACCCCTGCAAGGTGAACGCAGAGCTACCACAGTGCTTTTGTATGGATGCGGCAGTTTAAGATAAACTGGTTGGCTTTGCGTAGCAAAACCACACATGCTTAAACATTATGCAGTTATAGGAACAGTACCCTCCGAGTGGAGAGTGAAAATGAACATGTTGGGGTGGGCCATGCTTGCATGGTTCCAGCAGGTCATGTAAGGAATTCTGTTTGGCTTTTTAATTGCTCAAGACTCATTCACAACCTGCTCTGCCCCATTTCAGGCCTAATAAGTTTTCCATCCGGAGCAGCGCTCCTAGCGACTACTCAAGTTTGAGCGATTCTCAGCTGCTCTTCGGCTCCCAGTTCTGCCCGGAGAATGTGCAGTCGGCATCGGCGCCGCTGGAGCTGGGCACGCAGCTGGGACAGCACAACTCACAGGACGTGAGTCTCGCTCTCGTTCAGCCCTGTGCAGGCACACAGCCACCATTCAGAGTTAATGGAAAACGCTGAAATCAGGGTGTAACATTTGCAAGTGTTAGTAACTGCTGAAATCAAGTTATCTTCTTGATACATATACATATTTACTGTGACTAGACAAAGTAGCAGCCTGGTCAGCTGAAAACCTAGTTATTTATAAAAGAGTACTATAAATTATTGTTGAAATAGGCATTATTTTCTTAATCACATATTTTAATTACTAAGATAAGATGAAATTATTCTCAAGCTAATGTCTTTAGACCACCTAGCTAAAGTAGAATATTACGTCTCTTCCTCTTTGAAAAATACTGTGTTTCTCTTCATTAGCTTTCTACAAGAATGACAGAGGCATTCAGTATTTACTTCCACTGCCTGAAAATTACCTTGCTGTATTGTGGTTATGGCAGATGCTTGAATAATTTTGGATTAAGAGCTGCTACACTCAAAATCTTTCTCCTACAGCACATGGTTTGCGATGTTACCAGCCTCACTAAAATAGTTCTGCGCTGCTAACAGAGAGCAACAGATCCAAATAAAGACAGCTGAGAGAAAACATTAAGAAAGAGCAGTGGTGCCAGCTTGGTGGCCCTAGGCTGTCCTTCAGCTCCAAATCCTATCTGCTGTCCTCCGCATTTTGCTGAGGATCTTGTCTATTAACTGCAGCAGCTTTTCATCAGACACAAAAAAGGAAATTCACTCTCCACAATGAAAGAAGAAAATTTAATGGAATTTGCATTTTCTTATGGTTTAAGGAAAAGGCATTTCCATTTTTGTCACACAGTGTCTGGAAACTTTGTAGAATGAAGAAAGTCTTTACAGCTTTGATATTAATATTAAATTTCTTGTTCTGAAATGTATATTGAAGCATGTGGAAAACTCATCTACAGTCTGGTGATGTTGCTAGTTGTCAGCAAAATGATGTCATTCACCAGGAAATTCAATAGGATTTTCTTTAGATTCCTGTACAGGGAGATCCCGCTGACACCTGTAACTTTTCCACAATTCCAGGAACACTGGAATTCATTTATAGTCTCTGTGTTGAGCATACAGGGAAAAAAATCTGCACACCTGATGATTGCAACCGACTGAAAATCCTCAAGATGAGAGAAAAGCCTGAGTCTGGAGGAATTCGGGCTGGGTCTCAGTTCCACAGGGAGTCTATCTAACTAGGCACACTAAGTGAGCCATAATCTCATGAAATTCTAAATCTCCTCGTCCAATCTAATCTGTCACATCCAATCAGTGTGATCTCTGTCTGCAAAGCACTTGGTACACAAATGGTTTTTTTTCTAATTAATGTTCTGATTATTTTTGTACTTCAACATTTTTCTTTCTTTTGTGCAACAGAGTGAGCCCAGTATTTTTACCAAATACCAGACAAAACCACTGTTATTTGATGAAGATACAAAAGAGAAAGGTTCACTTAATTTTGGTGCGGCAAGAGTGAAAAGTGTCTTGGAAAATTTTGAAGTGAATAAGAACAAAATAAAGGATAAATATGATCGGTATGTAGACATCCATTGGAAACTCTTTCTGTGCTGGTGGTTATCACTGCCTGCAGCTCCTTCTTAACCTTTTAAAAGTCATACATGACATAGCTGCATATTTCTCCAAGAAAAGTATCTTTTCAGGTTTTAAATAATCTCTGATTGGAAAGAGTCAGAGGATAAGAGAATAGGGTTTATTTGCAATGCGATTTATGTAACATGCTCAGCCATAAGCCACAAGAAACAACAAAACGCTAACCTGAATTTACCTTTGTCCTTCTTTATCTAATCAGCAGGTTTTTTTCTGTATTGGTTCTCTGCAAAAGCCCGTATTTCTCAAAATTTTATAGACTGTGTTGGTGTTGTCCCACGCGCAGGGTTCGACACCCAGCGTGCAATAAGCCAATCTTACACACAGAGCCGAGATATTTATTTCATGTTTGCGCAAAGATGAGGGCTAGGTGATAATCCCACAAACCTAGCGCACCACACCAAAAAACTACAACGTATTTCTTCTGCCACATGATTAGTAAAAACCCGCCTAAGTTTACCTTCATTGGTTGGTAGTCACCATCTCATCTACTATTGGTTAGTTATATCTAAATTAGCCTCACTTGCTATGTAAATCAGCAAGCATGCTCCTTGCAGGTGTCAGGGGGGCAAGTTTTTCCAGTCCTGAATTGAGTCGGTGGTCGCGATCTCCCGCTGCCACCTTTACCTTTCTCCTAGGTCATGCTTCTTTGGCAATGATCGAGCCTTCTGGAGCAGGATGTTTCCTTTTTATCAGTTCTTTAGGTCCTTCTTCAAGGAGGTAGTGGTTAGTAAGGTATGATACAAAGTAACCAGGCCTGCATAGTGAAACTATTGAGTAATGGTCCTCCTTGAAGGACAATGCCTCATGTTTAACCCTAAATTAAGCGGTATCACCACAGCCTAGGCATTAACTCAAACATATGGCTACATTGGGACTGACCAAAGGCACTCTGAGGACGGCCTTCACATTTAGGCCAGGGGAGGAGACTGCCAAGCATACTTGTGTGCAGTGGAAGATGCAATGATTACACCATTATAAATCTGTGCATATCTCTAGAACTTTACTTGTATACAAGATTTTTATATCTTGTGGTTTTGGTAACAGACAAGTGTAATTTGCTAATATAATTTGTATCTGATCTTTGTTAGATGTTAAGAATTAAATGTATGTGTAGGTCCTAAAGGACTTTAAGGAACAAGCTAACCATTTGAAGCCCAAATATGAAAGATGGCAAACTCCTCAGTGCACCTATAAATAATTCTTAGCGCTGTACCTTTTGTAATGTAACATCCAAAGTGAAGCACATTTTTATAAAAAGCCTTTGATCAAAATCAGGCTATGTATCTCTTTCTCTTTTGCAATGGGCACTATGCTTCTGATAAGGCAAAATTTGATTCTCTAGGGCCTGTTACAGAAGAGGAGGGGTTCTTTAAATGAATTATGAGAAATGAACAAATAGTTTTAAATATTTAGGCAGAACTCTTAATTATCCTTTATTTCCTCTTTAAATGAATTATGCTTCTTCCTACACTTCAGACTCACTCCCAGATTAGAAGCCTGTTTATAGAAATAGCTATATTATCTTTACAAAGAAGTTAAACATATAATTTATCAATTTATATCCCCCGCAAGTTTGACTAATAAAATTAATATCTTCCTTTCCACAAGGCTAGAAAGATTTCAGAATCCCTGCCTAATTCTCACAACTAGACTCTGCCTGGCCTCCACTTTTTTGGTTGTTGCAATTTGGATCACTAAATGATTGATTTAAAATGACCCAAATCTTCAGAGAGGAAACAGGTTATCACTTTGCTTAGCAACCGTCCTTGCATTTTGGTTTGATAGGTTAATCATGAATACAGCCTGGTTCCTGACAGGCTCGCTCAACTTAAAAGGATGGATAACAGAAACCACAGGCATAATCTCAGGAGAAAAGGATTTGCAGTATTTGTTCTTCCTGGCTTGGACTCTGTTGATGCTGAAGCTTTTCCCATGTTTTTCCCACAGTTATTGTAGTCCAAATACAATACCCATGTATCCCAGCAACTGGCACGTCACCTCCGCGCAGGCTGTGTCCTTCTGGAGCAAATAGCATGGTGGTAACACCCCAGCAGCTAATGGACAGCTGTGAAAAACGCCAACTAAAACTTTCAAGAGAGGCACGAATGCTAGGCCAAAAATGAGAGAGTTAAAAAAATAATTTCATTTATATGATATGTACGTGCATGTGTATATATATTTTATTTTATTACTCTACATAGCAGAATCCATGCTTTCCTAAAACAAGTGAGGTGACTTCAAAAGGTTATGCCCCCTGAACTAAGCACGTTTCTATGCTTACAATTATGGACCACGCTATGCCTTGCAGTGTTTCATGTCTCACCTTTACTGTGATCTTTTCAATTTCTGTCTACTTTAGTAACTTACATGTCTGTTTTATACTTGTCCTTTTTTTTCATTTTAGTGAGGTTTTAAGCACCTTTATTTCCAGTATCAAAGACAGGCTTCAAGAGGTAAGTTAATTCAAATTCAGAGTGCAGAACAACGAGGAGTATCATAGAATGATAAAGAGTTTTGGGTTGGAAGGGACCTTTAAAGGTCATCTAGTCCAGCCCCCATGCAATGAACAGGGACATCTTCAACTAGATCAGGCTGCTCAGACCAACCTCGCCTTCTCTCATTTACTGTGCTGATATTTGAATTATTACACTGTTTGCCTTGAGCATGCAAATATTTTGAACCAACAATTGTCAGTTTTTTTGCATATACCGTTGTCTTTATGGCCTGTCCTTAGGGTCAAGGTCTTTAGGGCCTTGCCTTAGAGTTAGCAGTGGAATTTCTCTGGGTCTCAGGAGCAAGAACAGGCTGTAATAGCTATCTGCAAATATCAATTCTTTTTTCCTTCTGCCTGAAGAAATTAGTCTGCTCTTCAGCATAAGTCAATATGATCTTACTGTCTGAAAGTGAAGGTCTCTCCCCCAACGCTTTTATAATTAATTTGATTAATGTTATTATTAATGCCATTTTACAGATCAGTATCTATATTTTGAACTCTGTTAAGATGTCTGCAACATTTCATGAGCCTTTTGAGACACTCCATATCTGCTTTGGAGCTGCAACCAATAGCTGGACAAATTGTTTCAAGCAACAGATAAATAGCCATTTTCAGGCTGTTCCATTCCATGAGTTGTAGTCATTCTGTGGCATTTGGGGCTGTGTTTTTGCAAACAAAGAAAGGGCAATGTCTTCATTTTCTCATTTACCCTTGTTTTTGCAGCTGCAAGGATGCTTGGACAAGTTTGGAGAAATGTTTGATTCAAGAAACAAATCCATTTTGGGTCACCTAGAAACCATTTCCAAGACACGTAAGTCCTTTCTGTATTTCTGTTAACAGCAGAGGGCACAGTCAAACTGCTGAATGTCAGCGTGTTGTCTCCCAGCTGGGGTGAACTAGGCAAGTCATGCCACTCACAGCTGCTCTTCATAAGGGAGAAGAGCAAGTAAGACTTAGCCATGGTATGGACTTGTCTGGTTTTCCATTCTTACTCTGTTATATTCTCATTTTCTGTGATCTCTTGTACTGTGTCAGAGAAGTTAGGTGTTGCATGGTTAGACACCATGCACACATAGATAAGTGCGGCTCTATGTTCTTGGGCTCTGCCTGGAGTATGATCATTTTTAGACTATCTGGAGCACTAATGGAATACACATTAAAAATAACTTAGATATTTATATCCTGAGTATCCAGTTTCAGTTTTTAGGGCTTTCTCAGATTTTCACATGTTAGTTTGAAGTCTTCCATTACTCCTCTGCGGTTGAAGTGATTATATTTTAGATATGAGCAAAACTAGTACTGCTTATTTCTTAAGTAAGGAGCACACAGTGAAGCACACTATTGCCATGGCAAAAAGGTGACCTCCCTAAAAAAGCCAATAATGTAAAATACTTTTAAACAGCTCTGTCTCTGAAGTGACTAGTCACAGCAGTCTTCACTTGAGGAAAGGTGCTTCAGAGAAATTATTTCTAATTTGGCTTAGATCTGAGCCTTTGAAAGTGCATTGATCTTTAATGCTGGCATGATTTTTTTCTCAACACCCTGTCGGGACTCTGCTCAGTGGTTGCCCTGCTCTGTGCAAGAACAAGAGGCCAGTTTCAATACGTGCAAAAAATGTGAAGTGAGTTATACCTTGTGAGATCAAGATAGCAGACCTGCACAAAAGCACCATAATATTCACTGTGCAGTAAAATGTGGCTTCCACAAAGCACAGCTTTGACAGATACCCTTTAAGTCATCACAGCCCTCTCAGGCAAAAAGAGTGGAGTCTGGTGCATTCTGCTCGAGGTCGTGATAGCCTGTACGTTTCAAATACCAATCTTGTTATACTAAGAACACTCCCTTGCTGTGCTTGGCAAGTGCTCTTGTTGGGACCTTAATGTAAACAAGAATCTGTCTGCTTTGGCCAGCACAAGAAGCACCCTATTACGCATATGCCCATCTCCTAATTACTTCAGTGCCTCAACTTTTCCACCCTGCAGCAGGACTTTGCCTAATTTCATATACCTCGTGCACAGGAATTGTTGTTATGGCACTGAAAATCAAACCAATTGTTCACGATTCCCCCTCTTTGTTCCATACCATTTGCTCAACTGTCCTGTTTCTTCTCCATACCCATTTTAAATAAATGTGCCTTGAATGAAATGAGAAACTTCCCAGAGGTGCCTGCTGCTAGATTTTCAAAGCAATTGAAAAGAAAAATTGGCACTTTCTGTAATGTATCATGCTGCAGAATGTTGAATATATAATGAAAATCATCACACGTTCCACAATGTTGTTCTTTTATATTTCTGGGAGGTTCATCTGTCACTGGTTAATTGCTGATAAACACTGCCATTTGACTGGTATCACAGTGATGGATAATTAAGTTCCCACTAAATAAATACCTGCACTAGGCCTTGAAAAGATCCCAACCGAAGCAATTCCCTTGAAAAACTGGTATAAAATTCCTAAACGCAGGTGATAAAGAGCTAAATTCAGAGCTGATAAAGCACTGAATGCCAGTGGCTGATGATACAGTACCTTGGGATGTGGGTGACATAGTAGAGACATGGTAAATCATTGGCAGCAGAAGATTTCACGTGTAGGAGAGGAATGCAGAAGGCTCTTGTCAAGGAGAGGAGTAGTACACCAGGACATTCAAACAGCTCTGAAGAACAAAGAAAGGTAGAATTTGAAATCAAGTCTGTCTTCATTAAAAGCTTAGAAGGGGTATCACAGGCTTCATTTATAGCAATGGGTAGCAAGCACATTTGGCACAGTCTCCATAGCCACTGGGGGAGAACAAAACAGAAAATATTTTTCAGAATTATTTCCAAAGCATTTCCAAATGCTGCTGGGCTGGCATGCTCTATGCAGTAAGATAAAAAAATACTCCCTTTTGAGTGTTTGTCCATATGTGCTTGCACACAGTGGATAGAGCTGTGTCTGGCACTGGAGATGAGACTACATTTGCCTGAGCAGCTTCCACAGAGGCACAGCTGCTCTGTTCCTTGCTCACATCTTGGTGTGCTGTGCACAGGGATGTAAAGAGGCAAGCAGACCCTATGTCCTCAGTTCTTCTACCTAACACCGAGTTTCTCTGGTTGACTTGCCTGCTCATCATTTGCTCTTTCCTTCTGGTTTCAGCTCCTGTAACTGATTTCCTTTTATATTTTTCTCATTTTCATCTGTATATCCACATTTCTATCAAAAGCTTCTTTTTTTTTTAATACAAATCCCAATTTTCACAACTCAGCCCTCTCTGAACTGCTTTGCTTTTCTGACATCTGGTAGTTCCAGCTGTGACAACTTGTATCCTCTGCACCACCTTGACTTCATTGCAAACAAGAAGCATATTCCCAGCCAGCATGCCACAGGCAGTCCTCTGACGCTCCTGCCAGCAAGGGTGACAAAATAATGTGCAACATGTCCCTTCCAGAGGTTTTTGCTGATGCAATTCTCTGACAAAATCCAGTGCCTGGTGGGCAGTTTTCGAACATGACTTGCTTCAAGGCCCCTCAGGCCCAGTAGTTGCTGGCAAGGTTCCCAGGGGAATTCTCTGTGGTTTTAATGGTGGGATTTGAGGTTGTTTATTGTGGACAGTATGGTCCAGACTGGGACACCCAGTCCAGACTCGCTTATGTTCTGTACGGATTGAAGAGTCAAAAGGTTTAAAACTGATAAAAGAAATGCCTTTCCCATGCAGCTGCTAACTAGCCGTGCAGTGACTGGCAATGAAAGTTGTTGAGATGAGGGACTTTAGACTCCAAAACACCTCGGCATGTATAGTGAGAGGATGCGTGGTTGTCTTGGTGAATATTGAAACCCCTCATTGTCACACTTCAGGGCTTGGGGCACACCCTGCCATAGAGCAGGCTGAGATCAGGGGCCGCTCAACCCACAGTCCTCCAATGCAGGTGTCTTCTGCTATGCTCCGGAAGGGGACCCAGGCTAAGCAGGCACAACCCTGCCAGCTGACTAGTCGAGGTATGTCCGAGCAAGATGCAGCCATGACAGCCCAAACGTCTTGCCTGCTGGTACAGCTCAGTTACCGCCCAGGGAGAAAATGCAGTGCTCTGCTGAGCTCCATAGCTGTCTTCCCTGCTCGTGTCTCACCAGGTTTATACCACCTCCTATTTCCCCTACTGAAGCCGGGAGCAGGGGAACCAACCTCCCGCCAAAGTGTTATTTAAAGCCTCTGCACTGTCAGTGCCAATCTCAGGACGAGTTGCATAGATGATGATAGACAGGCATCAGAAGCAGTTGCTGTTTAATATTCCTAGGCTGGGAGGCTGATGCTCCCTCCCTCAGCTGCTCAGAATGTAGTTTTCAGCTGTTGGGAGTGCAGCTGCACCCAAGTGCAGGCTGATTTGCGGGAAACCCTCTGCAGCACAGGGTAGCAGGCCTACCCCGAGGTCCTACAGCCTTTTATCTCATGCCAGATTTCACATTCCATACGTTATTAATGTAAACCAGTGGCATCTGAAGACAATGGTACAGCAAATGAAAACACAGCGATGTTCCAGGTTGTAAAAAACTGCTTTGTTTAGAGTAAAATACCTGAAGAGAGGCACAAGTCTGTGCATAAGCCACCCATTAACCAAGTAAAGATTTTCCCTCTGTGATCAATTTATTCAGTAACTATCTGCTGTGGGGTTTATTTGAAGAAAACTTCCCGTGAAGCAGCCCTTCTTGATCATTTTCAAAGGCGAGAGACTTGACTAACAGAGTCCTTGATCTGATCTAGTTTGGCCATCTCAATGCCTGTTCTTTTAAGTCTAGATTAACGCTCATTTTTATTTTGTTTAATAGTGTTTGACGAGTCTGAACACTCCTCTGGTATGAAAGCCACAGAGGGAAGGAGAGTGCCCCTCCTCTGTACTGAGGGGTTTTTTTCTGCAGAATACTCCTACACCTACAAATGAAACGCATTCAAAAGACTGGCTGTTGGTTGCTTGCCTGCAGCACGCTGTGCTGAGTCAAACGTATGTGCAGATCACAAGCCCAGTGGATGCAGTGCTATTTTTAGACTGAGGATACCATGTTGCAGAAGAGCAGACAGACTAGGGAAATCAGAAAGTTTTAAAAATAATTCTGAACTAAAATTAAGTGTATGGGGAAGAGCAGCAAGCCGAGGTAAGCTTGCCGATGCTGGCCTTCCTATATCCTCACTACGTAGAGATGGAAGGTGATAAAGTGACATGAAAGGAGCTTCCCCTGTCAGTCACTTCTGCTTTCCTCCTCTTTGTAGGCTTGCAGGCTGGGAGGGGGCTGGCAGGCTCCCAAGAAACCTGCTCTGGGATTGCAGGTAGCCCTTAGGTCTAACCAGGGAGATGCAAAGTCTAAAAGGCCCACTCAAACGTTCACTCCACCCTTACAAACCCATTCTGCAAGCCACACCTTTCCCCTGGTGATTTGTAAAAAAGTCTAAATCTGTCAGAGCAAAAGACTAAAGGCTTCAAAATGGCAGTGAGAGAGCAGGGACGACCAAATTGCCTGCAACAGCAGAGAGCTTGTTCATTGAAATATGTGCAGACAATTCTCAGAAATCAGCCACGCTCCTATGGAGAACAAGGAAAAGCCATGTGGTGATGGGTGTCCTGAAAAAAATGGAGAAATTCCCCCTGAGCCTAGGTCTGGGAGGTGGTTTAACTCGATGCATGTGAGGACAACGCACGGACAAGGCAACTGCAAGGCTCCTTCTCCCAAATGACAGCAGCGTGCACTGTGCCCAAGCATCGCTCCTTTGAAGGAAGGCAAATAAAGTCAAAAATACAGCCTGGCACAGGGGTTCCCTGCTGCCAGGAGGCAGCTCTTGGCAAGCACCCCAACCCTCGAGCAGCAGCCTTGCTACGCTGGAGCAGCACCTCCAGCCCCGTGCCACCAGACACCTCTGGTTTGCGTGGCTGAATAAGCCAAACGCTTTCAATCTCCTTTCATAAGAGGAGATTATCATCTAAGCACTTAATTATCTTGTAGCTTTTCTCTGCACGTGTCCCAGTTCAATCTCTTTTTTTTTTTTTCTCCTTGCATGTAGATGTCTAGGACTGCGCACGGGCTTCCAGCCACCCTGGGGTGCACAGCAGTTCCCATCAGCCAGAGCCCACGCACCACCGCACGCCACACTGCCCTGTCTCACCTGTAGCCCCTGGTGCTGGTGTTTGCGTCTTTGTGTCACCTGCTAATTACCTAAATGCCTTCTGACTTTTGCACCTAGGTGACTGTGGCAGATTTTAAGCAGGTTTGGCTCATGAGCGGGCCTTGAGGAGCACCTTCCAGAGCTGCCTTGTCCCCTCATACCACCCCTCTCAAGAGCTGATGCTTTCCATTTAATTGAGGCTTATCCACTTAATTTCTCTCAGCTTTTTCCATATTTTGTTGGCTTGGCAATGCTTTGTTTTAGCAGGAGTGCTTTGCATCCTGTTTTGTTCCGGCCGGCCAACGTTCCACCCCAGCCACACCATCTATACACATCTTACTGCGCTATTCACAGGAAAGACCAGACATGTTTAGTGAACAGCTCTTTCTCTCCATCCTAATTTGTGATTTTAAAGGAAGACTTCCGTAAGATCGCTCAGGGTTTTTCACCTCCACGTAGGCTGCAAACTGCGTTCCCATGCTGTAGTGTGTTAGGCACAGCAGTGGTTCCTCTAAGAATAATTGCAGCTGCATGGGGGGAGTTGTATTATTGTCCGATCATATAACACAAATCTTTTTTTTTATCAGTTTTTCAACAAGACTGACTGAGGCCAAGAGCATCTTGCTCCAACTTAAAACCCTCCCAGGGTGCCCGTGTCACCCCAGGACACTGCCGGGGCCCCCACTGCCTTCCAGCGTTCCAGCTGCAGCTGCCACAGCTGCCTCGTTGAGCAGGACCCCATCTCTTCCTGTGCCCAGCAACTGGAAATCCCAGTTCTTTGCACATTCCTTCATAATTTCCCACTGTCCCTCCAGGCAGCTTTCCTTCAGTTACCAGCCTCTTGTGCATTTCTGACATGTATTCTCTGGTTGCACTTCTTATCCATTAACCTCTTGCATCTCCATCCTGTTACCAGCAATACTATTCTTCCCGTCACATGTTCAAGCTCCCATTTACCATCAGCTGGTTACAGAAGAGGGTTGGTTATACTGGGGTGGGTCAGCTATACTGGGGTCCCCCTCCCCTGGCCATGCCTGTTGTGCAGTTGGCAGACAACTAAGCCTCAGCCTTCCTTGCGCTGCGCCAACCAAGTTTTGCAGCTTCGCGTAGCCTTTCATCTCTGTCTGCCATATTAATAGAGCATAGTAAATGAGGTTTGGCCTATACGCAGCATCTTATAAATTTCAAGTGGTTTGCATTAAACATTTACCCTATTGTTCATCGCTTGGGGCTCGGGGAGATCTCAGCGGGTGAATCACTATGGTTGCACAGCACAGTGAAGTATTTCGTAACAAGCCGTGGAGGAAGTAGCCATAGTATTGATAGTGCTTTATTCACATTTACAAATGAAAGACCAAATGTGCTTTTTATTGATTTCCCTGTTTAGTGCAAGATGCTCTTCAAACTCACTGTGGCTCAGTGCTGAAAGCTCTGACAGATAAAAGCCAAATAGAGAAGGCGCTGCTGGAGATGGAGAGGAGACTTGCAGCTGTAAGTGCAGAAATTAATCTTTTATTCTGAATCCTCGTTCTGAACTTCTCCCACTTCTTCAAAATATTAACTGAATATTAAATTGTCTTTGAATGGTGGATTATAAAGTAGACTGCTCCTGTTATTATGAAGGGGGAAAAAAAACATATTAAAATGCTAATTCGAGGCCAGATACTGACGGCTGCTTACCCAAGTGCTGGCTAACAGTGCTATAAGCTCTGATGAAACCCTGGTCAGTGAGAGGGGAGCCCAACAGTGCCCTGTCGTGACAGGCCACGATGAAGCACTGCTTCCTCATGCTGGCACATGCCTTCGCTGGAGGAGGTGGTGCAGTGTGTGCCTGCGAGGGGAGAGCAACTCTACAGAAGTGCAGTGCCTTGTCCCTTCAGCTGGATGGTTTCCCAGGGAGAGGAAAAAAGAGGTGAAAAAAGAACAAGTGGGTGTCAGATGCAGAAGAACGAACTGTCAGAGACAAAACAATGAACTGTCAGAGATCTGAACAGGTCTGCTTTCTCCAAAGGCCCTGCTGCAGGAATTCCTTTTGGCAAGGATATGTCACGCCAGCGTGTGAGAAGGCAGTGCTCCTGGGAGAGGCAGCACACAGTGGGTTAGGAGTACGGCCCAATCCCAAACCTCTCACTTTTGTGGGACACTTTGAGAAATTACACAGGGAGATATAAATTGCTGATCTTTGGGTCGATACCCAGCTTAAGGGGTCTAACTGACACATAGTACCTAGAAGTTTCTTGTTTGAATACTACTATTGCACCTTTTAATGTGTTGCTTACTGCTTCTGCTCTGCTTGCTGCTTCCCCAGAAAGATGTGGAGATCTTGGATGTGAAATCCAGCATCCAGCTGCTGAAGGAGGGCCTGGAGTCGCTGCCAGCTCAGCTGAGCGGTCAGCACCTGAAGCTGTGTGAAGAACTAGGCTTCCTGAAGCTCCCTAACACCTTAGCTGAGCTGCGAACATTCATTTCCAATGCCAGACTCCCCCCTCACACGGCAGACAACTCTTCCCAGACCTCCCCTGGCCCATGCCAGGACTCTGTTCTGGGTGAGGAGAACGTGTGCTGGCCACGCTGCCAAGGCGGGGGGGTTTGCAGCTCCCCGGCTCGGTCTCAGCCCCCCTGCATGACCGTGGGGGAGCAGCACGGAGCCTCCCCCGTGAGGAATCAGGTCACTGGGAATGGCACATCTAAGGGTGACCTAAATGCAGCTTCAGGAGGGAAAGTCAGCCCCATTGCCACAGCGGTGCGTGGCAGAGAAAACACCTCTTTGCAGGAGGTGAAACATGGTTTGGAAACACAGAGCTGCGCTAACCATCCTTGCGCGTGCTGCGCGAACAGTCACTTTTTGGGGAGTAGTCAGAAGAAACACTGTCCTGTACCACAGGAGGTGCCACTAGCAACTCCACTGAGGAAGGCGGTCAGGAGAGGCACTCGAGGATTTGAACCCGTGACACCTTCACAACAGAGGCAGCCTCAGGTTTGCCACCTTCCTGTACAAAAAGGTACGCCTGGGCGAAGAGACAATAACCGGGCCACAGACGGTGAGGTGGAGAATGCGGCTGTAGGGAACAAAGCAAAACAGAGGCCGGGAAGGATCCCCTGGAATAAGGCAATGGGGAGGAAGAAAACATGCCCCACTATGAGAAAAGGCGAGCTCTCTCGATGTGGTGACGGCGGGCTGAAGCAAAGGAAGGCAAACGGGATTATTGAGTTGGAAAGCTCCAGAAAAAGCTGCTTTCCCAGACACACGGTTGCTCTCAATTTAGGAAGCTCTAACCCGGTTTTTGCAGCTCCCAACCAGCAGATCCTCAGCAGTGCTCAGCCGAGGCTTACAAAGAATTTCCCACCAGTGCCGTGCTCCAATAAAAGCCTGCAACAACTTGCAGGCAAAAGAAAGAGAAGCTTGGAAATTAAAAAAAGAACGAATGTTTCGAGTGGAAAAAGGAATCTCTGGGATTCCTCTCCCCAGGAGAATGTATTTTCCCGTTGTAGTACAACAGGTGAAAAACAGATGAGCTGCTTCAGTCTCCAAAGCCCTGCAGCCTCCAGGAAACCACATCCTGTCAATACACTGGCTCAGCAGAATACAGCCTGTTGCTCTTTAGTGTTTGATAGCGATTATTCTGATTGAAGGGTTTTGTTTCATGTTCGGAGTCCTCAGCGCAGGCTTGGCCGTCTCGGTCGCGGTTTATTCCTCTAGGTGGGTTGCCTGCTTAGTCAGAGACAAGGCTCATGCCTGGATGTTTGAAAGTGTTATTGCCCACTTCGGTATATTGTAAGGGACTACGTGGGATCTGAGGGGACGCTCTCCCCTAGGGATGGCGGAGCACAGACAAGCAGCTCTATCAGATTTAACATTGAGATCTACGTGAAACTTTTCAACTAGATAGATCTAATAATATCTCTGTGGCCAGAAGCTTTACTCTGTTTCTCACTCGTAGTCTCCACGTTGGTTTGTATGTCTAAAAGTTCAGCTTTTTAACTCCCTAGGCAGTGGTAGTGTTGTTCTGGTTGATTTCCATACGGTTCAGATTTGTCCCAGGAGTTGTTTGTGAGCTTTGGACAGGGGCAAGTTTAGCTGAGGAAAAGCAAATCCCAACATCTCAGGTTCATTGACTATTGCGTTTCTTCTCCTTTTAGGCTGAAATTTCTTGGTTTCATAAAATTCAGGCATTTAGTTTCGACTTTATTTGTCTCTTATATCTCTTGGCTAATCAAGGAATTCTCCAACGTATGCTTTTCAAGGGCAGTCATTCTCAAACAGAAGCCAAAAGATGTGACAGTCAAATTTAGCAGATGAAGTCACTGATGGATAGTTCTCGTCCTTTAGAAACCTGCACCTCTCTAGTGAGGAGTTGCTCCAAAATTTTCAAGTCAGAAAGGACCAGCCTGCTCACCTCATCTGGCGTATACATCAGCGAGGTTGTTGGGCAGCCCCCATTCCCGCAGAGCAACCCGGCTGTGACTATCAGCAGCTTCCACTGCTTCGGATATTTGTATCATGTTCGTTTTTTTGATCTAAGTTGTTAACGGCAAAAAGCATTTTGGTGTTGACAAAACAGGTCTATTGCCAGGAATCCAACTGGTCCAGCTTTGGAGTCCCGAGGGGGAAGACTGGCATCCCTTTTCCCTAGCTTTAATAAACTCATTGCGTCTTCGCCAAAGCCCCGTGTCTCTGTATTGTTTTTTTGGGAGAGGCAAGGTCCTGTTTCAGTGGGTGAGCAGGCGGCGGCTTTTCAGCTGTTTAATTCCCCTGGCTCATGGAACTGGGAAGATTCGTTTTTTCAGCTCCTCTCTGATGTTTAAAGAAGAAAACCTCCACCCTCCCAGTTTAACATTGGCTTGGTGACGTTATTTGGCAAGGAGAAGGCGGCAGGACCAGGTGTGGGGAGGCCCCAGAGCCTTGAGACTCCCCTCTCGGGTCAGCGGAGAGGCTGGGTGACGGCTGCCGGCAGCAGCAGCCACTCATTTCACGTTGCCCTCCTGTACCCGCCTGCCCAGCATCCCCAGCACGGCCTTTGCTGGGCAAAACCAGCTCCTTGGGGCTCGCCGCCCCTGTGGTTCGAGGTCAGCGGGGACGGGCGCAGGCCTCCGCGCAGCCCCCGGCCTGGACGCGCAGCCCCCAGCCCCCGGCTACACGGCAGGGAGCTCGGCAGCACATGGCTGAGCTTGGAGGGACCTCTGGAGGTGTCTGCCGCCAGCCCCTCTGCCGAGCCGGAGCAGGCCCCGGCTCCCCGGCACCCCGAGGACGGAGCGCCTGTGCCGTGGGGTGCAATGCAGGGCTGCCCTGGGGACCCCCCCGCAGCCCCCCACCGCACGCGCACGGTGGCACACAGCAGCAGCGTGAGCAAAATCCCCGGAGGAAGGAGGTGTAACGGCAACAGCAGCCAGCGGTGCTTCCCCCTGTGCCGACCACCTCCCCAGGGGAGTTGGGGGGAGCCCCGGGGTGCCACCCTGGTCCCCACAGCCCGGCCCCACGCCTGTTCCCACTCAGGGCCTCCTCTGGGTTTTTTTGCTGCCAGCAAGAGTATTTGTCCCAATATGGCCGTGACGATGGCGACTCCTCTCCCAGTCTTTTCGGACAAAACCAGAAGCGTGTGCGCTGCCGGCTCTGCCGTGGGGCCTGGGGCTGGCATCCCCCGCCGGGAGCCACCGCGGTCCTGCGGGATGCAGCAGCCTTCCCGCGGCACCGTGCAGAGCGGGTCCCATCTCCCAGCCCGTGCTCCCAGCACACACAGCTGCTGAGCTCGCCGTCTCTGGCTCCCTGCCGGAGCCAGCCATGCCACCAGGCACACGGGGACCTGCGCATGCGGTTTCTCCTGGCCTTTGCCGTCGTGGGGCCGCCCGCACCTGCGTTTGTGGGATCTCATCCCACCCTTCACCAAGGGTCCCTGGGGAAGATGCCGAGGGCGATCCCCCCCGCAGCACAGCCGAGGGGATCTGTGGAGGGCACGGGACAGCACCGTAAAACACGCACAGCAGTCATGAAAACGCAAAGCTGGGCTCCAGGCTGTTTGTGGGCACTTAACTGGGGCCGTTTTCTCCTAAGCTGTGGTTTTGTCCCGCTTCCTTCAGGAAGAGCCTGGGAGAAGAGGCACGACAGTGGCCAAAAGCCAGCGAAACTCAGGTGGCTGCGGGCACAGGGGTGTGAGAGCACAGGTCACATCCTCTGCCCGGTGTCCCCAGCTGCGCAGGCAGGCAGGCAAGCAGCCGCTGCCGCAGCACGGAGCGGGACGCTCGTCTCTTCATCTGCCAGTGAGTCACTTGGCAGAGGAGGAAACCGCTGACAGCACCGGGGACGTGGAGGTGGCTGCTGCAGCCGTGCCTTGTGCGAAAGGCACCCCAACGACTGCGGTGTACGGGGCACAGCCGGCTCCCTCCCCACGGCCCCACCACACACTCGGCACCGTGGCCGCCCCGTCCGCAGGATGAGACCGGCCGGCTGTGGTGGTGCCTGGTGCTGGCGGTGCCTGGCACGGTGCAGGCTCATCGGCCACCCCGCCGGGCTCTAGTGCTGCCCAGCTCTCCCCCACCCCGTGCAGCCTCCCCAGAGCTAATCCCTGGATTAGCTGCCTGCCCTGCCTGCTTGGTGGGGGCCGGCATTGCCCAAATTCCCCAGCCCATGTGCTCAGCGGGCTGCCACAGCCCCACTGCCTGCATCGAGGCCGGCAGCACGGAGGTGTGGACCAGGGCCCAGAAATGCTTCACGCGTCCGCGGTGAGGCTGGCCCGGGCACGATGCCCGGGGGATGGAGAGGTGGCAGGGAGCAGGAGCGGGGCACCGTGCGCTGCTGCCAGCACAGTGCTGCCATGAGGAGCTGAGGTGCCACACGTCCCCGCTGGCCTGGGCGAGAGGAGAGCAACGGCGGTTAAAGGGGTTTGCCAAGGCTGCGGCGACTCGGGTACTGCCTGAGGGAGCCGGGATGCAGGCAGGGAGCCGGGGTGCAGGCAGAGAGCCGGGGTGCATCACCGTGTGGGGCAGAGCCCTGAGCCAGTGTGACTTCGCGGCACTGCGGCCGTGCCAATGCCCGCCCAAGCCCTGGCAGGGCCGGCAGCTCCCCAGCAGGACAATTAACTGATTAGCTAAGTACCTGTGCCTTGGCAGGGGCCCACGGCCCGGTGGCTGCCAGGGTGCTGCGTGCCCCGCACAGGGTGGGCAGGAGGTGTGGGGCAGGCGTGGGGCAGGAGGGTGCCAGGGCCACCCGCGGACCTTCCCGGGGACCCTGCCGGTGGGGTGCCCGCAGCCCACCCCGCCTGCCCCACGG
>JAVKLA010000036.1:13684645-13697492 GCA_034782735.1 Sagittarius serpentarius | reverse complement strand
CCCCCCGCCGGTTCCCCGCTGGGTGCAGACCAGCTGCACGGAGAGGAGGGGTTTGGGGTGGGGGTGGGGAGTTCCCCGAGCCCCGTTTTGCCCTGAGATAACGGCGGCGGCGGCGGGGGGGGGGCCCGGCTCAGTCGCTCTCGCTGGAGTCGCTGCTCTGCTCGCCCTGCACCTTGTTGCGGTGCTGCATGGCGCGGTGGTAGGCGATCTGCACCGACTTGCGGATGTTGGACTTGCGGCCCTCCAGCATCTTCTCCTTGTCCAGGTCCTGGTTCACCCCCAGAGGCACCAGCTTCGTCCGGGGCAACCACTGCCTGCGGGGAGCGGGGGGCCACCTCGTTTGAGGGTTACAATCGTTTCTGGACAACCCCCTCCAAAGCCCCCGGCGCCCCGGCCTTACCAAGTGCGCTTGTTGTCGAAGAAGAGGACAAGGTAGAGGTGCTCGCGTGCTTCCTGAGTCATCTGCTCCCCCAGCTTCAGCACCTCCAGGGGGGGCACGGGGATGGGGACGCCGTGGTGGAACATGCCTTCCCGCGGCATCTTGGGGTCAATGATCTGCCGAAGGAGCGAGGGGAGGGCTGAGAGGGGAAGGGGACACCCCCCACCCCACCCCCACCGAGTGCCGCTGCTCTGCGGGCGAGGGAACGTGGATTTCGGAAGACCCGACAGCGGGCGGGAGCGCGTGGCCGGCGGTACTCACCAGCGCCGGGTAGGAGGGGTAACCCCGGCACTTGGCCCACACGAGGTCCAGGGCATCCAGGGAGGAATCCTCGTCCTCGGACAGCCACCCCGTGCCACGCCCCATGCCCTTGCGCACCACTGTGCCAGAGGAGAGGGGAGAGGGAGTCAGCTCCGTCCCCCTCGGGCAATGGCAGCAGCCGGCCGGGCGGCCACGTGGCCGCGGTACTTACTGCTGTGCCCCACGCCTCGCCCCGTGCCCACAGAGTAGGACTCATTCTCTGTTCCCGACGTGTCCTCGCTGCTGTCCTCCGGGAAGTTCACTCGGGAGAAGGAGGGTTTCCCTCTGCCTTGCTTGGAGGGCGTTGTGCTGCAGGGAGAGGCAGCAGAGCTGTCAGTAGGAGCCACGTTAAGCTTCCAGAAACCACTTTCGAGAGGGCCAGCCTGGCAGCACGCCAGGGCTTGTGGCCTCCAACCGCCTGCCCCGGCGCCAGGAAGGACTCGGCAGGGGTACCAGGAAGAAAGGTGGGACAGTGCTTCTGCCGGGGGGCTGGCCAGACCCTCACCCAGTTTCACCCGGGAGGACCCAGAAGAGGAGCACTGATCTGAATTAAAGGTGCAGGCAGGAACCTGCTGGAGCTGGCTGCTGGAAAAGCTGGTGCCGGAGCAGCCGCTGTGCCAAGAGGCAATTCCCCAGTTCAGGCTCCCTACTAGCCCTTTGCTGCACCCTCACACCTTTAGGTTTTACATTAACACAAGGCACAAACCCCGCAGCTTTCTAGGGTTTAGCTAACAGCAGCCGGGCCGCAGGAGGGTGAACAAGACGGGTACCACCAAACAGGCTCCCTCGTCTGGCAACTCAAGGCCGAGAGCCGCACCAGCGCCATCAGAGCTGGGCCGGGGACGGTACCTGGTACGGTCCGAGGCGGCGCTGCTGCTGCTGCTGCTGCTGGACTCCGAGTCGGAGCTGCTCCGGGGAAGATTGCAGTCGTTGCGGTACACCAGGAAGCTCTTCTTCACCGGCTGGTTCCCGCTGCTGAAACCGTTGGCTGGCAGGTCTGCAAAACACCCCACCAGAAGAGCGTTACAGCTGCGCGGGACCCCGCCACGCGCTCCCGGCGGGGCTGCGGCTGCCTGGCTGCGCGGGGGGAGCTGCCGCACCCACCCATAGGAGCATCTTCGGTGGACTTATCGCTGTCACTGTCCGAGCTGGAGCTGGGGCGCGGGCTTCGCCCTCGCTTCCTCTGCCGCTGGGAGGACCCCATTATCGGGAGCTGGGGGGGCCCGATGGGGCTGTTCCCGTGCCCGGGAGTGATCTGGCTGTCTCGATTCTTCGGGGGGCGTCCTGGACGTTTTGGAGGGCCTGCAGTTTTAGGGTTCTTCTTGGAGAAGAGCACTGAGGTCCTCCTGCCAACTTCATGTGCTGGGGTGGAAGAAGAATTGGGACCCAGACCTGGAAGAGGGAGAAGAAGGTGTCAGCTGCAGCCTGCAGGGCCTGGCAGGGACCGCACAGCAGCGGCATCAAGGAACAGCTTCATTTCTTGGGAACATTATCTCGGAAGATCCTCCATCTCGAGCTTTGCCAAGCCTGCGCCCTCAGGGTCAAACTACCCAGTCTGCTGACAGTAAAAGCTAAATGGGGACATCAAAGCATGCTCCACCAGCCAGGGATGCCCTCCTTTCTCCCAGGCAGCAACCTCTCAGAAACAGAAGTCAAGAACAGGAAGCAAGCAGGAATAAACCTTTCCCATGACACGCAGCAGCTGAGAAGCTCCACTGCACCCTTGAAAGACAAAGGCCCTAACATGTTCCCTGCTTACGGAAGAGCCTGCTTTTCCTGGTGCTGAGGGGGGCAGGACTGGGATACAGAGGTGGCAAAGCCCCAGTGACACCTGGCAGCTCTGCCTGGAGCTTTTGCTGGGCTCCCCACGGAGCCCAGCTCAGCATCTCCGTCCAGGAGGCCAGGGAGCGGGTGGCGGGCCCGCATTCGGCTCCCAGCCCCAGGAGGGCGTTCGGTGCCTGGCAGTCAGTGCTGCTGCAGCTCCCTCCCGTGCCCCCCAGCAGAAAGGGACACTGACAGCAGCCTGCTCCGTAATGCCCCTAGAGAAACCAGGCAGCGTGGCAGAGCAGGCGGGGGCCTGGCAGGAGGAAACAATCCATCTCATGCCCCACATCACACAGCTGGGACTCTCAGTCTCTGGAACGACATCCAGTTTCCTCGGCCGCACGGGAGGCGAGCTCACTGGGTGAACGCTGACCGCAGCTGCCAACACCAGCGACCTGCCAACCCTCCCCAGAGGCAAACGCACACCAGGCTGCGGCGGTTCCAGACACAGGAGGTGGCCTCCTTCGGCTGCCAATCCCCCCTGCTTGGCTGGCATGGCTCACTAGAAACTACCCAGTGGGGTACCATCCTCAGATGGGCACGCCGGCAGGAAGCCCGGGGAGGCACAGACGTTGTACTCCGCACCCACCCCTAACAGGAGGCACTACAAGTAACGAGGAATCCCCATGGGGGAACAGGAGATAGGGGGTTGCACCCCCGAGAGGCCACCTGCCCTGCTGCTAAGGAGGAGCAAAGAGCAAGGCGTGTGTGGGGAGCTGCCTACCCAGCCCTCCTGCCTCCGGAGGCACCTGGCAGGGCGGCCTCTCCCCCAGCCAAGCCTGTCCAGAGGCGGTTCTCCACCGCTTCCCAAAACTGGCAGTATTCTGGAGGGACCGGTACCTTTGCCAGTCTCCTGGCTGCTGCTCTCTTCTGCAGCGCTGTCTGTCTGCAGGTCCTTCTCGCAGGGGTTGTGCGACTGTAGGACTCCCCTGGCAGAGGAGCCGTGCCGCTCCAGCCCATCTCGGCCCAGGTCCCGCGGGTGAGCGAGTTTCCGCCGTAGGACTGTGATCTCCTTCTTGATCATCTTGGCCCGGCGGGACCGTCCGATGCTCTGCTTACCAGCGTTGACCTCATCGAGCCGCTCCAGCAGGATCTTTAGCTGTTCTTCCAAGGGCAGGTGCTTCTGATTCTCCGAGAGCAGTAGCCGCACATCTTCTGCAGGACCAAAAGAGAAGCAGATGGATGAAAGAAACTGGGAACTCTTTGGAGCTCCTCTGCCTGAAAGGGCATGGGGCAGTCCAGGTTCCCCACAGGAGGGAAGTAGCTGACATGGTACCAAACACCTGTGAACATGGGAAGTTACCCTAAAAGACCTGGAGAAGGAGCCCTGTAGGAAGCAAGCCAGTTGGGACTGCTCGGGAAAGCAGGCTGATCAACAGCTTGGAGAATAACAGGGTTCCCATCGGCTAGGGCAAGGACACAGCAAAAAAAAGAAAGGGGGTTGTAACAGGAAAAACAAGAGTCGAAGGGATCCTGAAGCATTACAGAGCAGGTAAGTTCCCCTGTCTGAGCCTGTTCTGTGCTGGAGCAGGGAGAGGGGGACCCTAAAAGGATCCTTCTCTGACAAGCTGTTCCTGGCGGTGCTCCCCACTGCCCAGAGACAAGCAGAACTACAACCAGGGAGCCAGCGAGATCTGGCTGAGGGGTGTCAGGAGCAAAGCCCGCAGCTGGGGAGCGAGCGGGGAGCGTACAGCTCTGACCAGGGGTAGGTGGTCAGTCCTAGCTGGGCAGCACAACAGGAGCCTCAGTAGCTCACAGCCAGTGCTGGGGACGGGGCGAGTGACAGTACCCCTGACACTGGCCAAGGAGGCCATGTCCCAGGCAGCCCCCTGCTCTGATCAAGAGGAGGATGAGGGACCAAAGGACTGGCAGGACACGCAGACAAGCCGCTGCCTAGAACCAACCTAACGGGGTCAACAGGTACCTGGCTGTAAAAAGCAAAGCCCCCACCTCTCTGTGGCACGGGGACACACAGTCCCGGCATCCAACTGAACCTCCGACGGGAGGCAGCTCGAACAGAGCCCCAGGTGCCCTGACTCTGCCCGGGCTTTACCTCCAAGTAGCCCTCGTACCCCGGGACAGGGGATGAGTACCCACCATCCTCGATGTCTTGGACTTGAGCCTCTTCCACTGTTACACAGTGGGGGAAGTGCATGCCTGTCTCAAAGTCAATGCCCATCTTCTCCGCCTGCCGGCGAGCCTGCCGGAGAACGGCACCTCCCTGCTCCCGCAGACGGATGGCTGCCCGATAGAAGATTGTGTCTTTGGCATTGTATTTCAAACAGTTGTTGATAATCAGGTTGAAATCTTCCTCAAAGTCATCGAAATTCAGATAGCGATAGGCTTCCAGGTTTTGTTTCATTGTCTGAAAATCCATCGGTTTCTTGATGTGATCCAGGTAGTCTGGGACCTGCATGAGAAAGAGCCAGAGCTAAGAGCCCGGGAGCCATCAGTTAGCATTACCTGCTCCAAGAAAACAGTTGTTAGAGGAATCAGGTATCACTCCCTGCGTTCTGCCCAAATGCACATCGGGGAATGCTGTCTGCTTTTGCAGCTTGAGGAACAGTAACGCCTCCGGACTAGGGAGCCCATGTGCTGTGCTCAACCTGTTAGAGCAGATACACACTCTGAAGCGTTTTTACAGTTCCAGCGCACATGCCAGCACCCCGTCCTTTCCTCCTGTCTGCGGGCAGCTGGGATCCGGTATGCTACACAGCATTCCCCAGGGGAGGAAACTGCAAGCGCAGCCCCCGGGGGTGAGGGTGAGTGCAGACAGGTAAAACAGAACCGTCCAGGCGGCAGCAATGGCTGCAGGTGGGACCGTGCAGCCTTCCTCCCCAGCTCTGCCGAGACACCTCCGTGCCGACTTGCTGCCAGAGCCGTGCAGAGCCAGCACGGCCTTTCCCCACCTCCCCAGGCAGGGACTCGATGACAGGCTCAGGAATCATTTCTCTTGCTCCCTGCAGTGACAGCCTAGGGGTCAAACCCGTTTCTGTGCTATGCTCTGTCTGTCACCTATCAGAGGCCTTCTCGAGAGGACAGGGAAGAGCGTGCTGCCTGCCAAGGGCCGGCATTCTGCCCTTCCCAGTGGGAATCCCCAGCCACTCACAGACACTGCGGAGTCACCAGCAACACGCACAGAGGAAAAGCCGAGTGCTGTGCTCCCGGCTGGCACCAGCTCGGCTGTTCTGCCTTCAGCTCACCCAGGAGGGGCAGGGCTGCACACCCCCACCTTGGGTGAGCGGTGCTGGGATGCGCGGGCCAGCACCAGGCTGCCCAGGGGAGCTTCTGGATCAGAGAGCGCCCTAGGCAGCCCTTGGCATGAGCAAGGGACAAGTTTTGAGTGAAGTAGAAATCTGGGGGAGGGGGTTCTTACTTCGTAGATTTCTGTTACCTCAGACAGAGGGACCGGCTCGCTGAAGATGTTGCCCGTGTCTTTCTCCTGCAGCTGCTCAAGCGTCTTGCGGAGGAGGATGAGGAAGGGGGTCAGCTGCATTTCCAGGGCCACCTGCTGCACTTTGATCTGAAACAGAGGAACAGAGCGGGGCTGAGCCCCCTGCCCAGCAGCCAGTCCTGCAGGACAGGGACACCTCTCCTCGCATGAGGGGCAGGGACTGCACCTCACCCCCGTCTCTGGGGAGCGGGGGTCTAACACCGGCTCCAGCACCTGCGTGTCCCACCTCAGCCTTGCAGAGCAGCCACCTTTGCTCAGAGCCACCGGGGCAGGGCGCAGCACGGCTGAGGGGACCCCGGCACACGCCCTACAGCACTCTAAAAGAGCCCATGCTCATGCCCACCCCAGCAGCTCCCCAAGGAGGGGCAAACAGTCGTTACCGTCTCTCTCTTGAGCTTCTCCCGCTTGCGTATCAGCTCCACCAGCAAGCGTGCACGCTCTAGGTCATGGCGGAGGCGCTGCCATGACTTCAGCTGCTCCTTCAGGGCCCAGTTCTTATCCTCAGAGTCTCTCTGCGGGAACATCAGAGACCATGAGCTGACAGGAGATGTGTTCCCATCTCCACCTTCCTGACCGTGTGCTGGGGCTCTTCCCTGGCAAAGGGAACCGGCATGCCTGACCCGCTGGTTCAGCAAAGGTCCCGGTTCCCTTGTTGTAACCTAGGCGGGTGACTCAGAAACAGTCTGATCTCTGGCCAGAGCTGAATACCTGCTCCTTGGTCGCCAAGCCCTTAGGATGCCAGGAGTGGACATCCCGACCCTCTGGAAATACTCCTCCCAACACGACCGACTGCCTGCAGCTGCCCAAGAGCACAGATCAACAATACCAGGGTCTGTGCTACTGCTCAGAGCTCCGGCAAAGGGCAACAGGGGAAAAAGGGAATGTGGCTCTGGTTGCTTTCACTTCTGGAGCATCAAAAAATGCCAACTTTTATTCTGCCATAGCCAAAGATGAGCAGAAGCAGTCTCAGCTCTTCTCTGCAAATAAAAGGGAGAGGGGGCAAAGGCAGGAGAAACCCCTGCCTGGTCACACTCTTCAAAGGGCTCAGAAAGAAAGATTTAGAGCTCAGACGGGGAGCCAGAAGAAAAATCTGGCACCAGAGACTTCACATCTGTGAAGCGCTGACTAAGGGCTGAGGCAGACAGTGGGCTGGAAGCAGCACCCACAGGGAGCACTCCTGGAGCAGTTTCAGAAACTGGAAGTGAGGCCTTGGTTTCTTCCAGACTGTTTCTGGAGATCTCGAGCCATCTCTCTCAACACTCACTGACACAGCAGCCTCAGACTAGAGCCATTTCTGACAGGTTTGCCATCGCCACCGGCTAAATGCAGGCATGAGGAAGGAGCTAACTTCTGCGCGGCAGCATGAGGGCAGGATTCCCTTCCCGTGGCAGGCTGCCAGCAGCATTGCTGCCTGGCAAATCTCTGAACGCCGAGAGCAGAGGAGAAGGTGAAGCAGCAAAAGCAGCTGGAGCTGCCCTTTCCTCATCCGGGAGCTCGTACCCCTGGCCCCCCTTCTGCACCTGCAGGCACCGCATGCAGCAAAGGCTCTGAGCCCACAGCTCCAAAGGCACAGGAAGCACGTGCACACACAGCCAGGGTTCCCTGCAGCACCCCAACGAGCTGTCCTTACCTGGTCGCAGTTTCTTTGTGACTGCAAGTGTGTCTGAAGGCGGCGGAGCAGAGGGACACCGTTGCGGGACTGTCTCTTCAGAGTCCAGTAGCTGTGCAGCCTCTGCATGAACTGGCTCTTCCTCTGGATGGTTAAACGGTTTGTAATCTTACTGAGCCTGAAGAAGGGAGAGAAACCACAGACCCCATCAACAAGGCAAGCCTGGCCGCTGCAGGAGAAGCCCTGGCTGGACCACCCGGGAGCAGCTGAGAAGCTCCTCGGGCAGAGAACACCCTTTCCTGTGGCAGGAATGTCTGTAACACCAAGTCATGCAGGGCAGCCGCCTCCCCGAGTCAGCCGCAATGGAGGATGCCAGGAAACATCCAGCCTTGCCTCTCCAAAACAGATTTTTCCTTTCTACCTCCTGCCAACTTTCAGGCAAAAGCCCGGGGCAGGCTGTGCCAGGTTGGGGTACAACCCAGCCCCATCAGGGGCCAGACGTTTAACAGCTCTCACAGTCCCTGAGACCGTGAGCGTTATGGCATTGCTATCCCAAAACCATTATTTACCCGGCTGAGGGCCACTCACGCTGACGAAGGCCCTGGCCAAACGTTACCAAACTCGAGCCCCAGGGAGCCCATAACCTGACCAAACCTGGCAAAGCGTGAGGAGGGAACAGGAGGCACGAGCACAACAGAGCTCCTCTCCAAGCTAATGAAGGACTACCTTAAACAGCCCAAGACACCACAAAAGGGATTTTCCTACCCTCTACAACAGCAGAAAGCCTGGAGGGGCTGGGACAGCCTCGTTCAGCAAAGCTGGACAGAGATGCCCTGCTAGCGGGGAGGTGAAGGGACGAACCCCCAGCCTCTCCACATCTCACAGGGACAGCTCTGCGCCGGCGATGACCTGACCTGCATCAGCCTCAGCTGAAGAGGCTGGGGAGAGCAGCCTCATGTGCCATCGCCGGCCAAGCACAGCTCCCACAGGAAGACATTTGGCATTCTGGCAACAGCCCTTGAAGAATAATTAATCCTAACAGGAAGGCCTGGGGAGAGGTTAACAGCTTCTAGCTCAGCGTGGGTTTTGCTGCGAGCGCAACGATAGCAGCAAGAGCCTACAAACCTCCTGCCGACGCGTCCACACATAAGAAAAGAGGCTCTGGCTATAGAGCAAGCCCTGAGTGAGCAAAAACATACGGTTCGGGCACAAACAGACCGTGGCAAAAAGCCAGCAGCCTTGCAGCAGAAACCTGCCTCCACCAGTCACCAGAATGCTGCCCAGAGAGCAAAGCCCATGGCTTCTGGGTGCTCCCCTCCTACCGCAGAGGAGATAGTCTCGAGGGCCCAGAGGAGAGCAACGGTCCTGTGTTCCTGCACTGTCACAGCTGTGCTCGATGGGCCGGCAGGTACGGCGTCAGGGTGTCACGGGGTTACACCCCCGGCACAGCTCCCGCCGCGGGGTGGAGGAGAGCTCGCCAGCTCAGGGGTGGTGGTTCACAACCACGAAGGCAAACGCTTCTGTGGCCAACCTGTGCTTCAACCGTGCGATGCCTGCTGCAGGGTGATGGCAAGATCCAAAACCATCCTAAGATGCTTCTACGTGTTTTTGCACACTGCCAAGGACATCCAGACTTATAAAATACACTGAAAAATTCTGGCAAGGCTCTTAGATGCTCTTGTTTTGGGATTTGGACGCCAGCCCAATGATCAGACCAGAGCAAGACACACGGCGGTTACAGCTGTAACACTGGGTGTTCGCGCCTTCCCGTGAGCCCTCAGGGTCGGGACGCAACAGAAACACGACCCCTGGCAAGGCCTCAGGTACATTCCCGACTCCCCGTGCTGCGAAGCCGACCTCACGGCAGTCGTGCCCCTTGGCAGGCAGGAGTCCTGGTCCTCTCCAGCCACCCCTCACAGGCAGCTGTGCCGAGGCTTTTGTGCCCCGCTGCCGCCCGGCCCCGCTCCAACAGGCAGCTCTGAGGCAGAGCTGCTGCCTGCGACTGGCACAAAACACTGAGGAAGCCCAGCAAGGGGTAAGCAGCGGCTGGGATAGATGAGCTGTGCTCAGCAGGGCACAGGGATCCCGATACAAGACCTCTCTGCTCCAGAGCCAAAACAACCCCCGGGGTTAGCCCATTTCCCAGGCCTGAATTGCTCCCACGCTTCCCTCTTTTCCCCAGCACAGCCCCGCGAGAAAACAAACCTCGGCAGAAAGGAGAGCAGCCCCGCTCCTCCCTCCCCGGTTTACTCCAGCGCCTGAGGTCAGCACAACAGGAAAGGAGCACTGGGAACCCCCAGCTGCTTCCTGACGCGTCCGGCCAAGTTCATTCTCTGCCGTTAAGCTAACAGCAGCTTTTTCCTGCCCCGCTGAGGGCCCAGACGCCTTTGCGGGGCAGTGCATCGCCCTGCCTCTCTGCAGGACTCCCAGAGGAAACCACCAACAGCCCTCTGTGAGAACAAAGTGAAAAGCACCTGTGCAAAAAGCTAAGGGGAGGAACAAGATAAAGCCTGTGTGGAAAGCGGGACACTTTCTCCACAGTACAGGGAGGGCGGCGGGTCGTACCTGTGTGGGGGGATACAGGGCACAGAAACCACAGGCGCCGCCGCTCGTTTCTCTGCCAGGATCTTCCGCGCCTTCTTCATCTTGATCCTAGACTTGGCCTTTGCTTTTTTGACTTTCTCGGAGCTCCAGCCCTTCCCCTCCTCCTCCTCCTCCTCGTCCTCCTCTTCCCCCTCGCTGTGGGAGAGGGCGGGAAGCCTGCGCACGGAGCCCGGTGGCGTGTGGATGTCGCAGTAGGCAGTTTTGCGCACGCTGAAGGAGGTACCGTTGGCTCCCGTCTCCCGGACAGGCTCCATCTTCATGTACAGCCCGGCCTGCTGGGCGCAGGTGACGTGGAAGGCGGTGTAGCAGTTGGCTTTGTGGCACTGGATACAAGCCCCGGAGCCACGCTGCTTGCAAATGTAACAGGTCAGCTTCCAGCGCGCAGGCGGGATGTGCTCGATGCTGTCAATGGGCTCCAGGAAGACGGTGTTGGCAAAGCACACCTCTGGGATCCAGAGGGCACAGACCACGTGTGCCCAGCGCCCGTCGTCCGTCTGCTTGAAGGCCCCCCCCTTGTTCGGGCAGAGGGCACAGTCCACAGCTCGCGAGGGTGACTGCAGGCACCGTCTGCAGAGCCACTGTCCCTCTGGGATGTAGGGCACCCCGTAGCACTCCTGATGCACCGCCAGGTTGCACATGTCGCAGAAGAGGATGACGTTACTGTTCTGACACTCCCCGTCGTTGCAGATGCAACATACGGCATCCTCATCCACCAAGGCGTTTGGGTCCCCCTTGTTGTGGCTCTCGAAGTAGGACTCCTTCTCCAGCCGGTCCATCAGGTACTCAAAGATCTCCTGGGGAATGGGACTCACACCTTCGGTCTTCCGCCGCTCGTTCATGATGTCCAGCCAGATGTAATCTTCCTCGTCCATGTCGTACTCCACCTCCTCATCCAGCTCCTCTGCCGACTTCTCGATGTACCTGGAAGGAGAGCACAGGAGGGTGAGAGCACGGCTGGTGGGGCTCAGAGCTGCTGAACCCTAACTCCCACAGGCTGTGGCTGAGGGAATGTTTAAATGCTACAGCCAAGCCCCAGGTGAAAAAAAAACCAAACAAAAACCCAGGGACAAGGCAGGAATGTGCAGAAGTGCGAAGTGCTGCTACACCCTGAGCAGCACAGCAGCACAACAGCACATTGGGCACAACGGCGCACTGGGCACAACACAGACAAAATAACACCCGTCTAACGGATGAGGTACGAGCCCTGGAGACTCATCAGCGCGAGATGGGAGCTGGCACAAGCTGCCAAGCAGGTGCCAGATGCTCTGGAGACAGCAGCCTCATGCCCCAGACACAACAGCAACCAGGCATGGAGGCACCACATTTCGTTAATTCCGGCAAGGGCGGCTGCAACCTCTTCTCTTTCACTCTGAGTTGCAGGTGAAGGGGTGTTACATAGAGAGGAAAGAGCTGGAACCCCGAGGCTGCTGCTCCAGCAACTGACAGCAACCACCCCCCACCATCGCAGACACCTCAGGGGGAGGTTTCTTTTAACACCCCGACACAAAATAACATCATTATCCCATCCCTGGAACACGATGCTGGTTTCTCAGGGCGCATGGCAACTAGGACGGCTGGGGTGGCCACACAAGCGTTACTTTGGTTCAGTAATAACTCCCTGCTTGAGGTATTATTTTGGGCCACTGCACTTGCCAAACCACTCATGGAAAACTGCAGGACAACAAAGAGAACTAAGCCCACAAACAGACACACCTTACAGGTACACCTTGGTGCCGGGGGGCTCTACAGCTATGCCAGCACACCTCCGAAGAGCAGTACGGAAGGCAGAAGGACACGTTCATTTTTTGTTATGATTATACATGCCGTCCCAGCAAGGAAAAAGTCCAGCAATCAAAGTGCCGGCAATGACCTAAGCAGCAAGCGAGAGCTCTGCAGGTGTGCGGACCCCTCAAAACCGGGGTGCGATGCCAGACAGAGCTCCCAGAGCCTGAAGCCACGGGAAGGCCAGCTCTGCGGGACCCAGGAGAGGCAGACGGAAGCCATTTCCACGAGCCACGGACAAGCCGCCTGCACAGAGCGGGGCCAGTTCCACCTCCAGACCCAGGCAGGGCACGAGCTAGAGCTGCCCGGGAGCCTCCTCGCGCCCCGGCCACGGACAATACCTGTAGTAAGAGGTGGGGCGAGGTGGGGCGTCGGGGGTGTCCTGCTCCAGCTCCCGGTACACCACCTCGGGGAGCTTGGGGGTGGTGCCGGCCGAGGCGTTGTGGTGATGGTGGTTGGAGTCCTTGCGCTTCTCCTTGTTCTTGTGCTTGCCGGATTTGGGCGGGACGCTCTGGGTCTCCGTGTTCTCCTTATTGCTCCCGTTCTCGGGCACCTCCTCGGGCACCTCCTCGTCCTCGGACACCACGTCGAGGTTATCGAAGATGCTGATGCGATGGACGCGGCCGTGCAGGTCCACCTCCACCATGCGTTGGGCCTGGGCGTAAGTCATCACCTCGCGGCCCGGCGACTGGGAGGTCTCGGAGGGGCTGGGCGACTGCTTGTTGGCGGCGCGGGCCTGGCGCCCCTTCTTCTTGTGCTTGCGCAGGGGGGTGTGCTGGGGCGGGGGGGGGTTGTCGTGGTCATAGTGGTCGAGGTGGTACTCGATCCCGCTGTA
>JAVKLA010000036.1:13640167-13679694 GCA_034782735.1 Sagittarius serpentarius | reverse complement strand
CCCAGCACGGTGAGACCCCCGGGGCGCCTGGCCCCCCCCCCCCCCCCCCCAACGCACCCACGGGACCTGCCGCCACCTTGCCTAGGGCCCACCCCAAGTGTCTTGAACCCACCCTGTGGGCCAAGAGCCACCCCTCAGCCCAGGCCCCATCCTGCACCCCCAGGGCCACCCCAGGTGCCCACTTCACGTGCCCTGGAGTCATCCTGTGCTCCCCCAGAACCACCCCACGTACCCTGGGCCCATCCCTCCAGAGCCACCCCACGTACCCTGAAACCATCCTCCACCCCTCGGGCCACCCTACACCCACCCTGCACCCTCAAAGCCACCCCCGTGGTGTGTTCTGGCCCCATCCTGCAACACCAGACACCCCCAGGAGGGCCAGGTTCCCAGGGCAGAGCAGGGGCTGGTGTGTGACAGGCACCTACCTTCTGCCGGTCCCCATGGGGCACGGAGAGATGGAGAGAGGGTTAGAGCCCTCCGAGGGGCACCTGTCCCCCCCAACAGCACCCACACAGGGCACGGCCTCAGGGTGCCCCACCGCAGCATGACACCGGGGCGTCACCGCACATCCCCCCCAGCACGGGCTCCGCTCACCTGCTTTAAAATGGAGCAGCTCTTGGAGTCCACGTTGTAGCTGGGGGTGGGAGAGTAGAGCACTGAGCTGGTGCCCGCGGGGGTGCCCCGGCACGCAGCCCCGCTTCCCCACCCATCTGGGCTTTTCACCGCTGTATCCTTATTTGTTATTCTTATTTATTATCATTATTTATTACCGACTTGGGACTTTGTTCCACCCTGAGTGGGGCCAAGCCCTTCCGCGACCATCCTACTCACACATCGAAGCGGAGGTTTTGCTTCTCCTCGAAGTAGTAGTCGAGGACAAACTTGCGGACGAAGTCGGGGTTCAGGGTGTTGTCGATTACCTCAGTGCGCCCAAACTGTGGGGAGAGGGGAGATGAGAGAGGGGAGAGGGCAGCCCCGCCAAGGACCCAGCCCCATCGCAGCTGCCCTGGCACTAATCCCGGCGGGGGATTAGCACTGCCGGCAGGGCCCGATCATTAGCGTGAACACAGAGGGATCATTAGCATTAGCATGGATGCGGGTGGCCATATGGGCCCGTTTAACCCAGCTGGGGATTAGCCAGGAGCTGGGGGCACTGAGGGGCGGCAGCACCCCCGCCACGGGGCTGGGAGCCTCCCCAGGGACCTGGCAAGAGGGGTGGCACTCACCTCCTTCCACTCGCTGCTCCCCGAGCCCTGCATGAAGAGGACCACCACTGCGGAGAGAGGAGCAGAGCAGGGCTGCCGTGCCGTGCCCATGCCCGTGCCCCCTGTCCAGCCTCACCACCCACCTGGGTCAGACTTGGAGAAGGTGTCCATATCCAGCAGGTTCCTGGGGGGATGAAGCCAGGTGTGAGCCACCCTGGGTGCTGCCCACCCGGCCCCACAGCGGGTCCCCATGTCCTCTCCCCCAGTCCCGGGACAGCACCACACCAGAAGGCCGTGCTGGCACCCAGGGCCAAGAGCCCCGGCACCCTGGCGGGGACGTGCTGGCTCCCACCGCAAGGTTCGGTGGGACGACGGGATGAGCGGGGAGCAGCATCTCCAGCGCTGATGATGATTGAACATGACAGGGAACCCATTTAGAGGATGAAACCTTCCCCCGTGCCGCCGCTGCCGGCTCAGTGCCCGCCGCACCCCGGCAGCGGGAGTGCAGCTAATGGCGGGGCGCAGAAGTGAGAAGAAAGGAGACACTTAGAGCAGGGCCTGGGCAGCTGGCGAGGACCGGCTCCGCGCTCCCGACACAGCCACCGGCAGAGCGATTGATCGTTGTCCTCTGCACCGTGTGACACCGGGAAGTGCTGGGGGCTGCGAGTGGCTCTGCTGGGATCCTTCCTGCACCCCCGGGGCGGCCATACAGGGTGGGCTGGGGCATGCCCACGGGCTGCGGGGCTCGGCCAGCTCCCCTGGCCCCAGTGTGCAGGAGAGAGACACCCCCCCCCCAGCAGCCCTGGATGGGGCTGAGCCCCTGGGGGGCTGCGAAGCCGAAGCCTGGCCCTGCCCTGGGCCATCTCCAGGAGTGAACCCCAATCCCTGCCCGGAGCTGCCAGGTCCCGCAGCCCCTCTGCCCACTGCCCAGAGTGGCTGGCGGGGAGGGCAGGGGCTCAGCCGCAGGGAGGGGGGCACGGCAGCCCCTGGCCCGGACTGGAGTTCGCAAGGCTCGAGGATGTGCCAGAGCTGCCCAGGCAGGCAGGGGGCACTTCGTGGGGCCAGCTGCGGGCCTTCCCTGACCCCCCCCCCCCCGCCCCGGCACGGGGGGAGGCTGCTGCCCGGGAGGCCGCTGGTGCCGGTCCCCACGGGCAGGACCCCCCCGGCGGCGGGCAGCGAAGGCAGCGGTGCTTCTGCCGGGCTATATTTAGCCCCTGACAGATGTGCTCAGCAGCCGCCGCTTGCCCCGCAGACCCCGCCAGCAGCCGGAGGGCACCGAGCAGCGCCCCGGTCCCGCCACGGCCCATCGCTGACCCGCTCCTGCCCCATCGCTGACCCACTCCTGGCCCTGCTGCCTCCCACGGGGCTCGCGAAGGCGGGCAGCGCCGGGCAGCCTGCCCGCACCCGGCACCCCGCCAGCATCGCCCCGAGCGGGGCCGCCCCGCACCCCGGCCCCGGGTGAGAGCAGCGGGTCCCTGCAAGCAGCCGTGCCCGGTGCCCGCTTCCCCCCGGGACCCCGCGGAGGGGTCGGGACCTCTCCGCACGGGTGGCAGCCGGGCGGAGGGGCGCCGGGCACACGCCGTGGCACCGAGAGGTGCCCGGGGAAGCGAGTGGGACCCGCAGCCCACCCAGCCGCCGGGGGCCGGCCGGCGGGCAGCGGGATGCTGCGGGACAGGGACACCCCGCAGCGCATCCCCGAGCGTTTCGCACCCTGCCCTGCCCGGGCACCAGCTCCCCCCGCCCCCCCTGCCCCGCTCCCGGCTCACCGGCAGGACACGGTGAGCTCCACCTTGGTGCCCGGCACGCTGCCGGCCGCCGGCTCCAGCGCTCCCGGAGACGCCATCCCCGCCGCTGCTCCGCGCCGCCTCCTCCCGCGCCGCCGAGGCTGGCGCGCCCGGGGGCGGGCACGGCACGGCACGGCACGGGTACGGGCACGGGCACGGGCACGGGCACGGCGGCCCCGGCCCCGCCGGCAGCGCCGCCCCGGGCCCCGGGCTNNNGAGCGCCGCCCCGGGCCCCGGGCTGGCTCGGCCCCGGGGGGGGTGGGGGTGGGGGGTGGCGGGGGTTCAGCTCCGGGACGGTCCCGGCCCGGCTCAGCCCCACCGGGACCTCCCGTCCGGGGCTGCGGACTCAGCTCCGCTCCCCAGCACGGTGCGGGCGGAGGCTCAGCCCCGACTCCCCTCCCCGCCCCGCCGGGGGCTCCCTCCCGGCTCCCGGTCCCGGCTGGGTGCTATTTCGGTGCCGCCGCTCCCGGAGTGTGGGCCGGGCTATTTATAGCGAGCGGCGCCCCCGGCAGCGCTGCTCCCGCCACCCGGCTCCTCCGCCCCGCCGCCGCCGCCCCCCTCCCCGGCTCAGCCCCGCCGCCCGCCTCCCCCCCCCGCCCGCAGCCCGGACACGAGGCAGGAGAGGGCACAGCTCGGGTGTCTTTACTGCAGAGACGTGCCGGAGCCCCCCACTCCCCGCGCTCCCCCAGCCCCAGGCAGGGGTGGGCGGCAGCGGGCGGTGGGTGCTGCAGGTGCCCGCACTGGGAAGGGGGTCCCGGGGTTCCGGCAGGGAGACCCGCCAAGCCCCGGGTTCTCCAGCCAGCGGTCCAGGAACGCCACACTCAGAGCGTGCTGCTGCCTCTCAGTCCCACGCCCCGCACGAACTGCTCGAGGAGGCCGCCGATGGCCCCCGAGGGGCTGGGGGGCACGGCCTTCAGGCCGATGGTCCGGCTGTAGCTGGCCACAAAGGCAGAACGCACTTCCTCCAGCCGGGACTCGCGGTCGCTCGCCGACACCAGCCTAGGAGAAAGAAGGAGGAGATCAGCGACTGCAGCCACCCCTCTCCCCATCCCAGCTCTCGCTCTTGACACGGGGCAGGAGGCTGGCAGCAGGGCTGGGGCTCTGTCCTCGACGGCCCCGTGCTGCTCAGCTGGCTCCAGTGGCCGAGACAGCGCCAGCCCCAAGAGGCTCTGGCTCCGGCTACAGCAGCTGGTGCCACTGCTTCCTTGCCCACCCCACCCCAACCCGAACCCCAACCCAGTGCTCTGCCATGGAGCCTCTCACAGCCCCAGCCTCCTGCTCTCCCCCCGGTTCTCCTCCTTCACACCCCGCCCCTCCCCCCAAGTTTCTCCCACCACCACCGTGCTTACAAGGCCGCAGTTCATACAGAAAGTGCTGCTTTTGCCAAGGGGGTGCTGGCCTACATCAGCCCCTGCGCCAGCTCCCTCCCCTCCTCACACAGCGTTCCCAGATGGAGCCTGTCCACATGTGCTGTGCCTGGACAGTCGCTTCCGACATAATTAGTGACCATCCCTCACTTCCAACTGCCCCAGCCTCTTGCGCTTGTGCCAGCACAGCCAGCTTTAGGGAAGGCGGGATGAGAGGGGGCAGACAAGGTGACAAAAGCCCCAAGGAGCGCTCCAGCCGCGGAAAGAGGAGAGCTGAGCTCTCCCCAGCACGGCTGCTCTCTGCAAGCCGGAGGGCTGCGTGCAGAGTAGGGCACAGCTTCCCCTGGGGCCTGCTCTCTTCTCCAGCTGATCCACGCACCTGGTTAGGGGCGGGGGGAAGAGAGCAGAGGGACGGCGATATTTCAGCCAAGGGAGCAGGGGAAAGCAAGACTAGGGTTCAGAGGCAGCTGTTCCAAGTGCTCCGGCCTGAAACGGTCCTTGCTGCAGTGCCTCTGCGACGTGCCGGTGGTTCCCAGAGAGAATAAGACATTCCTCAAAGGTCACTCCAAGGGCACAGCGCGAACCTTCCCCATAAAAAATTCTCTTTAATCTCTCCAGCGCCTGGGCTGGCTATAAATTGGCACAGCTCATTTGAATGGAAGTGTTAACCACCCACAGCCAACAGCTTCGGTCCAGAAACAGCAGCAAGAGGATATGGTGGGAGGCCTATAAACAGCAAGCGATGCCGAGGCAGCCAACCAGGCCGCTGTTTACGGTGTTTGATAATAAAGAGAAGCCAGAGGGCAAAGGAAAAAGGCAACATATCTAAACACATTAAAAAGATGCTTTTTTGGCAACCTAATTAGGACGTGGAACTCGCAAACCTGCTAGCATTAAAAATAAGCTAGATGAAAGCAGGACTTACTTGCACCCTAGTACAGTGATCTTAGATACCACACGCAGGGGTAAGCGAGGGCGTGCAGCAGTTAAGTCCCGTGTCTTCTGGCTCTCGTGCCTCTTCACAGGGCAAATTTTGTATTTAGACTCTGAGTTTTTTTCATGGAGTGAGAGCACAGGGTCAAGTGGCCGGCCACTGCCTGACACCAAGCCCTGCAGACCGGCTGCACCATTTCACTCTGAGCAGTTCAACCAGGGAGGCAGGTCGCACTTCCCTGCCAAATCCACGGCACTCTGCCCTGCGACACTTCCTACAGCCTGCCCGCTCGTCTGCAGCTTGGGGCGCAGGATGAGAGGAGGCTGTCAAAGCCCCAGCTCAAAGTAAGCCCTGACAAGCCCCACACAAGCACAAGAAGTAGGCTGTGAAAAGCATACCTTCATCGAGCTGCTGCCAGCTGAGATGTAAAGTGGGAACTTAAATGGAATTTAATTTTCCAAAAACTCATACTGTGCCGGGCTGTGAAAAACTGGGATAAAACCACAATGGGCTCCTGAGCAAACAGAGCTGACGCAGAGCATAGAGAGAGTGGAGGCCCTGGGTTAAGCTCAACACAACATCCTTGGGAACTTTTCATCCCTTCCACACAGTGCCTGATCCCGGCACCCGCAGTCGAGTGGTCCCCAGCCCCTGAGCGCCCCACAGCTCTATAGTGAAGAGCTGAACAGGGCAGAGCACTTGCAGCATCTGCTGTGCATCTAAGGGAGAAGCACCGCTGCTCTTCCCCTCCGTTTGAACCCGGCTGTCCCAAGTAGCCGGACTCTGAACCGCATGAGCCTACGGTCTCAGCACAGGCAGATTCAGAGCTCAACTTCAGTTCACATTTCTCTACTCAATTCCCTATTATGATGTTAGATCCAACTCTAAGGGCAGCAACAACTCGCTGGTGATCAGCAGCCACCAAGCACAGCCAGGTTCAGGGCACTGTAAAGCAGTCACTAATTCAGATGCCCATCCTTCAGTCCCTTCTGCTCCCTCACCCATATCCAAACAACTGCTGGAGCAGCTCAGCGTGTCCTCGTGAAAGGAGAGCAAATCCCGGCCAGGCCACGTCCGACATCTCTCCTGATTTTCTGATCTGCCAATTCATGGGTCTTGGAGCTTCACCATAACTTGGGGGCAGCTGCTCTGCTCTGCTCAGCTGCACAGCACACAGCCACATGAGAAGGCGAGCCAGGGCAGCTAGCCTGTCTCACAGGAGACATTGGTTTTCACATCACTTGCCCTCTGCCTCTGAAGAGCGTACTCACATCCCGCTAAAGGACCGCAAGTGTTTGGCCACACAACTCCAGCACAGCTAGCTAGCGGCAGCCCCTGATCTGCCATTTCAGCTTCTTGATTGAGAGTTTGCAGCCTGAAGGCACAAGCCAAGGTTCTCCTCTAACAGCAATTAAAGCACATCTCCTGTCTTTCAAGCTTCCACAGAGGGGGCTTTCTATTTGGGGAGGAACATTTGCCTCCCAGCCATTTTACATGGCAGGAAGTGGCAGGATGCAGGGTCTCTGCTGCTCTGCACTGGCCAGATGCTGCACCTGCAAATGATGCTGCGCGTGGTCAGACAAAATCGGGGTTACAGAGGGAAAGCCTCTCTCTTACTGCAGCAAGGATCTGACCCCAGCGGGGAGATGAGCAAGATCCAAAAGCAAGAAAATCTAGGTTACCAGTCCTGTCCTGACAAGCATGCATCCTCAAAAGCACTCAATTATGCCCAAATTCAGTGTCTTCGGGAAAGACAGAAAAGCCCCTTCTTCCTGCAGAAAGGAAAGTGCCCCCCCGTCATTAGGCAGAGAAAATACCCATTTCTATCTGAGTTCAGCATAAGCAGAGAGTGCTCAGTGACTTGAATTTGTGGATGGAAAGCATCAAGGCAGGGAAGATGGGACAGTTTGTTATGGGCTCCCAGGCTTCTTCGAAAGCGCCAGGGTGATAAAGTTCCAGCGCTCGCAGCCAGCCGAGAGACCCAAGGAGAGATCCTGCGTTTGAGACACTTACAGGCAAGTGCTAGGGAACTCATCCGGGAAGCTGCAAGGGAGAGAGGCGTCTGCACTCAGGATTGCCTGCTCCCGAATACTGCCACACCCTGTCACCATCTGCCAGCTGCCAAAGTCTGTGGAAACGGAAGATCCGGGCAGAGAATGGTCCGCCGATCTGAGGCAGAGAGAGAGGGAGACGGCGCGATCAGTCAGGTCATTCAGCCACATGCCTTCCACTAACGCTGGTGCCAGGGACCCGCCGGGCTGACCGCCAGCAGTGCCTGTGCCAGTAGCTTTGACACTCGGGGACCAGGGTGCAACATGCAGCTCTGGCTGGGCCCCAGGCCAAGCCTTTCCTTTGAAAGCGAGGGGAGAGCCAAGCTGGCTGGGGCTGACAAAGCAGCAGGAGCGCACCGGGAGCTGGACACCACAGAGCCAGCAAGAAGCAGATGGCCATGCAGAACTGCGAAACCCGTTAGCGAGATGCAACAGCATGTCCTGCCCTGAATCCTTCACAGATGTGGACGTCGTGCCGTACAAGGGGCATGCCCCTGTTGCTTGTTGTAGCTGTTAGCACATCCCAGGACAGTAGCAAGGCCTGGTGGAGAATCAAGGTTGTGACTTGGTTAGTGCCGAGAGAGACTTAGAGATCCTTGGTCCGGCAGCCTTTAGAAAGCAGATCACTCCCAAGGCATTAACACCAGACCTGAACAGAGCCATTCACTGCTCAAGATGTCCCTAGGGCACCCTGCCCCCTCCAGCATCTGAAGATCTTTTCATTCCTGTGTTAGAAGGACAGACTGCACCATAAATCAGGTGGCAAAACATCTTTAGGGTAGGAAAAATAGCCAAGAGAGGGTAATTGTGTGATGTATGCAACCTCCTACCATGAAAGGAGGAAGTGAATCTGAGGAGTCCCTCCAAAATCTCAGAGAAGAGAACACAATCACTTGAGACTAACCCAGAGCTCTTGGCTTCTGGGGAGCAAGCAATTACTGTGCCCCGCTGCACAGCAGAGCGTGCGTAGCTGGAAGCACAGCCTGTGGCAGAGCTACTCAATTACACACTACCAGGATCTTCTGGATAATTTATCTGAGATCTGCTGGACAGATAGCAGTGCACCAGCTCCAGCTCTGCTGGGCCAGGTACTTGCACGCTGTCTTCACAGCTAAGAATAGCAATGGCGCACTGCAGCTGCTCCCCAAGAGACCAGGAGAACAGCTAGAAAGACAGGATCTCCCACAGCAAGAAGGACCTCAGCGAGACTGGAAGGCAAGGGTGGGGGGAGCTGCACAGCAGGAAACCTTTTTGCAATCTCAATCGAATTCCAAGCCTGCCATTTAACTAGTCTGATATATACAGCGAAGTTTGAGAAGTGTGAAACGCGGTCCTGAGCTGGCTGTGCAAGCGGAGAAGGGGAAGTCACACAGCTCCTTGCATGTCAGTTTCCCATCACAGTGTTGATGCTCCTGTCGCTGCAGTTTGGGGGTAACACCACTGTCTGGTAGTTCAGGCTCTGGAAAGGCGTCACAGCAGAAAATGGAAAGAGCAGAGCTTCACCTGCCTTGCACAACTCTTGTTCTCTGGCTGCTCGATGAACTGAGGAGTGAGGTTCAGAGAGGAGCTGCAAGTGTTAAGTATTGGGAGAACCCCTTCTTCCAAAAAGATGTTTTTCCTAGAGCACGTAACACTGTAGTCAGAACGAGGGCATTTCATTGAAGGCAGAACTGCAGCATATACTCTTGAAAGACCTTCTGGAGATCAGACAGGGATAACCTTCCCTGGGATGCAAGGAATTCATAAGGGAAAGGGAGCAGCTGTTCAGTGACACCTACCCCTCTCCTTGCCTTTGGAAGACAAAGCCGAGGAAGTCAGCGTGAAGAAGGAGAGCAGGAAGAGCGTTTGGGCCCAGAGCATGGAGCCATGCTGGAAGCACAGTGGGAACAGTGCAGGAAGCCAGGGAGAAGCATAAAGGAACACTGCTTCAGTGCAGAGGGAAGAGCAGGATGTTACCTCCCTGAGAGTACAGCACAGCCAGACAGGAAAAACGGGAGTGTCACACACAGTGAGAAGAATTTGAGCTAAAGCAGTAAAGAGGTCTATAGGCAATGGGCTTGGGCTGAAAGTAGACAGGGACATGATTCTGTCAGAAAAGTAGGAGGCTGCTGAACAGACGATAGGTTTGGGGCCAGGAAGAAACAAAGGTTTTAAAGAGGGCAAGTCTGGATGGCAGAGGAGGGCCTGGGCTACGGCAGGATCTCCAGGTGAAGGTGAAGAGAACTGAGCAGAGTTCTGCAGTTCTCGCAAAGGGAGACTGTGCCCACGTGGCAAGCAAAGGAGTAAGACATGATCCAGGGCCCCAGGGACAGTAAAAATGACCCTCTGGCCAGTATCATCAACCACACTGGTCAGGTAAGTCTGTGCTAAAGAAGGTGAGCAGAATATTGTTTCCTGCTTTGGGTGTGTGGCCTCAGGTTCTAGCTGCTGGTCACCTTCCATGGCTGTCAGTTAAGATTAGACTGATCTTGCATCACCTCTTGGAGGTGCATCAAGTGACCTCTTGAATCCTTTCTTGGACAGGCTGATAAAAGCATCATGTACCTCCCCCAAGACTGACTCTCAGTGGCTCTCTAGTCCTCTAACCTTTTCTGGGGCCCCCAACCCTGTCAAGCAGCTGTGCAAACTTAGTCAAGTTACATCTAACCTAACAGCACAGGAGTCTAGGCGTTCAAGGCAGCCAATTCTGTGTCTCGCCTCCAGGCAGCAGAATAAGCACTTGTCGATTAATTGAATAGACTGATTGACTCTGCAGTGAGTCCAGGTCATCTCTCTCCTGCCTTAGCTATCTGAGCTCAGCCAGCAGAGATAAGATATCACGGCAGACTTTCCCCTCTATCCCCAACACCTTCTCAAGGGAGGCTCCTGAGGAAGTGTCACAACCAACAAGCATCTTGAACAGCCTTGAGAGACAGCAGAGGCCAAGGCTGGGTGAGACAGGCAGGGAAGGCATGGCATGGGAAATCTTGTGTTTGCACTGCAAGGGCAGCAGAACTTCTTAAAAGCTGAGCTTGGCTTGAGACCAAGACCAGATTTCTAGGGTGACTGTATCCCAGTGCAATCCAGTCAGTACTGCTGAAAGTCTTCCTGTTATTTCTACCCCTGAAGGCTCCTTGGTAAAGTCTTGCTGCAGAGGCCCAAAAAGGGCTTCAGTGGGGCCCCCAGAGCAAGTTGAGGCTGATGGGACACCAGGACCAGTCCCCAAGCCTGTAAGAAGAACAGGTTTGCAACACATTACAGCCATGCCAGAGGCCGGCTAGCTGCGAGGGCTGTGCGGAGGGTCTTGGGAAGCAGCCGGACCACTACGGCAAAGCTGACATGGTTAGGGGAGATGAGATACAGCAAGTCTTCAAGTTGCTGTCTCTGCCACAGACATCTAATAGCAGACAGAAAGAGAATGAAAGTGAGCTTCACACACCCACCTCTTCAGGTCCATGAGTGGGAAGAAACTCCCTCAAAAGTGCAAGATTAACAAAATTAGATTAGCAAAACAGAGATGAAGCTGCAAGCTGTTCCTTCGCACAAGGAAGGACCTCTAGCAGGCCATAACTGGCAGCTCCTAGCCTGGAACGGTTCCTTTTAATTAGGTCAGTGCTTCCCGTGCAACATGCTGCACAAGACAGAGTATTTCAGAGCACATGGACACTCGCCTACCAGAGGAGAGCCAATACCGGAGGCAGAGCAACAGTCAGGGATCCTTCCCTTTCTTAATACATAACTGAGACAAATGCCAAGTGCAAACAGCTAGGCTCTCATCCTGCCCTGTGCTGCCCCCGCTCACCTGCCATATTTCTACACACCTAGGACTGTTTGGGAAGCAGCTCATTTGCCAGCATATGCTCTGTGCCTCAAATTGAAGCGTTAAGTAGGTACTGTATGCACAGGCAGGCTGTGGCAACCTGGAGTAAAGGGCAGCCCTTCCCACCTTTGCGTGGGAAATGTTGGCAAAGAGTTCTTGGCAGAGAGCTGTATACTGAGAGCCCTGGCTCCATCCCAGGCAGCTATCTACAGGCTGTGTTAGTGCTGTAACAGCCTGAGCAGCCAGTCCTCTGCGAACGCAACCATTTTTGATTGCAGCACAGTCACGTGCCAGCCAGCAAGCCCATTCTGTGGCATAGTCAAGCAATAATTCCAAAAAACATTCCTGTAAACAACTCCTGTCCTGCTGCGGTTGCTACCCCAAGCTGTCACATCACAGATAGAGCTTCCAAGCCAGGTGGCTGTCAGGAGCAAGACACATAGCGCGCACGCAGTCTTATCACTATCAACAAAACACCCAAAGCCAAGGGGCAGCAGCTTCTCTGTCCCTCTCTGTGCTCACTGCACTCCCTCCAGACCCATAGCTGAGCCATCTGCAGCCCTTTAACTAAGGGAGTTCTTTGTGGCTGTTGACCAAAGCAGATCCTCCACGATTTAACTCCTGCCGATCTGAACTCTTCAGATCCCAGTACTTTGGGTTTTGTTTAATTGACTTAGCAAAAGCACATTCAACCAAAGATTATCCAGCTGCTAATCCACATTAGTGCTATGTACACACATGCTAAATCCCTGACATGGATACAGGGTTTTTCTGCAGTATCATGGGATGCTTAGACTATTAGTGTCAAATGCAAACACAGAACATGGTTTGCAAGTTGCTACCCACTCGCATGCAGGGAGTTCTATTCAGTGCACGCTATCTGCCATACTCAGAGGTCTGTTTGTAGAACAAGCAGCACCTTGTCCTACTCTGCAAATAATCTATGCAGTATCTTCATGCATGTTTGCTCTCGGCAGATGTGATCTTAACATTGTGTTGGGATAAGCTAGAAAGACGCCTAGGAATTTGCCTTTGTACTACTTTGCCTAACAAGAACCATCCCAGGATTTACGGGTACCCAGGACCTCTGGATCAGAGCAGGACTCAGAAGACGGGCTGGTGAGGTGACAGCAGCAGCAGACTGACGACATGGCCTGGCCAGGAGACAGGCTTGGCTCCCACTGGCTGACTCGGCATTTACAACCCCTTCCTTCAGGACACCCCAGTTCCCCTCCCAGGCCCTGCTCATCTCTCTGCTGGCTTGCCTTCCCGTTCTCTCCGGGGCTCCCCTGCCTACCAGCTCCCAGACTGGGCTGTTTATGTGAACTACCTGAAGGGTGCCTGCTGGCATTTTACAAGCAACCATTTTTCCTCAACTGTTTCTGCAGTGGTTAAGTGTTTTGTTGCTATGGCCACACAACCAGAGGATTAGGAAGTCAAGTACAGTAGTTTCTTCATCTTAAGAGCCTTGGGTGTTAACCTGCGAGCAGCACTGTAGAGATAAAGGTATTTTTGGCATCCTGATCAGTCTCTGCGCTCCAGCCTTTCCATCCTAGTCCCACGTTTTTTCAGGGGGTGAAGGGACAGAATTTACCTCTTACTTCCATCACAAATACACTCCTTCTCCACCCAAAGTGGGACTCATCCTTCCCTTCAGGATGGAAAATGGTGGCTGAAGGTCCTGCATGGAGCTCACCAGACAAGTTCAGACTAACATCGTCCAAGCAGGGAGACCAAAGCCAAGTGGGGTTACATAACCCCTCTCTCTGGAGAAAACATACCCTGTTCAGGCCCAAAAAAGTGCAAGCCATGTCAGCGTCTGACAAGGCAATGCATTGCTCAAGTCCTCAGCCAGCAGAGCCATTAGCAGTGTTACCCCAGGGAAGGCAAGCAGGGCACAGTCTGACTGATTTGGCAATGGACTAGGAGGCAAAGGAGCATCAATGTGCCAGGAGATTTGGTTCGAAAAAGCTCAGTTCAGCTGTTGCCTTGAGAATTCCACCCACTCCCTGCAGGGTCTCTAGGCTAATTTCCTCCAGCCTGCTCACCAAGAGGAGAGGGGCAAATCCAGGTGACACCAGAGATGGGAGAGCATACAGGTGTACAGTCTGCACCCAGCACGAGTGTAGCAGGATAACCATCTTTGCATGCAGCTGATTTCACCACTTCAGCTTCACAACCGATTCCCTTCTCCTGTCCCCTTGGTTCCAGGCTGTGCAAGGTGTTTGCTCCCCTTTTATCCCCATCCGCCCATCATGTACTTTTTTCTAATCCTGCTCTTCCTGCTGCCTCGTTCACAAAAGTTAACAGGGATTGGGAATGGACTGGCACAACCTTGCTGTGTTGAAGGGTTATAAAGGCTTTGTGCCATGGCAGAAGCCATCATAAAGGTCAGAAAAAATGTTTATAGTGGAATTCACAGAACGTTTACCTCTTACAAGACAGAATACTGCAATTCCTTCTCAGGGATATGTATTGGGCATAGGGAAAAGCTACCCCCAGGGATTCTGGCCTGGAAGTAACAAGCTTCCCCACTGTGCCTGCCTGCTGCCTTAAGCCCTGGGGGTGCTGGTTCTGAACACCTGACACCAATGGGCACCAGTCATCCAAAAGCTTACAGACAATTCACCCAGACACAGCCGAAGGAAAGGTAATTGCTGGCTTTACCAACTCTCGAGTCCCTGGAACGTAAATCCCAGGGACTGTGTGCTCAGCCCCTTCCCGTGGTACTCTTCTGCCTACTGTTTCTCCTCTTCACTCTCACAGAGCAGAGTCCAGCTGAAGCATTATGAACTGCTTCTTCCACAGCATTGCTGCAAGCTTGCTACCAGCCCAGCAGTGAACAGCCTGTCAGGTCTTGGGAACAGCATCAGACCACACACAGGAATTGTGGCACTACCGTCATGAACAAAAGCAGCCCCCAAGACAAGTGGTTTTCTCTCCAGTATTTTCTTCTCTTCTTGGGAGATTTGTTTCATCTTACAGAGAATGCAGAGGTGGGCCCCAGCAACAACTCAAAAACCATCCTATTGATCTCTTTCCCTGGGGAGAACAGTTAAACATCATTTCCAAAAACTGTGAGACAGTGATTTTTCTCTGGAATCAAGAAACTTGGTAAGAAAGTCTTATACATTTTCAGTGATTTACTTGTTTGTCATTTTATTTTCCATGTGATGAGAGAGTACTAAAATTTGGCTGGTGGCTGTTTCTGAAGGGAATCACTAGAAAAAGACTCATTGGAAAACCTGCAGAGACTACACAAGTGTTTGACGCTGTTAACAGCAACCTCTTAGATAAGAGCCTCTTTATCCCCTGTCGGCCTAAACACATGGTGTTTGCTCCACAGGCTCTGTTCTTTCTTCCCTAGCCTAGCTCACTGCTCGACTTTGCCCTACCGCAGCATCAGACTCCAGAAGGGTGCCAGAATATCCTTTGTTATGAGATTAGGCTCAGGTCCAGGGTCCCCATTCCCCAGCTGCTCAGTGGGAACACACAGCCTTCCAGGTGAAATCCTTTGTGCTGGCACAGTGCTTGCAGCTTGCTCCCAGCAGATTCTACCTCTGCTTGCCATCAGCACCCAGATTTTTTTTCACCCCACAGCGTCAGGAAGGTCAGCAGGTGGAAAGAGGGACAGGATAGATACGGAGTGAGGTCTGCTTGGTTTGAAAGGCTTCCTCCCCCACACAACACAGCCATTTCAAACCCCTGTGGATGCATTTGACAGAGAAAGTGTCGAGAGCTCCAACCATGCAGGATGCAGCGATGCCAGAGCTCATGGAGTTGAGGCATGCGCTGAGGACAGGCAGAACAGACACCTAGCTGTTATTGGCACAGTTCCTCACTCCTCTAAATGGGCTGAGGCAGGAGTTTGTGTTTAATGGCCAGCGTTTCACACAAGGTCAAGTTAGAGAGGAACAGGCCTCCTGGGGCTTGTTTGTGGATGCAAACACATGTGCTCCAGCGTTCTCAGAGCCACACAAGTACAGCCCTGCACTCTCTTTACCAGACACTCATTTTGCTGAGAAATGCTCTACTCCACCCCATCTCACCTGGATCTGGGCACTTCCAGTGGGCTGCTTCCAATCCTCAGGAAGTTATCAGAATGGGTTGATGAGGAGGAGCTGGAGGACTTGACTTCGCCCATCCCTGCAGAAGGCAGCCTGTCTTCAGACTGCTGTGCCCTGCTCCAGAGCACGGCTTGTGGTGATGATGCACAGCTCTTCCTCCTGTGGGATGGAGGACTTGGGTGAGAAAGCTGGCTTTCCCGTGTACTCCAACTAGGAAGCCTTTCCACAACAGGCTGGATTTTACCCTGGCAGCTACAAGCTCTTGCTCCCACTGATCCTGCCCTCCTCCCTCTGGAGGAACCATGAGTCATGGGTAACTGCTCAGTGATGGGGGTACACTGAGCTCAACCCATCTCAGCCCATTCTTTTATAGATCACCATCCACGTGACCTGGAAATCAGAGACAGGAGAATGCATCAGCCCACACACATACAGCGATTGCTTTGTTTAGTCTAGCTGTAAAAATGCCTCAAGCAAGGGGCCTCCCAGCAGGGAAAGACCATTTCAATCTGCTCTAACTCTACAGAGTGTATCAGCTGAGGAGCTCAGCCCAGGTGGGCGTTCGCGCACACTGATGATCCTGACAGGAACACAACACTAGTGTTATTTCCCCTTTTAGTGATTCCCTTCAGGCACCACTGACCGCACTTTTCACCATGTGCTCAGAGCTGACAGTCACTCCAGATGCAGGTGCATTTCAGTCCTTTCTCTGTCTGTGCTGACAGCCCAGAACTGCTCTGGCTTCTTTTCTAGCCAGCACATTCAGACTTGGGGGTGATTCACTATCCATTGCTGCATCAGGCCTTAGCTCACAGTACCATCCAGCTACATGCCAAACAAGCACACATATTTGGGACTAATTCATGTCACTGCTGCTCCACGTTCTTTCTTACATCAGTTTTTTTTTTCTGGAAGAGTCCTGAGACTGTTTCCTCTTCCAACACCACAGTGAACGGGACAAAGACCTCCCTGTGTACACAAGTAAAAAGGAAAAGTCTAAAGCAAACAAACTCAAGGAGAAAAGATGCTGTTCTTCCTGGAATCTGGAAGGGCATCTCAGCTTTGACTGAGACCTCGAGCACTATCAGCAAGTGCAGCTAAAGACAGGCTCTTTGTACAGTGGAAAGCACAATGTCCTCTCTTCATTTCTTGAAGTGTGTCCACCCTCAAACATCACACCACAGCCTCTCTCAAGCATTATTCATCTCATGTTATTGTAACTGCCAACGTCTCCAAGTGCAGCCTGCAGAAGCAGGGTTGTACAGCTAAAAACCAAATGCCTCCCCCTGCAAGGAGACCTCAAGGCCGCCTGTTTTCAGGACAACACAATGAAGCACGTCCCTTCCTCTCCCCACTCACGTTATGCATAGCCCAACTCACCCAGCTTGTAGCGAGCCCTACTTGTTCTCCAGACCACAGAGCCACAACAGCCTGCAGCCAGACATCCGTGACCAGTCCCTGTGCTAAGCACTCACGGCAAAGCTCAACAGCCTTCCCTTCTCCAAGCTCATGCCCATGGCATGGGCCAAAACCATCCCTGTGGTAGCAGCAGCTAGCCCCAACACAGCCTGATGTCTCCAACAGCAATGAAAGCAAACCAGAGTTAGAAAACACATCACCTAATCAAGCCCTGATACACACAAGTGCAGCAGATCTCTTCCAGCACGCCCTGGCCACTTCACATCTTGTGAAAATGATGTGTAGGTTTTGTGCTGCAGAACCTAGTCTGTACGTCCCGACCACTCAGAGAAATGTAAATGCTTCCAGTTTACTACCCTGCAGCCAGGCAAGTAGAAAGGTGTTCTCTACTTGCTGCAGTCTCTTTGCTGTGGATAGGTAGGCTCTGTGTGTTAGAGGACTCTGCACTGCTCACCTGGCAAATGTAGTTCGGGACTCCCCATCTCCATTTTGTGATTCTGCAGGAAGATTCTCTCTTACCCTCTTTAGCATTTTGTAAATTGAATCACAACGTGCTTTAGAAAGCCTGCTCCCACTAGCATGGCTGCAGGCTCAGTCCCAGAGGACTTCCAACTGCCTCCAGCACAACCTAGATTTAATTTAAAATAATTGCAATATAAAATAGCATCTTCACATGTGCTGAGGGAGAGGAGAGAAAAATTAAACTAAGAGGGGCAACCCTACAGCAAGGTTCTGAAATCCCCGAACAGCACCAGAAACTCCACAAGCAAGCACAACGCGCATCCCAAAGCAGCAGAGTTGCCAGACACCTTCCCCAGTCCCCACTTCCAGACAGCCACCTGCACCCCAGGCGAGTCCTATGTGACCCTCTATCAGTAGGGAGCACTGAGAATTTCATATTCTCCCCCAGCAGTATCTCTACGCAGCCCTGCAGGCAGCAACCTGCTTTCAGCTCATACACCTCATGCTGTTGGAAGGGCTAAAGTTTAGAGGGGATTCTTGGCCACCCAGCCCCGCCCACCTCTAACTGCAGACACTCCCCTGTATAATCTCTTCCATAAACTGATTAAGCCTCATTTTAGGGCAGCTAAATTGTCTCCACTTTTCCCTGGGGAGGCTGCTGCCAAATGTCATTTTTCTGGTAGTTTGGAACCATCTTTTAAAAGTAATGAAATCCTTTGTGGATGAAGTTTAACAGTGAAACTGGCAAAAATGAAACAAAGCTGCCTTACTCTCATCAGGGGACAAACTTCAGGAGCATCCCCGCACAAGCCTGACAACCTTTAACATGGGGTGACTCCAATTTTTGATGCAGAAGTTCTGTAGCACAAATTGCAGCAAAGCCTCTGACAGCCAAATTCCTCCCTCCACTGTAAGGAACCCATGCCACAGAGAGCAGACTTGGAGGGTGAGGGACTTCAGAAACAGCTTCTCTACTGTGCTCAGAGCCTGCCCCTTTTGTTCTGCAGCCCGCTGAGTGGTTATCTCCTCACCATGCTGCTTGAGCCTGTGCTCCTGCTGGCATCAGCTCCACTGCTTCGTAAGTGAAGCTCCCAGCTGCTCCAGGGGAACTTTCCATCCCCAGGGAGAAGTCGCTGCTCAGACTTGTGGTGCTGCCTCGGTCTCTCTGCTCTAGAGAAAAGAAAACAGAGCTACCTGAAGACCAGCTGGTCTCGCCCACTTTCTATCCCTTTAAGCAATACACTTCCCATGTGCCCTGGGGCTGTGTTCTTGTGAGGCCCCAAGGGAAGCATACCCATTTGTAGTCACCTTGATGCTGGGAACCCAAGCCCCCAAGCGATCAACCATTACCAGCACCCAGGGGTGCTGATGCTCGGCAGCAGCACTCACTGAGCATGCAGATCTCTTCCAGGGTGAAGCTGGGTGGCAAACTCTTCCTTCTGGGGAAGGAAAGACAAAGTTACCTCAGCCACGCTTCAGGGCTGCGTGGAGGCTGGCCATAGCCCGATCTCTGTAGCACACAGGGGATCAAAGCAGTGGGGAGTTAGCTGTGCAGGGGCAGAAGGGAGGGGATGGGGCCAGTGCGCAGTATCTGACTCTCCTACAGTCCCAGCCCACACACCCTGTGCTTTGAGAGGGTGGCAACAGGCTACGGGCAGACATGTGCTTATTCAGAGCCTCCAGGGAGGGCTATATTTCTTTCAGTCCCTCCTGAAACAGGAAGAGGTCAATGTTTAGCAGTCTTAAAAATCAGCCACCCCGCTCCCCCCAGCAGTGCCTGATGGAGCTTGCTGCGCAGCCTGCTTGAGCCACAGCACACATCTTTGGGTTCATCCATGCTAAAGCAGCTACGGACAGTCATTAAGCAGAGAGCACACTTCAGCATGGACAATTTTTCAGAGCACAACGTGGCACCTCACAAGCCTCGGCCCCATTTTGCAGCCTTCAGAGTGCAGAATAAATTAAAGAAAACTGGGCCAGGACACCAGGGCTTCCATCTCCCCAAAGAAACAGCACTAACAAGCTCCCTGGCTCTGCAGCCCATGCAGCAGCAGGCACAGGCTCCTTACCTCTGTGACTTCACAGCAGAGAACTCCTCAGAGGTGATGTGCTTCAGAAAATTGAAGCAGAAAAAGAAAATCTGAGCAAAGGGAGAAAGAAGAGCGGTTCAGAAATGAACCCGAGGCTCCACGCAGCCTCTTATCTTGGTGGGGAGGTGCTGGCAGGAAGGAGATAGCAAGAAATCTCCAGCTACAAGCCTCTAATGCGCCATGGGCTGCCACCATCCCATCCTGGGCCTCTCTTAGACATTAAACTGACCCTCTGTTCCCTGCCACGGGGAGGCCCAGAAAGGAAGGTGTACAACAAGCCTCCTTATCAATGCCTTGCACACATGCCGCAAGCACACGGCAGGTACTTATGCCATCAGTGCAGAATGGAAAAGAGATGGCCCCCAGCAGCTGCTTATACACCCAGCAGGACTAGCAGGGTTAGAGCCGCATCGTCCACCTTGGCACCACAGCCTTATCGCACCTGGAAGCATGCAGTACCTGCACCATCTGTGGTCCCAAGCTCGTGCCCTGCCAAGCACCAGTCTGCTCTGCGGCATTCACGCCGCTGTGCCTCCTCCGCCACCCCATCTACCTGCACAGAGCTGAGCCCTTCTCCTCCTGCAGTGGGGAGCAGGGAGTGCAAGAGGCAGCCATGCACCCTCTCTCCCGTTGCAGCTATTGACTCCACTCTTGGCCAAGCAGGCACCAGAGCAGAGCAGAGCTGCCAGGCTTGAGCTAGCTGAGCTCTGGGAAAGGAATGAATAGGAGGAACAACACTAATACAGGGGTCCTGGACTCCTGAAAGATGGAAAATAGGTCAGGGTCCTGGCTCTGCTGTTCAGAGGCAGGGGATTCCCTAGTGAGGCAAGAGTCTGAGGAGCAGGGGATTAGCAACAGGGTTAGACATACTCCCCACCTCTTGATTTCTATCCAAAAAGGGTATTGCAGTATACTGCTATAGTCAGATCAATCATTTTTTGCTGTTTAACAGTGAAAGATTTGAAGAGAATTGATTCTGCTAATCTTAACTGCCTCCCAGACCCACCTGTGCACCCGCAGATATACCCCACGCCAAATACACACACTGGAACCAGCACAAGCTGCTCCATGAGCCCGCGATGACACGCAAGCCACATGCAGCTGCAGCACCCATGCAGGAGGGCTGGCACTCAGGACAAGCACACAAGACTACACAGCTTTATTTCCAGACTCCCAGCAGTCACAGGCCTTAAGCATCCCTTCTCATTGCTGAGCTGAACAGCCAGTCCTAGCATCCTTTCACCAGGGGCCTGAATGCTAATAGCACAGCAGAGGGACTGGCAGGACTCACACCCACCAAACTGTAGCCTGAGAGAAAAGCATTCCCACACCTTAAGCATCAGGAACTGATGGGGCAAGGCTCCTACCTCATATTTCCAGCACCTGAACAATCTTTTTAGAGCCCAGGCAGACCAGTGATATTACCAGAAGCAGGCAGTGAATGCTGCTACCGTAAACAAGTACCCTGAGAAGAAAAAGCAGTGCTCAGTCACTGCCGCAAACCACTCACCTCTTCTCCTTTACTGAGTCGATCGACTAACATGTGCCTGGAAAGAGAGCAAGGGAAGCTCAGTCACACGCTGGAAGCCAGAATCAGCAGAAGAGCACAAGCTGTCAAGAATGGCCAGAAGCCTGAGCCTCCAGGTAAAAAAAAGGCATCAGCCCCTCTTGTCACAGCTCGTTGGGAGCTGCCTCAACACCCACGTTTTGTTGTGAGCAAACGCCAAAGATGAAGCCTGAAGGCTTCTCCCCGGCTGCGCAGGGATACATATGCAAGTAAAACTCAGCGTGCCTACCCAAAGAGAAACCAGTCATAGGCCACCGTCAGGTAGAGAATCTCAGACGGCTCCAGGGACGCGTGGATCAGCCCATCCTGCAAAGCAAATGACAACAGCCTTCAGGCAGCAGCCAGCAGCGCTGGGGATTGGAACTTGGGAATTCATGATCTACTGAAAACTGTCATGGTGATCCAAGACGCCCAGCTTGCTCTAGCTGCCTCTGATACCATGTCTGATGGCAGGACAGCATGTTGGGCTCCACATCAAAGCCAATCTACACCCTCTCTGAAGCCGTGATAGTCAAAAGGAACATTAACTGCTCTGCCACCACTTCCTGGTGACACAGTCACTCACCCTCCAAGCAATCACCCCCAGAAGCAGAGCAGGTCAGCCAGGTACTCACAGCCCATAAGGAGAGGCGCAATAAGGAGATGAAGAGAGGAGTACGATCCCAGCCGGATATACAGTGCACCAGGAGCCCGCTGTCATCTGTTCCAGGCAGGGGCAAGAATGAGAAGGAAAAAAAGGATGTTGCAACAAGAGCAATGACTTTTCTTCATGGCAAATCTGTAGAGACAAGCTACCCTCCATCCCTACAGCCCAAGCTCAAGAGCAGAGCTCAGCCAAGCCAGAACATTTTTCTCTTGAATACGGCAGCCAACAAACTGCTTGGAGTGTCCTGGGCTGTCAGCAGCCCCAGCTGATGTGCTGTCCTGGTCCTGACAGCTGCTCAGGACATGAAGTCACTAGGTATGAACATCACTTTGCTACCCAGAACACATACCTACCCAGTTGCAACCCACTATCACCATTTATCCCCACATCAGAGAGAAACCTGCTCTAACCGAACACTTTTTCAGTCTCACCAACCTTCCTCTGATACACACTGAGCAGAGGCACACACAGGGCACAACTCCTATGCTCTCCAGAAAATTCGCAGTGTGTCTCAACACAGCTGCTGCAGGAGAGTCTGTAGTTGGCCGTGCTGGCAAAGCCAGCCACGGCTCCATCTACCCAACAGTGCTAGGTACAAACTCACAGTGCCCAGAGGGAATGGGATGCCAACACAGAGCAACATACACCCTTCAAAGACTTAGGGTGGCTGTGATGACAAAGGATGGAGGGCACTCTTAAATAGGCACCTACTGAGACCCTGGGCTGGAGGGACAAAACACAAATGTCCAGCAAAATAAGAGCAAGAGTCAACAAGCAGAGGAACAAATGTTTCTTCTCTTCAGCTTTAAAGTAGTAAAACATTAGGTAAAGTTTTCAGATATCCCTCCCTCCCTGGGAGGAGAGGGTTTTCAAGGAATCAGCAAGTGCCTCTCTAAGAGGGGAGCTGGAGCCCTGAGATGCTAGGACCAACACCCTGTTTTGAAGGGAGAGCAGTGAAGTTCTCTATAGTGACTCTTCTGTATTGGGAACTGATCCACAGTGGCACTAATACCATCAGCTGTTCTTCTGGAGACAGCAACTGCTCCAGTTGGACCGCTGGGAGCAAGGAGTTTGCCTTACCATCACTATTGATGATGGAGATCAGCAGCTTCAGGTAGTTCTGTGTCTGTTGTACAAGGTCCCAGCTCTGCAGAAAGAGAAATGTTGATGGTAAGGGTCTGTCCACAGCAAAAGGCCGCTCTCCAGTTCAGAGCCTGCTATGCTCTTGGCTTCTCTATCCAGAAAAACAGCAAAGCAGAAATAACCCCTGGCCATTCCTCAGAGTGAGACACCTTCACCTTGGTGCTCTAATCAATCCCCCCACCCTCTGCAAAAGGCACTCTGGGACAAGAGACCAGGCAGGGGGGGGAGGAAAAAAAAAAAAAAAAAAAAGGAAAAAAGGCCATCTCTACTGTCTGCCTGGCTGGCACAGAACCTGCTTGCCTACAGCCCCAAAGCTCCAAGCAGACCATGATTAGAGACTAACGTAAGCCAGCAATCACCTGCGGAGTGCTGACCCAGTTCTGCAGCCTCCCCCCCCCACGTGCACTTTACCAAATGGCTCAGCAGCCATGTTACAGCTGTGTACGTGATGCAAGTGGCATGATGGGGTGAGCAGGCCAAGGTCAGCAGCTCGTTCCCACAACCCAAGCGCTTTGCTCAAAACTTTCTGGCCCTTGTAAATGGCCCCAGCAGGCTGCCAGGAGAGGGCTGACCCACTCCCAGCTGCTCCAGACAGGCACTGGACTTCTGCGGTAACATCCAAGTAGCAGCAGCACCACAGAAGGGCTCTGAACTCGGAGACCTCCAGCACTACAAGAAGTGCAGTGAAAAACATCAGAACAAGCTCAAGCGTGCCACTCTCGACCACTGTGTCGTGAGAAGATGCAGGGAATTTCAACGGTCTGATCAGAGCCAAAACTAGCTCAAGGAAAACAGGATAGCACTGGCAAGAAAAAGGCAAGGAGAGGGACACATGTTTCATTGTGACAGTGTCAGTGGTATAAGTGACATCTGACCACCAGCACTAGAACACTTGCCGTGTGCTTGCTTGCGTGCACATGTGCGTGTAACCACACTTAAGACTACTGTCAGACAAAGAACACACTGCTTTGCCGTGAAGCCTGCACAGCAACAAGAGAGTAGGGAAATGGGGAACACACTCAGCCTGGGGCAGAAAAACACACAAACCAGAAAGTTTTGTTCAGTTGCCCCAAACACAGCCTGAAGCTTGCACTTGGCAACATCTCTGCCCAGAGAAGCACCTCAGCTAGGGGTGACAGCTCATTGCTCCTTTGGCAGCATGTTCCAACAGATCATCCTCAAAAATAACATGCAAGACTGCTTTTCCTTATTTGAAGGTCTGATTTCAGACTGCAGATATTGCTTCCTGTGCAGCTTTTCTTCCCTAGACTGAAGAGTGCTTTAGAATTAGTATTTTCTCCCTGTGAACGTACTTACACATTAATCAAGTCAACCCTCCATCACCTTTGTGATTAGCTAAACAGACTGAGAACTTCAGCTTTAAGTGAAGCACCTTCTCCAGTCCTCAGATAATTTCTGCATCTATTTATTACACCCTCTTCAATTTTTAATATCCTTTTTAAAATACTGGCTGCTCAGTATTCTAGTGAACAAGTTTCTAGCCATAAACAAGCTGTGGTCCCATTAGTTCTGCTTCAACACTAGAAGCTACTTTTCCGTGATTCTGCTTGTGCTGGCACTTAAACATTATTTACATCACTGACTGACAAACACTGGCCCAGCACGGGGAGCTCTGCTAGTTCTATGGTGCTTCCAGCCACAGAGCATAGAAGTGTGACATGCTCCAGCACAGTCAATCATCACAAAACCTGGGGGGATTGGTAGGTCCACTTATGTGTGAAATCGAGCACACTAATCAGCAGTATGAGGTGACGCTCCTTGGTATGAACAAAGGTAAACCTTGAAGCTTGGGCAAACATAAGAGTTCAATTATCATTTGCAATGCTGTCACAGTAATAAGGAGTGGAGACATGCTATGGTCAACTATGATTTTCTACTCTTCTCCCATAGGACAGGCACCTTGCGCACCCATGAAGAAGGTGCCTAGTCACTTGGCTACTGCTCACATTAGGGAAGGCTGACCCCTCTCAAGGCTCTCCACAGCCAAGGAAGTCTGCCCACTGCAGGCACATGCTGAGCTGAGATTGCGAACAAGTAATACTGCTTTCTGTTTCGTGGCATGTTCTTTACCTTTGTTAGCAACATATCTCCCTAATGGGCTGTAAGCTTTACACAAGCTACAGAAAAAGATTTGACGTTACAGTCAGCTGCCTCGGGACACACCAAGCCATGGAGCTTTTGGGTAGAGGATTTCTGCTGCCGTTCTGAACAGCCAAGTAAGCACCCTTGCTCCCACTGGGACGGTATGAAGCGAGGCAGATTATGGCAACAGGAGCAAGTCAGACTTCACATCTTTACTCATCCTTTCTGAATGGATCTCTGACCTTCCACAGAGACACCTGCTTTGCTTACCTGGTACTCGCTCCAATCAATATTCAGAGATTGGGTCAGAGAGACTGGGATACTCAATGGAGCATCTACGTAATCCTGCAAAAAACCCAAACACAACTGGTCAGAGAAAAGCCATGACTTGAAGGCATCGAGCTCCAGAAAAAACAAAACAACAAATGTCAAATGGTGCATCTAGAAGAAAACGTCTCAGCAAAGCATCTTTGGATGCCAAAACCTGAACTGGTAAGAATTAGCTCATAGCCTCTTAGAAGGACTAGTGGACAAGAGGAGCTCTTCTGCGTTCCCAACAGTGAAAGTCAGGGACAAGGCATGTTAGTTTCTGAATTCCTGTACGGCTGCTCCACTCAACCCTCTCCCTCAGCAGGAGACAGAATATGAAGACAGAACTGAGAACAGAGGCTATCAATAAGATATCAAATGTAAAAGCAGGAGCAACCCTTACCCCCCATGAGAGGTCAAGCATCCTGGGCTTCAGGATAATGATTCATTTATTTTACATACGAATTTTACAATGAATAATGTAGTACATTCACTATCTGTTTTGTTTGTCCTGTTGGTTTCCTCCTTGTGATCAGAAATAAGTGTGGCATATACACCATCGCTCAGGAACTCTGAGGCAAGACTTAAGCCCAGTAAAGCCCACAGCTCTCCATTTTGTAACATCCATGTACCTGTTTCCAGTTAAATATGAGACCTTCAGCTGTATAATCCCGGTCTTTGTACTCCTTAAAAAATTCACAGCCTGCAAGAAAAAGAGATAATGAACAACTGTTCAGCTAACTGATATCTAACAACTGAAGTGCCCTGTGGGACTGGAAGTGCTGGCAGCGCCGGGCTCCAGAGCACCAAACCAATCAAAACTGCTGCCTGCGGGAAGAGAAGAGCAGTAATCATCAGTATGGTGTGAGGCACGGCCTCCCAGCAGCAACAACCCAGAGCACTCAGCAGTTAACACACTCACACAGCAAAGGGCAAACTCCAAACACACAGCAAATGTGGAGTTCAAGGGACCGATTTCTTTCTTTCCCAAACAAGAGGTTTCACCAAGGAGCTGCTGGCTTTTGCACAGATCTAAGGCATCAGCTTGACACGCTGAGTGAGAAGGAACCAGCAAAAGGAGGTGTTGGCAGAGCCCTGGAGAAAGTCAACTTTCACAGGGCATCTGCTGCAGGTAACAAGAAAGGGCCCTGTCGGCAGCAGCTGTGATTTCTCTCACATTTAAGTCTCTTCTTTCAAACACCGAATTGCCCTATCTGAAGGAAGCAGGTACGTAACCACTACAAAGGTTTCCCCCAAGCCCTCCCCTCCGGAAGTTTGTCCTTTGGCTCTGTTCTTCTCAAACAACTATTAGAAGTCTCTGCTGCAAACTGCAGTCACTTAGTCACAGCTGAGCAGCACCACTAGCACTGCAGCTGCCTGCAGGCTACACAGAACACCTCTCCCAATGTACTTTGTGAGCCCCAGCAGCACCACCACAGTGCCCACATTACCAAGACACCCCCGTGCCAGGCACTGAACACAAGCAATGATTCCTACCCTGCAAGTCACAAGTAACTCTAGTGGTGAAAAAAAAATATCTTTATGCAAGGACAGGACTAGCCCTCAAAAACACACAGCCAGGAAGCAATCTGTCAGTTGAGATTTAACTCCAATTAAACAATGGCTTAAAGCAAAGAATGGGGGGATTATAGTAGTAAGTATTGGAATCTACAAATGCCAACTACCAGTCAAATGGAAAAGAGGGTTTTTCTGCACTGGAGAGCACAAAAGCTTCTACAGATACCCCATTTAAACCCATGTCTTTCGCCCTAGACAGTCATTACTCTTTGCTGGGTAAGTAACTGGCTGGATGGCCGAGCCCAAAGAGTGGTGGTGAATGGAGTTAAATCCAGCTGGTGGCCGGTCACGAGTGGTGTTCCCCAGGGCTCAGTACTGGGGCCAGTTCTGGATGAGGCGATCAAGTGCGCCCTCAGTAAGTTTGCAGATGACACCAAGCTGGGCGGGAGTGTTGATCTGCTTGAGGGAAGGAAGGTTCTACAGAGGGATCTGGACAGGCTGGATTGATGGGCCAAGGCCAACTGTATGAGGTTCAACAAGGCTCAGTGCTGGGTCCTGCATTTGGACTACAACAACCCCACGCAACACTACAGGGTTGGGGAAGAGTGGCTGGAAAGCTGCCTGGTGGAAAATGACCTGGGGGTGTTGGTCAACAACCAGCTGAATATGAGCCAGCAGTGTGCCCAGGTGGCCAAGAAGGCCAATGACATCCTGGCTTGTATCAGAACTAGTGTGGCCAGCAGGACCAGGGAAGTGATCCTCCCCCTGTACTCGGCACTGGTGAGGCCACACCTCGAATACTGTGTTCGGTTTTGGGCCCCTCACTGCAAGTAGACACTGAGGTGCTGGAGTGTGTCCAAAGAACAGCGAAGCTGGTGAGGGGTCTGGAGCACAAGTCTTACAAGGAGCGGCTGAGGGAACTGGGGTTGTTTAGCCTGGAGAAAAGGAGGCTCAGGGGAGACCTTCTCGCTCTCTACAACCTGAAAGGAGGTTGCAGCAAGGCGAGTGTCGATCTCTTCTCCCAAGTTACAAGTGACAGGACAAGAGGAAATGGCCTGAAGTTGAGCCAGGGGAGGTTTAGATTGGATATCAGGAAAAATTTCTTCACTGAAAGGGTTGTCAAACATTGGAACAGGCTGCCCAGAGAAGTGGTAGAGTCACCACACATGGAGATACTTAAAAGTCATGTAAATGTGGTGCTCAGGGACACTTAGTGGTGGACTTGGCAGTGTTAGGTTAACAGTTGGACCTGATGATCTTAAAGGTCTTTTCCAACCTAAACGATTCTATTCTATGATTCTATGTCTGGACACCGCTTCACTCACCAAAGACAACAGGATGTCAGAATAACTTCAGAGGCAAATTACAAACCAGAAATTCTTTCAACGCAAACCTGGAAACATCAATAAGAATGTATCATGGCATTTGGCCGGTCACTAGAGGGGTTGCTGATCCTTAGATGTGTATGCCTTAGATTTTACAGAATGACAACATTCCCCTACGGACCAGCACTGCTGAAATCAGGCAACATCTGCGGGAGAATTTCTAGTTTTATAAGGTTTACCTCTAGCGTGACAGTGAAGAGCTGCTAAAAGAAAGCAGCTGTCCCAGACGGCAGAAGAGGATGGACAATCACTGAATACTGCATGCAACACACAGATCCCCATACAGTAACAACTCTACAGCTTAACTCTCGTCACTGCTTCCTCATTCTTTACAAACCCTACAGAAGACCTGTGTACACTGTCTCTCTCACGTTCCAAGTTTGGTGAGGCATAAGGCAGCAACATATACCTGTGCCATGTGCTACAGAAACCAGTAATACTCTTATTTCTGCACACCTTGGCAATCCGCATGGCAAACTCGTATGAAAGGAAATAGAGTTTTTTTTTTTTTTTTAAAAAAAAAAAAAAAGGAAATACATTTAAGGGCAACAACTATTAATCAAGGAAAAGTTTGGGTTTGGATCATCCACAGCAGTTTTGTTGGGTTTTGTTTTCTTTTTTTTGTTTTGTTTTGTTTTTTTTTTCTCCTCTCCCTTTCTTTGTGTGCAAGGGAGAAAGAGTCGTCCTTTCTTGCAGACAGACCTCAAACACAGCAGTCTCACATCCAATCCTGCCGCCAAGCCTGACATCAGCAGGCAGGCAGCAATGTTCAGCTCATCTTTAAGAGTGCAGCAAGTGACCCAGCAGTTGGTTGCTAGGCACAGGGACTAATATAGCCAGAGAGACGGGCTGGAGTGGTCTGCATCTGAGTCGTACATTGCAGGCTCAGGTTAACAGTACTGCCTAGCGCTGAGGATATCTTACAGTGGTACGCTGGAACGCTAGGACTAGAAAATACTCTTAAGAATTGGGGTTTTACATAACACAGAGCAAGATACATATTTTGCATCAAGTAGTAGTTTGGAGTTGCAGGGGTTTCAAAGGCCATCTTAACCCCAGCTCCACCTCTGGGAGTTTTTCTCCACGCTTGAATTAATTAGAACTGCTGAGAAATAGTTTTGCCACCTCAAAGAGTGCCTAGTGCTGACTCACACTGCCAGAGCATCCAGATCCATTGCACTGTTCTCAGTTTAAAAGAGCTTCTCTCCACAGGGAGCATAGGAAACATTCAGCAAGCCACAGTCCTTTCATCACACACACACAGGTAGTTCGCAGTCCCCAGAAACGGATTGTCACCTGTCCCTTGGGAGTCCCTCTGGACATCAGTCCTGTACCTGGATATGGGATGGAGAGAAGCGTGAAATCAGCATAACGTTGAGCTTTGTCCACCTTCTCAGAAGACGTCACACTGCACAGGACAAGAGGAAAACAGCAGACGTTTGTAGAGTATTTTTCATGGAGATACTAGCACCCAAGAAGTTACCCGTCACATCTCCCTGCACAATGACCTGACTCAGTAGTGAGCAGGCGCAGAACTTACTCAACACATGCAAATAAACAGGCATAGCCCAAAACCACTAGAGCCTTCCTCAGAGAAATACCAGGAGAAACATCTCCCTCTGTTCCTATACATAAGCAGAGGGCTCCTTTAATCTCCCCTTTCTGAAGGGGTGACTGTCACATCACTGCAAGCTCTACAGAAAAAAACTGCTCGGACTGCAGAAGACAGATGAAAGCAGCTATCTTGCCCATCGATACAGCCTTCTCTGGCCTAAAACCTTGGGGTTCTCTTTACAGCATCAACTAACTGATCCTGCTGTTGTACTCTTCCAGGGACTGCTCCCAGGATGCTGAGAGCATGGCCTATAGCAATTCACGTGTAAGGGCTACACTAGCTGCAATCCAAAGCCTGCAGAAAAACAAATGAACCCAGACTCACTTCAAGCCAAACTTCACCTTCTTGTTTTCCACCATCAGGTCACAGATATATCGGACAGATAGGTATCGAAGCAGCTTGATGTCGTGCCCTCTGACCTTGTCAAACAGCTGGGAGTCTGCATTTCTGCAAGGCAGAACAAGGCAAAGCAAAATGAGCATGGAAGACTGACAATGTTGAGTCTGATTCTTTGCACAATACTGCCACAGCTCTTCCCTGAACCGCTTCTAGCCATAAGCTGCAAAGCACGAGCCTTGTCTCCACAGGTCAGAGTCAGACCCTGCAATGAACCAATACTGCATACTTTGGGCTTAGGGTCCCTCCCCACATCTCATTCTGTTCTGCAACAAGCATGTAAGATACAGAACAATTTCTCCAGCCTGGAGATGTACTTTTTGATGAAGTAAACACGTCTGTGTAATTCAAACACCTTTTTAAATGGCTCTATATATTCCTGTCTCCAGCCCTTCCCCCTGCCAAGAGATGAGCAGGCTCCAGTTACATTGGGTTCAGCCAGCCATTAGCATTCAAGACTCTTTTTCAAAAGCAAGGAAAATAAGACTCCAAGCTTGGTGATGGTCTCAAGCCTGTACCCAAAGCCCAGCCTAGGAGAGAGCAGAATTGAGCAGCTGAGCCAGTCAGCTTTGGTCCAAACTCCCCTTTCCCCATGCCAGTGATACAAACCTAAGCGCAGAATCTTCCTCTGAAATGTCTTCTGCATCTGCCCAAGCATCGTCAGAACCTCCTGCAAGGAAAGCATTATGAATTGATGCTTGTGTAAACAAACTCAATCCTCAACCTGACAAGACATGCACGAGCCCAAAAAGGTCACGGTTTGGTGCCCTCTCTCCACACACAAGTGCTCTCAATAGTTCCCCATATTTCTTCTTCCTGAAAAGCCCATTTTCTAATGTAGCCCACTCCTCCCTTGTCATTGCACAGGACCTAGGCAGGTCAAACCCATTACTGACAACCAGAAGGACACCCCAATAGTGATACATAGTGCTTTGTTAAGCCAAGCTCCAGCTCCCACAATACAGACACCCAATAATCCCCTGAAGAGCTTTCCCTAGAGTCCAGTATATCTCACCATTAGCAGGATTTGTTTCCCAATGATTAGCCAACTAACAGCAAGTTCTTATCCTCTTTCTGTTGTTATTCCCACCCCTGATGTTTGAGAATCAGTACCCTGAATCCTTTGGGCTGCCTTACTTGCCTACATGCTTCCCACAACTCACTCTTCAGCCTCAAGTTCTTTTGTCACTGATTCTTATGAACTATGCCAGTCTGTCCTGTAGTACAGTGCTTGGAAATGGACATGGGATTTCAGTCTTTGCTCTATTATGCAGGGCCTGATAGAAGGAGGTCCATGCTAGAGCTCTGCATTGGCTCTCAGGAAGAGCTTGCTCTCGCGTGTAGATCACTGTCCCAGCACTGACCAGCCTTACCAGGCAGACAGTGACAAATGGCTCCTCACTCACCTGAGAAGATGTAGTTGTAGCCAGTGCGCCCATAGAGCTCTCCCCAGCCAGCCAGCGTTGCAGATCTGCAAATATGCTGGAGGAAGATTTTGTTATTAACCATACACGCTCCAGGAGTCTTTCCCTTATTCGGTCTCTGGCCTATTTGCTGTCATGTTACACAGAAATGGCTGGTACCTACAGCAGTCTCCCCTGCAACCCTGGTCCAGATCGAGTTCTCCAAACACATCAAAGTCTCAAGTGCCTTTATCTGTAGCTAGTTTTTAAATCACATTTTCATCTCCAGTTCTCCAATTCACTAATACAGTCAGTTCCTGCCAAGTTAGCAATGTCCATGCTCTGTTAATACCCTGCTTGAGCCTTATTTCCACATTCCTGTGGATAAGGTTATGGACGTTCCCAGTACGACTCTGGGCAGTTCACTCCTGCAGAAAAAGGTCAGCAGGTTCAGCCCACGATGGCTTCAGTCAAGCTAGATTAAAATTGTCACAGGTATGATTTTCCTATTCAGACATTGTTTCTAAATTGAACTAAGAAAACTGAATTAAGCTACTTAAATTCTAAATGAGACTACTCCTACAGGGCTTCAGTACAGTTTAAGCAATCCACATAAAAATGAATCTAATTTCACTTTCTTACAGATCCCCTTGCAGACAAGCCCACACATTCATAAGACCATTTATGCAATCTTGCCTCCCCAGAGAACAGACAAGGGAAACTTCTCTTTAGAGAGAAAAGTTATTCAAAGGGAGCTCACTGCTGGGAAGAGTAAGGGGCAGAAAGTGACAACAGTTATCATTCACCTCTCAAAGACCAAATACCTTTGGTCCTTCAGAAGGGGCATACATACAAAGAAAATGTTAGCTCTTTGGTGCAATGCTCATGACATGGTGGGGTAAAATAGCCTGAAGTCCCCACAGGTGATTTATGCAGCCTAGACAGCAAATGCTACCTTCTAGTACAGGCTGCCTGCTTGTACCTAAGAACAGATTTTTACAGCATTTGAAAAGGTGACAACCAGCTGAAGACGTGGCTGCACAGTTCAAACAGCACGGAGAAAGGTCATTTTCTAAGTTAAGACAGGTAACCCATCAAGATTTACCTTTCCCTTGTACAGAATGACTGGGCAAACAAATCGTCCTCTACACCTCGCCATCTTACTTCGGTTGATAAGGTCCTGCAGTTTGCCAACCTGCACAGTGCTCTCAAACCTAGTGGACAGAGATTCGGTTCAGTACACAGAGCATCTTCTCACACATCTTTCAGCGAAGCTGCTACAGACTCTCTGGGCTGTAATGCCCATCCCTTTCGCCTAGAAGCCAGCTCTGAAGTTAGCAAGCAAGAGGACACTTCTTTAACAATTGCTTCCACTGCTACACAACATGTATGGATGCCTTTCTGCCTCCTTTTCTTTATTTTGAAAGACCAGCTGCAGAGTACTTGACAGAGAGCATCTTCAGGAGCTGCCAACAGGAGGACCATCAGACTGGTCTGCTACAGACTAACGCATGGATGGATAATGAAGGACTACCAGAGTAAGCCAGTGTCTGCAAAAATAAATGTTCTGCTTTCCTCCCCACCACCTTCCCATCAAAAAGATCAGCACTACCATCAGAGTGAATTCACTATCAGAGTGATAATTTTGCAAGGAAAAATAAATACAATGAAGAATCAAAGCTTGAACACTCAATGAACCTTAGTTCTTGTCACTTGAGCATTTGTGTTGCCCAGTAATTAGACAACTGTCTGTAAATCCACTAGTGGGTTGAGCAGGGCAGTTAGATTAATGTCAGCTGCATCTGCATAACTGAATTTTGTTTGGTTTTCTGGTTAAAGTTAAAACAGAAATGTGTTCCAAGTTGACGACATTTTCAAAACAAGTTAAAACTGCTGCAATTTGTCCAAGTACCAGTCTACATTTGGTAATAATCCAAACTGACTTCTGAACTACACAGGCCTTTAGGAGGAACCGTCAATGCAGGGAGGAGTAGAGCTCCCACAAGGAATTGGAGAAGCATCCAGACTGACATAACAGAAACCAGACAAAGTCTGGACATACAAAACTGCGTGGTCATGTACTTAGAGATGATTAACAAGAATTTCCAGTTAACCCTTTCCAGTAGTGGAGCTCAGTAGAAGAGCCAAGATGAACTGGTTAATCTCTGGATGCCCGTACATTATCGACGTGCTAAGTCTGAAAAAAGGGACAAATAGGATCACGGGAAACTCTCCAGTGGGATGGAGAAGTACCAGCATTACTGTGCAGAGCACAAGATCTCAGCCGAAATAAGGCATCTGATTCTAGTGACCTACCCATGCCTGAAAAGGCACGGCAAGATGATTAGGACGGCTGGGGGACAGTCTATGCTGCAAGAGAAACCACCACGGACTGACTGGCAGAGCAGATGAAGATGAAGTGAAGACACAACAATATATGGATTAGGGTGCAGGAGAGAACTTACAGTGGAGGGGAAGAAGAACTCAAAGGCGAAGGACAATGCTGGCCTAAGAACAAATTAATACCTTTATGCCAGAAGTTAAAAAGAAAGTTGCTAAGCTTCAGAACCAGTGAGAGTGTGGAGCAACGTACCTGCAGCTGCCATTCTGGGAAGGATTAAAAAATTTAATCTATTATTAACACGGAAATTGATCTGTTTATGGAAAGGATTATTCAAGGTAGTGCCAGCAGAAGCAGGGAAACAGCGAAAAGACCTTCAAATCCTACTTTTTTTTTTAAAAAAAGAATTCCATTCTCAGAATTCATAGTGGAAGCTTAAGATTTTTCATGTGTTTCCCTACATACACAACTGTTTTGGCTGTCCAGTTCCAAAGAGCTTTGACATATGCCAGAATTTAAAGAACAAGAACCCAAGCTAGTCTTTAAACATTGTGGACGTGAGGGTGCTAAGCACGAAGACAAGAAAACGCTAACACGATATACTTTACACAGAAGTATGTGAGATTGCGTGCCGGCAAGAGAAGCATACGCCCAATCAACGCAACCCAAGCTCTGCTCATTGCTGTCACTGCAAACAGCCAAAAGCTCAGCTCCGTGATCTCCTTCCCTCCTCAGAGGGCACGTGAATAACTCACACCGCAGGCATGACCTGTGAGCAGTTTGAGAAGAGATGCCTTTGTGTATAATTCCCAATGCCAAACTGTTTTGAAACATTGATTCTGACGTACAGATTTGGTTGCAGGGTTGTTTTTAAATGAATGCACGCAATTAAGAGACACATCCTGCCCTCTGCTCCAGCTGTCTTTACGTTTCCTTTGCAAAAGCAAATAGAGGGGGAAGCAAGAACTTTAATAGCGTGTTACCAGAATAGCTCTGTGGCACTGCTTCTAAGTCCAGAAGGTGGGATTCAGTAAAGATTAAAGAAGATCAGAAATTCTAAGAGAAGCACCTCCCCAGGAGCTGAGACACGACAACAGGTTTCATCTCTCAGCACACTAACTGCGCTTCCCTGGAGAGGCACCGCAGCACTAGGGAACGAGTCTGAGCACCTCGGCAGGGACCTGGGACACAGGGCGAGTGGGAAGCCCAGCACCCCACTGGGGACATGGAAGGATGAGCCCCTCTCCCAGACTCCTGTGCCTGCTCCTTGGGAAGCCTGCACACACACCGGAGAGACCCACTCTGCTATCTGTCACGGCTGTGCTACAGACAGGGCTTTTCGGATCTTCTCGTCTCAAGAGCCATCGTCAGTAAAGCTAGAGATAAACATGGTAAATAAACACGGTTGTACCAAGAATACTGTCGTAAGGGGAACAGCTGCTCTGAAGAACAGGTGCAACGCTCTTACAGGGACAAGTGATTAAAAGCAGCATAGGTAGGAGTAAAATCTACTGAAAAAGGTTCAGAAAACAGAGCACTCTTCAGCAGCAGCAGCAGTGTGAAAGAACATCATTAAGGCTGCTTGGCACAAGGCAGAGAATGAGATGGAAGGAACGACATGTATCTCAACTCTTTATTTTTCTGGACTTCCGGGTGTTTTGAAAGTATCCGGAAAGATATTGCTGGGCAACCTTACCTCTGTATTAATTCCCTGCCCATCCTCCCCCCAAAATCAGACCCCAAACCTGAACTGATCTTTTTAAATGCAAGGGAAACATTTCACGTTAAGAGCAAACAATTCTTTTGGCAACTGTCTATTTCAGGCAGGCCTGAAGCAGAGATGCTTCTCTTTGAGTAGCCGTAACAGCACTGGAACCAAAGCATTCCTCTCACATTGTTAGATTACGTGCAACTGTGATCATATTTGTTTGGAGTGCAGACACATAACAAGATCATCAGGTGAAACCAAAGACACGGCCTGTGTCTGAGAGCTGGACGTTTTCATTAAGCACAGTCACAGTAACTCTGAGACAGTGAGTAAAGAACTGAGCGCATCCTTCCGTTTCCATTGCCTGCAGCATCTGCCCGCTCCTTCTGGGGGGACATCAGAGATTTCCAAGCACAAGGAAGGCGCTCCTGGCTGTCAGACGCACCCTGCTACTTTCTGTGGCTCCTCGCGAGCAGCGCCTGACCGAGGGGCATATAGGCCAAAAGCACACGCCAAATTCCTCCTGCTACCTCCTGCGCCTGCCTGGATTCCAGAGTTCTGTTAACAAACTTTGATGAAGCAACACCCTTTCTTGCCCCAGCTGCCCAGCCACAGAACATACAGGATCAGGAAACCAATCTGGGTTAAAAATACCCAATTTTTGCTGGTTCCCCATGTGTCTCCGGAAACAGCTGTACCAGCAGAACTGATGGGGTAGCGCAGAGTTCGCGTAAGCGAGAACTGCTTCCAAAAAACCTTGGTATTCTCAGAGGTGTGAAGTGTTCTGCACACTTCAAGGAGATCTTACCAGCTGATTAAGAACACTACAAAGATGAAAGGCAGCCTAAGACACTCAGTCCTAGAGGGAGCGTCCTGTTCACTGGAGGAGGTTCTTGCATTCTGTAACACAAGAAGTGCAACAGTCTCTATTTCATAATTATTCCATAGAGTACTATGATGAAACTAAAAACCAGATTTGTCTAAAAATTATTGAGTGGCTCTGATACAGAGATTATCACCCAGAAATCAGGAGGAGAGGGATGATGAAGGGTAGTGTGTTTCTGTGACTCTCTGGGACAGCAAATCAAGACTTGGAAAGAATCAGTATTTAAAATGTTAACTGCCACTGCCAGCTTGCAAAAGTGTCAGAAGAAAACGGGGCACCGAGTGCAAGTATACTTGTTTTGAATACTCGTCAGAAAAATTAAGCATGCTTTCCTCTTGCAAGAACAGGAAAAGCAGAAGCATTCGCTTACTTAGTCACATTTACAGCTTCAGACTTCAGTTTCCCTTTTTTTGCAGCAAGGGGTTTAATCTTTTCTAATGTGATCTAACCGTGAAGCAGAAAATCTCCCACCTGACAATCAGTTGTGGCTGTTTTCCAAAGACCCCCTCCTACAGCACCTGGCCTACGTGCCACCGTTGGCAGCTGATGGTTTGCCTGAGGAAGGTAAACCAGCTGGACATGCGAGGGGAACTCGGTGATCACTGTCCTTTTGAACGCGTTACTCTTGTCCTAGATGCAGTTAAGACTGCAAAATTGCATTATGTTTTGTTGGAAGAGAAAATAAAAAATGAGAGGCTGTCGTTAGAGCTGCAGGGAGCAGCTATCACTCAGCCAGAAGCGAGACCAACACGATTCTGAGCTTGTGGGTCAAAGTCCAGAAACGCATTGGCTTAGACTTGCGCTAAACTGCAAGCAAGCATTTCCCGTTAACTCACTAAACCTCAGTGCCCACTGACCCACGCACCATGGTGGGGGCAGACTGCTTCTGTCGAGATTGTCTCGTCTGTCCAGCCCCGGTCAGCCCCCCCTGCCCTGAGATGCTTTCCAGACTAAAATTTCTCTAATCAGAGGCCTTCCAGCAAGACCACAGGCACTTCGCTGAGACAATGAGAGCATCACATACTCCTGCTCCCAACCACAACCTCGTGGAGTCTCTGGGCGAGCTGCAGCAGAGCAGTCATCAGGATCTACTCGAGGACAGCGTGCAGCAGAGCTGGCGCTGTGCCAGAGCGTCCCGTTTCCTTCGCACCCCTCAAGTTACAGGCTTAGCTTAGCAGCTTTAACCAAGGAAGCCCAGGAGACTTGGGGAGCTCGGCGGAGCTCCACAGGAGCTCGGCAGCCAAGCGCAGCCCTGGCAGGCGGCGAGGGGTGCCCCGGGAGCAGCGTACCCGGCAGCTGACACCGCCGGCTATAATTAGCCGCAGCGCAGCCTGGCGGGGCTTCCCCCGGCCGGCGGGAGCCCCGGAGCGGCAGCCGGCAGGCGCAGAAGCTCCCTCGGGGCAAAACGCGAAGCCGCCTCCACCGGCTGTCAGCCATGCGGGACGAGGGCCGGGGCGGGGGGACCGGGGGCCTTACGGGTCGCGGCCGACGCCAGCATCGCGCTCCAGGAGGACGATGTGCCGCGGGTAGTGGGCGCAGACCTCGCCGTGCGCGTTGGGGATCACGCTGTAGCGGTAGTCGCGGCCGAAGAGCTCCAGGCACCGCCGCTCGATCCGCTCCACCTGCGCACAGCCACCGTTCAGCGCCCACCGCACCGCCACCGGTCCCGTCCCCCCTCCCCCGCCAAGTCCCGGCCCCCTCACCTTAGCGGCGGCGGCACCGCCGCCATCCTTGGCGCGGTACTGTGCCCGGGAGAACTCCAGCAGCAGCTCGGCCAGGGCGCGGTCCCCAGAGCCCGCCGGGGGGCAGCCGCGGGCCGCCGCCATCCCCGCGCCGCTCACCGCCACCGCCGCCGGCCCATGGCCCGGCCCCGCCCGCCGCTTCCGCCCGCCACCGCCGCTTCCGCCCGGCCGGCCAATCGCCGCCGAGCACGGGCCACGCCCCTTCCGCCCGCCCGCGGACGTCATCGGGACGCGCCCCGCTCCGGGACCACCGGCCCGGCCCTCCCCTGCTCGCTCTTCCCCACCGGGCAGCGAACGGCCCCCGCTGAGCCCCTCCCCCAGCGGGTGAGGAAGCTGCCGAGCTCTCGGTGCGAGCCCGAAGCGGGGCGTGGCGCGGCAGCGGTGCGGCGGGAAGAGCGGGGCCCGGCGGAAGGGCGGGGCACGGCCACGGCGCCGCAGGCGTGGGGCGGCCCTCGGGGGCAGGCTGTGCTCCCCAGCACCGGGGCTGCAGCAAGCTGGGGGACGCCGAGGCTTTGTGTAAACCACGTTTAGGCCCGCAGAGAGACGGGTCAGGCGCTGGCAGGCACCGCTGAGCGGGTCTGACCGTGGCGCTGCGCTACGTAAAGAATCGCGAACCGGGTGTTAATTAAAGAAGCCCCTCTCGGGGTGTGAGCGCACTCCCAAAGCCAGTCGCGGTAGCAGCTGGGAGGTGAAGGGTAGCACGGGCCCCGCGGCACGGCCGTGGGCCCTTGGGAGCAGCAGCGGCTGCTCTGCCCGGGACGGGAGCGGGGATGGTGCCAGCGCCATCGCGCAGGCACAGAGCCAGCTCCTCCTGTTTGTACCGGGGTTAATTGACACCACCATTACACCAGCGGAGGCACGCGGCAGACAGCTCCTTTGCTCCGGCGAGGGAACACAAAGTTCTTCTCATCTTTCCATCGGCGAGGATTTTTGCAGGGCACCTGTCAGCCTACAGGCGCCTCAGGCCCGCAGTCCGCGACACCCGAGCTGGCGCACCCCTGCACCCCGGCCCTGCGCCATCGGGGCGCAGGAGAGGTGCTGGACCGGGCCCTGCTGCTCCCAGTGCCAGCGGAGACACGTAGGCAGCGACGGACTTGCTCCGGCCGCACCGAGCGGGTGGGGAAGGGCTGCTGCCCGCCCAGGGGGGCTCCTCCGCCAACCCGCAGGTCTCCTCCCAGAACGCCCTCCCTGCGGGCCCGCGCCGGCCGGACACGCCCACGCGTGTCCCTGCTGGCGTTAGCCGGGGCCGTGCCCAGGCGCTGCCCCTCCCCGGCCTGGCGTGGGCGGGGCGGGGAGCGGCCCCGGTGGGCCGGGATACCGGAGAGGGCCCAACGCCGCCTCCGCCACTCCAGCCCCACCTCACCGACCCGCACGGAACCTCGCCGAGGCGGCCCGAACGGAGCCGAAAGCTGCCGAGCGCGTTCCGAACCCTGCCGAGCCTCGCTCCCAGCCTCGCCCAGCCCGTCGCGAGGCGAGCCGAAGGCGGCCGAGCCCTCGGCGGGCGGAGCCGAAGGAGGCCGAAAGTGGCCCGATCCCCGGCGGGGCGGGCTCGGCTCGGCTCGGCTCGGCTCCGCAGTGGCGGGGGCC
>JAVKLA010000036.1:13578786-13639724 GCA_034782735.1 Sagittarius serpentarius | reverse complement strand
ACCCCCCACCCCCGCCCCCCCTTCGGCAGCGCGGCGGCCGGCAGGATGCTGCCCTCGCAGGAAGCCTCCAAGCTCTACCATGACAACTACGTGCGGAACTCGCGCGCCATCGGCGTGCTCTGGGCCATCTTCACCATCTGCTTCGCCATCATCAACGTGGTGGTCTTCATCCAACCCTACTGGGTGGGCGACAGCGTCAACACGCCCAAGCCCGGTTACTTCGGGCTGTTCCACTACTGCGTGGGCAGCGGGCTGGCGGGCCGGGAGCTGTCGTGCCGCGGCTCCTTCACCGACTTCAGCACCATCCCCTCGGGCGCCTTCCAGGCGGCGGCCTTCTTCGTGCTGCTGTCCATGGTGCTGACGCTGGGCTGCATCACCTGCTTCGCCCTCTTCTTCTTCTGCAACACTGCCACCGTCTACAAGATCTGCGCCTGGATGCAGCTGCTGGCAGGTACACACCGTCCCGTCCCCGCCCCCCCCCCCAAACCCCCACCCGGGGACTTCTCCTGGCATTGGGGTGGGGGGTGGGGGGATGCGGGGTTCGCCGGCACAGCAGTGCTGAGCGCGGGCAGCGGGTGCTGGTACCCAGGGAGCTCTAGGCACTGGTAGAGGGGCCCCTTGGTCACAGGGAACACCAAGGTTGCTCAAGGAAGCTGGGCTGGGTCCAAGCACTGCGGGGCCGTGGTTCCAGGAACCCGCTCCAGGGCTTCCTGGGACGTCCCGGCCAGGCACTAGCACCACAGAGTACTGGGAATGGGCACCAGCTCGGGCCACTGGCACCCAGGGCTCCCCAGGCCCACAAGGAACACCAGGGTTGCCTGAGAAAGCTGGGCTGGGTACAAGCACTGTGGATCCATAAGACATCCAAGACAGGAATCGGCCCTAGGACACCCTAGGGCATCCTGAGACACCCCAGCCAGGCACTAGCACTGACAGAGCACCGAGAACAGGTGCCAGCTTTGGGCACTGGCACCCAGGGCTCCCCGGGCAGAGGTTGGTTGCAAGGAACACCAGGGTTGCTCAGAGAAGCTGGACTGGGTACAAGCACTTAAGCGCCATGGGGCATCCCAGCCAAGAACCGTCCCCAGGGCACTCCAGGACTTCCTGGGACAGCCAGGCATGGCATGGCACGGCACTCGCACTGACAGAGCACCACAAATGGGCACCAGTTCTGGGCACTGGCACCCAGGGCTACCCAGGCAAGGTCTGACCCTGGGGAACCACAGGGCTCCCTGGGACACAGTGGGAAAGCTGGATCAGGGACCCACCTCAGGGGACCCCAGAACAGGCACCAGCCCTCAGGCACCTGGGCAGCCTGAAGCATCCCAGGACAGCCAGGCCAGGCACTGGCCTTGGAGCACCTCAGGACACCCTAGGCCAGGGACCAGCTTTGAGGCACCACAGTACACCCCAGTCAGGGACCAGCTTTGGGACACCCTTCGACAAGGACTGTCCCACAGAGTCAAGGACCAGCCGTAAAGATGCCCTAGGACACACTGGACCTGGGACCAGCCCCTGGGGCTCCGCACGTCAGGGACTAGTCTCCTTGTCTACCCAGCCCCAAGGGCATCCCTGAGCAAGCCCGACCCCAGGGGATACCTGCTTTAGGGGAACCACCAGCCCCTGAAGGGACCCCATCACTGGCAGGAGCCCATGCATGGCCTCCCCAGCCCAGTAAAAGCACCTGTGCACAGACAGACCCTCCAGCTCCCCCTTAAAAAGTTGTTGTGCCCAGGGCCCCCCCACTCCCTCCAGCATCATGAAAGGGCTGTCAGGACAGACCTTCCCCAGCTCTCTGCATGAAGAGACCCCGAGTACAGCGCTTCTCACAGAGAGACACCATACATTTACCTTGATGTCTCCTCGGAAGTGACCACAGGCTCATGCCCAGTCACTCCCCCCACCAGAATTGGCCCTGTCTATAGATCCTCCTTAGCTCCCTCCACAAAAGAAACCCTACCATAGAGGTACCCCAAAACCCTCATAGACTCACTCCTCAAAGGGACATCATACAGTAACCCAAACTTTTCCCCAGAAGGGAACCTGATGTATATATTGCTAAGGATCCTAAGTATCCCCTTGTGTGCAGACCTCCAAGCTGTCCTCACAGAGGGTCTGTACTTTTGGGAGAAAGACCCTGAGAAGAGATGGTGAGCTTCCCCCCGGTAGCGGGACCCTTCACTTCTCTTTCCAGCTTTACCACATGCAGAAAGACATTGTGTTACTCCCCACTGCATACAAAGTGTGAATAGACCCAGAGCTTCCACCAGAAGAACCCAGAGCCCCCCATACTTCTAATGAAAGGACCCCAGTCTGCCCCCCCCAGGAGAAGGGCCCCAGTCACTGATGTGGGAGGATACAGCCCCCCCATGCTAGGGTCTTGAAGCTAGCCCAGCTCTCTCCCTTGCAGCTGGCTTGGGCTGGAAAGCCTGATCTCTCCTCAGCCAGATCAGGACCACAGCCAGACCTGGAGCTGCCTTGGCTTATTGGGAAATTCCTTCATCTTTAATTTTCCCTGTCCTGAAGATTTACCGGTTTAAGGCAAGCTCAGAGCCCAAATCCTACCGATTGTCAGAAGCTTAATCAAGTGGCTTGGAGCACCCGGCTGGTGCTGCTGCTGTGCAGGGAGCTCTGTGACAGAGGGCACTACTCCGAAGCTAGCCCCGGGCTTCCTCCCCGGTGCCTCCTGTCCTGCCCCGGCTCAGGCCAGGGTGGCCATGGCAGCACCCTGCTGCTGTCACCTCTAGGTACCCCTCGCCCTGCCCTGGGGCTTGTCCCTGCTTACACTTTGCACCTTACGGCTATTCTTGTGTTGCTCACAACTGCACTTGTGAGAAACCCAAGTGTGCGGCTTGCTGGGGCCATGGGCCGGCTCTCCTGGCCCCAGCTGGCCCAAGCTTGGCTCGGAGCTCTCCCAAAACAGCACGACTACACGGCCTTGCTGTGCTGGGGAAAGTCTGAGGTGGCATTAACAGACACTGGCCATCCACCCTGCCCTGCGATGGGGCAGCGTGAGAGAGCTCCTGTCCTGCAGGAGAGGCTGGTGTCACCATCAAGGAGGACCAGGACACAGAGGTGGTGGGGTGGTGTGTCCCGGCAAGAGGGAGCCTCATCTCAGGGTGGGCCGGGCAGGGCTGAACTTCCCTGGGCATGTCAGAGGCAGCCGCAGGTGGATGTGTTACCTTGTGCACGGAGAAGGAGCTGCTGTGACCCATGGAGAGGACACCATGGGTCAAATCCCATGGGTCGGGCAGGGATGCGGCCTGATGCAGGCTCCGGCACAGCGTGATGGCAAGCTTTGGAGACTCACCCTCCTGGCAGGTCGGAGGGTCATGCCAGAGCAGAGGCTTGGAGGAGCAGAGAAGAGAAAGGCATTTCTCCTGTCTTGGTGAGGTTTTAGCTGAAGGAGAACTTGCACTGCTACGGCAGAAGCAACAGCAAGGCCCAAAGTTTCATGATCTCACTGGTGAAAACCAGGTAAACAAGGTGAAAGGCAGAGAGATGGGGCAGAGGTGGGTCCACCCTGCCCCTATGGGATGGCCGGTGCAGAATACAGGGCTGCTGAGCAAAGGCACAAACAGGCCCTTCAGAGAAGAAAAATCAAGAGCAGGAAGGTGGGGGAGGAGGAGAGGAGGAGGACCAGGAATTCAGTATCTCTTTCAGGAAAAAAAAAAAAGTTTAAATCGTCAATGTCTAATTAGTGGACGACAATCAAGGAAGGGTTTAATTAGAGCTTCACAGAAAGCTCCAGCTTAAAAGCCACTGCCCCCCACCCCCCAGGAGGAAACTGGATCTAATTAAGAGAAAAGACTCTGCTTTATCACAAATAGAAATGTAGCCATCTGCCCTGTTCAAAATCCCAGTAATGCAAAACTGGAGATTTTGCTAAATCCTTCTGTTATAAAACCAGAAATGGGCCTTTAACATGAGCATGTCAACAACTGTATGACTGACAGCACCCTGATGCCACCCCCAGTTCTCAAAATTAGCAGAGATGCTCCTTCAGAAAGTCCCATGGGACAATGCTTACTTGAAGAGACATGGGCTGCATGGGTGATCCCTCTTGTCCACCCTCCAAGGAGGGCTGGTACAGAAGCGAGATGAAGGCAGCTGGGCTGATTTTGTGGATGCCTCCATTCCAGTGACCACACAGCAGTTACCTGCTGGAGACCAGAGCACAGGAGTACGCCACCACCACCACCACACACTGAGGAGGCTGCCCAGGAGCCTGAGCATTTCCTTTGATTCCCTAATTCTCTGCTGTAATGTTAAGACGCGGTAACCCTGTGAGTCAACGCCGAGCTTTGAACAAAGTTGTCCTGGTGCCCAACACTAATGCTGGAGTGAAAGACCCCAGCTCTCTGCGTGGCACCACCACCCACATGCCTCCTGTAAGGATGGTCACTCCGAGTGGGTCCGGGGCTCTGTTTTCAGGAGGAACTTCAGTTTTGTACTTACAGTCTACTGAGGGTCATAAGAGGCAGCCAGCTGAGCACACAGTCCCTCTTGCACAGAAGATGTGACTGGCCGTGTTTGAAGGTGTTTCCCTGTGCTTCAAGTCCGGCAGTCAGCGTGGCGAGACCTTCCAGCTCCCTTAGGCCAGGCACACACAGGACACAGGGGACGTGTTTCCACCCTGGGCCACGTCACTGGCCATGGGGCTGGGGTTTGTCTTTATCAGTGGCACTTTGGAGTTAATTATGCTGTGTCCGGGCACCTTGCCCGATGGAGAATGTGGTAATACATATCCATCCCAGCCCATCTCTCCTTTGGGAACGCCCTTCGGAGCTACAGTCACCTCTTGGATGGGCCCTTCCCACCCACTAGCACCTGAACCAGGAGCAGAGGCAGAGCCCTGATCAGCAGCTTCATCTTCTGCACCTGAGCTGCTTTTGCCACCATCTGAGTGGGGACCCCTCACACGGCGCAGCTGCACAGCATTGTTCTGGCACGTCCGTGGAGAGGAGGGGTTAGGAAGCCCATTGCCAACTGCCAGGCTGAGCGCGGCTGCGCTGCGGGGTGCGGTGGTGTGGCTGCAGCCCTGAGGGAGAGCAGGGTCTGGCCCGAGTGAATGCCGTGGCCCTGAAACACTCCCTGGTGCTGGCGGCGATGCGGTGGCTCTGCTGAGCCACGTCAGGATGGGCTCATCTTCCCAACTGGGATTTGCTGGAGAGCCAGCTCCTCTCAGAGAGTTTGAGGTTTCAAAAAAATTGTTTTCATGGATATAATAGTCATTCATTGAAATTCTTGATGAAAAAATGAGAGACACGTACCGTGGCTCCAAACCAGCTAGGAGCGTAACTGGGACAGCTGCTGGCAATGAGGATGAAGTAGCCTCAAGCCCTTTCTCTGCCCAAGGGAGAAATATTGCCAATATACGATCTTCCAGGTGAACCGCTTCCACCTGCTGACCTTGCAACGAAAAGAAGACATCACTGTAAAAGAACTTTGCATTTGCTGAATTACTGGCTTCTGGCCCCCAAAAAAGCTTTCCTGAAGATTTCCCCTCTCCTTCTCCTGCCGTTCCTGTCGTGCCACGGGGACAGGAGCAGTGACACAGCGCAGACCTCATGTCCATCCAGCGCCTTGTGCTCCGCAGCAGCCAGCCCTGGGCTTTGGAAGGCAGCGTAACCCTCCCATAGTAGCTGTTAATGTGCCTGTGGACCCATGGGGAGGGGCTGAGTCGGGCGTTTTGGAGCTGCTCGTGTCCTGGAGCTTACATCCCTTAACTCTTGTTCCAGATAAAGTAACTGTCAGTTCTGATTCATACAAACTCATAACTCTATTCTGAATCCTGCTGATTTCTTGGCTCGGAAACAGCCTGTGCAGCAAAATGCCGTAAGGGAGCTCCTGTCTGTGTAAATGGCCAGTGCTAGCCGTCCCGAGCACACTGCCTTTAATTGTCATTTATGTTTGAGAGATTTCTATTTTTAGGAGAGCAAGAGGCTGTGTTTGTCCCCTTTCCTTTTGGGGCTCAGCTCTCAGGAGGTTTCCGAGTGAGAAGCGGCCCCTCCAGTCCCCAAAGTCACAGCACAGCCCCTGTTCCCTCGGGAGGTCAGGGCTGGTGTGCAGTGCCCAGGGGCAGCGTGTTGGGGATCTCCAGCGGGGACCCCTCGTGCGCTGACAGCACAGCGTGGCGGCGAGCGGCCGTGGGCACAGGGGAGGATATGGCACCCAGAGCTTCCTCTCCTTTGGCACAAGGTAGATATGAGGGGCCAGGGGGGTCACTGAAATACCCCCGGCAGAGGCATGTCGGCCGTGAAGGTGGGAGTGATGTGCGTGAGGGCAGGGGACAGCCAGCTTGCTGATCCAAAGGGAGGGCGAGCTGCTGCCCATGGGGCCAAATGCCTCCCTGTCCCAGGACAAGACCCTTTGGGACCCAGCAGTTGCTGGTTTTCCCCCAGTTACCCCTGAATTTTCTGGTTTTCGGTCCCTCGTGCGTCCGCTGGCAGTGTGATGCTCTGCATGTCTGTGCTGGGAGGGAGCCACGTTTCTCAGCTACAGGGCATGTCTTTAGCCCCTTCCACCCATGGCAGGCGAGAGCAGTAAAAGCCAGTCTTCACCCAAACCTGCAGACTAAACTAGACAGCAGAAGTGATTAAAAAATCAGATTTGAATCCTGCAGGCACAACTGCACGGGACTGGGGCAGTGCTGGGATGACCGTGGTACTTGTCAAACACACGGGTTACTCAGATGGTCCAAATTAGCTAAATGCACCTTCTACAAGGGGATGTTATCCTGCCAGGAGGAGCCTCCTCATCTCGCTCTGCTGAAATCTCCCTCCGGCATTGCAGCCTGAGTCATAACATTGAATTCCCTTCAATTAATTTCTTTTGCAAGGATATCAAAAGCCCTCGAGACACCCATTTCTTTTCCAGGGGACCCTGACTAGGGAGCACCAAGGAGTGCGAAGCTGTGAACCAGCTGCAAAACCAAGCCCAGAAATGCTGGTTTGCCTGGGGCCAGAGCCCCAGCCCCAGCAGGATCCCGTGGGCAGCCCTGCAAACGGCAGCCGGTTCATCCTCCCTCCATGTACACCCTGCCCTGGTGATCACCGAAGTGCCCAGTCTCAAATCCATCTTTCCATCTGGGAAAACTCTGGAAGAGGGAGTTGGAGCCTGGGGCCTGCAGGAGGGGTGGCAGCTGTGGGGTGTGACAAAACGGCTGGCTGTCCTCCGTGCCACCAGCAGTGGGGGCCGGCATTACAGCCTCAGAGGAATGGGAATTAAAAGCAAAATGGACGGGAGTTGGGTTATTTTTTTCCTCTTTAATAGCGGCTCTTGTAGGAGTCGTCACTTCATGTTTTTCATGCAGTTGCAAAGCATAGAAATAGGCTGTTTTAAACGAAAACCAAGGTTTACCTGCAGGTCTGCAAGGGACCTCGGGGCGTTTGGAGGCAGGTGCTGGCAGAACAGTGTTGCGGGCAGAGGGACGGGCAGGCAGAGCCCCGTCCTCATGCCCCTCAGGCCCGCTGCGAGGGGCTTTTTGAAAAGGGCAGTGCCGAGGCCTGTTGACCGTGTGGGGATCTCCTCCTTGTTCTTGCTCTGCACTTCAGTGTCACTCCTTGCTGCAGGCACAGGAAGGTGTTTCCAGGACATCGGGCGGCCTGGGGACAGGCAGAAAAGGGAATTGCTTGTGACAGAGCAGAGGACTTGGCTTGTTGCTGGGAACATGTAAGACAGATGGGAAGAGGAGAGCGTTGTGCTGTTCTTCGCTGGGAGAGGACCTGCCTTCGGTGGCACAGCCCCGCCATGGCCACTTCCCCGGGGAGCTGCAGAGCAGTGAGGGGCTCGTGGGAAGAGGCCGGTCACCCTCAGGCAGAGGCATTTGGGTACATGCGATGACTCGGGCACGCTCCTTTGCCCTGGTAGTAAATTTGTAGTTTAATTCTGTCTGCCAAACAGGGGCTGTGAGATCTCGGGCAGGGCTCCTGGAGCTGCTCTGCGGGCCAGGGCACAAGGTCCCCTTGCCCTGGTGCCAGTGCAGAACGGGGACAGGAGGGACCAGGGCAGGCAGACACAGGCTAGAGCCAGCCCCAGTAGTCCAGGCCACTAGTGGCCATTGCTGCCTGTCCCCCGTGGCTGTGTTGTAACAACCCACTGCACCGGTAGCTCACATGCTGTGTGTTTTTCCTGTACCTTTTTGAGCCGCTCTCTGCTTTCACCTTAAACCCTGTCTCTCGTGTCCTCCACGAGCGCTGTAGCCCTCCGGCACATTAATCCGCTGCCTCCTGCGTCACTGCCCTGTCCTGCCATGTTTGGGACCTGCTGATGCCTGGGAGACCCTCACACGTGCACCTGTGGTGTTTGCAGAGCGGCGAGCTCTCGGCAAGCTCCTGCTTTACCCAGGCAGCTGGATCCACCCGGAGTCCAAATAAATGCTCAGACATGCAGAGGAAATACCAATGCTTCAGAGTCCAGGGAAGGACCCAGGGGCTGCCGTTCTGCTCCTGTGAAAGACCGACCAAGGGCCAGGCACAAAAGCCGGGAGCCCACCCAAGCCCTTGCTGGTGCAAGTAAAATTGGCACCTGATTTTTTTTTTTTTACTTACATTCGCAGCCCTTTTGCCACCCTGAAGCGCCGCTCTGTTCTCTTGTGGGCTGAGAGGGGCTGTGGCTGAGGGCTGCTTGCCTTGCCACTTGCTGGGCTTTCCTTCAGCCTCCCTGCGTGCTCGCGACTCTTTTCTCCTCCTCACCAATTTTGGCAGAGCTGTTACAGCCATGCCCATTTCCAGCCTGGGTCATGTCAGCCTGACCAGCGCTGTGGGGGGCAAAACCACCCCCTCACTGGGGATGGCCACAGAGCACCTTAGCTTTTTTCATAGCTGCACTGCACCAGGAGCTCAGTGGATCTTAAAATCCTCTTGGCATCTCTGCTTTCCCAGGAAGAGCCCCCGGCACAGGTCTGCCACTCCTCCTCACCTTTAATTTGGGCCGTCGGCTGAATTAAATGCCATCTAGCTCGAAGGTGCCCAGGTTAGCAGGCAGGCCAGGTTGCTCCTCACTGTTTACTGTGCAGCACGCAGTGTTGGTGCCAACTATATGTTTCCTTCCAGAGGGGATGGTTTTGGGTTGGTCTGGTCCCAGCGGGCAGGGAGCTCCCCCAAACACGGTCATGCTTGGCTGGGAGTCCCTGGTGACGATGTGCTGGAGATGCCGGCTTGTCGGCTCCTTGTGCATGCACCACACTGCCAGGGTGGCACCGGGGCTGTGTACGGTGGTAAATCAGCTTGCAGAGTTTGCCTCTGTCCGCAAAGACGCTTTTACCAACCAGGTTTGTAATGTGGACGGAGGCAGCAGAAACCAGGCAGCAGCTGGCGGGTGGTATTACGTGCCAGTGCGTGGGCTGCCGAGGGCGACTCGCCTCGGCGTCCCTGCCCTTTCCTGGGGAGAGCAGTCAGCACAGCTCATCGGGACGCAAGGACAGTGCCGAGTCCCGGTGTGATGCCCTGTGCCAGCCCTGCACTCGCTCGCCAGCCACACCACCGGTTACTCATCCCCCGGGGCTGCCGCCGTGGCAGCACTCGTGCCTGGCAGGGTGTTTGTTGTTCCTCCAGCAGTAAGGGGTGGGGAGGCACCTTGTTACTTGTGCGGGCACAAGCATCTCAGTTCCTTCCTGACCCAGGACAAAATTACTTGCAGGGCACCCCAGCCCCTCTCCAACGTCATTAATATTTTTAGCCTTCCCAGCTGATACAGGGGGAGGAGCTTTTGTACTTGCTGTAGTTAGAAAAAACGTCACCTCCTTACCTTGACAGCCACAGGCTTTGTCTCAGCATTTTCCTTCCCGTTCATCCTGTGCTCCGTGACGTCTCCCTGCTCGGCACGGAGTGTGTGGGACGGAGGCACGCTGAGCAAGCGGCCCTGCTGGGAGCGGCGCTTGCAGGCTGCGAGGTGGTCCGGTGCGGGGGGCTCCTGGGGACGACGACCCTCTTGGCAGGCAGCATCCCTGCTCGCAGCGTGCCAGTAGCTCCTGCCCACATGCAGGGAGCCTGCGGTGATGAGGAAAGCCCGTGGGGAATGACTGATCCTGTGGTTGACAGTTGAAGAAACCAAGACCCTGACGTCTCTCTTTGCCTGTGGGCCAGGTTTGGGGCAGCCACGTGCAAACGCAGTCCCCTGGGGCTGCTGGGGCAGCGGTGGCTGTCACCCACCGTGCCACCTGGTTGTCGTGGGGCCAAGGTGGGCTCCCTACCAGGCATGGGCTGCACTGACCGGGGGGCTCAGCACCCGGCCCTGCCACTCCTGTGTCCCCTCTGATGCTTCCCCCTCCTCTCACCTTCGCAGCGCTCTGCCTGGTGCTGGGCTGCATGATCTTCCCTGACGGCTGGGATGCGGAGACCATACGGGACATGTGTGGGGAGAAGACGGGAAAGTACTCCCTGGGAGACTGCTCCGTGCGCTGGGCTTACATCCTGGCCATCATCGGCATCCTCAACGCCCTCATCCTTTCCTTCCTGGCCTTTGTCCTCGGCAACCGGCAGAACGACCTGCTGCACGAGGAGCTCAAGACAGACAGCAAAGGTGAACGCCGTGCTGCCAGGGGTCCCGGGGCCCTGCGCCACGGCCCTGGGGGGGATCCCGGGTGGGAATAGCCCAGGGGGCTTGGCCCCTCTGGCAGCCTGCAGCCGGGCGAGGGTCCCGCGGGCTTAACTGCCACCGGCAAAGCGACGCAGGCTGGGCAGGGTGGGAGCGGGCTGCCCGAGCCCCTGCCCTGCCTGACGCCCTCTCTTCTGTTTCCACAGATTTTGTCGGCACTGCGGTAAGTCCCGAGTGTCACTGTCCTGTCCCTTAGCCCTGACCGTGTGGCGTGTCTGGGTGCGACTGTCCTGGGTGGGATGGGGGTACCCTGGCTGTGTGGGGCTGGGGGCAATGGGGAAGAGAGGCGGTAGGGACGGGGACAGGCACATGCATGGCACGTGCTGGTGGCACGATGGCACAGTGAGGCCTGCCCAACACCGGCCCCAACCCGCTGTGCTCTCCCCACAGAGGATATAAGGCCGAGCGCCCGCAGCAGGACCCTCTTCCCGCAGCCGGCAGCCTGGGCGCTCCCTCCCCGTCCTGCCCTTCGTCTGCTGCCAGCGGCCACGCAGCGTCCCGTGCCGTCCCCTGGGCCCCGCTGCCTGCGCCGGGGACGTGCCGGCTGCCCGCCGTATCCACGGCCACCTCCATGTCCACGCCGGCACCGCCATTTCATGCACCCTGCCAGCTCCGCACCCCCCGCTGCCCACAGGCCGCCGCCAGGGCAGGATGCGCCAAACCTGCTTCGTTCAAGAACAGCATCCAACTGCGGTTTTGTTTCAAGGAAAAAACAGTCTCAGAGTTTTTAACAGATTTCTACATCCCCAGGACTCCCGACCCGCTGTCTCCTACCTGAACGCGTGCCCAGTGACACCCCGCACCAGCTGCTCCAGGCCCCGGCCCCCTCCCTGCTCCCATTTTGTACAGCTCCATGATCCTGTCTCCACGGCTGGGGGACCTGGCAGCTGGGACAGGGCCCAACCCCTACTTTTGCGTGTAAATTCATATTCTCTAACAGGGTAAAGTGACTCGAGCCCCCCTGCGCCCCCCGCCCCAGGAGCCCGGCCCCAGGATGCGGTGTTTCCCAGCTGCGGCTGGGGCTGCAGGCTGCCGCTTGCTCCCCTGCCAGCAATGGGGACTGCAGGGGCCTCGCTGCTGCTGGCGGCTGGGACACCCAACTCGCGCCGCTGCTGAATGTAAGCCCTGGTAAGTGGGAGCAGCCGAACATGCAAAACCCCCCGGGTGGGCGCAAGAGGACCCCTCTGCCAGCCCCCTCCCCAAGCTGGCCGCAGGCTGTTGCCCAACACCTTCCCTCCCCATCCCCATACGGTGCTTTATCTCCACTGGTGATGGCCAGGCTCTCCCTGCCACACGATGTGACCAGGGGGGGACCCGGGCACTCCTGTGCCCACACCAGCATCCTGGTGGTGTCCCCTGGCTGCACCTCGCTGGCCCGTGGTGATGGCCCGCAGGGAGCTGGCGGCAGGTGCCCAGGGCAGCGCTGAGCCCGGCAGCCTCCGAGCACGACCCAGCCGCAATTGCACACACACAGCACCCAAGAGCTGGCACTGACACCCCCGGCACCCTCCCCAGCACGGGTGGCTGTGGCTCTGCTGGCCAGACCGGTGCGTGTGGGCTTCCCCAGGTCCCGGCGGCAGGGGGGCTCGGGTGGCCGCAGCCCTTGCAATGCAATAAAGTCCTCAGCGCTGGCCGCCTCTCAGTGCGAGTAGCTGGGGGCTGTTTGCAGGGCCCCCAGCTCCCCGGGGAGCGACAGGCCAGGGGCAGGGCTGGACCCAGGCACTGGGCAAGGCCTGGGAGCGGGGCTGGGCTGGGCGCAGGGAGCAGAGCGGCACCACGGCCCCAGGATGGGCAGCCCCGGGGAGAGGAGCTGCTGCCAACAGGGCAGAGCCACGGCCCGTGGAGGCTGCTGGGGGACGGCCAGGAAGGGCTCTGCAGGAACCATCGGCCAGCCAGGGCGCCCAGGGCTGGCAGGAGCAGGTAAGTTGTGCCCTGAGACCCTCCGGGGTGGTGGTGAGGAATGGAGCTGTGCCGAAACGCCGGCTGGGAGCCAAAGTCACTTGGGACGGCGTGGGTGCTGGCACTTCTGCCAACGGCCTCTGCCAGCCACGAGCCCGGCGGTGCCCGCGTGCCTCTGGCAGCCGCCCTCCTGCAGCGGGGCCGGCAGGAGCTCCCCGCGTCCGGCCCCAGCAGCGCCCGGGTCTTGCCAGCTTGTGAGTGCTGTTGCCAGCTGAATTGGAAAAACAAACGAAGAAAATCAGTGGAGAACGGAATACAGTAGCTGTAATATATCTGTATTTTAGTACAAAGTTTGATACAGTGTTTCACAAAACCTTATTGAAAAATATAATTCAAACCAGATGAGCTCGGAGCCCTGTGGTGTGGGGAGGACTGGGACGGGCTCCTCCAGGCACGGCTGATGAAGAGGAGATGGTTTGCAAGGAGGTCGAAGGACTGTGCGTGGGCACTGGCCACGGCACAGCTACACGGGCTGGGGAGAGGGGCCGGGTAGGTGTCAGAGCCATGGTGGGGAAGGGAGGGTGGGCAGCCGGCCCGGTGCCCCGTGGGGCTGAGCCTCCATCTTCCCCGGGCTGGCACACGAGGGGGGCTCTGGCCAGAGCCAGTCCCCAGGGAACGGGTGTCCCACCCTGTGGCAAGGCAGGAGGTGGGGTGGGGGTCCTGTCTCACCCTAGGAGCGTTTCAACCCTCCCCTTCTGCCTGTCCCCGGGTCCCTACGGAGCCGCGGTGAACCACGGGCCGTCTGCTGGCTCACGGGCTGACACAGGCTGGGACAAGCCTCCTGAAATTCAGCAAATTCTTGTGTCTTGATGGAAAACCAACTCGGCCCATCAGTCCAACGGCGTGCTCTGGTAGAGGAGTGGGGACAACTTTCCAGGCTGTGCGAGCACGAGGGCAGGCTGGGGACCTCAGACATCTGGAGAGCTTTGGCCATCTCTGGCCTCCCTGGTACAGGACACGCTGACAGCCCGGGCGAGCCCCATGCAGGCACACGGCACAGAGGAGAGGCCGCAGGATGGGCTTGGTCAGCCTCCAGGAGAGAAGGGGAGAGTTTGCTGCTGCCTGCAGCTGCTTTGGGCGAAGGCGTAGAGATGGAGCCAGACTCCTCCAGGGGACGCACAGGGACAGGACGAGCCACAACAGACACCGTCCCACAAGGTGTCAGGGGGAACGTTTTCACGGTGAGAGCGGTCGAACACCGGAGATGACAGGCACCTCAGATGTGCCTGCTTTGGTTGAACACCGGAGATGACAGGCACCTCAGACGTGCCCGCTTTGAGGATCGGCGCTGGGAGGCACGTCTGGCAGGTCCCGCTCCAGGCTCAGCCCACCTCAGCCCCCCTAAGGAAAAGGCAAGCAGTAGGAGAGCTAAAAACTCTGGGCGCCCGCGCATCAGAAACCAGGTTCTGAAGCAGGTGCAGTAGTGCAGCGGACGTCCTCCACCCCATCTCCTCCCCAAATGGGCTTGAGCGAGAAGAGCAGCAGCACAGCCACAATCTCGCGACCCCAGCCGGGAAGCTCGGGGAAATTCCCTTTCCTCAGGAACGGCTGCTGGCAAAAGGGAGGTCTGCAGGGCTGCTCCTGCAAGGTTTCATTCACCCTGCAGGGACAGGGAAGAGATGCCAACATGCACCCCCCGCCTCGCCCCACGACCTGGGCACCAGCGCTCAAGGTGGTAAGCAAACAGAAACTTTCAAAAATACTGGTTTTCAAGTTAAGTATTTTTATTATCAAAATTATTACATCTCTTGTGAAAGTTCAAATGTTACAGCATGGTGTAAAAACTCCACTAGAGTAAGAAGCTACAGCCCCCACCTTTCCAAGAACTTTCCAGGGTCCCTCCCTCCTGCCCCCCTGCTGCGCCCGAAGGTGCCGGAGCCTCTGGGCAGGGCCCCCCCGGACCTCTCCTGCCACCCGGCAGGGCAGAGCCCGCCTGCCCCGTGCTGTTCAGAGCACGAAAGGGGAGGCTGCACCCCCAGGGCTAAGCCGAGTGAAGTTTACACCTATTTTATACAGTATACAGACACCCAACTGCGGGGTGACAAGTTCCATCCCAACACGCTCACAGCCAGACAGTGTGAGAAAGTTACTCTTTGTTTCAATATTTTAAAAGTCTCCCCTAGGTTGAACAAACACCTGATTTCAATTGTGAATTAGAGAAACCTGTAACAGTCCTAAAAAAAGGAAGAAGACTGTGCATCTGAAAAGACAGGGGAGACAGACTCACAGCATTATGTTATCCAAGAGAAAGGAGAAGTTCCACTGCAGCACCAGGGATGACACCTGTCGTATATTAGCTAACCTACTATGGTTATAACTGAATATAAAATTAGATAAATAAAAACACGCCCGATATTACAGTAAACAAGTGAGAAAGAAGCTGGCAATCGTATGGAATTGAACAGACAGCGCACTGTGTCTGGGCTGGCTCTGCTGCCACGCTCGGTGGGTGACGGCTTGTCCTGGTTTCAGCTGGGATAGAGTTAGTTTTCTTCCTAGTAGCCGACACAGCGGCTTTGAAGGACATCCTGCACCGAGAGCCTCTGGCTCGGCACAGACCGGGGTTCCCGCTGAACACCCAACCACCGCCTCTCTGCAGCTCCCCACCCCGCATGCCGCGGCATCACTTTACTTATCAGGCCCCCGGTCACCCCCCAGCGTGTCTGCGCACCGGCAGCCAGAGACACACACACCCCCCCCCGCCCTCCCCGGCGCGGTGGCACGTGGCAGCACCACCCCAGCAATGCTCCCGTTCACAGACCTGCGACGGACGCGGCGATCGCGCCCCGTCAGAGCAGCACGCGACAGTGCATCCCAGATCCTTTGCAGCATCAGGCACACACACTCCAACCCCCTCCCTGTGCTAGTTCACATTTGCGGAGACTCTGTTGTCCTGGAAAAAGCTCCGACCGCGGCAGTCATGAATCAGGCCCAAAGGCAGCCGTGTGCGCTCGTCTGCTTGTGACTGGAATGATCGTAACGGATTAAAGCCCTCCCCAGAACGCACTGAGAACCTGACCTATAAAGAGAGCTTTGGGATTGGAGTTCAACTTCCCCCAATGTTTCCTTTAAACTGCTTTCGTATTCAAAAAGATGTCCGTACTGCATGAGTGACTATGGCCATGGGCACGGACAAGAGACAGAGGCTGCACCACAGTCATTGCACTTGAACCATTTTCTTTTTTTTTTCCTCTTTTTTTTTTTTTTTTTTTTTGCAATGTACCCACGCATCAGGGAACAGCTTTGCTACAGTCTCTGCCTCAGAGAAATCTGCGTTCTCCTACAAGGCCAGAGGCCAATACTGCTCACAAATCTCACCCGTGCATTTCAGACCTCAGCCTCTGACCCCTGGCACCCCAGCATCAGGTGCAAGCTCCCAACACTGGCCCAGGAGCCACTTCCAGAGGTGACTGGAAGAAGCTATGGGCAGTTTTGTCCTCCTGGAGTCCAGGCAGCCCTAGGAAAGTCCCGTTTGAGTCTTTACTCCAGAACCTTGAAGCTGCTGAAGTCTGTACTGATGGACACTGCTTCCCCCACGGTGCGGATAGTGTTGTGCATTGGAAATCACTGCCCCCCGGGAGCCCTGGTAGAGAACAGACTGCCCAGAATTTGGTAGACTGATAGTCCGCAAGTCTGACTGTAGTGACCTAGCACTTTGGGGAGAGGAGGTGGGGCCCGACGCGCCTGTGCAGGGCTGGGAGCCCGACTCGGAGGAAAAAGAGTCCACGGCTGTCTGCTGGGCTGGGCTGGCAGCAGCAGGGCAGCTCTTCTTCAGGAGGCTGCCGCTGCCAGAGTGCTGCTGGCTGCCGTAATACCCCGAATTCCCTGCAAACAGGGCAGAGGAGTCTGTGGAGACCGAGTGGGCAGGGCTGGAGTACGAGGTGGAGGAGAGGGACGTTTCTGAGGAACCATGAGAGAGGCTATGTCCTGTCCTCTGTGCTGCCGCTCGATAGCTGTATCCAGGAGACGGAGTAAGGTGTCCTCTGTAGGGGGAGGAACTCTGCTGGAGGAGGGTCTGCGACTCTGCCTGGGGACTGTCAGACTGCAGGAGCTGAACAAGTCGGTGGGGAATTAAAAAAAAGGCATGTCAGACTGACTTCCCCACTTCCTACCGCCTTCTCATGCCAAAGGTGCTTAGAGTAGCAGGACTGGGAATAATTGGCTGCCAAACCCAGTGTCCCCCCTAATCCTATTAAAAGCTTTATGTCAGAACAGGCAGATAATGTATGAAAGAATTTACCTGGTAGCTGTATCGAGAAGGACTGTAAACTGCTGGTCCTTTGTAGACTTCTGGAGTGTCTCCTTCTGCTGTGTCTGCAATGTATAGGCAAGATGTTAAACCTCACCCTCCGGGCCGAGGCCACAGCAGATCCCTCTCGAATGACAACTGCACACACCCCAGCCATCTTGTTCTCCATCCAGCTACAGCTGCGACAAGAGCGGCTTCTCCAGCCATCAGTGTTTCAGAAGCTGGAGAACCCTAGCAAAAGGCAACTGGAAAACCTCAGCGTGTATAAACCAGCCACACACATTAGGAACTGCTGCTTCCCTTACGCCAGCTCGCTCTGGTTCAGCGCAAAGCTCACCTGCCTTGGAGCAGCCTATCTGAACGGCCACATCTGGTGACGCTGCCCAGACACAGCCTGGGCTCCCCTGGCTCTTCAGAAGGATAAGAGAGGCAGAAGACACGTTTCTAAGGACTCAGCAATTCTCCACTGAGTATCGCTCATAGGAGTCCACACTGACTACAGTTAGAGCTGGGGAGATGAAACCGTCCCTTCTTAGATGGCTGTCAGCAGGATCCTGCTGCAGGTTTTCCTCAAAGGCAGATCCAGACACTGTCAAAGACAGAGGTCCCGTGCTGCCAAGGCTGACCGCACCCCTACTGCCATTCTGGGGATTATGCCTTACAAGTCAATTGAGTTGCTCCAAATGGAGTTACACTTAAGACCTCAGAAATGCCTATTTTGAAACAGGCCAAGATGATGAAAACGCTTTGAGGTTTGCAGGGTGCGAGCAGCACAGTACAGACAGATCCACCTTAGTTACGTGAGAGATCAAGAGGAATAAACTGCTTCTTGACAGAGCAAGTCTTTCTAGCACCCGTATCTTAGAGGGTGAGTGAGCTTCTTGTCCTGCGAAATAACCGAATCTGAACTGGGGTAGGCAAGGAGTACTTAACTGCAAGAGACCCAGCCGCTTTGCCACCTGTGTTTTTCAGTTGCTACTGCTGTAACCATGGGGTTCAGCTGGCGATCATGCTTTCTTTAGGAGAGAGTGAAACTGGTGGGACTAGAAGATTTCACATCAGAGTTATGTTGCAGTCTACTGAGGCAGAGCCATTTATCTACAGCATCTCAGGGATTCTCAGCAGCTGCAATTGAAATGCCTTGGCGGAACAGTGTTGGTATTAGTATCAAATTTATATGACAGATGTGTCTCAGTCATGAAACAGGACACGCTGCCTTAGTCTGTTCTGCACTTCTGCCAGACAGGTCTGGCTTTGCACCAGATGCACTGGCACAAGCATCAATGTCAGCAGTGCCCGTGGCTTTGCTGTGGTTTGTCCTTTCTGTGATGTTGCTGGTTTAGCTAAACAGGAATCTGGACAGAGGCGTCTTGTCTGCTCTTGAGGCTCAGAAGCCTTCTTCCTCGGCACAGGACCTGCACAGAGACCAGGGCATGAAGCTTCCAGCACGTGTCCTGTGCCACCTTGCATTTTCTGAAACTGCATCCGATGCATCAAGTAGCTGTTTGCTGTAGGTGACATTCCAAGTACTGCATTGCAGAAAGGCAAAACTTGGAAGTTCAGGGCATGTTTTGTTAAGCAGTCATGCACAGAAGAGACTAACTCTTCAATCCAGGAGATCATTTGTGATTAACAGAAATTGAGTACAAGAAGCAGAAGAAATCTAAAGATTTCTGGAAGAAATTGTTTCATAAAAGGCCAGGCACACCAGCAGGGCTGCACAACTCACTGGCAGCGCCTGTTCACAGAAAAAACCTTGACAAGTCAAAGACTATCGGAAGACTCTAAATTACAAAGGGCAAATAAACAGTAACCTTCCTGAATTTGCTTATGTAAACTTAAAGATAAAGCCAATACTTCCCTCTCCCATTTCTTAATACCTGCACAAGTAAGGACATCAAGAGCAACTGCTTTTCTTGGCAGTACTAGCCTGTGTCAACCTAAAGCATATATGAAGTGACAGCTTTAACTGAGTGTGCTGCAATTCTCAGGAGCGCGGCACGCACACAAATTCCATTTCATTCCTACGTGCCCCATCAGCAAACCATCTCAAGTTTGGGGTTTTTAGTTCCCCTCATATTACTATCCCTTACAGCATCAAGTAAACGTGTGTATCGTCTCAACTCCTACAGGTGATATCAGGAATGGCAGGGACTCAGCCACTCATTTGTTTCACTAAGAGGCAGACAGGCAACTGGGGGAGGGAAGGTGGCTCACAATCTAAACAAGAATTTGAACAAGCTACCAAAGAAGTTGCCAGAGTATGCAAAAGGAGAAAAAAATATTTTGCTGCACTAGGATGAAAGAGACAAAAAGACTTTTGTCATCTATAGCATTAAGTTTTCACGGCTTGGAGTGGGGATGGATTTTATATAACAAGAAAGGAGAATGGGTCAATAAAGACAAAAGTTTAACTCCAGCCTAACTCTTGGGTGAGACTGAAGAGCCAGAGCTGCACAGATTACAGTGGGCAAAAGGCCTGTTGCAAGAGCCTGGATTTTACCTACCCTTCTAAAAAATAACCACCAAGAAAGTCACTTCCACTGGTAGGAGAAAGACAGGAAAAAGACCGCCAGTGGGGTCCCGTGAAACCGTGACATTTTTGATAGGGTAGAGGATTCCCCCTCAAGACTAGATGAAGAAAAAGCATTGAAAAGAGACATGCTTAGGCATAGAGAAATAGGAGAACCCCAGATGAGAGGCCAGTTTTCAGAAAGCAGTCTGAAATACACCTTACTGCAAATGGGGAAAAAAGTCCAATTTGAAACGAAGAAAATACATACTTGCTCTGAAATGCTCAGAAATGAGATACTCCAAAGGCAAAAGTTGCTCTTGCTGCTGAATTACCCAAAGAGTGCTCTGTGCTAGCCTGGGTTAGAGGCTTTAGTCTTTCCATGTCTAAAATACCACACGACTAGGCTCTGGCTTCCAGAGATTCAGATCCCTACTACAGATCGTCAGCAGGCTGTAATCGTATCAGCCAGGCGCCTCTAACAGCAGTCCTCAGCTATGAGGAAGTAGGGGCTGATGGCAACACACAGACTAAGTTATTTAAATATGATGATCCATTGCTGTAAGTCCCAAGTGCGATCAGGGTTCTGATGGCATTACCTCTTAGGGAAAAACAATCACGTTCAACACAGACTGCAAAATAAATAACAGAAAAGTAACTCCATTTCACAGCTGAGAAATTAGACAACAACGAAGCAGTCTGTCCACCTCTCAGAAAGTCACATCCCACCTTTAGACCACAGATAGATAAAAAAGTGGTATAATTTCAGCTCAGATTACAAATACTGATCCTGCATGCTACTTGGCAAGGGCAACACAGAGAAGAAAGGAACATCAACACAGAACTGAATTCATCTCAGTAAGGAGGTGCACTTCACAAAGCTGACAAATATCATAACTCAGGGTGTCAAGTAACTTCAAAAAGAGCTGAAGTAAGGCCTGGAAACTAAATTAGTTCTTAGCACTGTCTAAAGCCTACACCTGCATTTTAGTATAATACATTTATCTGCATGTTCAGCCAACAGAATTATTAAACGATAGCACTTTCATCCCCAGTACACAGGGGCAATTAAGGCAATGCTGCTTAACCCATCTGTCCAAGGACAAAGAACCTGTCCCTGCCAGAGCCAAGATGCAGGTAGTCTTGAATCCAAACCCTGGAGGTCTTCCAGGTCTAACAAAAAAGGGATATAGGCTCAAGCAATATCTGAATAACAATAAAGTATGATTTGCAGAAGGCTCTTATAAGGCATTGATAACGTTAAAAGATGAAGGTACAACTAGCTTCATAGACAAGTCTGCAAAGTTATCTGAGCCCATCATTTCCCACCAACCAAGTGTTCAAAGGTTTCATCTTCCTACCTGCATCTCTCTCAACAGCACTGTCACAGGTAGGTGAGGATTCATTTCTCTGGGATACCTTTGCACCACTTCGCAGCACCTTCTCCAGTATGCCTCGGCCCTCTCGAAGCCTCTCCACTGACGTTGGGACCATCCTGCAACAAAAAGCCGGTAACAGCTGAGGATTGCTATTAAGCAGCCAAGAGCGACGTGACCAACGCACAAGGGGGCTGTGGGGTCCTTGGTATAATCACAAGAGAGGTTCGTCTTTAAAGTCTCTGCTTAAGTTCACTGGTATGATGTTAGTGCAAATGCAAACCCCTACCACAGAAGGAAGGGATCAGAGACCACCAGCTCTCTAGACAGATGAGGAATAAACTTCTGAACGGCCTTTGCAATGTAAATAACCTCCTGTGGGATTTTAGACTGCCAGTCACTGGCTACCATGATAGCACTGCCCTCAGAAAAACAAAGTCTTTACTCTTATCAAAAACATGGCATAAACATCCTGTTCAGTAGATCACCTGATTACAGGACACCTTCTCCCAGAAAAATTGTTTCAAGATTCAAGAGCATTTTGAAAATCCTGGCATTGCTTTAAGATTAGATGCAGTTATTTTGCATAGATTACTTTTATTCAAACTAAAAGAAGCAAAACCAATGCCTTTATGATAATACAGTGTCAAGACAGTACAGTCAGGTAATGCAGCGTTGCTGGAGCAGAGCTAGCTTGGCTATTTTGCTCATTAATGCTACTTTGTCCCATTTATTTTGTAACATGAAAACTCTCCGCTCAAGATTGGTGCTAGATCTTGTTCCATTATATATTACAAGTGTCTGGTCTGAGGGTGAAAAAGAGGTGAAGTGGCTTTCCTGAAGCCAATCTGTAGAAGAAAAACAGAGCCACAAACCCCAGACCACTGGGTCAATATTCAATCTACCATGCACAGGACCATCCAAATCTCTTTAGAAATATGTGTTTTAACCTATAAGACAGTAGCACCTTGACCAGGGATTCACAATGCCTTTACCCTAGATACTGAAGAACATGCGCCTTAAAAACGTCTGAATTTAAATATTTAGTATAATATTAAGTGCACTGCATACCATGGAAGCATGCAGCTTAACACCATATTAACAGATTTCTGTATTTAGGGTTTTTTTTTTTAAAGATATATTTGAAAACTGTGCTTTACGTTAGCTTTTTTTTTTTTTTAAATAAATAGCCCAGACATTGAAGTTCACCCCTCACTGAAGCAGAAGGGAGAAGGGGCCAGAGTTCACACCTCATGGAGGTGAATGGGGTGAGGGGGTGAATTCACACCTTCGTTGCTGCTATTGTTTTGCTGGAGACAGTTTTCTGCAAGGCTGGGTTTACTGGGCAGCAGCACATCTGTTTACATTGTGATGGCTGTATCTTGGCAACTGAAAGAGACAGAAACTTAATTTTTTTTAAATGAAAGCTACTGGCAATTATTGTAGAATTCAGCAAAAATCTGGACAACTCTAAAAATTAAGGCACGTCATTTCAGTTCCCACCATTTTCTTCTGTCCCTAATATTATATTATCGTGAATGTCTGGAAATGTATCTGAAATGTAAGCACTCGGGAGTTAAAGAGGAAACTGGGTCACAACTTTAACTCAGTAACATGCAGTTTCTAATATATTTTTTTAAAAGTAGAAGGTGACTGTACGTTTGTTAGCCTTGCCCATTAAAACACAGAAGAACAAGAATTTAAAAGGCACCATATCTGCTTAATCCCATTTCAAAATGTATCAGCATGGTTTCAACTTTATATCCAGTGTCCCATAACAATACAATCTTTATTCCCACACAATACTTACTCATGAAACCATGTGAGAAACTGAAGCCAGAGCACCTGCTGAGGAGCAGCAGATGAAGCTCACAGAATATAAAACACGGTACTAGAGCAAGGTTGCCACACTGACACCTCACCCCGAACTATTTTTTTTTTGTTCAGCTAGGTTTTTCTTTTACAGGCAGAAGGAAGTAGCACAGGCAGAGAAGGGCATGGGATAGCAACACTTGCACAGAATAATATTTGATTATACAATAATGATTATAAACTAATCATCAGCTGACTGCCTCAGCTGTGGCCACTCCCAACATCTGGCAGAAGGTCATCTGATAGACAGAGTACTGTCAGAGAGGTACAACACAAATTATTTCTATTAATCTCCACTTTAAGAGTGATGGAAAAGGGAAGGAAACAGATCTTATTACTCTTGCAAATACACCCAAAACGATGTTTTTCAAGCACTTTCAGCATAGACTTCCTACTTCTCACTGTCTTCAGCATTGCTTAGCGTCTCTTCCCTTACCATCCCCCTGCCATCACATGAGCAGTGATGCAGCTGCGTATGTGGAGAATCAGCACTGAGAAAAGTATGCCTTTTTGCCTGTGGTGTGCATGAACAGAACTTGACCACAAAGCAGCAGAGCCAGTGTACTACACAGCTCCCATCAGCAGAACATCCTAAGCATCACTGCGTTGACGCTACAATGCAATACTCTGCATTTCAGTGCTGCAGTACTTAATTTTTTGGACCAGATGCTACTATCAGGTTCAAAAGTTTTTGAAGACCAGCCTTTCTCCTTATCAAACCTTCTTGTGGTAACACAATAAAGGTGGTTTTTCCATGCCTTTGGCAAGCCACCGACTGCGGTCTGGTAACTGCTCGTCAAGCCATACGCGCAAGGCATTAGGAAAGCTGGAGTTGTTTCACTGTCCCTGCTTCTGAAATGCAAAGTTGCAGAGGGCTCTGCTAGCTTTCCTTTTGAATAGGAGTTGACTTAGTATCACTCATGTCCAAAAAGAGTGGAGGTTCAGCAAGAGAAGTCCTGGATTAAATTCTCATCGCAAGAGCAAGACCTTCAAACCTGAGACGTTAGAAGTAAACCGGTTTTAAACTGAGACAACTGTTTAACTTCACATCTTTCAAGACAGATTTTTGATATCTAAACCAAGAACTAAAGGGCAGGCTGAGAATGCTGCTGGTATCCTTCACGGTTGTTTAGCAATTACAAAAGAGAACAATGCCAAGAGACCCGACTGAATCCATCCAACTGCACATATTGTTACACAAATACTCCCCCACAGAGTTTGGTCCTTCTCTGTGGAGCAATCTCAGGCTTGCTTGGAAGGATAACACTCACCACCTACTGCTGATGTTCTCCTGGGATTTGCTGAGTGATGTTGAGGAACTAGCCCCCCTCGAGTCTGGTGGGCTGATGTCCTCTACATGAGGCAGGGAGGGATGAGAAGGGGAGAAGCCACTTTGTGGGGAGGACGGGGTTCGTACTATGGAGCCCGGCAGGCTGTTGCCATCTGTGTCAGTCACAGAACTGCTGCTGCCCTGTCGGGTAGGAGTCCCTGTACATCGCACCGAATCACCTCCCTCCTTGGCTTCTTGTTTCCGCTTGCGGTATTCTAGTAGAGATACCTGGGAGAGAAAAATACAGCCATGAGTCAGGGAATGCAATGGACTAGGATAGGGGGAGGAACACGCCCACACACCATTTTGAAAACCTATTTCTCTGGGCTTGCAGATGAAACTAAAAGGTATATCGGGATTATAAAATCTTCCCGAATCTGCAGGCACTCTGGAAAAAGAGCTAAGTGGTACAAATGTGGACCACTCATCAACTGTCATGCTCACCCACATTTCGCTTTATGACCAATACTTCAGCAGAAATACCCAGCTAGTTTGCTTCTCTAACGACCTGGAATTTCACATTACTTCAGTATATGCCTGCATATTCAAGCATCAGGCCTCTATACCCTCCTCCTCTCAACACCCTTCACTCACTCTCTCTGGTTTGTGACATTATATAAAGTGTGTATCAGTATCTGTACATCTCCAAAACAGATAATCAGAGCCTTCTTCACAGAACTGGTATCTTCAGAGAGTCCTGTTCATCTGTACTAGTTCAGCCACATTAATGCCAAAAACTTGGTAAAGCCTTGCACAGAACTTTAACCTCCTTAGAGCAGGTTCCTGCTATGGTGGTATTGTAAACTTCCAGCACTACCACGTAAACAAACTACTTTTGGCAAAGGTAGAATGTATTTTGTGCGAAACAGTCTCAGATTTGTCAAAGACACAGACCAAAAGGTCCCAGATAATGCAGTCTTGTAATACAGGGGCAGCAGAACCAAAAATACACAAAAATTCCCAGCTGAGCACTTACCTTTCAGTGTGCCTTCCCCTTAGAGTTATCACGAGGCACAGAGCCGTAAAGGACTCGCAGAAGGCAGCTCTGCTGAAGAATTCATCAGCTATGACTCAATGCCTATATAGAAGGCTTTACAATGCTAAAATATTGAACACGGTATTTCCAAAAGTAACTCAATATATGAAGGTTTTAAGATAAGCATAACTTTACAAGAAAACCAAAGCAAAAAAAATCAAAACCCTCCAGAAATGGAATGGAAATAAGATATTCCAGCCAGCTGGACACTTACATAAGTGTGATCTGAATTACAACACTTACAATAAAAATAAAAATACCCAAGCACAGGAAAAGGCACTGATACACATTTACACAAGCACATATTTATTTGGCTCATGAGTACCCAGTTCTATCATAGCAAAGCCCGACTTGTCACTTTCACTCAGTTTTAGTCCCATGAGGGTCACTGGCCTGCTATCAGAAACCAGTACACATTTTCTTTCTTTAAACAATATTCCTGTGTGTTTCATTTCAAAAAGCTAAAACTGAAGCAACAACCTTCATCTACTTTTCTTGCAATGTTACTACATTTCTGTATTAATGGAAGTATTCTAATATATTCTAATAAACAGCCTATATTTTCTTGTGAAACATTAGACCCTCTTTCCTAGTTAGAACCCTTTCCATCCCGATAAATAACACTTCTACCAACTAGTATAGCTGCGCTGCACTGTGTTATTGCTCTAGGTCTTGTCTCAGTTTAACAACTGTTTATGAAAGCTGCTAGCATCATGCTCTCCTTTCTGTGCTCCCAGAAGAGGTATTTTCATTGTGGTCTTTTTCTTCCACCTCTCACATCAAAATCCTGCCTAAGGGGTAGCTCACACTCTTTTAACAGCTTTTAGGCTCTTTTCATCCAGGCACTGGATGCCTGGATTACTTGCCCAGACTATATTTTAGTGGTATTCTGCTCTCCGTTTTCCCTGTAAGTCTTTCCCGTGGTGCTTACTGTTCCCACAACCCTGTAGGTTCCTGCAATCTAAGAGTTTCTTTCACAAGAATACTTGCCTTCTTCCTTTGTGGCGGATTCTGGGGAGCAGATCTGACACCTTCACAAGCCCTCTCGCCGCAGGGAGACATGGATCCATGCACCGTCTCTTTAAGCAGCCCTGACTCGTGTCTGCTGAAATATCCTTCGGCAGGAGAGCTGCAGCATCCTGCTTCTGAATTCATTGGCTTCCTCTCTCCCAAAGGAGCAGATCCCCGCAACAACCCATCTACACGTGGCATAGCGTTCAATGGGGAGAAGGCATACATTAAATTAAACTCTGTCCGAAAAGCCTGATCAGAGCTTCGTAGCAGCATCTGTGCTTCCCCACTTTTCCCTGGGAAGTTAATCTCTGAAGTAGAGTTTACGGAGGGTTGTGGAGCCAGATCAGAGGATCCAAAGCTGAGCAGCGACGGCCGTTCTGGGCAGGTGTTTGCACCAGAATCTAGGTACCCACCCTTCAAATCCAGGTCGGATCGGAGGCAGAGCTGGAAAATCCAAGAAGGATATAGGAGGGGCGGGGGAAGTCAGGACAAGGGTCAGGTAAGGGTGGGGAGAGAAATTTAAGTCATTAAGTACCCTGTACAATGCCAGCTTATTGCTTTCCAGTTCCTTTTTGATTACCCCTTTGGTCCTTTCCTGCAATGTTTTGCTCATCCTACAGGGGAATAACTGAGATTAAATAATAATCAGTTTAGCTATCCAGTACGAGATGCCCTTTCCCCTTCAGCAGTCTTGCTGCAGCAAAAGGATAAGGCTCAGCACTATCTACGGGCAGTCAACGAGGAAAAACGAGCATTTTCAATTCCCTCAATGTCCCAAAGTTGATGTTAACACATAGTATTAGCTAGCTTCACTATGGGGAGAGAAGAGAAAAGATCTGCTGTCCATTTGCTGTTTTATTAGCCAAGCTCTTGACTGTCCCAAGTCAGCCACTACTAACTTCCTAACAATAAAATGCCCAGGACCTCCAAGCCATTTGTTTTCACTTATTGTGAGCCTTGGAAATCTCTAACGATACTACATTCATTTAATTTATACAGCATTTCTACATTTTACATTCTCTAACAAAACGATAATGGCATCACCTCAGCGTTGTCACAGTTTCTGGAGCACTAGGCACTGACACAATGGTATATCCATTTATCTACTTGAAGTGCCAAAAAGCCTCCAGGGCAACAGCATAATCATCTCCTTCACCATGTTAATGTCAGGATCTCAGACAACGAGCATAACTGACAAGATTTCATCCTCTTTGCAGGACTACAGTGCTTAGGGAAAAACACAGCAACACCAGGCGTCAGCTCTACTCTACTGCTGCTGAGAATGTTTCCTCTGCTGTATTACAGCTCCAAGTAACCCGCCACATGGGAGATGAGCGCGTATTTTCTACTGTGAAACAGGCTCTGAGCAAGTTACTTCACCTCATATTTTACAACAGGCCAGTAGGTAAACAAAGTACTACTTTCTGTCATGTCCTCAACATTTTAAGTCTGCAGGTGAACAGGTGATAAAATCAAGGCTGAAGAGAGCAGGTCAGATGCACCACTGTGTCCTCGTAAGTCAAAACCAGTAGTGAATGCTTTCCTTTTTCTTCCCCAGTAGTCATTTTGCTGCTACCTAGTAAATATCACACACCCAGCTGCTGGGCTGGGGCTGAAGTTGCTTATGGTATTTCCAGGGTCCCGAGACCTCTTGCCTTCACCTCAGTAGCTGAGACATACTAAGTCTTCACACTGCCCATTTCCCACCAGTGTCAACAAGTGAATAATAAATTCTAGTCTGCAAATTGTTTTTTCTCTTGTGATAACCCTGAAAACTCTCCTCAGCCTTATGGTGACTAATGCTCCACCCTTCTTCCCATTTGCCTCCGCACTTCTCACCCCTCCCCTCCCGCCATGCCCTCAAATGCACACACAAGCACATGCGCTCCCAGCCTCAAACACAACTGAGGCTGTGTGATAACTACCTCGGGTGACATGGACTCGGGTCTATGCGCAGGGGAACATTCAGGGGAGGATACGTTCTAGAGGAGGGAAAAGCATCTTGTTATTCACCTACTTAAAAAGTCAAGAAACAAAATAAAATCAGTTAAAAAACAAGCACAGAGGTTAGCAATGGCTATTCTTAACAAACACTATCCCAGGAATTGGCCCCAGCCTGGATGGCAAGTCTGTCTGTTAAGTGGTTCTTCCTGGAATGACAGAGATAGGACTGGGCTACTGTGTTTTGTGCTATAAGTTAGTACTCAAAACAGAGCACATAAAATGTTAAGAAAAGCATTTTCTTATTCTTTATATTTCTGCTGCTGTCAGACAGATTTTGCACCACGAAACACAGAGAAAGCCATTTATGGCATTTAGTCTGAGAATATGGGAGAGATGGAAAGCCTGGTTCTGCCCAAAAAGTGAACTAAGATCCCCCAAACACTATAGTGAACTTTCACAGACATTATGCTAGAAAACAAAAATGTCTCATTCAATCCATTGTGGGCGACCTTTCCAGCGAAAGTCAAGAGAATAGGTGTGAATGGACAGATTTATGAAATGTCATAGCATCTAAGGGGAAGGCAGTGTATACGCATGTGATGGCATGGTTAAGGCCTCCTTCCCAAGCACTTTCATTTCCATGCTACTGAGCAGGCCTAAAATAGAATCACAGAAAGGAAGGTTTCTCAGAGGTACGCTGCCGTCCGAAAAATATGGCAGGAATCACTGCCCTCTGCAAAGCAGAAACACTCAGGAAACTGAGGAATCTCCAAAACTTCTTACATAAAAAAAAGCTTCTGACAAACCCCACAGAAGTAGATGCGTGTCATCACGCTTCTAGTCGCTCCTATAAGTATGGGAGGGGTTAAGCATCCTCCAATGTGTTTCCAACCTAAAAAGTCCCAAAACTGAGTCTGAAAAAACTCAGTCTGTAAAAACCCAGCCAACCAGAGTTTCAGAAGCTTATGATACAAGCTCTTCAGAGAGCAGCTAGGAAATTAATCTAGAAGGAAATTTCTTAAAAACCACAGCTTTCAAAAATGTATTCCCCAGCAAGCCAAGATGTCAAGCGACATCTTCCGCTCGCTTGAGGAAGCTTGTGAAGCGATGGAAGAACCTTTCTGTTGTTCTCTTCCCACAGTGCCATAGGACTGAAGTATAAACCTTTATACATGGGGAGAAGTATTCACTCAAGTTAGAATTGATGGTAACTAAATGAAACAGACATGACATTAAAATAGCAATATTATGAATGAGCTTCATTGAGGAAAATACAAAAGTTTGAACAAAAAAGCCTATGGTCTACTGTGCTGTAGACTCTTTTCAAGCGGAAAAGAAGATAAAAGGGGCAAGTAAGGTATAGATATCCAGCGAAATCCAGGCTTCCCATGTCTTACACATGGCAACAGAAATAACTAACACTAAGGTGGGACGGGACATCAGTGACTAGACTGTGGAGGTCCATGGCAACAGTGCCCTGACCTGCCATCTCAACCACAGCAAAGGTAAGGGTCGTTTCCAATCAAGCTCTGTGCCTGAAACAGTCTTTCATCTCTCTCCTCAATGCTCCCCAATCTTCCCTGCTAACCTCCACAGATCTGCCTCTCAGACAGCTTACAAGAAAGGGCTCTCAAAGAAAATAATTACAAGCACACTAAGCTAAAAATACCACAAAGGACTGTTTGCCCTGTTGCAAAACATGAAGGATTCCTGCAAAACAGTCCCTAGTACAGAGCAGTCTGTCACTCCAAAATTTTTTTTAATGGTTTTAACTGGCAGAGTGTGAGCAGCCGGTCTGAAGAGTTCCATTTTTCTAGATGAAAATATGCAATACTAGAAAATAAAACTAAAACTGCAAACAGCATGATCCCTATTCACAGGTACAGAGCAGCAACACAAAGTGGAAGGTCCTAGCTGGATGGATGCTGATAACTCCCACAGAGTTTACAGCAAGGGAAACCACCTACACAGCCTGCTCAGTACCTCTGCAAGTTTTTGAAAGGGGGAACTATCAAGAAATCAAAGGTATAAGGTATTTTTGTTCTACCCAGTCAAGGGAAAGGAAAAGCAAAGGATATAGTGGAAGCTGATGTAAAGTATTTCTACCATACTTAGGGTTACTGAAAGCTGTTTAGGGAAAGAGAAGTTGAGGATGTCAGAGAGCCTTTGAGAAGTGGAGCACTGTTGCAGTCTTTGGAAGAGGCAGGGATTGGTAGCCACGTTGGCACAGAGATCTGAAGTGGGGAAGATGACTAAAGAACACTGAAAAGCCTGCAAAATTTTGGAGCTACTGTGCAGAAATGGAGAAAAGAATTAAGACTAGTGTTACTGATAGCTATGAAGTGAGGGGAGGGTGGGTTGCAGCAAGGTCTGACATTTAATAGAGCAGGAGATGTGGCCAGAAGTAAAGTAGAGAAGGCAGCAGTGTTCTTGAGTCTGACACTATAATGCTGTTCAGGAATATAGCCACATACTCAAAACGGAAGGTGTCCCTCGTGCTACCTCTGCTGCAAATATTCCAATTCTTTTCTTTTTAACACTCCTGGTCCCTGGTCAGATTTACCTCAAACTGTAGTGGAGTATTGCAGCGACTAGCAGCCAGAGAAGGAATTGGTGAGAACATCATGCCATAACCATTGCGACTCTCCTCCTCTCCCGGCAGCGATGAGCAAGGTGTAGCCAGCTGTGGGCTCACTGAGCCAGGAACCGAAGGGATGGGAGGTGGAGGGGTGACGGGAGACAGCGGCCTCAGCAACTTCTTAACATTCTGCTCCATCAAGTAGCGAGACTTCCATTTCTTCAGGGGACTCAGTAAGTCTGAAAAACAAACTGAGCTGAGGACAGGGCTGAACCATTAACATTAACCATGTGCAAATCACACGTTGTCTTCTTCCCCCTACTCCCAGCCCAAATGGAGCCCATGAGTCTCCAATGTGACTACGAAAGATTCGTAAAAATGAAGTACCTCTGAAGTACTTCTATACCACTCTTGAGACACCTCTAGATACTGACAACAGAACAATACATAATCAGGAACATACAGTGAACAAGGGAGGGCAATATTTCAACTAGAAGTAAGCACAAGAGGGAGCTAGGGAAGACAGGAAGGGATGAAAAGAGGAGAGGAGAGTGGAGGAGAGGGGTCAGAAGACATGTCACTGTCACTGCTATGAACAAACCACAAGCAGCTCAGTTATTACATGAACCTAATAGTTCCCTATAGGCTACATCAATAAATAATAGCTTTTTTTGATGCTGTTTAAAAAAAAGGTATTCAGTAAATTCAGTTGTTTGCTTCTGCAGGTCTTGCTCAGGGGATGTGCATTTATTGGTTCTGGCATTCTGTTCATTTCCTATTCATCTAACTTTTCAATAATCAATTCTGTATTATCTGTGTGGTTGTCTAGCTTCCTGTCTGTCATCCTTGGAAAACTCATCCCTGACTGGGCAGATCTTCACCCTCTTTCTCTGTAGAAAGATTCAGACACAGTATTTAACCATTCTGCTGTTTTACTCACAGATTTTAGCTTCTCCATCTTTGAGACTTACTTAATGATTTGCTTATTACATATGTGCCTGTGAGGCTTTGCTATATCTTCCTATAGTTAGTAGGTATTTAGTTGTCCACCTAGCAGCATCCTGCTGAAAAGAGACGACATTGTACCTTTTGCCCCCCATTGGACAAATGATCACATGGCACTGAGGCTGATGATGCAAGATAAAATGGTTATCTTTTCACAGGAAAATACTGAGAAACTTTACACATGCTCAAGCTAGAATGGGTCTGCAGAAATTTGAATGAATGGCAAAGTAACATTCTCACCTGCCATAAAGCTGTGCCATCAAGCAGCAGTACACATTAAAATGTCATCCTGTACAGCTGCCTTTGTTATTCAGCAGCTTCCCCAGTTTCACTCAAGTGCCCACGCTGCCCTGAGCACTCACCTGTGTCATCTTTGCAGATGCTGGAAGAACTGCTGTTCTCGTTACTTTGGTATAGACATTGGGCTCTGTTCTCTTGTGGAGCTGGTGAGGTCTGAGTCATCCCCTCTTCCAGGGCTTGTTTGATCCAGCGCTGAAACAGAACGAGACTACATAAACGTGCAACCCCTCCGGTACTTTCTATGTAATCTTGCAGGATGCACTCCTACACTCCTACACTTCTGAGCAGTCTGCCCTGCTGCACAGAACACTGATATTACCTCCTTTGCGTGCGCTCAGACAGGAACCCGTTAGAACACAGCTGTTAGCACTGAGTCTACCACCTACTGTGATGGGGCTGACTATGTGCTCTTGATGAGATGTATTCTGGGGATCAGCAGTCTTCAGCAATAACACAAAGATAAGTAAAGAGCAAATTATGAATAGATAAAATGCAAAACTCTGGCAGCTAAAAACTATTAAAAGCAATCTTAATTAAAAGAAAAGGGAGATAAATATGATACTATCTTAAAACCCCGTTTTTTGCAGAAAAAGCTGCTTCCTGCGCAGGAGCACAAACACACCGTCCCCCTGCTCCACTAAGGCTTATTACAGTGTAACATAGATTCTGCTCTAACAATTTCAGCAGATAAATAGCTGAGTTTAATCACATAACAATTCTTCCAGGACTGTGCTTGCTGCCAGAGACAAAGAGCAAAAAAAAAAAATCTGATAAAATGCAAGCTGCAGTTTTCAAGGGGGCTAAAACAAGAAGAGAATAATAAAGGCAAATCTTTTCTTCAGCTACTAATAAGAGAGATAAAAGTCACAGTGGTCTTAGGAACAGGGACAATAAAGAATGTTTCACGTTTCATGCAAGTGAACACGAATTGAAGTCTCAGCAAATCACCTGCTGCAGTGGGTGTGCTAGCCCTTTATCTTGATACAAACAGACTCCTGATGGCAGGCAGGAAACCTTTGCTTATTTTACTATAAAAAAATAACTGCCACAATATAAGGGAAAACACCCAGGTGATTTAGTAAAGTGTCAGCAAACTGCTGAAAAAAAACCAAGCAGTAATTTGCATTTGTGTAGTTTACCCAAGGGACTCACTTTACCAGCCTTTTCTTCTCCCAGAGAGGTTTAAAACTGTAAGTTTACCTTTCAGGAATCCACAGTTCATCTGCATGCTAGCAACAGGTATCCTATTAGACATACATGTGTATGTCTTACGATTCCTCAAAGCTATCATGAAAGTGCATCAGAAACTCAGTGGCCACAACCCTCAAAGTGAAACCTTCAATGTGAGGATGAAGAGCAGGTGACAGGATCTATTTTGATGGCCTTCACCACCGTACAGCAGACACTTCTCTGTTCAAATATAACTCAATGGATTCCACTGTGGCCACCAGGAAAAGTGAGAAGTGCCAGCCAGTCTGGAGCACTGCTACCTCAAATGCGGCATCTCATCTGACAGTCAAGCCACTGTGCAATGTGTGATTAACGTGAGCAGGTTATACAGTTCAGTTTCCTTGCAAGGTTCAGACATCGGCATGCTTTGGACGCAAACTGAGATCATCAGCTGAGGGTTTTTTGGCACAGTCCTCAGCAGTTTAAGGAAGAGGCCTGCTGACAAGCCAAGAAGATATGTGATCTATTTCAACAGCCTTTATAAATCAACCTTCTGACTGAGTATTCAGAAGCAGACAAGACAGAAAGATCAGGTCTTGAGAGCGCAATGTCATCAAGTTCTGGGCCATTTCTAGACCTCAGCTGGCTGAAAAGGAGATCTTCCCTGCGAGAGTTTTCTAAACTTTCCTGAACATGAGAAGTAGACTTTTTCTATGTCTCCAGACTGTTAGTGATAAAAACACTGAATGCTACCAAGCGTTCTCCATGAAAAAGCTGGGGAACTCATACAAAGTGGATGAAACCCCTTACTAGAACAGTTCTCAAGTATTTACTTTCAAAAAGTAGAAATCTAATGAATTACTTTCTGCAACATCTATTCTGGACACAGAAGCTTTCGGTATTTTATTAATTATTTAGATAATGGAACAGGTAGTGTACTTAAGTTTTCAGATGATGCCAACCTGGGAGAAACAAGAACATGCTGGAAGACAGTATTCAAGATTTCCTACTAAACTGGGAAATGGATGGGGAAAAACAGGACGCAGCTCACCCTAGGCTAGAACAAAGTACCACATAAAGCCAGAAGCAATAGTTTCTAAAATTACAAGCTAGAAAACCAACAGGTTGTTCTAACAAACACAGCAAAACACAAACTGAACATGAGTCTAAATCAACCTGTCAAAGAAAACTCAAGTCATCATACTGGGATGCACAAAATGGGTATAGGCTACAGGACACAGAGCAACTTTCTGCTTTGAAAAAGCCCCAGCTGCCACACAACATCCAGTTTTGGACACTCAGCTTCAGGGAACATGTGGACTAAATGGAAGTCATCCATAGTGAGACTAGTTCATTCCCCTTCCAGCTGTGAGAATTATCATATGACTAGAAGATAGCCAAATGTAGCAAGAGACTGGAAGACTTGTTCCGTGCCAACAGTTTTCACTGAATTGTGAGCTTGCTGGCTCAAATTGTACAGCAAATGCACAAAGCAGAGAACCTGGAATAACTCTGCCAGTTTTGTTCTGGGTGCCTCTCTTTTCCCTGAGGCTCAAAGACACTGTTAAGGTTCAAAAAAGCAGTTTGAACCTTGCAGTTCTCAGCTTAATGATGCATGGGGAGATTGCCCAGGCACATGGAAACAAACACGGTTTTTGTTCATGAGTATATATGAACTATCAAGAGCTTTACCTATGAAGGAAATACCCAAGAGAGACCTTAGCTTCTTTTTGTAGGTGCCTGTTAGGGCATGACAACAGATTGACTGAAGGTGGAAACAGTAAAGTACAAAGCTTCTCTCTGGAAAAACTCCCTCAAAGGAAGGCAAAGAAACCAGGACATGGTACCTGACTTCAAAAGCTATGAAGACTGGAAGATCAAAAGGATTTCCATAAAATTGTTCTCAGGTATTCACACAGGAACTGGAAGAGTCTCTGAGCAAAGCTGACAGGCAATAGGCAAGATGAATTCTGATAGAAATCTGACTGAGCAAACTCACCTGAACTACTGTTCCCTGCGGATGGCCACATACCATCACTGGAGGAATGAAGTCCTCAGCTGGGCTCAGTTCAGGTTTCCTGCATAGCCACAAGTATCTGCTGTAGACAGACAGCCTATAATCCCAACCAAAGAGCTGTGAGCTTGCTCTTGTGAACAGGCAAACTCAAAGCTTTGCTGAACAGCAAAGGCTCTCCAAAGACAATGGAACTTGACTGAGGTACTGTATTCTTCAGGCCTTTTGCAACACTGTCCTATCCCCACAATGCCAGCCAGCCTCTGACTGTGAAAGTAGTAACATATGCAACAATAAAAACTCCTTGAATTGCATATGCTGGATAATAAACAGCCACGGCAGAAACATGTACTTTCAAATCTAAGAGGAGTGTCACAGAACAGTTGTTCTACCATGATAAAAGGTAAGGATGAAGACTGAACCCCGGCTAGGAGAGGGTCAGCAGTCATAACTGCAGACCGCATCAACACACCAGGCAGGAATACATGGAAATAGGCTCAAAGAGGACACAACTTTACAAGGGTGCCAGTAGGAGCTTGGCAAGTATATAGCCCCTGAAAGTAAGCCATGAGCAAACATACCTTTTTACAGGAGCTGTAAATTCCATCCAACAGAAAGGGCCTTCGACGTCTCTCAGGGTTGAAAGGTGAACCAAAACGAATGTAGTGTTTAGGTGTGGTACAAATTAGTGGGGAGTGGATGAGACCTGGCAACATATTTAAGGTAGTTGCCAAAACTGTTGGGTCTGTAGTAATGCGCAGAGGGCATTCAATAGGGCACTCCTGCTTTTCTGCCTTGTCATTCAGCCATTCCGTAACAAGATACTGAAGGAGAAAACACACATGTCAATGCAACTAGCACAGGTCAAGACGAAAGACAACATGGCACGAAGGCATATGGGGAAGTAATGCTCAGGTCAGCTCGCATGCTAAAACCACTCTCCTCCTCAACAGGAAGGAAGACAGCCAGGACTTCCTGCATCAAACCCAATTCTCATCTGTTGCAGGCACAACAACAGGTCATCCAGTTTTACAGAAGGTTCCCCCAAAACTTGATCACCTCGTTCAAAACTAGTTTATAGCTGCGAGCATAAATGTATTAATGGCTAATTTATGCCCAGTATGGGGCAGCTGCCTGCTAGCTTCTGCAGTTTTTCCTCCTTTTCCCTTATAAGTTTCTCCCAGCCTGTACATTATAGTCCACAGTCACATTCCCTCTTGGCCTTTAATCCTAAACTGAAAGCTAACCTATTCTACTTTGTCCTAAACAAATACCCCCAGCCTGCCATCCCACCCCACCCCATCCTCAAAAGATACTGCCACTGATTCCCACACCAAACACCTTTTTATGCTATTCTAAATTTACTTTTAAATTCCAACTCAGCTTTACTACATAACAGCTCCACTTTCTCTCTTCGTTCTCTAGCTCATATACACAAGAGAACCTTTGTTTTACTATCCTTCACAGGATGCAACACCCTGGTTATTTCAAAGTGGGTTGTTTGGTTTTTCTTAAGCAAGTCTCACTACATCTCTATGCTGCTTGATTTAAGGTAACTTTCTTGGTTGACAGTCTTTTTCTCCTTGCTCCTAAGACACTGGGAACACGTGGAAAACTTCTTGAGAAGGTATGCATCCAGTGTTTTCTAATAAACATCCTTTCTTTTGCTCCCAAAAGCTAGTGCTTTTTTCCAAACTATCAGCATCTAGTTTTTAAATGCCAGCTACCCCATCAGAGTTGTAACAACCACTTTTGCACGCTGCCGCCAAAGGCTTTTGCTAGCTTACTATGCATAGATCCAGATACATACGCTCTCCCCATCTTTCTATTAGTACCTTGTTCCCCTGCAGGAACAACACAAACAGCTTGTTGTCCTCATGGCCTTTGCCAGCCATCTCCCAAGCCTCTCATTGCCCTCCACACCAGTACTGTAACATGTGCTTTTTGCTTCCCTCACCCAGGGCTCAGCCTCATCACCCAATTCCTTATGTTGCCAAGCCCCTCCAACCCTTCTCTCCCAGGGCCCCTCAAGCTGGAAGCAGCTTCTTCCACACATCCACAAAGCTGTATAATTTGCCTCTTTCTAGACTCTTTGCTGTAGCCAAAAGCAAGACCATTCCTGTTGCACCTGTACCACCCTGTTGGCATCTAAGGTCTATGTAGACTTGCAGTAAAGATCAGCTAATTTCTTTTTCTGATCTTTGTGTGTACAGAGCTGAGCAGCCAGATGCTGAACCATGACGAGGGCTCTTAGCTGCTACAGAACAAATAATACAGTAAATATAAAGTCACAAAATTCCAACTATTTTGAAGAACTGTTTCCCCTGAGCCAACTTTTCCCCAAAGGCCACACAAAACCTCTTTTTCCCCTCTCCAGTTTGAGCGTTCAATCACATTTACCTTTTTAGTTTTGGGGTACTTTACTGCAGCTCTATTAGACTGAGATCCCGCAGCCAGGATAGCAGTTGGGTCAGATCCCATCAATGGTCTGCCTTCTCCCGGACCTTCTACATTGCTGACATCTGTTGCAGTTACCAAGCTGGCAGTGCTTCCTTCCTCTGGGACAGCCTGGGCGAGTTCAGCTTGCTGGGAACTGGCTTGTTTCTGCCTTCTCAGTCTTTGTGCTGAACTGGTCCGGTATCGAGAGAAGCGACTTTTCGGTCGGGGTCTGGAGGGTTTTGCTGGAGCTGGCTTAGTAACTGTTTTTTCGGGGACAGCATCCTACAATATAAACTGTCATTAGTACAAGTCCCTCAAGAGTATTCCTTTTCTCTGCATACAGAATCAAGGACTGAGATTTATCTATTGACACTACCTGACTCTCAAAATCTGGTTGAACTCTGTATTGGCTTATAAGATGGCTTTGGGGGCCCTTCTAAACCACTGGCACATGGCACCATTATCATTTTGTCTGCTGTGTTCTTAAAGGGGTCAACCAGAACATTGGTCTTAAGGAAGAAAGCAGCAGTATGAAACTTGCCACTTGTCTCAAGGTAACTGCTTTTAATACTGATCTGACATGTATCATTCCAGGCAAGTATCTGGACCCCGCCATATAATGGGAACACATGCATCCGAAGTAGACTGCGCAAAAAAAAAAAAAAAAAATCAAAGAAAGGGCAAAAGAATTCCTCAGTCACTGCAGTTATGCATCCAACTTAAGCTCACACCAGTACAGAAGGAGCACACTAGATGAAGGAGCTGGGCTTCTTCAGCCCAGAGAAGACCTAGGGGGATCTAACAGCAGTCTTCCTACATCCAGACTGAAGCCACGAAGAAGATGCAGTGGTTCATCAATGTACATACAGTGAAATGAGAGGCTCAGACCAGATAAAAGGCAAAATTTTTTCACCATGAAAACAGTCACGAATTGGAAGAGGCTTCCCAGAGGGGCTGTCCAATTTCCATCCTTGGATGCATTCAAGATAAGACTGGATAAAACCCTGGCCAACCTGGTCTGACCTCAGAGCTGAACCTGCCTGACAGAGAATGGATTAGAGACCCCATGAAGCTCCTCCCAACCTGAACGATCTTATGATCAGATATACTGCATCTCAGCTTGGTACAAGCTATTAAACAGTCCTATCTTCATCTTACCACTACTTGTGAAGACCGTCGTGTGTTCACCCCAGTATTGCCATTACTGTTAGAAACATTTGGAGGTGCAGCACTCAGTGCTGAACTTCCATCTTCAGTTTCAGGAGTCTCTGTTTTTACTTCCTCCAGCTCAGGAGCTTCAGAATTGATGCTGATTTCAGCATCAGTGCTGTTACGGTCTGATGGGTGCTCTCGTCTCCTCTTTCTCTTTTCCAAGTTTTCAAACATATGCATGATGGCTTCCACCTTCCTGTCTTCCCGAGACTAGAACACAAGAGTAAAGTTAAGTCAGCACTGCAAATTATGCACATAAAGAGGAGGTGGCAATAACAGATAAGGGATGCAGCACAGGAAGGAGAACAACTGCCAAATAGCAATGACAAGAACCAGAAAGGGGACAGAGAGAAGCAGTTCTTTTCAGATACTTGCATTTTCAACATGGCAAATTTCACAGAACAACAACATAATTACGTCTTCATACAGTAAACAGAAAAACTAGACTTTGTTCTTAAATAGGACCACTTAGACACTACTGAGTTATATTTATAAAATAGGCACAAGGAAATGCATAATTTTGAAGAACTAAAAACTCTTAAGAACAAATAGAGTGAAGAGACAACTTGGAAATAAATAGAACTACTTGCTAATGACCAAACATTAGAAGCAAACAGAAGCCAGAGGCAACAGAAGTAAGTGAATCAGTAATTCGCAGCAAGTAAAACACACCACACAAACTGACTAAAATGATCCAGATTAATTCCTTCCCTGACATCAGATCACCACCCAGCTCAAAAACAAAAGCTTGTCTAAGCAGCTTACAGAGTGGGTAAGAAAAACAGAACATGTAGAGAATAAAGAGGCAAAACAAAGGTATTTATCAGGTAAAGAGAAAGGACAGGAAATCTTATCATCTGTATCAGAAATAATTGGTAATTATGCATGTAAAAGGACCAGTACAATAATGCTACAGTGACTGGCAAAAACCACCCTGAATCAAGTGAATTTTAAGAAGTGGTTTCAAGAGCCTTCTGAGACTTGTCACGGAGAAGAAAGTATCTTGAAGCACACAGCAGTACTCAATCACAGCAGCCTGGCCTTTACAGTTTTCTGTTCAAAAATATTCAATACACACAAAAAAAATTAGAGTCTGGGAACACTACAGATACAGGTATCTACCCGGTGCCAAGTATAGAAAACTGAATCTCATTAAAGTAGATTAACTGGTGCAACGTACAGGAACAGGGCTTACAGGCTCATGGGAAACTAACACTTCACTTAGTCTTCTTGAACTGTACTGTCCCAGAAAGAGATCAGCTTCCCTGCATTAAAACAAAATCTTCCCTCCAAGCTTAAGGCCAGTCTGGTGGATGACTGCTCTTATTCAAATTTCAATAGAAACTGACAGCTTTATCTCGCCTGTTCTAAAAACTCCATGAGATAATCCAAGGATCTCTCTGCTGGATGGCCCTCGGCTCTGCAATTTGCTGCACTATCTTAACATTTAAAGCATTCTCAGGAAATTTACACATGGAAGATCCGTATCTCCAATCAGAGAAAGACAGGTGATTAAGGTATTTGGTGAACAAATGAAAAACAGGGAACTCCTAGCTCCAATACATTTGCTGGCTGGTAGAAGGACGAGAGCGCTTTTTCTTTTTTTCTTCCTTGGGTTTTTGGTTGGTTGCTTGTTTTGTTTGGTGAGGGTTTTTTTTGTTTTGTTGGTTTTTTGTTTTGTTTGTGGGGTTGTTTTTCCTTTTTTTTTTTTTTTTTAAATGAGTGAATTAAGTAGAGCCAGAACAGCTTCATTCACATGCATAAAACATTCTAATCCAGGGGGTAATCCCAGGTGCCATAAGAAGCACAAGAAAAAAACCAAACCAAAACCAAACCACAGCTCTACTCAGTACAGAAGGCGGCTGAGAAGGGACTTTGTTATCAAAGATCGAAAAGCACTAAGAAATATTTTGATCACGACTGATTAAGACAACAATGATTTGGGAGCACAAAGGGATTTCCTAATAAAGAACATAGCAAATTTTGTTGACTTGTGCCAATAGTGCTGTTGGCAGTCTACCCCTCTTATTAACTTTTGCCACTTGATCCTACCCTTTTCCCACATGGCAACATGTTTATGAACCCACACAGGAAACAGATACATGTTAACAAACCTAACCCAGCAAAACACACCCAGGTTTAACAAAAATCAGGTTCCGGTCCGTCATACCATCCAGTTGAAGGTGTCCCTGCTCGTTGCAGGGGGGTTGGACTAGATGACCTTTAAAGATCCCTTCCAACCCAGAGTATTGTATGATTCTACATAGCTCCATAAATTCTTGTACTGGCAATAAGGAAGGGCAGCAGGAACATAAAAAGGATGCAATTACCTTTTTTGAATCTGGTGCTGATTATCTTGTTAATGGTATGTTTTAGACTACAGAATAGCCCTGAAAGTAACAGTTAAACCTCTCAATCAGGAAACAAATCTGTCATATACCTTCTAATCTGCAGTACCCTAACATAAATCCTGTTATGTTGAGTCAACCTGGGTGGTTTGGTTTTTTTTTCCTTGTTTGTTTGTTGGGGGGATGGTGTGTGTGGGTTTAAATCAAATTACTGAAGACCACTGACAGTTGGAATTTGCGCTGAAACAAGTGAAATAACCAACCAGACATGCTGGTCACTGCATGAAGCAAGTCTTAAGGGGGATGATACCCAGACTGAGAAAGGTACTTGCCCGTCGGCTGTGGACCAAGGCTCCTTGTTCATCTACAGGCTCCTCTTTCTCCCTTTCTTGTTTCTCCTCCTTCTCTGCCACCTGAAAGAAAAGCCTGGACTTAGTACATCAAACAAAACCTGGTACTGTTTTAAAGTTATCAAGATGCCTATGGTAATCTAAGGTGCTAAAGGTTTAAAAAAGGCCTCCTGCAGTTTCTGTTCTGAAGATCCCAGTGCTATATTGGATCAGATACCACAGCACTGAATGCTAAAAATATACATATACAACGCGTCAAGGGTTTTACCTCATTGTCACTGACTGCTGCAGGTCCCTCAGGAACTTCCTCCGTTTGCTGACCGCTGTTCTCATCTGATGCAATGCCCTGCTGTTCCATTTCTAGTTCCTTTCGACGGGCTTTTCGCCGGCGTGTTTCTGCCCCAATCAGTGTGCCTAAAACAGGTGGAGGTAGGTGTTCTGCAGCATTTGGGCTACGTTTCTGCACAGGGCAATTCCGGTTCCCCTTGTGACACGCACAGTCCACTTTATAGTTGCTGCTCCAAAACACAAACATAATTCGTGTCACTCTTCATTTCTCAACCCTTGTACAGAGACATTCAATGCATCTCCTACTAAACATCTCACCACGTGCCAAAGCAAGGACAGCAGGCTACCTTATGGCCTCTATTGTAGAACATGCCAGCAGAACTGGACAGAATAGCCGGAAAATGCAATTCAGTAGAAAACGGAGCAAAATGTAGAATGCGAGGAAAGGGCTGGAGGAAGATGTCCAGTCCAGGAGGGCAGTGGAGAGCTCCTGGGCGAGGTGAAGGACTCACCAGATGTTGTACTCATAGTCAAAGGCGATGGTAACCTCTGTGTCCTTGGCAATGGTGGCAACAGCATAGATACACAGGTGGATCATCCCATCAGCAATCACATGACGAACCTTGTTAAACAAAGTAGAGAGAAACTAACATCTCCACAAGTTGCACTTCTTACTTCCAAGTGGGAAGCCTCCTTCTGTGAAGTAGCTCTTATCTGTTCCATGAATAATTATCCTAAATTCTCCATAGGGAAAAGCCTGCTTCACTACTCTTGTCTCATCCTGTGCTTTTCCACTTACACATGCTATCACCTGCTTACCCTAATATCACTCTGCAGCCAAAGGAAAGCCATAAAAGAAACCTTTTCCTTCCAAAGAAAAACATCATGTTCCCAAACTTTCTCATATTCCAAGTATAAACCATCAAGCAAGAGATGCAGAGAATTTACCCTATTTACTGCATTTTAAATTTGAACGTTCATAAAAAGGGAATGCATTAAGCCTGGGTAAAACATGTATTTGCAATTACAGTGACGGTGAAGAGAGAATTTACCTCTGCATTTGGAGTGCAGGAACGCCTGATGAACCTGGCATCATTACCAAAGGTGCGGGCATCAACACACATTTCAACGCCATTGAACTTGGAGTAGAACAGCACAAAGGGATATGGCCTGGAGAAGTAACAGAATGTCTCAATCCCAAAATACCCAATTCCCATGACACTTATAACAGGTATCCCTCACTTCAGTGGAAGCAGCAGTGCTTCCATCAGTGCTATTGCTCTGGACGCTTACGCACTTCCGTCATCACAGTTTAACAATCTACTTCAGAGAGTTTTGGTCCATAAACAGAGCATCAAGCTGAGGCTGTATATTCGATTTCACATTTCTATGGATGGCACAGCTGACAAGGGCCCTGTAAGTGTGCATTACCCCATAGAGACACTAGTCTCTCTGTGCCATGATGCTCTCACACTGATCACTTCATAGTACTCTTACTTTTTGAAGAAATGCCCATTGACCTCGAATTGCTGTCGTAACATAACCTTCCCTCGATACTCAATTATAAGGGTATCTAGTGCCAAGTCTCTTGCTGCCCTCAGGATCTTCCGGTGCTTCTGAACACGAGTCACCCTTCCCAGCTGCAGCTGTAACAAAAACCAGAGCAAAATATGAGAATTTAAACCAAAGGCCTCTAACTCATGACGAATACTTTACCTACATGAAAAGAAAAATTAGTCTCGTAGCAACACACAGAAACTGCCAGGCAAATATACTGTTTATTCTGCAGTAGTTTAGTAACAGCCAATGTCCTTGATAATATTTATCAGAAGCTAAGAGTATTTATTCCTTTCCTTCAGCAGTAAGTCTCACAAATCAATCAGACCAAATGTTTCAGTCTTGCAGCTAGGAGGCATAACCAGACCTGTCAGTTGCTGCTAACAGGGAACTGCTCTGCAATTAGGGCCACTTTCACAGCCAGAGTAACTCAAGTCTTCCCTAAATTGTGGGTTGTCACACATTCAGAGAAAAAAAACACAAGCTTTTCCTTCTGCAGAGGATGGTAAATTCTAGCTAACAGGCCAAAGACTTAAGCTGGCAATTTCCATCTCCATCCAGAAACTTCTCTTCATCTGCTTGCTCAACTAGTGCTGGTTTTTGTTTTGTTTTGTTTTTAACATGAAGAAATAAATCTTTAACTAAGTAGTGACAGTTTGCTGAATCTTCTTTATGTTAAAGTCTACGGTTCTATTACAATGGTTTTTCACAACAGTGTGCCTTGACAGTACGAAACCACAACATTCTTTAAGCACAGACATCCAAATACGACACATTTTATGGAATAATGGAAGGGATATTATAAGCACTAGGGCATAGGAAAGACTTCTTCCATAAAAATGAGGTGCTTTTCTTGCTTAACAGATTGAACCTCTCTGCAAGTAAAAATTATGTGAAAATGGCTGGCTGCCTCACCACAAGAGCCGTGCCTGCTCTTTTCTAAGCATGCTATTCACTGCTTACAAGGACCCGGTTTCGACACTTTTCCAGAGTGGATTGAGGCATAAGTGTTCTTACTTCAGTAATAATGACAGTCTTCTATCTAAATTAGAAGTAAACCACAAAAAACACATTAAATGCAAGCTCCCAGCTTTTCCTGATAAAACTCTCGTTAGAAACAGCTAAAGAGCAGTCTGCTCAAATGGATGAAAATCACATTAGCTTAAGAAGGGGCTCAGTCTGGACAGTAACAGAACGCATGACATTCTAACCTTGTGAAAATAAAGTTAATGCCTTAAGGCAGCACTCAGCACTGGGAACCAAACAAAACCCTCTGTACTGATCATATGAAAGCATTGAACTAGAGATTATTTTTTTTTTTTTTTTTTGGTAGCACTCTTGTATGTGCTCTGAATTAAACTTCTTTGGGAAGAAGATGACTTTTGTTGTTTTAATATGATATTATACTGCAGATCTTGGATCAGCCAGTAAAGTAAGATCCATTTGTTGACTTCTCTCACTCAGGTCCAGGATAAAGATAGCTTTATAAAAATATTAATTTGAAGTCTATGCAGACAGAAGCAATGGTCTTGCTATTCCGGATCTCCTTTTAAGAGATATATTCAGTGCCACATTTACCACGCCTACAGGGTCTATCTGTTTTTCATACCACTGTATCTGCTGGCAATTGGAAAAACCTGCATATATGTACTGGAGACTCTGAAAAGCCTTGCAGGGTGTTGTTCATCTCTTCATATCTTGGGTCCTGATAGGAGCTCACAGAGGATTCCCAAAGTCCACTGAACTGGCATAAAAGAAACATGTTATTTCCAGACTAAGAAGCCACACTGCTGGCCCTGATTTCTGATCACCAAACCCATGACACAAGTGAACTGTAGGATAAGACTATTTACATTGCCAAGAGTGGTGGCTAAATTATTTTAAAAACATTGGATACACTTTGTACTATCCAGCTGTGGTAACAGAGAATAAATAAATGCAACTAGATTTGTTAGTGTGTGACAGAAGGAGGTAAGTAGATAAATTAGGGCTGAGACACAAGCATGTCTCCAGTTGAATAATTCTATTTCTATACTACCACTTGTTTGCTGCTATAATCAGTTTCTCATCTAAGCTGGCCCTACCCAGGAGGGTTGGACCAGATGACCTTCAATGGTTCCTCCCAACCTAAATTATTCTACACCTCTATCAAATTCTCTCAGTATCTTTCAGAGATGCCAGTTAATATCTGCTAGCCTTCACTCTCACCTTTGGCCCATGACTGACCTGCATTACTGTTCACCTGATGCTGGAAAATAGCTTGGGGAACACAGGTGCGATAAGGTGGGGTGGGTGGGAGAAGAGAGCCCATGAAAGAGAAGGTCTGCATCTGTAAAACTTAACAATTATCTGAGTTTGGTAAAACAGGAATGATCTCATAGCTTTTCTGATAAGACCCTAGATCAGCTTGGGTTTGTTCTCTGAATTTAGAAATATGAAGAGGATTAGCTGCCATGCTTTCATGTGCGAAAAGAACAAATGATTTTATTCATGTCATAGGCTAGGGATTGCTGACTGCTAATCAGACAAAACTGTTCTGATATGTTTGCAAAGCAACATCTGCATAATACTCAGTGGCTTTGTTTTATACAGGCTCTTTCGCTCTTCACTTCAAAATGTGAAATCAATCAGGGGTTTGAGCTCAAGTCAGCAATTATCAGAGGCAACAGAGGGCAAATACCCTGGGTTTGGTTTGGCAACAGCAGGCAGAAAAGTGATTCACAGCTTTCAGTCTGTCAAGCATCTGGCAGTAGCCAGCACTAAGATAATTTTATTCATGACATTGAACAGCTTCATGTTTTCACAAGTTTCCCTTTGTATCATTAGTACAGCTGAGAATTGGTTTATCCAAAACATTTCAGTGATCAAAACCCCATGTCCTGCATGTTTAACTCTTAACCCACCTTTCCCTGCTGCTCCTGGCTTGGGAAAGCTTTTAGGTCACACTGTCTTCTTTTTTTTCTCTTTTTTTTTAAAGTATACACTTGCATCATTGTTTACCCAAGCCAAACAACTCTCTCAACTGTGAGAGTATGCAGGGCATCTAAAACATTTTATTTTCATTCCTCTCTCCAGAGTCTTCATGGCCAAATAGAGCAGTCAGTTATGATACCCATCTTCTACACACAGCTGCCATCTGCATATTGACATGAACGCCTTAATTTTTTTCCTAGCTCTATTTCCTTATCTCCCAGAAAAGCTATTTTTACGTCCAGTAATGATACCTAGTTAAAAGACAACTGATGCAAGCCAACAAGCCTTCTCAGTTTGTCTAACAAAGATGAGACAAATGAGCAGAACAAAAATATAAAGCGCAGGATGAGAGACCATGCACTTCACACCTGTGCAGGCCATCCTCCTCACAACACTCCACAGCCATCTGCTCAGCAGAGAAAACGAGGACATAAGGGCTGACAAGCAGCAGCCCAGGACAGCCACCTGGTCTTTCCTCAGTATCCAAGAGGAACTACAAAGCCGCTAAGTCCCTTTAAACTTTCCCAGCATGTGCAATGATAGGAACCTACCTACAGCTTGTTTAGAGTAACTGCAGCTCACTAAAAAGTTCTGCAACTTTCTTTTTTGTTTCTTTGGGATACATCTTTGGAGTCTTCTGATTTGGAATGCTGGCCACTTTTCCCTGTGGGAAAACCTATGGAAAACCTATGTCTGTACAGGGAAGGGAGACGGCAAGAGAGCATGACAATAACAAGCACATTTATGTATAATATCTTTTACAATCATCTGAACTTTTTCTTCCTTGTATTTCCCCAGTTGCTCTCTTTAGGAAGGCTACTCACACAGACAAGTACAAGTGTTTCTCCCCAACCCCCACAGAAGTCTTATTGCAGAACTAGAGGCAAGAGGTAGAAGGAAGTTGGGTCCAAAGTCCTCTTTCTGCACTCTCCCTTACTGGCAGTATCTGTGCTTTGCCTGATGTGCTTCACCTAGATGAATGCAGAGGAAAAGGTGGGAGGGAGCACGTGAACTTCACAGAGCAGTGAGTCAGCTGATATAAACAAGAATGATTCAAGCACAAACATATACCTGATATTCAGGTTTCTGACTCGGCTCCCCTTCTGCAGAAGAGATGCCCCACATCTGTTTTGGAGCCCATCCTTTTCAGCTGCACCTATCTCCATTCTCCCGGACAAGGAAGCCCTATCTCCATTCTCCCAGACAAGGAAGCCCCACAAAGCCTGAACTGAGTGGGAATGGTGCTCTCTGTTCAATAAAGCACGGATCAGATGAAACATCAGCTGAGAAGAGTAGTGGGGAGGACACACACCACACAAACACATCCTGTTCCTGTTTCTTCTTGTCTACATGCACTTCATAAAGCTGGCACAACACCAATCATTGCACATCTCGGAAAAGAAAAAGTTAGGGAGAGAGAGTTCCCTAAAATCAACTGTAGTTGTGTGGCATTTGAAAGTTACCAGAGTCCAAATAACAATCCAAAATATTAAAATAATGTTGAAAGGTTCTTTAAAATAGCTTTCCACAGAACAGGAGCCAGGAAAAAAACAAACAAACAAAAAAACCAAAAAAACCCACCAACCACGAACAGGAAAACTCAACTGGAAAGCAGGAAATTTCCTATCTTCAGCAAATGATAGATCTGGTTCTGCCTCGAGCCATTCAGTGACCAAAAGTAGTTACGGTAAAATACCTGTGAACCATATCACAGAACTGTACAAAATACCGCCAGCTTAGCAACACTGATCTGGCTGAATGTAAGTGTTCCTGAATCTGTCTTGGTACTGGCATCTTTTCTGTTCCCTTTTATATCGAGTCTAATCCCACTGGTCCGAAATCATATGGCCAGCTATGATACTGCTCACCCATGCCCACACCTTATGTCTAGAAACCAGAGGACCTGACCTACCCCACTTCTGTCACAACAGTTCTTACCTGCATCTGGGACCCAATAACAGTATTATTGCAGGCCAACTCTGTTTTGTTGATTGTGTCTAGCATAGCAGTTTTGCCCACATATTCTTTATTAGAGTTTAGATGACGCTCCAACAAGTTCTGTACATCAGCGCTGTACTGGTTAGTAAAGGCTTCTTCATACTGATCTGTCCAGAGTCGTATTCGATTCTCCCACCCTTCAGCTGTGTTTTCATCCAAGGCATGCGCTTCAGAAGGGGAATTCTGCACCAAACAGCAAAGAATGAATGGCTAGCACACAATGGGAAAAATCTATCCACAGCGCTCTGAGCATATGAATATGCTACAAAAAAGGCAAATCTATTCCAAGCTAAGAAAGTGCTGGTTATGGGGACACCTTTTTCAGAACGTTGTACAACAGTGCTGCTTAGGAATCTACAGAGAGCTCTGTGCAGGACTAAGACCTCTTGAGAGTTGGTACTTAGCACTGCTGCATACAAGAAAATTAAGCTAGTACATAGCCAGAAAAAGTTTGTCACTTTGGAAAAATAATTAAGTAGATTAAAAAAGCAAAGGCACAGAACACACGAAGGCAAATAAATCTCATGTAGGCTTGTCCTACAGTCAATCCACTCATGTCCAACATAATGCGAGATGATGCTGACTGCATCTCAACCTTTGCAGTGACTGATCCAAAAATACTTCTGAACCTTCTAGCTAAATGGTCATCAGGGTTTCAAGAAACTGAATGTAGAGCATAAGCTAATACCCAGAGGGTTAAAACTGCAGGTCCTAAGCAGCATAAAGAAGAGAGGACAAGATCAGGTAATCTGTTTATACCATCTTGTAAGGGAGGGGAAAAAAGAAGCTGGTAGAGAAAAAAAAAAATTCAGCTTCCTTCTTTACTTGACAACAGTTGCAATAATTCAACAAATAATATTCCAGAGGTCAGTAACTCAATCGGCTTCATAAGGGACTGAGATATATGTGACACTGCGGTATTAGTGACAAGGACCACTGAAGAACAATCATTATTTTCATCATGTATATTAAAAGCATTAAGAGTTTGCATGCATTTTTACCCTCTCAAGGCACTTGCATACTATGGAGATAGGCGCATATAGACACTCCACAGGTTTGTTCTATTTCCTCTGAGTCACCTGCTAGAAGCTACAGTACTGGGGTCAGATGGAACTGAGTCAACTTCAAGGCACCTCTTGTGTTTCTAGGAACACGTTTAGCTCAAAGTGCAAGTCTACTTTTTTGTCAAATAAACTTTCTATCAGATAGCCACACCTACCACAGTATTGCGGAAACTGAGAGATAAATATATCATCCCATCCATCCCTAGTAAGGGGATGTGGATAGAAACAAGGCAACACTGCTAGGGACTCCCAACTTTAAACTTGTGTACTACTTTGATGCCCAAGCTTAAAATAGCTTTGATGCCACCAAATGATAACTGACCTCACAGAAGAGGAGCCACAACCAGTTCTACATCCCTTACATCAAACACCCCACTCCCAAGTGTCATGAATCAGTCATATCTCTTGGAACTGGATGACATTATCTTACAGAAAGCTATCTGAAGCAAAAGCAAGGTTCAAGGGGCAATTCCTGTGATAGCCTTTTGAATAGGCCTGCTTGTGGCGCATGGTAAGGCTTGAGATTATTCTGAGGCTGGTCCCACAATTAGAAATTCCCCAGACAAACCAAGAGAGGTATGAAATACAGGGCAAAACCCCCACCACCATCACAGAGCATTCTCAGTTCTACTCACCTTCATCCTCAGAGACTTTCGTGAGCCCTCTCGAAAGGCCTGTCCCCCGAACAAGGAGAGAGAAAGAGAGGAAAAAAAACCCAAAGTATTATGTATTTCCTCACAATCAGTGTCCCAGAACCACACTAGACCTTACTCCAACAGACAAACCCTTAACAGAAGATTACAAGAATGACAGGAAGACCTACACAAGAAGCAATGGACTTGAACAAAAATACTCTGCAATGCAAATCCAGTGGAAACTGTCAAAAAGCGTGCCGGCCAGGATTTCTGAACTAAAAAAGCCTGCCTCATACTTAGTAAAAATCTCAAGATCAAAACAAAAACTATCCTGACTAACCCCATTTGCTTTGACAGAAGAAAGGGCCAGCAACAGAATCAAGCTGGTTCACGACAAAAAACCTGAAGACCTCACATGGCTCCTGCTCCCAGTCTTTTATTTAATCAGTGCCTACCAGAACTTCAAGGGAAACCTAACCTGGGGAAAATCACAGTAAAGCTAGCAGATGATAGGAAAGAACCAACTACTCACACACTTGCATTTCAATATAAGCAACCCAAAATTATTTCAGTCCCCGAACCCTTACAAACAAGACAGTAAAGTCATCTCTCAACAAATGTTCATCACTACCTACATAGTTTGACACAGGCACTATCTCTGTCCCTGAAGAACAGTGCAAAGCAGCTCTGTAGCCCAGATTCCTTAACATAGCCTGCTAAGAAATGCCATGCTCCATTTATCGTTCCATTCACAGAGTGCCCCTTTGCCACAAATAGACTGACTGCAAAAGCTATTTCCCCAAACCCTAATAGAGCAGAAGGGAAAATATGTAATCAAATCTAGGCTCTGAGCGTAAATGACAGCACTGGGAAATAAGGGTGGAGTTCCAGTAAGTTAATTTTTAAACCAACAGCCATGTAGTCTAGCAGGTCACAAATACAAGGTGTCACATTATTACACCAGAAAGAGCAATTCCTGACACGACAAAAGTTTCTTGCCTACTGCTAGCTTGTCAACCTGTTCTCAACAACACTCCACACAGCATTTGGTAGGAACTGCAGCAACCTTCTTTCACTCCACATACCTTGATCTTTTTGGCCTTTGGAGCAGTGCGAGCTTTTTCTGTACTCCTCTTCCTCTTCTTAGGTTTGCTTCTACGGACGCGGTTGACAGTCAGCGTGATGCTTGTAGGGGTGTGCTGCGTAGCTGTGTATAGCACTGTAGAGGGGGATAGTTCTTCATCCCAGCTCTCAGTTGCACTGCTGTCCCCACCTATAGAGAGGAGTGCTTAGTTAGCAACGTTGTTATTCATCCCAGAGAGAACACCTTACCCTGAGGTCCATTTTCATCAAGATGACTTGATGACCCTGCATAGCTCTTCCCTGACAAAACTATACGACCTCAGTTTTCCCTCCCAAACTGGGAACATCTCCCAAACTTCTGATACCTCACAGAATGGCACTGATGAACATTTCTCTTTTCTGTTCACAAGACAATCTGATTTTCCCAAGAGCTAACTGAAACAAGGCAGAAGGAGAGGAGAAAATCCCGGTGGTTGGGAGTCAAAGAACGTTAGCGGGCACGAATCACAGTTAGATGATTACAGCAGCCAAAAGACAAAGGTCTTGTAGAAAGAAAGCAAAGTCACTGTTACCAGAATTACAGCCTCAAGCTCACCTGACACGTTGTCCTGCTTCCGGCGGCGGAGTCTGATCACCTTCCCCCTGCTCATTCCTCTGCCAAAGGAGAATGCACAATTGAAGCTGGTTTGTAGGAGTAAAGTCACTTGAAATTCAACAGGATGTCACAAGTTGCGTGCCCTCAGTGGGGCCCAGGATGATAAGAACATCGATTTAACATCCTCATCTCCACTCCTGGTGCCACCAACACTTGTCAGGCTGACAACGCAAAGGAGGAGGGTCAATACTGGGTAAAGCACTGGAAAGAACGCTCCAGTTAGCAAAAGGAAGTCCATCCCGCAGCCCAAACGTGACACAGTTCGGTATGAGAAGTCAATAAAAGGAGCAGTCCAGATCTGCACTGCACCAAAGCTCACCTGCACTTTTCACACTTGAGGAGGAAACCATCTTGGGAGACACTGCAGTGGCACCAAGTGGGAATTGATTCTCCTTCTGAGGAGCTCTCACTGTCCCCGGAGTTCTCCTCATCAGGTGAGTGCAGGCCGTTCAGTTCTGCACGAGGTATAATGGTCTGGACAGGAGGAGAGGCTGGCGGCGTTGGAGGAGGAGGGGCTCCATAATTATGATCCTGAAAACAAGTATTTGCAGTACTACTTTTAACATGAAGATATGATGCCTAGAAACTGAAGTCCCAAATCCACGGTTCCCAGGTTATTATTTAACTACTGGTATAAAACAGTAGTCTGAATTCCTCAGTCTACCAAGAAGGTAGGGCAATAGCTCTGAAAGATGTGAATGGTTTTCTTCTGCACCAATGAATTAAATTCAAAACCTATGAAAATGACCAGGCTATTTCAACATTAACTGTTGAACTGCTAATTTCCAAGATGCCATCAGTGGTCAAACACTGGAGCTGGTTGCCCAGAGATGTTGTGGAGTTTCCATCTGTTAAGATATTCAAAACCCAACTGGACACCCAAAACACAACCGGGCAACCTGCTCAAGCAGAGTCAGCCTGAGCAGGGGGGTTTGATTACATGATCTCAAGAGGCCCCTTCCAATCCTAATGATTCTGTGATCTCCTGTTCATCCCATAGTTTCAAGCCATGCTCCCACTCTTCCTGACTATTCCTTGTTTCTCACAGTTATAAGTTACCAATATGAAAGTCTTTGCAGTTGAAACAAGTATAAATAGTTCACAATAAACCAAATGGGGCATAAAATTACCACCAGGAAAACATTATATATTCATATATATTCACACTTCATTCATATACTTCATTCAGTTAAAAATCTATCACCTAGAACACTATAAATCTGGCTTTATAGAGTATTCAAGACTTCACAAACAATAAACACACAAATGCAAAATGTATGGCAGAACTCAGCTGTAACTCAGTGTTCCCTAATAAATAAGCCAAAACTCCTAAGGCTTAACAGGCAAAGGACTATGGAACAAGTAGAAAAGAGTAAAGTAGACAGTAAAGAGCTGATTCACTGCAGAGAGAGTACTCACTGCGTAAGGCAGCCCGCGATAGCTGTGTTTCTGGGTGGCCCCATAGCCGTGGCTGGAGTACACATTCTTCTCACTGACAGCTGGACTAGCTTCCACAGACTCTGGGCTGCAGAAAGGGCCAGAAGTAAAACCCATCAATACAACATCATTTTTTAGTGCCAGTATTTCACTGCTCTTTTCTATTCAACACATGAGCTCAAAATGAAGAAGCTTCATGAAGTCGAGATGTTATTATGCACTTCACCAGGCATCATGTGTGCAGAAGTTGTACAGGATGAACCTGGTTTCAGAGGGAAGGAACTGAGTAAGGGCCACCCTGGATAACTCATTAAACTTGGTCTCAATCTGGGAAGTTAAAAAGATAATTAGCATGTAAGAAGCTCATTTTCCTTATAGTTGAGGAAGTTGGGTATAGTTCAGCATTCACATCTGAACTCAGCCAGCCTAATCTCAAAGCCACTGAACAGTACTGCCATGTTATCTCTGCAACAGCTTATTTCAAACAGCAGCTAAGCAGCTTTCCTGCATCTGCACTTGTTTCTCTCTCCCGTAGATACTAATTGTCAGCTGAGTCCAACGTCCTGTGATAAAGTCTGCATGAAACCTGCAGCTGTCCTGACAGCAACCACCAGGAGTGGGAGGTTCCTGTTACAAAGAGGCAACAAAATTCATGACCTGGACAGACAGTGGCCACAGACAAATCAGATTTGCCCTCTACTTTCTATAAAGAAACATGGTGTGCAATGTGCTGAACAGGAAATTTGCTGCTGAGGTACAATGCGCTCTTCCACCACACGGTGGTGGAAAAAAAACAGCTAAAAATGAAAGGTATATACTTAGCAGAAAGCTGCAGAAACCCTACTCAGAGAAGGGACAGCTGCAATTCAATGCAGGGAATATTAGGTAATGAGGATACAGACAGAATACCAGCAAGGAAACACGCTGTCTGTTACAAGCAGAAGATAAAAGTCAGCTAACCTCTGCACAGACCAGAAGTAGGGCCCATATCAGAATACAGCAGAATATTACTGAATCGTATCTGCAGGTGAAATGTTGTTCAAAATTATAGCATGGAGCTGAGCAAGCAGGAAAGAAAAATAGTGTAAAGGAAAACTTTACCTTGGACCTCTGCTGCTCTGGTGAGCTCTTGCAGGATTCTCAGTGGGTCCTACATTGTCAGCATGAATCAGGCAGTACTTAAACAACAACGGCCAGTGGTCACGCGTGGGGCAGTGTTTAGGCACCACCTAAGAACACTAACCCCTGCGCCCTTTGGACTTCCTACTAGTTCTTGAAATCTCTGCTGCACTGAAGTTTGCCCCACCCTGCCACTAAATGCAATACACTAACCTTCTGGCTTATCCTGGAGCAAGGTGGATCTGTCTTTGCAACATAAAGAAGCAGTAACTTATTGTACAAAGAACTGTGGTAAGCAGAAGACCTTAAACCTACGCAAACTGCACTTCTGTAGCTCAGGATTTAGAAGCATGACATGATAAATTCAGTTGGTTTTCAACGTAACTACAGCCAGCTAAATTGTCAAAAGCAGGAGATACAGGTGGCGATACCTCTCAGAGGATGTATTTCTTAATAAAAGACACCGTGCAGAGCTTGCCACATAATCCAGTCTCGCTGGATCTTTGCAACAGTCCTTTAGGACTTCTAGATTGGTACAGAGTTAAATGCATTCAGGTTTAATTGTATTTTCAGAAACAATATTAGAAGGGAAAGAGCCTAAACAACCTAAGCAGCAGGTCTGTCCTCTGTCCAAGTCACCCACATTCCTAACTACAGTCAGCCTCGAATACCAGCAATGCTGCCGCAAGCATTAGCAATAAAACTTCAAGATTGTTGGTGCAACGGTGTCCAGGGGCAACAACATTGGGGCCCATGCTTCCTCAGCAGCAGCATGCCAAGGAGCTTCAACGACTTTCAATATGCAGTCAGACTAACACAGAATAACTACTCTGCAGCCTCCATGCCACCCTCAGACAAACACAAACATCCTTCAGCATTTTCACCTCCCCTCTGTATCAGAGGCCAGGGTAAGATGCTAAAGCTCAGCCTGAAAAGAGGGTCAGCTAGTTTTCCTTTTACCTTCCCACTGCCTTCCTGATGCACATCTTTGAAAGCAGCCCCTTACAAGAGACAAGAAGCTCAGGTACCCCAGACTTCGTGCATCAAACTAGTAGAGTTTCGAACAAGTGGATGACAGCCTTAACTTTGGACAGATTCACGAAGCACACTTCAGCAGTAAGTAACAGTGCACCAATGCAAAGCCTAGAGAATAAAGTCCTGGCATTCCCAATTTTTAGAAGACAGACTGACAAACCAATTCAGAAATCTTCAAAAGCCTTTTTTCAAAGCACTCCAGCCTAGCCTCAAGTTGGACCTACGAATTTCCTACAACCAGGGAAAAAGAAAGTGCTTTGCAGAAGGTTTACAGACAGACTTTTTGATACTTAACTGGGGACATGTGTAGATATATATGGCTCTCCCCTATACTATGCTCAGCTCTGAAAGTGCCTAGTATATGAGTAAACTACTTAGCGCTCTTTCTCCTGTCATAAACAGTTTAAAGTTCCTGCATGTCGAGCCTTTAAAGTGCTGGTGTGGAAGAAGCATGGTGACAAGCAATACTGAAATGTTAAATCTTGAAAAGTGAAGGATCATATACCCACTGCAGATGAGTGACTTACTAGATTCTGACTCCTCGTTTAAAAACAACATGTAAAAATATGGGCTTTAGGATGGAATGAAGCATCACGAAGAAGAATGCCTAGAATGGGGCCAGTGCCAAGACAGACAAAAAAGAGCATTAGCGGTCTTGCAGAGAGTGCAATTGTGTAGTCAAACTCTGTGCATAGTCAAATCAGGGCAAGATGGAAGGGAAAAAACAATGATTCATACCCTAGCCCACTGCTCTTACAGGTGAAAATTAATAGAGTCTGGAGCAATATCTGTTCTACACTGATCAACCTGACAAGCAGGTATTTGCACAGTAGGTACCTTTAAATAATACATGGAGGAAATCTATCTCCAAAATGCCCTTTGTAAATTTTTGTAAAGAGAAGCTATAGTCTGTATTTCAAAGAAAGATGCAGGAAAGCAGGAGGTAGAAGCACACAGAAATAACTTGAGCCCTCCCTCTCACCCGCAACAAAAACATAGTACTCATCCGAGCTGACATCATTCTAACAAGGGTTTTAAGAAAAGATCACAATGCAATGTTTTCTGGAATTGAATGTTCCTGACTCCTGCAGAAGCAGAGTCTTTTAAAAGAAATGGTAAGACCGCTCCAACAGGCCTCAGAGATCAGACTGCAATGAGGGCCCTGCACAGGGTCCTGTGGTGGAGACCCTGAAGGATCGCCCACTGACGTGTGCTTATTTGAACCTGCTCAGGGGCAGAAAGAAAATAAAGGTGTCTACACAGGCTGATGCTGCCTCACATGTCTAACCAAGCCCCAAAGGGGCCCAGAAATCAGTCATGCAAGATTGGTACTGAGTCTGAAGTAGTAGGCTCTACTGAGAGTGAGGCTCAGCACACTGATCCCTTGTACAACACAGGTTTTGGAAAAGGAGCTGGCTTGTACCTTGCCAAGATCAAGCATGGGTACAGCAAACACACAACTGCCTGCACCTGAGTATAGACTTATTAGCCAAGCTGATATAAAACCCATGGTTGAATGCCTCACACTGTTGGAATTCTCCTTTTCCCCGTCTCCTGTGTCAAACTTACCAATTTCCATAACGCTGCATTTGTTAAACACTCAAGAGTCTGTCTCTGCATTCATGTCACACAACCAGCTGACCAGCACCCCCTTTCTCCCCAGTGGAGAAAGCACCAGCACTGATCCTGCAGCCCCACTCCAGGGCAGCCCTCTGACACCCTCCCCTCCTCCTCCGTGGGGTAACACTCACTCCGATCCTGCAGCCATGTCGGAGTAGGACGTATCTGGTGTGGTGACTCCCAGAGGGATTGCAATGCTCATGACGCCCGTCGGGGATCACGGAGTCCAGAGGGCAGCGACTGGCCGCTCCGAGGGCGGAGAGGAGCCGCAGAGCCTCGGCCAACACGTCACGGACATGGGGAAACCTACCAGGGTAGAAACAAAGCATTGCATCTCCGTTACAGGATGAGGTCTCCCTGTATACCCCTAAAGAAGGCTTTCACAACAGAAGAAAAGCAGAAATATATTTCCATCAGTGACATGCTGCATCATTTTAACTTAATTTTCATACGTGGGACCAGGGAAGAGGTAGATGGTAGTAGTTCGGTGAGGTTTGGTTTTTTTATGTTTTGGGGTTTTTTTGTAGTCTTGGACTGACATGCAATGAGCTGCTCTGCCATAAAGCTGATAATGATAGATCCCCCCTCCCCCAACTAAACTTAGGACTAATTATCAGATAAACAATCTATTAGCTCCTTCTGCATCTAAGCAGCAGCTGTCACCTATCACCCACAGCCCTCCCTCAGCATTTCCTAACTCCCTCCCCAAACAACTTGCAGGCAAAGCCCCATCTGGGAGGACAATGAGACAGAGGGGAGACCTATCACTCGAGATCAGCTTGTATTTGTGTTCACTGGGTCCACGGCACGGGCAAGTACGACTGGCACAGTGGCTATACCCATACCACAGTCAGCCTCCCCTCGGCAAACAAGGCCCGTCCTGGATTCTGCACCAATTACTCAGTCTGGCGAACCCTGACGCAGCGGGCCCCGACTTTCCGAAATCCCAGCTGTCACCTCCCCGCGGCAGAGCCACGTCAGACGTCTGGGTGCTCGCGCATAGGCTGCTCCGATGAGAAACACGGCGGGGCCATTGGCTCGGTGCAGGGAGCCAGGGTGAGTCACGGCGGCATCACGGGGCGCAGCCGCCGGCCATGCTGGGGGCTGGCAGGGAAGCCCGTGCCCAGGCTCCACCTTCCCTGCTGACCGCAGCGTTTTGCTAAGGCAGAGAGTGAAATCGCCAATAAACGCAAACTTCTAAGGGTTGGATGGTGAATGGAGATAAAATGGGATCAGCTCCTCATTATGTCAATAACCTCAATAACACAGACATTCATAAAGGAGCTATTATTCTACGCAGCTCTAAAGAAAACCCCCACGATACAGCGAAAGGCTGCATTTCGGCACATAGCAAAGGTGGCTCCAAACCCAAAGAAAGACAGCGACAGTTTAGACACCCTCTTTGCATGTTAAACTTTAAGGGCAGCCTCAAATGACTTTCCGCAGCCTTTCCCCTGGCTCCAGCAGCGCAGATGAGCCAGCCTGCCCTCGCAGCCGGCCGTCACATGCTCCCCGGCATCTCGGGGGCTCTGCCAGCAAACCCTCCTGGGCTACAGAGAGGCCGTGAGCCAAGTTTTCCTGTCGGCAGTGAATTTCTCACAGGGAACTGCCTTTGGACACCGTAGCCCAGCCAGTGTTTAACGCACAAAATCCCAGAAACACAAAACCACACACTCACTACAAGGGCAAACGAAGGAAGAGTGAGGGAGTCGGAAAGCTGAAATGCCACATGCTATATTGCCTTTTCCTGTCTTAAAAGGCAGGCCACTTCTCTTAGCACGAGGGAGTATTTTCCTTCTTCAGTATACACCCCTAAGAGAAATCTTTCTGATAGTATGACAGGCATACAGCGAATTACAGAAGTAGCACGTAAAGATTTCTAAGTGGTCTGTGGCAATTCCCTGTTATGGCCCAAAGCAATGGTCTCGCATGGAGGTGGGAGATAAAAGAGAAAACAGGCAGGACTAAGCTCATAAGCGACTCAAACCCAAGACAGCCCAGGTGTCCTTGAGTATGTTTTCTGGAAAAATAAAAGGACCTTTAGGAAGTGTCTCATGCTTGTAACAGACTTGTGATTTCTACACTGACATCAGATGAGACAAACTGCTGCTAAAATACAGCTAAAAGCTACAGACAGCAATCCCTGCTTCAACCCAGTGTCACATAAAAATCTGGCACAAGGTTAAAAGAAACAGGACGAGTCTCTCAGTGTCTGAAGCACCCTTCCCTTCTAAGGGACACAGAACCCCCCCCCCCCCAATCTTTTTAAATACTTTCTTAGATTTTTTTTCCCCCATTGATCTCCTGCCTTTGCCACGACCATATCCAGCAGGCAGCAGCCTGAGATTTCATCAGGACAAATTCCAGCCTCCTGCCTGCTCGTGACTCAGCAAAACTGGAAGATTTCAGGTGCGGCTTCCGGACTCGAGAGTCACAGGATATCTGGTCAGTCCTGGGGTAAATGGGACAAGTTTTCAGCCACTTCTGATAGGAATCCCTCTTTCCATCAACACTGTACAAACACTGTTGCACTGAAATGGTCTGGTAACTCCTACTTTTGGGAAAGAGATTACTGGAGAAACATGAAATACCAAACACAAAGGTTAGACAAGGTAAGTTCCAGCTCAGCTGCTTTTGTGTGGACCCAGCAGTACCTGCCCAACCATAACCCATGCTCAGATTTTGCTGTTCGTTGCTGCTGTTTTATGTGTACTTTCAATTCTGACAATGTAACGTTCAAAACTAGTTGCTGAGACCAATCTCAAGTGCTGTCCAAGACCACATCATCTTCAGGCTAGATTACAGTCTGGTCTTCATGAAACTTGGCCTGGTAACACCCAAAACATTAACCTGCACAGAAAATACTGGGGTTGAGATCAAAACGTTCACCCATCGAACTGGCTAATTTCCTGTACATACAATCCCCAAGCTCCTTCCTACTTCTCCCCCCCAAAATATATAGCTGTACGAGAGAAAAAAGTCGCACCAAGTTCTCTCCAGTGCCACTGGAAGAAGTTATCCTAAAATTCGAAGTCTTAATGCAAATTTGATGAGCTTCAGACCACAGCACGAACCTATCTCCCTTATGATACAATCATCTTGAAATCAAATGGAAACAGGAATTTTGATGGTCTAACAGGTAAATAATACTTAGCTGGTTTTGAAAAGGCAGGATTTAAAGATATATTTTTTTTCCCCACGTTTGGCATCTACATGCCTGCCTCCTTAACCAGTCATACCAGTATAAAGACACCTGGTCTTCCCCAACATCATCAAAACAGCCCAGATGAGCATCCACCCGCACAGCCACCCCAGCGGTAGGATCCCCACTCCTCACTCAGCACAGGTCACACACCAAGTGACTCACCCACCTTCAGACCAAAACCATAACTGGCTGCCTTAGCTAAAATGTGAATATATGCTATTCAATTATTTCAGGTAACATCCTGTGTCGATGGAAAGGACTGTAATAAATCTAAGGTGGCCAAGCAAAGGTTAGGCAACACCTGCTATAACAGTGAATTTAATTTTTGAAAATTCTGTTTAGGATGCAGCAGCCACAGTGCTGCATTGGCTCACTTCTACAACCACTGCCATCCATGTTACAAATAAAGTAGATGCAGAAAATGTACTGCTGGAAAGTCTTTTCATTACCTGTGGTGTTAGAAGTCAGTATTAACAGGGACAATCAAGCATGGTCAGTCAGACAGCTCACTAGAGCTTCCTCCTTCAAGATGTGGTTGTTCCCATTTTCACTAGTGTCCCAGCGTCACAGACACCTCTGGGCACCCATATAGTGTGCAACACTTGGTGACAGACTCTACGAAATATTTGCGAGCACCATGAAAAATTCACCCCCAGACAAAAAAAACAAAACAAAACTGGGCACAGCCTCATAGACTGCATGTGCTACCTAAATGCAGATGCCCAGACTCCATCACCATTTGGTGCTGCTCAGGTGATGCTATACAATCTCAGAGGGAAGAGAGCACTCGCCTTGCACCCTCCCATGGTCACATCAAACCAGAGTAGGTAATGAGAAATAAAAACCAAATCTTAAAACATCTCCCCCCCCACCCCCCTTCTTGCCGGGCACAGCTTCACTCCCGAATTCTTTACCAACTCCCCCCGAGTGGCACAGGGGGATGGGGAATGGGGATTACGGTC
>JAVKLA010000036.1:13556848-13578686 GCA_034782735.1 Sagittarius serpentarius | reverse complement strand
GCGGCGGGTCCGTCTTAAAGCCGGCTGGCATTGGCTGTATCGGACACAGGGGAAGCTTCTAGCAACTTTTAAAGAAGGCGCCCCTGTGGCCCCCCCACTACCAAAACCTTGCCACATAAACCCATTATACAGGGGTAGGACAGAGATTCAGCCTGTTTCTTCGCAGCATCAGTGCACATCTGTGAGTCTGTGTCTACAGAGGACTTGAAATATTTTAACATTGTGCATCCAGTGTCTCATGCACTGCCAAGAATGCTAAGAAGAAGAATGTAACACTGGTACAAAACACATTGTGGACAAACTGAGAAAAGTCTTTTCTGATTATACACAACTTCAATGTGTGTGGCAGGGCAGGGAAGATAAGGAAATCCCCTCTGCCTACACTGACGATGATCACGTATCTCCTGTTCACAGACAGCAAAGGACAAGCAAGCTCTTCTTTTACCACTCCCTACGCCTCCCAGCAACTCCAGTTACTGAAGTCCCAAAACTGGACACAGATCCAAGACTTTTGACAACCCAGGATTACTAGTGTCCAAATGATAACAGCCACCCTCTTCTGCATGCTCAGCAACAGGCCTACAGGTCACCTACACAGGATGAGTTCCATATGAGTTGCACATCTTTAAGCTTCCAAGCCATTACTAGTCACATCAAATTCAAAGCACGTTTTTCTCCTGCATCTCATGCTGCCACAGGCCAGAGCTGGTGGCAAACTGGAAATAGCAGCTCTGCCATGAAGCCTTCCTTGGCATTCTTTCCATCATCCTCATCTGGAACAGAGCCAGCGAATTCTGAGCAGTTCATACTTACGCTGTCATCTGCATCAGTAGCAAACTACTCTGCAAGTGGAGCAGTATAAAAACCATTAGCAGGCTTACGGATCCTATCCATTCATCTTTTCCCCTGGAAATTTCAGAATAGCCAAAATCTATGGGACATCCATTGTAAACATGAAGTGCTTCAATTACCACACTGAAAAAATCCTGTCTCATTGGCCGTGCCACCCAAATACAAGTGCCGTCCACCCAAGTCCAGTTGAGCACTGCCCATTCTTTCCAGCACACCCATAAACCTCATGTCAAGGACAGATCCTCACAGAAGGGCAAGCACCTTTAGTGCAAACAGAATCAGATCAAGAGTTTTTGTGTTTAAAACAGCTAGCTTAAAAAAATGCATTAAATTCCCAGAATTTCAGACATGTTGTTCTATAAGGACACCTACACAGAGGCAGAGCAGACAAACCCTTAAGTCATTTAGCTCCAACTTACTCTGAAACCTACAGATTCCTAAAAGTACTTGAATCGTGCCTCAGTCTACCAATACAAATGCTTAGCTCTGCTCTGAAAACAAGCTGGGTTCACTAAGCAGCCAGTTCTAAAAAATGAAATAATGACATGAGTATTTACTATTATCATTAGTACCATGTATCATCTGCTAGCTGACTGACGGAGCAGGATGGCAATCCATCCATCCATCCATCCCACGGCATCTGGAAGAACTCAGTCCTAGTCTACAACAGAAAGGATCAAAATAACAGGCAACACAAGTATTCATTACTAGCTAGGTATGCATACCATGATAACCAAATTATTGACAAATATAGTGCAATGGTTAAAGACTGATCTGTCTTATAGCTTTCTTAAGACACTCTTCTGTTTTATACATAAGTAACCATATGCAAAAAAACACTTGTATGTATACATCTGCTTCAGAATTCAACTTGCTCTCTGTGACCTAGAGAACCATGACAAAGCCCCGACAAGCTCTTAGAACAAAAATAACATTTTCAAATTGTTAAGTGCCAAAAAGCAACAACCCAGCGAGACCTGATCCTGCTTGCCATGCTGTACAAGACCTGGAGTCAAGGATCATGGGAAGGCGAGACTGCTGCTTTTTGGACACAGGTGATTTCAAGTAGCTTTTGGGCCTACGCATCAGTCAAGTTGCTCCATACAAGATTCATATTAACAACTCGCATTATTCTTAAAGTACTTTATGGAAGCACTAGAAACTACCTCAGCACATGTCTACGAATACACCTACTTAGCTAATGTCAGCGTGATAAAGCCGTTCAGTGAAGGCTATGTAAGCCACATTTAAAACTGAGGTACAAGCAAGTTAAACTGATTTTGATAAAATTTGGTAAACAGCTGGAAACAAAAACTTTTGATTAAATTTACTTAAACTAGGTTTAAGCTATTTTAAGGCAATTTTCATCTTGTCCATCCATGGGATTCCATCATTTTATCTAATGAAGAAAACATCAATTTTAGTTAAACTCCTCTGCAAACTACACCCTAGGGGACTACAAATTATGACAGTGAGCAACTGAAAGGAATTAAACCATCAAGGAGAAAAATTGCGAAATGCATAGTCAAGTATTCTCAGCAACTGACCCAAGACTGCAGAGATTACTCAGAAAAGCAAAAACAATAACCTCAAAACTTTGCTGCTGCTTCAGCAGTCAAGAAGTTATGCAAAACCTCTTTATTTTGCAGACAAAAAAAAAATTCCTGTGTTTTTCTTTTGGAATCACTAAGGATTTTAGTTATTATGATAAGAAATGTAAGAGAAGTGTAATAAGAGATAAAGGAAGAGCAGATAAGACTTTGCCTCCAGAAATATCTTCTACTGGACAATTCAACTGCATTCTTTACAGTCCAATACACTCCGGAGATGGAGATGTCAGACAAGGGTTTGTTTGGACTTTCTTAAAACATCTAATTTGCATCACACAAACTTTCCAGTAAGTTTAATTATATTGATTTGAAATTGGTTGAAGTCATACATAAGGATAATTCCATAAACAGACACATGCTAAATCAGAAAGGCGAAGTAAATTACAGATTAGCAGTGATCCTCAGCAGATCAAATTATTCTGAGGTATGTTTATGGAGAGGTGGCAGGCAGACACCAGGGAACTCTCTCTGTACCCCACGCTGATGAGAAGGGACCTAGCTGCATTTGCATGGTCTGCACACACAATCTGCTGAGCAGGACAGTGACAGAGATGTTTTAAAGGAATAACAACCTCAAGATAAAGGGAAAAGGACTGTCCCAATCAAGAACTTTGTATCAAAGGCCTCATAATTTTAAGAGTCATAAACAGAGGAAATCTTCAAGAAAACTTCACAAGACAATACTTTGAAAATCTAGCCACCTATATGAAATCCTAACAATCAAAAGTGTTAATCATCAAAACAAAGATTAATGGTAATATTGAAGAAATTCAGAAAAAATCCGTAGACTCAGAAAGAAGAATTGTTGGCCTCTTTCTATGCTAAAAACATGGTTTTGCACTGCCTCTATCTCACAGCATAACAAGTCGTTGGTGAAGACGACAAATTCTTCAAACACTGAAGCACTTAAAATTATATTTTCAAAAAGTAAAAGCAGCCGACGCCCTGAAAACACTTTTCTTTTTGCAAATACTGTTTTCTATTCTTTCCTGAAAGTTATACAGCAATACAAGAGGAAAAAAAAGAGTTATACACAAGACTCCACAGAAATGATGATACAAAAATTACTAAAGTAAATGAAACAGGAAAGAGGAAAAACATCCCACTTTTCTTTCAGTTCTACGAACTTTTGATTTGGGACAGTCACAGGGGAAAACTATTCTGCAGCAAGGGGAAACACATCCTAATTGCTATGCTGGTTCTATACTGTGAGTTTGTAGCTCTTTTCCCATGGGGTGAAGGAGAACAGTCAAATGTCTGTATGTCATAAAAATAAGAAAAGGCAAAACAAAAATGTTCAGAACTGGTATTTTGAGATTAAGGGCTTGACAACTAACCTCCAGTGAATCCAGCTATGTTACTGCTGCGACTGTCCCCTCTAAGCCTTTGCCAAAACAGCTGGCAGGAAGGAAACATTGCCATGCCTCATAAAGTGCGGTTGATGCCAAGAAGACTGAACTAAAAGCAGAAGCAGGTAAAATACATATTCCCTTTTAGATACGGCTACAGGGGCAATACATTTCTGCAACGGCGCAGAGCAGACAACTAGGACAGCAATACTGGGAACACCACTGCTCAGTTTGCCACACCTTGTCCACATAAATCCTATGTTTTCAGATTCAATTTAAGAGGCCTGCCTACACCAGAAAATGGCTATGGTTAAAATAAGACTCAAGATTTATTTAAATAATGTAAACAACATTGGTTTAATCCTAGCAGACCAGAGTGTTTCCTTGTTCTAAATTTTTTGCTTGTGAATGTAATAGTATTCACATGAATGATTGTGCCTCTGTAACTACTAAACTTTCCTAAGTAGACAAACCCTAAATTAAAAAGGTTGTCTGACAACCCCCCCTCAAAAAGAAAGAAGAACACCTTTAGACCTTGAAACTGTGTTTTAAAGGCATTTCAGAGAAACACTTATACCACATGCAAGGTCGGAGGGAAACAGAGCAATAAAGGGCAATAACTAGGATCAAATCCAAACCCAGAGAATTACAGTTCCCATGAGAATCCGGACAGTCCAGAGTCACGGGAAGTCGCTGAATATAGAAGGGGAATCAGCAGAATTTACTGGCACAGATTAGCGTCCCAAAGTTGCAACCAGTGGAAGGCTAACCACAAACAAGTTGCCAGGAGTAGGATTGCAACCTCCAGTCCTAGAATTGGAAAAAAGATTTCTCCATAATCCCACTAAATACTCTCTGCCTTGCAGGTCTGGCTGTACGTCCTTTATACATCTATTTAAGGCCGCCACGTGACGAAGGCTGCCTGCCTGGCCACTCCCAGCCAGGGCAAACAACCCAGCTCCAGAGGAGACTCCAGCAGCGGCTTCCAAGGCAGACGTTGCATCAGCCAGGTGTGCAGGAAGCAGTGGAGATAAAGCAGCTGTTGACGAAGGGCCTTGCGGACGGAGGCCGCTTCAGGAATCCCGTGGAAAGGACGACAGGAAGGAGAGAGACGCTCTGCACACAGAACAAGCTTCATCGACTTCAGAAAGCCTTTGTGCTGGGGCTCCGGACCTGGCCTTTCTCCCAGAGATGATGCAACACTGAGGAACAAGGTCTGTGCCAGAGAAAACTATTCACAGGCTACGCAGATGGCAACGCAGCCAAAGGCTCTTGGATCAAAACACGCCGGAGCCCAGCCAGGCCCGGTGAGCCCCCCCAAAGGCCTCCCCTTCATGCCCCCCAGGATCCTCCATTTCACATTGCCACCTCGCTCCTAGCACCACCATGGCTTCAGGCAGAACGAAGGACCTTACAATAGAGAGAAAGAAGTAAAAGGGGGTTTTAAAGTCCTGCAAAAATCACAGGGAAGAGACAGAGGAGAGACTGAGCTCAAAGCCTCAGATCTCTCAGACAGGGATCCTCCCGTCGTCACCGTGGCTTGCCAGTGCACGCCTGAGCTCCCCAAACACGTACGGCAGCTCTCTGCTCGCCGGCAGCCTCGGCCCTGCTCTCACACACCAGGAAACCACGCAGGGACAGCCCGGGCAGCCATGGCAACATCACACAGTGTGGCAATTATGGAGCCGCAGCTCCCAGGCGAAGGTTCGGCCTTGCTTTCCATTACAGGACTCGTTCTGACCCTTCCCCCCTTCTGCCCAAACCACCGCTGAGTGCCCTCCCCGCTCCCGCCTGGCCTCTGCGGTTTGTGACTGGCGAGTTTTGCAGCCTTGCACCTGGGCTCGAGATCATGCAAATACATTTTTCTCCGTGTTGTAAGGAAGTTACTCCAGGCTTATGTAATGCTCTTGTGCTGCGTCCCAACACAGGTTTGTCTGATGTGCCTCGAGTGCGAAACCAGGCTACGAAAACACCTGCAACCTGCGCCGCACACAGCGAGTCGGATCCACTTACTAATTGAGCTATGTAACCACTGTTAAGCATTAAAATCCAGTGAATTTAACAGGATTTCAGCAATCTTCCAGCATTGTGGCTGGTTTCAAAACTCAGCCCGCTGCACTGCCCCACCACATCCCCTGAGAAGGGGACGTCTTTGTAGGAAGCATCACCGACTGTGGCACTTGCCCAGGCACCAGTGCCCAGTGGCACTCTTGGTCATTTAAGATGGTTCTGGGACCCCTAGAAAATTCACACATTTCCCACAGATCTTCTTTTCCCAGCACAAAACCTGTTAGAGAGCAGACAGAGTCAGTAGGACAGTGGTGGAAAGCAATCATGAAGGCCCAGAGGCAGCATGTCAGCCACAAAGCCTTATTTCCCCTTCTGGGGCTTCCACCCACTTGATGATGCTGAATTACGTTCAAAAGATGTTCTTCATTGCGGTTCACTTTTCTGACTTACTTGCATCTCGTGTCATACTGTATTTTGGCACTGGCAAGGTATGTGCTGATCCCAAAATGCAGGTAATACCAACACAGCAGCACGGCATGCCCCAGCTCTGCATGCTGGATCCTCCGTGCACAGTGGATGTTCACCCAATTGCAACATTACAGTAGTCAGATTTACAGAACAAGCCATCAGCCAACAATATATTGGACCATCAAGCTTTAAGGAATACAAATTTTGGTAAGTTATTTTGGTAAGTTTTTTGTAAAACAAGATAATCAAGGACTTGCTCTTACAACCACAGAGCTGAAGGTGTAATACTTATTCAGGAAGCTCCCAAATACCTGCTTCATAACTGCTGGCAAGAAATGCAAAGCACAGTGGTACAGACAGTGCTGAGCACCATGGCCACTTTTTTGACTAGCCCTTTTTTTGTTAACAAGATGAAAAGCAGATAATCCAGTTGAACGCATTTCCAAAGGAAATGCAGATGACCAAAAACTTGCAACCAGTGACTGAATAAAGACGAAAGTCACTTAAAAACCAGATTTATTTCTGGTGACTTGCAGATAAATCAGTACTTTCTTCCTTTGAGAAGAGCTTCTCTGAGAACAGAACGCTGTAACCAATCACCTTAACTGCTTGTGGGTGGCAACACAGGAGTACTGACATCAAGCAGTTGGCCAAGAGTGCTCATTGTAGAGCTCACACGAAAGCGATGCTGAGTGAGTGGTTCTGTAACACATCAATAATGAAATGTTATCTGCTACCACAACCGCTGGCTTTTTTGAACATTGAATTATGAGTGGAGTAATATATTGAGGACATTTTCATTATTATCACAAATGCAACCTCCGGCAGGTCATCTCCATCAGCCTGTCAATGCTGGAGAGGGGGGATGATGACACAGCAGAGAGGGAAAGGCAAGGAAGGGAGGGAATTTCTCTACTGCTAAGCCTTCACAACCTCTTTTATGCGTAGCACTTTCTGTGAGTCGCTTCTACAGGTTAAGACAGATAGGGCTGTCTGGACAAGGTGAGTAGCAGGGGTTGCTGCACTAGATCTTGAAGCTGGAGGCTTTTGCTTTATGCTGTGTAGTGCCCCAACACGTTTCTGCAGTTTGCTATCCCTTTAGCCCTAAGCAAGGAAACTTGCAGTTACCAGACAACCTCTTTCCCACCTCAGAAATACCTCGATTTATGTGACAAATGGATAGGCCCAACGTTCAAAAAGCTACAGAGTTTTCAGCTGCCTCTTCTTCCTTAGAACACAGAAGCATTTCCTTACAGCACAGCTGCAGAGATGAGAGTGATGGGGCTCCTCCCTGGCTGGGGCTGGAGGAGGAGAGGAGAGGCAGGAATGCAGCCATGCAGGAGAAGAGGCGAGAGCAGCCCAGGGAGCTCCATGTTCTCCTCTGCGCAGCCAAGGACGAGAATGCACGCAGGCAGGACGGACCAGGAGAGCTCTATCTGCACCTGCACAAAGCAGCAGATTTTGAGAGCTACCAGAAGGGAATTTAGAGTTCTGCCTGTCTTGCAAAGGCACCTGGAACAAGGTAGTCTATGGAAATACAGAAACTCGGCAGCCATCAAGGGAGTGGTGGAATGGACAAACGCAAATAAAAGGTAGAAACACAATCTGGAGCCATTACCAAACTGAGTCACTCACTTCCCCAGGTGAATTTACAAAGTGGGGGAGGAGCAAAACGACTGAAGTACTCTCATTTGGATGGCACGAAAACCAGCAAACAAATGCCATTAGAATACTGCTTCTGACAATTATTTAATAACGTTTCAAACATAAGCTTTCCAACAATGTCCGGTTAACTTGAGAAACAGAGAATATCCTACATTAATTTAAGAATGAAACCTACTAGGAGAGCTTGTGCTTACTTTGCCTCTCAGAGGAACTGTAATCATATTGCCATTGTGCAATTTTTTTAATACTGTTTCTAAAAAAAGGATGGAAAAGATTTAGCGACTTCTGCTGCGGTCAAATGGAATTCAGAAATGCTCATCTGAATACAGCGAGTGTACACAGTTACATCAGGGCTTCTCTGTAGAGGCTTTCAGAAAGCCATAACCATATCTTAAACATCTGAAGCAACGCAGTATGGGAAAGAACTGAGTTCCAACAACGCAAGCCACAAAGCATTAAATTTCAGAGTTCCCTTCACATCGTATGTGTCTTATGCAAGGCAGTATTCTAGTACCAGGTTAACTATTTCTCCTCTAAATTAATCTTAGTTTTGTGATGTTGGCTTTGACTGCAAGTTCATGTATCCGAACTTGTGCCAACCAATCATGGTACAAAATCTTTAAAGATTCTTAAACTCCAGTGTCAGGAAAGGAGTATTATAATCATTTTTAAAAAAATTTTTTAAATCACAATATATTTTCTCTGGAAAGAAGTAAGTTGGGCCTGTTTTGGAAGACTAAGATGAACGCTTGCTCCTTTCCCCTTCCCTGTAAACCGTTCCAACATTTAATTATTATCATTGCTAAGACACTGTACTTCCAAGATTGAATTTGTCTAACCTCAGTTGATATTGCTATGCCTTTTGTCAGCAAATCTTACAGGTCCTTTTAGAGAAAGATCAAGTCCTATCTCAATTGTCTTTTCAATAAGCTGAGTAAGTTGAGCTCCTTTAAGCCTCACATCATGAGGCTTATTTTCCAGTCCCTGGATCATTTCTGCAGCTGTCCTTTGAATTCTCTCCAAATACACTGGCATTCTTCTTGAAGCATGGAAACCAAAATTCAATTCCAGTATCAGTCTCAACATTGCTGTGTTTATAAGATTACTTACTTTTGCTTCACATTCCTTTCCCTCATGTTTTTTTTTCTCCTCAACATGCCCAAGAATCACATTAACCCTTCTAAATAAAATACTGGTCCAAGTGCCATGTAGAGGCAACTAGCTGTAAAGACCTTAAAGCCCTTTGAGCTGCTTTCCAAAATGCTGTTTCACAATTTATAGGTGGGTTTGCAGTTTTGCTAACAAATGCGTCACCTTGCAACTGGACGGATTCATATTTTTTGTTGAAACATGGCAAAACAATTCAGAGCTCCCCAAACATACTTTATTATCCCACTAGTGTCTCTCTGACAGAAGCTTTATCAAATATTTTATGCTATCCAGATAAAAAGATTCTAAAGAGCAGTAAATTAAAAGCTGATTTCATCTCACAACCTTCTATAAAGCTAGGTGTGTCCTTTTCAAGTTACAATCCCAGATATTTTAGATCTCCACTGTTAACGCAATTTCTCCAGCACAACCATTTCTACTGTCAGAGCACCCTGCCTTCTTCCTCCTAACTCTTGTCCTCTCCACCCAAAACAGGCATGCCCCCCACACCTCCTACACACAGTCCAGCTTCCACAGAACCACAGAATAATCCAGGCTGGAAGGAACCACCAAAGGTTAACTGACTGAAAGCCCCTCCTCTCCCCAAAGCAGCACCAGCTTGGATCAGGTTGCTCAGGGCATTGCTCATTTCTTCTCCAGGGCCACTAAGTGTTTGCATAACTATGCATTTTAAGGCCAAAAATAACCTTCTGATGATCTGACTTTCCACCTAACAAAGACTGGAAAATCTCACCTAGTCATTTCTACACTTGGCACCACAGCTTACGAACAAGCTAGACCATGTTTGTCAAGCATAGCCTAAAAACAGTGTACAGATTTACCACAATTCTTTGGGGGGAATTTAAAATAATGCAACAGACTGCAGCCTAGAGGTCCCCAGGCAGCATCAATGCAAGCCATTAAGTCTTCACAGTGAGCACAGTACATTTGTAATTCTTATGAAAAAAGTGTAAAACTCTTTTTTTTTAAAACTAAAACTACATCAAACACTTTCTCAGAAGCCTTTGAAGAATGCTTCAAACTACTCAAGTGAAGCTCCAGCTCTAACTACCCCTCCAAACGAGACTGTTCGTCTACTGCATATATAGGTGACTCAAGATGTTAGCTTCCCCAGTTTCATGAAACATGTATTTGTGGCAAATGCACTGATATTATTTTAAACGTCATCTTCCATGTCCAGTGGTGAGATTTATCAGCACCTGTCTTTATCAATATGTTTATTTAACAACACACTCACAGCATCCATTTCCTTGACTACCTAAATAAGGATGTCCATCATCCCCTAACTAGCACAGAGTATCTCTCAACTCACACAGGTCAGTTCCTACAAAGTTTACCAGTTCTTGCTTCAGTCACTAACAAGAACCTCCCTCACCCCTCCAAAAAACCTGTAATTATATAAACAAAGGACTAATGTGGACATATATCTATCCACACAAAAGCATGTCATAATAGTCAAGTTATCCCCCTTTCCTTAAAGAATAGCTACGTGAAATCAAAGCGACTAAGAGCAGGGCTGGATTTAATGTGACAGCATGAACTACTACACTGAAATTAGAGATGTTAGCCAAGGTCCTGTGATCCTCTCACCTTACATTCTTCCCTAAGCATCAATTTTTGGCTCTGTCAGAGATGAACAAAACCTTCAGTCTGACTTGGGAGACTCACTCTTGATCTCACGTTATGTTCTCTTCTCTCCTGTCCGACATTATCAGTGCTGTATTCCCTGCCAACAGCAAGGAACCTCTTTAAACTTGGAAAAATTGTGGAACAGAATAATAAAAAAAAAAATCCCATCACATGAGTAAATGAGGCTTGACAGCATGATGGATGCTGCAGGTTCACAAGTATGAAGGCACTCCTAAGAAGATGGCTTGCGCCTGTTACAGCTTCACATAAGCATAAAAGACGCTGGTTTGCTGCATTCAGGAGGGAGATGCTCAACTATTTAGATTGGACGCATTTTATATAAGACTGAAGATGACTAAGTCACAGCTGGGCAGATTATGTTCTAGAAGCAAGCTATGTGCTCCTCCCTGTACCTTAAACAACAGCATTTCCTAATCTGCATCCTTCTCCTTTCCCTTTCAAACACAAGACACTGAATTCTCCCAAGAAAAAAATAGCCAGAAAAAATTCAGGACAATGTGCTTTAACCGAGAGGAATTTCACATGCACCAGTCATCATCATACGGCAAATCTGATTTTGTCATTATGGAAAAAACTGAGAACTATCAAGACATCAGCTGGGTGAGCTGGATAGGAGAATGATCTTCACACAGGAGGAAAACAGCACAGACAGGAATTATCTTCCTGAATAATGCAGATAGACTTTTGTGTGCACTGAGCATCCAAACACAGTTTGCCAAGATACTCTGAAGGCCCCTTCACATAGTTTATCAGTCCTGATGGCTACAAACCAGGAGCAACATTGTTCTTAACCCAAACTATGGTGTAGCATTACAAAGCTAGTGAAAACAAGCAGGAAAAATACCCTGGCTCATACTAGCACGCTCCCCCATCAACAACTCATACAGGAGTAACCTATATACACTACATAATGTACTCCCCATCACACCTATTACCATCAGTATTAAAACCACCAATTGCTTTACTGAAAGAAACCAAAGGCATATACAGAACCAACACAGCACTACAAACCACAGACATGTGGGCAGAGGTGAGGACTGGTGTGGGTGAGACAGCTACCTAAAAAAGTCCAAGAGAAGCAATTTGCAACACTAGACCAGGAGTCAAAAAAAATTCCATGTTTTACCTCCATGCTGCCTATAAGATGTCCCATGCAAGCTAATCCCTTTTCTGTGCCTTAATTTTCCTATGAGTAAAATCAGAATACTACCTCTGAAGTGTCACACACAGTGTTTCTACACATGAAAGCTAGAGCTAAATCAGTAGATCTAACCAGAACAGGAGTGGGGACAAACTGCCTTGGCAGAATTGCGTCTTGAACTTCTAGGTGGAAAAAAAAACCACCTGGAAAGGAAATTTAAATCACTGTGGCCATTTCACTTGTTTCATTCATAGTCAGTACAGGCTAAGGACCCAGGCACACATCCTGAGTGAGAAGAAGCAGCCTCCCAAAAAGCAGGGATAATCAAGTTTAACCGGAGAGATTTTCACCTAAGCTAAATTACACCTTCTCAATACGAACAGAACTCCATAGCAAGTCCCATTGTTCAAGATGAATATTTACATTTTAAACCCACATACCATTTCAGTAACAACCATCCTTCACAACAACTTAGGTAATTTTGTTTCACAAAAGCTGAAAAGTTTCCATCATTTTTCAAATACGTGTCAAGGCCATTTATTTCCTCCCTCACAACCTTCTCTTCATGTAAAACTGAAAATTTCAGAATTCCTTGCAAATGTTACCCCAACTCAGTGACTCTCATGGGAACAGCCTGCTTTGCTATCACTCAGAAAAAGGAGTGACGCCTTAAGCTCTGACACTGGAAGAGCAACAGAAAGCTACAAATTTTGCTCGCAAGAACAGCCTGCTCCTAAGTCACCCCCATCCATCCCCACTGTGTGATATGTTTTTTAAAAAAAGAATTTTCCGTCAAAGGATTTCATCGAAAGGATCCCGGTTATATTTTCAAACAGTTCTGCAAAAACCAGAGAGTTACATCAACATTTGGACATGCCATTTCGTTCTCCCTGCTCCTTCAAGGTCCTTTTCTCCACGTGGAATTCAACTTCTGCTGACCAGTGTCAAGCTGACAGTCCCAAATTGCACCCAAGAAAGGCCTAACAAATGACTGCAGGTTTCAATGTATAGTCTCACTTTTAGAATATGCTAGCACTTCCTTCTTTATTAATTTATTACTTCTACCTGCGTATGTAAGACTTGGAAATACAAGAGCAGGAAATAGGAACTGTGACATTAATTTCACTCCTGCATTCTCTGGCAGCTTGTGGGGAAAGTATTTTCCTAGTTTGTGAATTTTTCATCTTCTTACAAATTACACACCTGAACTTTTCCTAAAGGGTACTCTAAACCCACAGTGGCCGAAGAGAATCCACCAAATGGTGGACTTGTGCTGTCAGATGCAAGCACTTCTGTGCTCGGCTTCTTGAATTTCTCCGACTGACCCACACCGTGCTCCCAGTGCTTCAGGAGCTAAGCTGGAAAGGTAACAAGCACCGCTCTTCTAGAAGCACTAACGGCAGTTTCCACAGGCATGTGAAGGATGCCATCAGCTTGGGACTTCAGCATCCAAGTGCCTCCCACCTCAGGCAGAGCACTCAAGCACAGCCTCTCCAAACAGGACCATCATGGGGCAGCATTAAGGTATTTCCTTTACATATCTCACAAATCGTAGTTTTAACCTCAGCAGAGATCTTCCTACTGACGAGACTTACCTAAAGAGACAGGTTTGGGATGGCATGCCCCAAAATACAATGTCTATTACTTAGTAAAACTTCCCATATTCTGCCTGGCCACTATGGGATAAAGGATGTGTCCCAACCCTGGGTACTTATCTGGAGGCACGGGCGGGGAGTGGACACAACCATTCAGATGAGGCACACAGCAACTCTACCTACATGTGTCACCCTACCGCTCACCTAGGTATTCAGCTACCACACTGCAAAGTCATAACAAATGCTATCGGCCATGAAGCACAACACAGCAAATAGAAATGCTTAGTTCCTTTATTGCAACATGATCGATTTGGGGCTATTCGTGAAGATTTCCATCAAATAAAAGATTACCCTCACAACAGATGGGATTTCTTGCTTATGAGGCATACTGCTCACGTCCAGCATCAATTTTTTGCACAGCTATATGCATTTGGAGATGTCATGACATGCTAACATTTAAATAACTTTATTCAAACTCAAATAGCCAAAATGCTGCCTCAAGTTCTACTAGACCAAATAGTCTCAGTAGGTACAAAACTAAAAGCCTCAACTCACAGTGAGCAGACAGAGCAACACACACTGGGATTTGCAGTCCACAGACAACTGCTCTGTTTCAAATACATGCTGCTATAACCAAGTTTGCCGTATTAAAGAAATAGGATTCAAGTTTCTGCTGCAGCTGGCCTTGGCTGAATTCAATTTTTGCGTTGTTCCAGTCACACTCACGTCTCTACACATTTTCAGCAAAGCTAAATGGAATTCATGTTATGGGTTTTTTACAACTATTTTATAAGTTGACTGACAATGTATCCTCAGTCATTCATAATTTTCTGCATGCCTGGATATCTCACAAGTCCTAACGACTAGCAAATAAATACAAAATAAAGACTTCCTAATTGCCAGGTTAAAAAAAAGGATAAGGAATATTGTGCAGTACGTTTATTTACACAGATTTGTAATAACTGTACACTAATTAACATTTTGCCATCTTCCAAAATGAGACATCACTTCAGCTCTCTGCTGTATTTACTTTCTGTAAAAATATACCTGTAAGAATTTGCTATTTTGAAACAGTTAAGTACCATGTGTAGGTTGTAACACCATTCCACCATCACCTATCAAGCCTACATTAAAACTCACATCTGACCAGCTTCCTGAGCAAACAAGAGCAGACGAAGGAAAGACCACACCTCCAATTTTCAAGCAGAAAACTAAATGTTCGTCTAAAGAAAGTACTCCATGCACAGCGACCAAGGGCACAAACCCACAGTGTTTCACAAATTGAGCTACCATCCACTGTGTGGTGAGCACTCTCCTTTAAAAGGAGTGTGAAGTTACAGGGGACAGCCTGAACTGGCCCCGCTGTGTGCTGCCACCGAAAGGCAGAGACCCTGCTCCCCTTCTCCAGTCCCCACCACATCCTCTGCGCTTCCACCCATATGCTCTCCCCTATTTATTTTGTGAGGGCTCTGGATGCTTGTCAAATCTCTTGGTGAGCCAATTCAGTTCACTATCTTGGCAAAAAAATAATCCCACAAAAACCAAAACATAAAATAACCCCAACACAGCTTTCTGCTGGGTTCGCAAGCTGAACGAGTTCAGAAAAGGGATCCAGCAAGAACCAAAGCTGGCAAACAGAAAAGGCAGAACTCCCCATTGCGCAGGAGAGGAAGGGGGAGCAAAACTTCCCCCATTCAGCAGCAGAGCTGTTGGATGTACTCAGCTGTCTCATGTAACTTCACCCGGAGTAACCTCACTCGCAGGGTGCAGTTCTGCAATAGTTTCAAGCTGACTTCAGTTGGCACTGCTTCAGTGCAGCCTCCCCATCCCGTTCTGCACCGGTGCTAACCTGACCCCACAGCTGAGCAGTTCAGGCAGAAGCCAGCAGAAAACTCTTACTTCCAAAAATGAAATGCACTTGTTTTCATCATGGTAGCCTTCCTGAATGTTCACTACTGGGGCAGGCATGTACCAGAACAGAACCAAAAGAGGGAAGGAGAGCAGGACTCCGGCAGCAGCATGGCAGGTCAGCCTGAATTGCCATGGAACCGTACCACTAGTGTGCAACAGAAACCTGCAGAAAGTTGTGCAAAGAATATACAGTGCATCACGAACACCCATTCCAGTTTAACACACAAATTTCCATACACAAGAAACCCTGAGGTGAATATTAGAAGAAGCGCACAACAAAGCGAGTTTGTAGCAAGCTCAGAACCTGACTTTCACCCTACAAGTATCCTTGTTCCCTATTAACCTCCAGGCTATCTTGAATCCCAGCGTCCTTGAAATTCATGAAACTGCAAGAGAACTTTGAATCAGAAAGCCAGTCTCCTCTACAGTCAAGCAGAGCCTACTTAACTTGATCAAGCAGTCGTCTTCTCTTCAAAGGTTCACTTTAGCTGTATTTATACAGGAAGCTTCCAGATCTTTGCTGCGGCAAAAGTTAATCTACAGCCACATCACTGAAAGCATTCTTGCAGCATGATTATAAGTTATTCCAACCTAATGTCACCAAAACACAGGAAATAATTTGTTTTAGTGTCTTTAGTTAAAGGCCACACGAATGCAAAAGGCTCACATATTCTTCCAAGTATCTATAAATCGATACTGCAACTCAGGTTGAGACATGCTAACTATTTTAAGGGCTCCCTGCTGAACCTCCAGGGCACTTCAGTTTCCTAAATTACTGGTTCTCAAACTTTTCCCAGTGTATTCCTTCCTGCCTACAAGCAAGGATACATTCTCACTTCCTCACTCTCCAATGAAAACATCTGAAAATTGCTCCTTGGGAGCAGCATCCACACCGGCATCCTGAAGGGGTACCAGTCCTAGAGAGCAACTAAGAACATTGCCAGAAAGATGTAATTTGGGCAGAGGCAGAGCTGGGAAACGGTCACACTGAAAAATACTCCTCTGCTCCTATTCTCCGGGAGCTGTGATGAGAAGTCTGTCTTCCCAGTCCCATCCTCCTACCAGCTCTCATCTCTGCAGCTCCCATATTCTGCTCCCAAAAGCAAGCTGTGTCTTTCCCTCCTCCAGTCTGAGCAATGCTGTCTTACATGGGCTTCCTTACCCAAGTATTTCCACACAACACAATCCTCAAAAATCCTCTGGCTACTTATTTTCATGATTCAAAGTCTATGCAAAACCAAGAGACTGCATTATCTGACACCGACAAACTAAAACTCCAAGCTGCATCCTGACTTTTTTTTTTTTTCTTGTACTGAATCACCATCAGCAGGCATGTTCTGTTAAAAAGTTTGATGGTGGGGTCTCCCACTCCTTCCCTATCAACAACTTGCATTTCAAACTGCTCACTTCAAAGTCAAGAGGATTCTTCTCAGTATCAGAACTTCAAACCGTTTTCTGGGCTGCTGGCACGGTCACGGAAAAAGTTTTGTCCTGAAAGTCAGCAAAGCTGCAGAAGAAAACCCTGGTATGAGCTCCATAAGGACAACAGGAATAAGCCTGAGTCACTAAACGAGCAGCTACCAAATCCAGACAATACCTTCTTGTCAATGTGTATGATTGCAATTGTAATCATGCCCTAAATATGAACACATCAAAAGCACTGTGACCTTTCTACTCTGAAATTACTTTGAAATATTTTAGGTCTTAAGCATTTTGGTTTTAAAACTCATTCTGTCTCAAAAGGCTGCTTGTAAGTGAAAAAATAACTAAGCCTCATTTAAAACAGGATGAATAAGCAAAAAAAGTTTGCTGCCTTGAGAACTGTGTAGATCTGACTGCTTGGGATACCTCCCCTTTGCCAAACTTAGCCCTTCCGTGACCCTTGGGGAGGAATGCAAGACCTGTCTACTTTATCAAGTTTATAAGGATTAAACTTTAGCATAAACAACAGATCACTTCTAAACTTCACTCTAAAAGCCAAATTCCTGACTATTTCTCAATGTCACTCTTCTATGTTACTCTCTCTTCGTTCTCCCTTCTTTCTTCATGTTTGGTGAATGTGGGACTATTAGGTTCCTGACCACAAAAGAAATTACTTCTCCTGCTCACTAAAAGCCTGCCACTCAAACTGCTGACAAGTCCTCCCACATTCTTCTACCCTGAAGTCTGAGCACATCAGTACACTTTTCTGAGTATTTCCCATACTGCTTATTAAAATAACTGGGTTTTGTGTGTGTTTGGTAGGAGGAAAATAAAACTCACTAAGTAAGCTTTTCTTTCTCAAATTTATTATTTAAAAATGTAATTTGTTTGTTCTACTGTTTAAGCATTTAAATTAGATTTAAGGATCAGAAAGTTGCAGATTTACAATTGAAACAATAATATTGACGCTCCTACAGGGCTTCTGGCAACAAAAACTAGCATTAAGGCTATTATGTGCTGCAGATACCTTCTTTTGGGCTACAGCTTTTCAAGTTCAGACTCATCAGTTGAAGTGAGGGAAAAATCCCTTTAGCTATTTTTGTTGCAGGAAAATAATACTTCACCACTAGCTCGGGCAGGGGGAAGGGGGATGATGAACAGGAATCTCCTGATTTGTCGCGTAGATCATCCTCCGAGACAAAGAGCATCTTTACTAATTATAGAAGAAAAAAAAAATTTAAACTAGGAGCAGTTGAAAAACTGTTTCTCAGCATGCTCAGTGGGCATTAGCTGCAATTTCAGCAGCTTAGCAAGTCCCACCCCTGTGTGAGCTCAGCGGGGAGGCCAGGAGCACTGCACATTCTCCCTGCTCAGCAGGGACAGGGGCCGCCGCTCGGCTGATTTGCTACAGGAATACTGGAAAATTGCCACCAAAATAGCAAATCCTGGAGGGCGGGAGGTGGGGAACAAAACCAAAAAAGAGAACCCCCCAGCAACTTCAATAAGGAATTAAGAAAAGAGGAAAAAGTTGAAAAAAATCTCAGCTCCCAGAGTTTCAAGATGTTGAAATCTTGCTGCATTAAGGTCTGGGGCTTTTTCCATGATCAATATAAGCAAAAGTTTAGGCTAAGCCAGATTTATACAAAACTGGCTCTAACAATATAAGCGCAAACTTACTGTGCACGAACTCTTGCCACAAGTCGGTCATGGAAGCCAAAGACTGACTGTAGAATCTCTAACAGCTTTAACATCCACAGCTATTTTTCTTTTAATTTGGAAGAGAAAAAAAACTAAATAGACAAGTAAAATGCAACAAAGTCTTTATTTTAAAATCGAATGGAGTTTAGGTTTCATAGAGGCAACTGAGAATCTCTCACATGCTATACATTTAACATTTCCAACTCAAGTAGTGCTACTACATCTTGTATACCTAAGAAAACCTTTGCCTATTGGAACCTTTCTTATATACTGGACATAACACAAGATCTCACTGGCAAGACTTCAGAGTTACACACACAAGCAGCACCAGAATAAGAACACAAATGTGCTTCTGTAATATAGCAATATTGCCATGAGAACAATGATTTTTTAATTTTCCAACCTCTGAACACTCATTATGTTTGTTTTACTACTGCCAGAATAGATAAGATACATTTTTATCTCATCACATCATTCAAAACAAGTTTGTAAAAGTCTCATCAACCAAAATGGGAGAAAGAATAGACCGGTCAGACTAACAAATTACATAAATTACTAATAAATGCCATCTCTTTCCTAGGGTTTTTTTTTCAACTTTGACCTATTACTTTTCAAAGTAAGATCTGGCTGTAACTGAGTCCTCTTTCTAAAAAGAGGTTTAAATGTGTGTGGGATTTCACCACCCCGCCTTGGGGTGGGGAAATCTCAGACAGTATCAGCTAAGGAATATTACTTTCAGGTCACTTGGGATATGACAGTAAAACGAAAAGCCGGGGCCTTGTCAAAGTGGTGCCAGTTATTCAACAGGACGCGAGGCAGCGGACTAATTCCCCATTATAACATACAGAGAGACCGTAAACAAAGACTAAGGGGCCACAAAGATCACTTGCTGTATTTTATTAAACTGAGGAGCTAGGTTGCAGACTTATAAAATCCCAAGTTCATTACTGTTGTCGTGTCACTCCATGCTAGGCAGCAGAGACCACGTTCAGCCCCAGTGATGGATGCATTTTAGGTGGGTTAGAAGTTGCTTGCCCCACCTTGTGAAACAATTTGGGCGCTACAGACCCTCAAATATAAAAGCTACTTGGAGTTTGGCATCTACCACACGATTGCTGCCAGTCAAGCGGATTTAAGGGCCTACTTTAATCCCTCTCACATTATTCTGGTCCTGGAATTTTTGCTTCAAGCTCACAGTAATTCTGAGTTTGGTAACTCAGGCCAGGGCAAGGGGCTCCCCATTATAGGTGTTAGCTTACAAAGATGGCAGTTGTTTCCTAATGCTAATGTATTCCCATTTCCCATACTGCATACCTCAACTAACAGTTTCATCTTTAAGAAATGCACCGGAATATGCTGATAGGTCCAACTCAACAACACAATATCATACAGACAGCAGCCAGTGCCAAATGGTTAGTTAAGCAGATAAGAAAGGCACTCATTCTTCCTTTTAAAAAAAAAAAAAAAAAAAAAAAAAGGAAGCTATTGCAGTCAAGTAGACAGAGTGTGGATAGAAGCTGGCAGATTCCACAATACATAGTCACGTCAAAAATGGCCTCCTGCAAACTGTTCCTTCATCAAGCGTTTGAGTCAACCGAAAGAGAGGAATCTTCCCCATTATTCACAGGAGTTTCACCTCCCTATTCCACAGCAGAGTAGCATTTTCTATACATTTTGACATAAAACCGTGTAAGAAGCACAGAGGATAAATTTTACTCTGCAGCAGAAGGAAACTCCTCTCCCCACTTTCTGTTTCCAGTCCCAAAGTCGAGCCGGGCCTTTATTTTGACTGTTCCCTGGTCTGTGAATGGAAAATCCCTCCTCAGCACTAGCAGGCTGGTGTCTGCTGCACACACCCACTGCACACAGCAGAAATTCCAGTCAATAAGGCAAGTGGGGCCCAGGCGATGGAAGGGGAGGAAGGAGACATACAAACAATAAGAAAAGCATCTGGCTCTGTTACTGGCTGGAAAGGAGACTGGAGTTCAAAAGAGACACGACTGCAGCCTTCACTTAACAGGAAGATCATATCAATTCCCGCTGTCCTACTTTTCATACGTACCAAAATATGTGGAAAGGGTAACTCGGGGTTTCCAGCCCACACTTTCATGCAATTCCATTAACTCAAGAACAGCAATGAAACCCACCTTGTAGGCTTTTGTCCCACTGGACCGAAACATACCCTTGCTTCTGCTTTGGGCCTGTGGAAATGGCCTGAAAAGTAAAGCCCTTTGCTGAACGTGAGCCAGCCATCTCTCCAGCACACTAATGGAGGCTGCTCTGCTGTCCTTCCCTGGAGATAGCAGCCAAGTCTACTGAAGCTTCTCTCATAGCAACCACAGCTCCAGAGCCAACAGCAGCTGCTGTCACTGCCTTCAACGCTTACCCACAGGATCCAGAGCAAAGCAACACCCTCCTCCCTGCACCTCTAGAGGAAAAAAACCCAGAAGGCTGGTGACAAGACGACTTCCTGGGTCTACCACAAAAAGAAGAGAAAAAAAAAAAATCCTAGTATTTCCTATACAAGTGAAAAGGGGAATCTCCTATTTCTACTGAAGAAATAGGAAATTCCTTTCCCGGGTTTAGGTTCTGGCAGTAACACCCAGTCAGGGTGGGGAGGAACCGTCTGAAATCCACGATGTACCGGCACACCACCAGCCACCAACATCAAGTTCTCCGAGACCCAGCTGCATCCTTCACACACGGAGAGGCATTCGCCCCCTCACCCCTTGCCCTGGCCCGGCCGTACCCTCAACGCTCCCATTACATCACGGCCAGAGCCCGCAGCAGCCACCGCAGCCCTGCAGCACCCCGTGCCCTCTACAGACCCGCAGACACCACCCCACACCCCCCCCGTGGGATCTTAGTTTCGGGCAAAGGACCACGGGGACAGGGCCGGGAAGCGGCTGTGAACACACACACGCACACCCCCCGCTACACCCGTTTCCCCGCTTCCACAGGGCCACACGCGGCCTCGCACCTCGCCTCCTTCCCTTCCCCCGCGGACGGCGAGACGCTGCCCGCCGCCGCTTCCCCGCCCGACCCGGCGGTGAACTCCGGTCACCGGCACCCAAGGACGAGCCACCGGGCGACGGTGACCTTGCCGGTGCCGTCGGAGAGAAGGCGGCGGGGGTCGGAGCGGGGCCGGGGCGCGGGCAGGGCGGCCGGGAACCCCCCCGCGGCGGCCACGCGTGACGGGCGAGGAAATGCAGGAGAATCCGCGCTGCAGCCCCCGGCGGCGGGCGGGCGGACGGGCCGGCAGCGGGGGGTTACGGGGGACGACGCCGCACGGGCACC
>JAVKLA010000036.1:13543053-13555354 GCA_034782735.1 Sagittarius serpentarius | reverse complement strand
CCCCCTCAAGCCTTGCGGCGCGCGGGTGCCACGCTACGGAGCTGCTCCGCTCCGGCGGCGGCCCTTCCAGCCCCGCCACGGCGCCCGGCTGCGCGCCGTCCCGAGGCGAGAGGGGGGCCGGACGCGCCGGGGCTGCCGTCTTCCGGGCCCCGCTGAGGGCCCGGGGCCATGGGGGAGAGGTGCCAGCACACCGCCGGAGCCCACGGCTGTCTAGTTCTTCGTGCCCGGAGCCCCAGACAAAGGGGCCGTCGGCGGGAGGTGGAGGAGCGGCCTCTCCGCGGGAGGGGCGGCGGGAGGGAGGGGCGCGGGGGGCCGAGCCCCTCCCTGGGGCTGAGCTGGGCGGGAGGCAGGGAGGGGCCCTGCGGCGCTGGGTAGGCGCCTGTGCCCAGCCCGGGGGCTCTAACCCGTGCTGGTGCCCGCTGTACCGCGCCTCCGCTGAGAGGCGGGGGAGCCCCCCTGCGGAGCTATCGGCCGTCCCCCGGCTCGGCGGGGGGTGGGGGAGGCGGGCTGTGCCTGAGGCCAGCCGTCGCGAAGGCAGCCGGCGAGTGAGCGCCGCGCAAGGAAGGCCAGCCGCCGGCGGGCACGGAAAGGCTCTCCCTGCCTTCGCCCCGCCGCTTAAACAGCCCTACAGACTTCCAGACCATCGGACGTTAATTACTGCTTCCAATTAGCGCGGCGTGCGGACCACGCGAACCAAAGGGACGCTTAAGGAAGGCGAACGGAGGCCCGAATGCGGGAGGCGCTGCGGCACAAAGCTGGAGGCTGCGCAGAGGGGGCGGCGGCAGCCACCGCCCCGCTCCCGAGGTCGCTCGGAAGAGGCTGGGCCGCGTACCGGCGGTGGCGGTGGCGGTGGCGGCGGCGGAGCCGAGCCGAGCCGAGCCGCGGGAGGCTGTCGAACCCCCGGCGCCTGAGGGGCGGCCCGGCCCCGCCGCCATCTTGTGCGCAGCGGCCCCCGCCACCAACCGCTCCCCCCGCCCTCGGGAGGGCGGTCCTGGCCGCTGCGGCGGGGCCCGCAGAGCTGCGGGGCGGCGGGGGGGAGGAAGGAGAGGCGGCTCAGGCGCAGGTGCCGAGGTAGGGGCAAGGGCGGTGGCCCCCCGCCCCCCCCGCCGGGCCAGAGGCGAGGGGGCGGTCACGGGTCGCTCAGCCATGCGTGCTGCAGGCACTGGGCGGCTGTGGCGCGGCGGTCGGGCGCGTACCGCAGGGCGGGCAGGAGGAAGCTGGTGAAGGGAGTAACCTCCTGTTTTGTCCAGTTGTGCCTGTCGGCCAGGATGCTGTGGAGACTGCGGGGGGAAAGTCTGGAGATCCGCAGGAGAGCACCTAGCAAAGACAGCGTAAGCACAGTGCCTTAATTACACCTGCAAGACTGAGGGGCTGCCGCTCCTCACCTCGTACAATTCATCCAAAGCATCCTGAAGGATCCCTTCCTTCGCATCTTTAAGCTTCACCTGCACTGCCCCTTGCAGGTTTGGCTCTTGGGCATTTTTCAGAAATCATCTTTCCAAGCTAGTGTTTGGAGTCTTCCCATAGCTGAGTACTTCTTGGATGAGAACACGCCAAGAGGAAATGAAGTGTTCCCAGAATAGCCATGCCAAAGCCATTGCTGCTTGTTCCCTCTGCCTGTCCACATGCAACCCAGAATGCATCGGGCCATTTCAGTGCCATCACTCGCAAGACACTAATGTTTAATTGGTTTTGTGCCTACTAGCTCCATGGGGCCTGGAAGAGTGCCGCTACTGACCAAGAAGCTGTCCTCATCCCCAGGAGTACATGGTGTAAATGTAGTGATTCAGGTTAGGCATGTGTGGTCAGGCCAGTTTGGTTCGCACAGAGAATGAATGTAGACCAAGAACTAGTTCTGACTTGCTTCTTTTGAGGACCATAGCAGGAGTAAGTGTGAGCAAGGAATGCGAATGTGCAGGGAGGTGCCTGTTGAACTACAACATGGGACTAGCACTCAACACTGAATGAACTCTGGGTAGGCTGAGGCTGTGTGGCTGGTGAGTGTGAAAGCAGAGAAAGAGGATGATCGACTAAATTGCAGAAGGATGGAGTCATGTGATGCCTTGAAGTCAAAGACAAGGATTTCAAGCCTAATGACTCAAAGGGAAAGGAATCAAGGAGAATAAAGCAGAAGAGATGTTACAGTTGGGTCACAAGACTAAATATAGCAGCCACGTTAGAAGGATGGAAGGATATGAGTGTCCCATTCCTGATCATCATTGTTCTCTGCCAGTGAACGGGTGAAATCTGGCCAGTTACACACTCTTCAGCCTTCCTGGCACGTAGCTATTTCCTGTGTGTATTTCCATTCTCTCCAAATCCAAAGGAGAAAGAGTGGAAATGTTTTCCCTGTTGGGTGTTTGCTGTGACCATTTTTCAGGACTTTGCATTCTTCCCTGGAACACTCCTGGATTGCAAAGGCAGGCAGGGCAGGGAGTGTTATTGCTCTTTATGAAATCTCTGCTTGTCTTCTGTCCCTGCTGTAGCCTGCGTTGTATAATGTAACTCCAGGGGTTTTTCAGCGTGAGCTGAGTAGGAGTGTGTCAGAGATCCACAGTGATTTTTAGGGTGAACTTCCTTACTCCAATTCTTACCTGGCCTGCTGAAAAATTTTGTTGACTTGTTCCAGGAGAAAGCAATTTGAGGAGGAATTCTTCCCAGGAGTTCAATAATACGAGCAACATGATCTAGACAGAGAGAGGGAAAACACATCTAGATACAAAGGTTGTGACACTTTTGTCAGTGAAATGAATAAAGCTGATTGAGTCCTACCATCATCTCTAGAGAAATATTTCCCAGGTTGAGGATCAAATAGACACTCCCCAGTTGCCATTTCAAATGCCTAGAAAAGGAGTAGCCTTGTTAATTCACTAACTGACTTGGAGTTTTTCTTCCCCATTAACTCTGATAGTACCAATTTCCCTTGCTATCACACAAAACTTATTCTAAAATACGGAAATATTCACACTGCTTTGATTCGTACCATGGTGAAACAGCACCTTTAGCTCCATCAGGATGAAAAGCAGTATGTGCCTGAGTCAGTCAAGCCTATGCGTAACATACATGGAATGTGAATTGCCTTATAGCTTAAACTAGCTAAGAGTGGATTTTATCAGCAGCACACTTTCAATCCAAGGTGAATGAGTGCAGACAGCCCCGTTTTGCAGCGTGTATAGGTGTGTGCTGAGGACGCGCTGCCCCGGCCTGTGTCAGTCACCTGCCATGCGCGCACAGCATTGTCCCCAGTCCTACCAGGCAGCCCGTGCTCCAGATATCTGCAGGAGTACCATAGTCTAATCCAAGAAGCACTTCCAGGGCACGGTATGGCTGGGTCTGTATCTCCTTGGAAAAAGGCTTGTACTGAAACAGAAACAAACTCCCTTTGGTTAGCGTCCATAAATGAGGAACAGCAACGCTTGTGGTCCCAAGCGTCCCGCAGTGAGGAGGACACTGAGGGGCAGAACTGAACGCATGTACTAAACTCTGCGCAGGGCACGGCAGGTGCGTTCTCAGCCCCCAACATTTCACACTGAACATGGTTTTGAATTTCTAACCGTAGGGACTAACTGCAAGCTGAAAAAACGTCCAGAGTTGGCAGTGTCTCCAGGAGTACGGTGCCCAGCTCTGAGCTGGGAACGCTGAATATAACACCCCCCAAAAATCGGCATCTCTTCAGCATGCAGAAATAGCTGTTCAGCTGTAAAAGGACAAGCACGCAGGGTGGGATGGAAAGAAGCACACAGCATCCCACATCGTCATGGGACTGAGACTCAGAGCAGACTCACTGTCCAGCACGCGCTGCCCAGATCTGCAATTTTCACTTCTATGCTCATTAAATCAGATTCTTCCAATCCATTGCCAAGATCACCTCCTAGATGGAAAGGACAGAGAGAAACCAGGTCTTTCCAAACCAAAGGTATGCATCACTTACCACAGGAGATGCACGTATGCCTGCCTTTAAAGTTTTTCAGCCTAAAAGGTCCCAAAATGCTTTTTATCATCAATAAAATGCCACCTCTGGTTTTTGAGGAAACACAAAGGAAGAGCTGGTATCTAGTCAGAATCTAAGAGGACGTTCGGGAGGGCAGCAGCTTGGAGTGGAGCAGTGTGATCACGCGCTCCCGTCCTGCTGCAAGGTTCCTCTAGCACCGAGGTTAAATTCCTGTGGGCCCAGAGGAGAGCACATCCTACCAGCGCCAGTCAGACACAAAACATCTGTAATGGCTCCTTAGCCTTCAGCAATCCTAGCTGTCACAGACCTTGGACACAGCCTGCCGTACCGTAAAGGTTATGTTTTCATATGACCCTGGAAAAGGGTAATTTTTGGTTTACTGCTTTACAGTGAGCTGTCAGTCTGTGCCTAATATTGTGCCTTTCTGCTCCAAGCAAGACTTGGTCACTAACTTAGCATTCCCTGATTGCCCCAGAGTTTGAGAGACAAAACAGCACCGTCATGGGAGAAATGCTCATGGGAGAACACCGCGTGAGGATAATACAGGGTCTCATTGCTGGAAGATGAGCTGATCTCTCCAGAAACTCTCTAGCCCTATGTCTTATTTGATATTCACACCATTCTCTGCAAATAAATTATGTCTCAAAAGGCCTTGAAGATTAGCAGTACATACAAGCCTCCCACAAACCTCAGAAATAAGGGAAATGAAGAGCAGAAGTGTTGTACAGCTTTCTGATCAAGCCATTTTGTACGTAAACCTTTCAGTGGCTGAAAACACCAGGCACAAGGGAACTATCCCGTACCTAAAGCCGTAAGAACGAGCTCCAAGGTCGTGGCGGGGCTGTTAACAGATGCCCGTGATCTGTAGTTATCCTCCACACAAACCTGCCTGCAAGACCACATTTCTGTAGGTGCCTTGAGTAGCTTGTAACCGCTCAGCCTGACATTCGTATTGAACAGAGACAGGAGAGGCCTCTCAGCCGCATCAGCTGGCCATACTGTTTTGTACTGGCCATCGCAGGAGACTGGAACCTTTCCTAAGATATCTGTACCTGCTGCCTCTCTGTTGCCCTCCTGGCAATAAACACCTAAGTCCCTTTTCTTGTTGAAAAAACCCTGGAGTGCTCACCTGGTCCCTTTAGCCTCAAATCTGTTCTCTGGCCGCAGTCGAGCGTATTGGGCAGAAGCCTTTGGAGGCTTTTGTCACATCCGTACAGCAAGACGTTCTCCGGTTTGATGTCCGCGTGGATGATGCGGCAGCGCCTGTGCAGGAAGTGCAGCCCTGCCAGCACCTGGGCGAGCAGGCAGCAAGTCACGTCAGCAGTGCGAGGGTCCCCACCGCCTCCCCTGCCCCAGCAGCTACCAGTGGTGTCAGAGCAGTCGGGCGCAGCGGGTATGCAAGTTGTGGGTGTTGGTATTGAAGAAAGGAGGCGCTGATGATAACTATCTGCAATAAACTGTTTCTGTATAGAGAGTGCCCTGTGCTAAGCTGGAGGTGCAGCCAGCAGAGCGGTGATGTTGGTTGGGGTGGCCCTGTGGGAGCAGGCACAAGGGGTTTCATCGCACAACGCGGCAGGAGGAGTGGGCACCGGAGCCCCGCGTGCCCAGCACGCCGAGCGAGAAGGGGCCTGGGGAGCCCAGCGGGGAAGAGGCTGTTTGGGGGAGGCGGGGGTGACACGCAGCAGAAGGCGGCGTGAAAATCCACAGATATCAGCGTGGTCGGGCAAGCCCAGGGAGATGGAAAGAGGATAGTGCTATGAGGAGGCATTACGGTCACAAAGCTGAACCTTCTCCTGAAAAAACACTCCTGTTTGTATGGCTGTAATGTCCTCGGACCACCATGCCTTCCTGCTGATTATCATTCGAATGGAAATTGGGGGCCGGTTATAGAGTGACACGGGACAGAAGGGCGTCCCATCGTACAAGGAAAGAAAAGGAGGTGCAGCATAACCCACAGAAAGAGGGAGAGACTAGGAGTGAATGCGTGTAGAGAGGACTTAAGGGCAGTGCAGGAGAGCCATGTAGGGAAAGAACGGCTTACGATGGAGCAGGGAGAGCCTGGCCTGTCACACGGGAGAGATAAGCAACGCCTACCAGAGAGAAACAGTCACTATCAGAAACCGGTAACAGCAAAAGGCCACTAGGAGACTTAGATTTGTTTTTTTAAATGCTATGGTCAGTCATAAAGGGCTGGCAAATATTCTCTGTATTATCAAATTCTGTTCTGGGATGAACGCCAGCCCCAGGGAAATACCAACCTTAAATGGTAACTGTGAAACGCGGGGAAAGATTTAAATAGCTAAACTGGAATGAATCAGAAGTAAATACTGCCCCAGTGCTGATGTGAAGGAGGAAAAAAGATTCTGAGATTTTACACTTAAAGCAGATAAAGGAATGGATCAAGCAAGAGGCTTGGGTGTGAAATGGGGCACAGAGATTAACACCACTACATTTTTGTGTAACTTATTCAGGTGTTAGTGGAGCTTCTTTAGAGGAAGAAGAGGCTACTCCAGAAAACAGGATGAAGGAGGAAGCAGGTTTCTTTCTTAGTGTCCCTAGAAGGGCACAGGAATCGGGGTAGCAAATCTTCATCTTGGCAAGTGCGCAGACTTCTGATAAATCTCAGCATGAGAGGCAAAATGTAATTTTAACTATTCTGAGGCCTCACTCAGGTTTCCCATTCCTTAGCTATTCCCAGCCAACGCATAAGAAACTCAGTTTTCATGATCTGTTTGATCGGCACACCACATCCTTACAGGGACTGAAGGAAGAGTTGGCTCCAAGCACAAAAACCCCAACATGGGTGGAGGACCGGCCAACTGAACCTGCAATTTAGAAAGCCCTGGAAAGATCAGCGCTGAGGGAGACCCCGAGCAGCCTTTGGTGGTACCGTGCAGAAAGCTGCCGGACCTGCCAGTGCTGCCCACGGCTGGATGCCGAGGCGAACGCCAGCAGTCTGGCATTGCTGCCAGAGGGGACTTCTCAGGGCAGCGGGAGGGCAGAGATCCATGTGGTTTGCCCACGAGAAGCGTAACTGGCAGGCTGTTTGTCCCCCTGCTACTCCTGTGAGCAGCAGAACTGCTGGAGAATTCAATGATGACTGAGATGACAGGAACACAAGTGCCAGCCCTGAATCCCCGGTGCAGGTCTGCAGGCTGCTGACTCTTCATGGTGGTGGTCCTGACCCCTTCCCAAACCCGATGAGACTGCAGGCTTGGGCAGAAACGCGCAGTGCCCCTGTGTTAATGGGAATGTGATGACTTCCCACTCTGCATTTTAATTAACGTTTTCTCTCCTTACACCGAAAAGAAATAGTGACCGTTTTCCTTAAAAAAATGCATGCTTTGGGCTCACTCTGTATTGGCCCTTTCTTTGCAGATGCACTCATGGAGTTCATGGCAGACGACCCCAGGATGAAGACTATGGCATGTCCCCCAGCCAACAACCCCTTGGTGCCCTCACCCAGTTCCAGCTAAGTTCTCACCTGCTGTAAAGATTTTTTCACAAAAGGCAAAGGCAGTCCCTGGGCTGCGTAGTTACCCATCAGACATCGCAGGGAAGGACCCAGCACCTCAAATACCAAGCACGCATGTGGGAAAGAGTCAGGGATTCACTAACAGAGAGAATATGCTACCACCAGCTTTTTGCCCTTCACCAGAGCAGCCAAATATCTCCTTATCCAACCTCTCCCCCCAGCCACCTCCATGTGCCCTGGTCCAGCTACTGCCCTGCTCATTCTCATGGGAGCGCAGTGCTCGGTTTTACATCATCCTGCGACTCTCCGAGGTAAGCCCAGGCTTTGCTGAGCCAGAGCTGCAGCAGCACTCTCAGCAGAAGGATATGGAAGCCGTTCTCTCCAATCATTCTGAAGTCGTCTAACAAACAGACGATGTTTTCTCCCGCCTGGTCCTTCTTCTTCATACTGCTCACCTGAGGGGGAGGATTCCAAGAAAGCTGCAATTACAGACATATATGTGCACAAGGACATGTTGCACCCGTTTTATCCCATTCTACAGACTTTCTCTTCCAGGAGTTGGCACTTCATGACAAATCCCATGAAAACAGCATCAGGAAAACCAAGCTCCAAACACACAAGTGGAGTCTGTTACCAAGGAATAAGTTTCTGTATGTTGTCCAGCTCCTGACCGGGTGGGACCATCACCCTCACAGCATCCGAATAACTCAAACCGATCCTGCTAACAGTGTCTAGCACACTTCCCGCTGCTTATTCTATCCCATGCAGGCCCAGAAAGTGCTCCTGCTTGTGCTGGAAGGGGATTCCCCTAAGACCACAGGTCCCAGAGCAATGGCTGTCCATTTCCTTTGCCCTTCTGCAGCCTCTGCTCCTTGTCCTCAGAGCCCTTCCCAGCTGAGAGGAGCAGGCTGGAACATCGCCTTTTAAAACCCAGACCTTCCCTTCAGCAATTTCTTGCAAGGGGTTGCAGAGAGGCAGAGACCTCGGGGTTGTCTTCAGCTACCTGTCCTACTGGGGCAGAGAGCAGCTTCCATGTCTGGAGGAACCCAGTGAAGCAGGCTTCTTCGGGCTGAAAAAAGTTTGGCTATGGGCAAGTACTGCAGAGATCTATAGGATACGGAGTGGTGGTGGAGGGGGTGAACACAGATCTTTCGTACAAGAACCAGGGGGCATCAAACCTAGCATTTGTGAGGTTCAGAAACAAAGCAGAGGAGATGGTTCTTCACACAGCGCATGGGTAATTGGTGGCAGTTCTTGTCACAGGAGGCTGTGGGTGCTGAAGCCCACATGGGCTCACGGGAAAGCACGGCAGGTCTCCTGAAGGTAAATCCACTGAGAATTACTGCCCGCACAGACATTACCCTTGGCCCAAGAAATCTCCAGCTAGAAACTGCTGTAGGCCAGGGGAGCATTCAGTGGGAGCAGCACCCTGTGCTTAGCTGGTCCTTACACCCATGTGGATATCTGCTGCTGGCCCAGGGTGCTGGGCTGGGCGAACCCCTGGTCTGCCCAAGCATGGGTGCTACGGTACCCCCAGCTCTTGCACCAGCACTGTACACCTGCGCAGCAAGGCGCGTCGGGAGTTTGCGCTCACAGAGCACTGATCCTGGTACAGCAATTCACTTTTTTTTTTCCTCTTCACAGCCATAACTGTTGGGATTTTCGTTTGACACGTTGTGCAGACGCCGGATCTGCCTGCACCAGTGCCAGGAGGTTTGTGCTGGCACAACAGAGGTGAGCAGCCGTGGGAGCACAGGAGACCAGATTGCCTCTCCTGGCAGCTCTGCAGGCACCGACCACCCTGTGCTGGTGGGAACAGCCCTGGGAACCAGCTGTATTCTGCTGAATGGGAAGGCGTGTCTTTCAGAGAGAATTAGTAATAAATCAAGGGTAAGGCTCGGCTCGGTCTGTATGCAGGATTGTGCTGATGTGTAGAAAAGCAGCCCTCTGATTACATTAAATTAGTGCCACTTGGTACTTCCTCTTGCATCATTGAGTCTGGCTCATGTCCCTTTGGATAGGCCCTACAGATTTACAGGTGTGAACTAAACCTTTCTCAGACCTGTTGGAGAAAGGCCTCAGAGTAATTTGAAATGCAAAATTTAATGGCTTTTACTCATCTAAAGCTGATGTAACTTCGTATTTAGGCAAACTCAAAGAATTGTAACCACGAGCTTTCTAGAACTAGCAAGTCAAGCCATCTTCAAAGGCAACTAGCTGAGACCCAGATACAGGCACCTAATTACCACATCCATTAGCAAAGGCAGGAGGCAGCTTTCTGACATTTTCTGACTTCAGACATTCATTATATTTTTGCTACATCCTGCTTTTTTTTTGCAGATATTTCCTTCTACTTCAGTATCAGTGTTGTGATAAAGCAATGTCCTCTGAGCCGGGAATGACGCAAATACAGTGGACGCACTCCTGTCTCCTGCTTAAGAATATTACCACCTTTTTCTGTTGATTATCCACCTTATCTTTCTGCAGGTTTCTCCTGTTTACTGGATTTTGGTCTCAGCTGAAACAAATGGGCTGACAGGGCAAGTGGGACACAGCCAGCATGTCCCAGCATGACAGGAGGAAGGAGAAGGTGCCTGTTTCAGAGGCCAGTGCTGAGCCAGAATGATTTCTATGAATTCCCTAACTTTTTGGTTTTTTTTTTTCCTGTTTCCCCACCTAGCTCCTCAGACTGAAACCTAGAGGGAGAAGGAATGATGAGGCTGATACTCAGACCTGAACTCAGTGGCCATCCCCACAGAGCAAAGCACAGAGCCCCAGAATATACATACGCAGCGGAGGAGAGCGACCTCGTCCTGGGCAGCCTCAGCAAAGCCTTCCCTGCTTTTCAGGACCTTCACAGCTACGTGTTTCTTCTTCCTGGGAAGTGAATCACAGCTGCCAGGCGATGCGCACCGGTGTGGCCCTAACCAGCAGCACCACCCCTTCTCCCAGTCACCCAGCCCTGGGCTCCCCAGGGAGGGTGCTGCCCTCCTGCAAGCAGCCTCGCCCTTGGTCTGCAGCACGCCAGGCCCGTGGGCATCTGCTGGCATCTGGCAGCACAGCTGCCCCGGGGACCAGCAAGGGACAGGGGAGAAAAAGGCAGAGCATGGATACCGCAGGGTCTAAACGAGAAGAGCAAAGGCAGAGCAAGGGCTGATCCCGCCTCACTTATGTTCTTTGGTTTCCGGGGACCAGCTTTGCTCATTGCACCCCACCAGTCTCGCTGGTAGGTTTGCCCTGTGCTCAGGGGGATGCCAGTGTGCTCTCAGGCAGGCAGCTGTGCTCTGCTGCTTCTGGGAGAGGGACCGGTCCTGCCCAGGAGATCAGTTGCCCCTTCCCACCTCCCCGAAAGGCGGTTAGCCCCTCACCTCATGTCCTGGCACAGCCAGACAGTGGCAAAGGCGCCGCAGCCCAGCTTGCACAGAGCCTGGTATCGCGTGTTGAACACCTCTCCTTCCCGCACGGGGTGGTGGCCTCCTGCGCGGACCATTGCCAAGAGATATTACTGACATCTCTAAATGCTCTTAGACTGAAAGACCAGCTGAGGACAGCCGTCCTCCCAGAGGAATGGCCAGACAGGTCCCAGTGGCCTCCTCTGGCCTGGGAAGGGCCTGGCACGATCTCGGCTCTGGAGCTGCACGCCCGAAGACTGACCTGTGTGCTGGGCTGCCAGCATCTCCTCCTGCACCCGCTCCTCCATGGCCCAGCGGTGCCGCAGATCCTGGCACGAGCGGACAGAGGCAGTAAGGAACCGGGTTGTGGGACGCAGGCGCTGCAATCTTCAGTATTTTGCTCCTTTAAAGAGAGTTGGAGAGCTGCAGGGCAGCCATACCTCTGCTGCATGCTGCACACATCGATTCCCTTTTCTACCCATGCTGTCCCCTCACCCCTTTCCTTCCCCTCGGCTTCATCAACCCCTGGAGCCGGGCTGTTACAAGTGCTTTTAGCACTTCACGGAGGCAGGGATTATTTTAAGAGTTCAGAAGCAGAAAGCTGGCAGGCTGTGGCCGGGCAGGGATCCTGGTGGTGTGCGGCGAGGCCAGGGCCAGGGCCAGGTGGGAGTCTCAGGTTTCCTTCTGCCCAGTGTGGATTTTCATGGGCTTAGCAGGGGCTGCGGGATCCCCTCCCGTGGCCGCAGCCGGGGAAAGCACCCACTCCCCATCGCCATCCCGGCTGAGGAGAGGATACATCTGGGCTTTTGCTGGCAGGACAAGCTTCACGCTCCAGATGGGTGTGAAGCAGAACCTGCATTTTAGGCGCAGCAGTGCTGCACATCTGCCCGCAGCCCGGCCCTGGGGCCAGAGCATGGGTTTATCACTGACCGTCCTGTGACGGACTGGGAGGCTGCTCCCAGGGTTTGTTACTATGACAGCCCAAGGTACAAACACTAAGACAGCGCAGACAGACTGATGCAACTGCTGTCTCCCTGCCCTGCAGCACCGGTGTAGAATTGGCTTCGGCACCGGTCACCTGAAATAGCAGCCCAAGAGCCCGTGTTGCTAACAGAAATACAGATGTAAACTGCGGTAGCTGGGGCACTCCCAACCCAGCCTTTCGTAATTTGGAAATGTCACTTGCTGTACGGCCAAAGCTTCAGGTTAACACGCATTGCCAGAGCTCGTGGCAGGTGATAATAATCCCAGTAGACCATTAGCACGGGTAGAAATATTGACCTTTAAATCCTTCAAATTGGGTCACTAAAGCTTAGAGCTTGTTTGCACCAGAGGATTTTCAGAAATAGTTGCCGTGGGCTGGTGGTGGTGGTGGTGGCAGCGGGAGCCACATGACAGGGAGCTGTTCTCGACGGTAACATCTAGGTGCTGAGAGAGAGGTGTGACTTTCTCAAAACACTAAAGTTCCTTTCCACACGCTCA
>JAVKLA010000036.1:13456631-13540271 GCA_034782735.1 Sagittarius serpentarius | reverse complement strand
CCCCCCCCCCGGGGGGGGGGGGGGCGGAGGGACAGACAGGATAGATGGGCCAGGAGCCAGCTTTAGCTCTGAGAAGAACTGTGCAATTAGGTGAAGTTGTTTTGCTAATTTAGGAACACTGGTTCCTGCCCCACAGTGGTGAACAACAGCGATCAATGTGAACTGAGCCTTAAGGAACCCCCTCCTCACTTACCCACCGTGGGGAACCACAACCAGGGGTGGAAGGTGCTGCGCACCCCCGGCTCCCAGCTCCTGCGGGCAGGGATGCTGTTTGAGCTCTGGGGACTGCCGAAGTGCTGCCATGTCAGGGCCGCCCGTGGAAGGTGGCACAAGGTTAGCTCAAAGAAACGCAGCTGGCGTCTCGCAGACTAGGCGGGGGGCAGGAGGGGAAAAAGGCCCACGCCCCTGGCACGGCTCCCAGGTCCTGGTGCTTGGGAGTACACAGTTTCCACTTAGGAGGAAAAAGAGGCGCATAGATTGCGGGCAATCGCGTCATCGTGCAACACAAGCATGACGTGCAGGTTGTATATTAAAATTTATTGAATTATTGTGTAAGAATTCTCTTTATTAAAATCATTTGGACTCTAAACTGATTATTTACAGACAAAACCTCTTATATCACCAATAGATTCCTACATCTCAGAACAGTATCTACAAACAGTTATTACACTATGTAACAAAATTCAGATTTTTTCAAGCTTTTTATATTAATTATTAATTCCAATTTGAGAAAGACAGTACCTGGGGTGCTCTGAGCAGAACTCAAGGTGTGGCAGGGCACAAATGCAGGTCAGGCCATACCATGACAGACAGAGAGAGACCAAGTCACAAGGCTGGGAGAGGGCAGAGTCACTGGGACAAAGGACCAGGAGAAAGACTATTAGAGCAAACGTAGAGCAAACGCACTGGGTGTTCTGGAAACCAAAAGAATCATCCCAACAAGAAAGGCACCAAAAAAGCAGCATCTCACTGCAACCGGGGCACACCCTGAAAAGGAAATGGCATTCCACCGAGGCAGCAGCATCTGAGAACCCTCTATTTTCATCAAAAAAAATTAGCCATCATTTCTGCACAGGGAAAAAAAAAAAAAAGCTTCCAGGTTCAGCCCAAGTTTGCCACCAGACAGATGAAAGCAAGCACTCTCACATCTACATCACATGGGTGCCAGCTGCTCTTAGTCATGCCAACAAGAGAGACATTCAAATACACCAACAGATATTTATCTTAATACTGATCAGTTCTCGGCGTTTCATCCAGGCCACAGTGGAAGCACGTTTCTTTCTCTGACTGCAGTACTGAATAAATCTTAATGCCTGCTGTTCAAGAACATCACCTTTCTGAGAACATGATTAAAGCAGCGACATCCCCTTGCCGCACTTGTGTCTTGCAGAAGGGGAACGGTCGCTGTGGCAGGACACTCTCAGCTAGTGCCCACAGAACTTGCCACCTGTGAGAAAACATGAACATCCAGAGAGGATTCTCTATCCTTAAGAAGGACCGTCTGTCTCCAGAGTGCCTGACAAGCTGGTCATGGAATCAGGCAGAGACTGGAAGAAACATGGAAGGATCATGAGAAATAAATAAATAAGCCTTCCCCGCAATAGGGAATTTCATAATAAAACCTGTTTTGTGCAAATTTAAATGCAACAGAACCCTGTCGTAGTAACGGATTTTGACACAGGAGAGGTGCATGGACGGAGAGAAGAGAGGCCATGCCTGAACACCCAAGTTGATCCCAGCGAGGGGCCTTCAGTGCATGTCCGCAGGGGAGGAGGATGCTGGTACCTAGAACACCAAGGACAGACAGACGGCAAGAGGTGGGCACTACCAGCTTTCCAGCCTCACTGCACCTGCACTGGGCAGCGCCTCCTGCCCAGCTATGCAAGGACAAGCTCAAGATGTTAAATGAGTCAATCACCTACATTTAGCTCTATTTTTAAGTCTTGATCATTGCTCTAATAAACGTAGACTTTCACAGATACACTCAGAGAAAGCCGATCATTTCCAGCATCCAGGAGCACTGCTGAGAAACAAGGAGGACGCGGAGCCCACTAACCCTACGGCCCAAGTCAGCCACGTGGGCAGAGGCTGCGCTTTCAGCAGAGACACCTGGACTCCTGTCACTACGGTTCCAGGAGAGCCACCAAGTCCTCCTCCCTTTGCCAGTGTGAGGTGGGTTCAGAATTAAGGCCCAAGCCACCCCGTTCTGGGAAAGCGCAGAGATTGTTCTGCAAAAATAGGGGCAGACGTTAACAGTCTGCAGAGCCATAAACCCAGCAGAGAGCCTGTGGCTCCTGCCAGACGCTCAGCACGTTGGAGAGGCCACAAACTACGCCTTGCTGCCTGGGGCAGAAAGTCCATCCGCCAACGCACAAGGGGACAGCGCTACTCTGCCACTATACCTGCACCTGCCTCAAACCAAGGAATCACCTCCCGGAGTTCCTAAGGGAATGGGCTTCACTAACATGCATTGTATCTGCTTTTTCCCACCTGCCAGTCCTTTCCTCCACCCAGCTTTTTGGGGGCTGATTTAATCAGATTTGGTCGAGACAGAAGTTTCATGGAAATGGGTGGTCAGGCAGGAAGGAGACCCAACCTGGTGTCCACCTTGGGGTAGAGAGGCAAACTCTGCCCCCCCCTTTTTGCCTGGCAGCAGCCAGCCGGCTCACCTGCTGCTCCGTACAACAGGACAGGAGCAGGAGGAGGAGGCACAGGCATGTTGGCCGTACTCTGGGCACACAGAGTACCTGGCAATACTGCCGAGAGAGGGTCACAGGAGAGCTTCCTTTGTAGGAAGAGAGGCCAGCATTAGCTTGTTGTTGTACTGCTCAGAGAACAGTTTTGCAACTGCGCAGCACTTGCACAAAGCCACAGGGCTGATCTGGTAGGCCTGGAGTTACTGCTATATGCAATGCTAAGAGAGGTAGGGACATGATCCTGCCCTGGTTTAGCTCCGGTCCCTCCTGGCCCACACAGTCTCCACCTCAGGGAAGTGACAGAGGAGTCAGACCTATCTGCCTGCCCCAGGCACGCAGGTCATCAGCATGGGATTGGCAGCGGGGGATGAGAACAAATTGGGCACCCTTATAAATAGGAATTCACTGTCAGAAGGGCCGAGTACTCTGATGACAAAGCGCAGGAACGGAGGAGGGAACAGCGAGGAGCTGGCTAGTGACAGCTGGCAATGAACTGTGCTTGTGCCTGCTCCAGCCTCTCCTTCCTCACACAAATCTTTCCCATCTGCAGGACACCTGACACTCCTTGGGAACAACGCAGTTGTGCTTCATGGCTTCCTCGAGTTCATAGCTCACCAAATAACACTTCCATGTGCCACAACAGGAGAGTCTGGGAAGCGAAACTGTGAGTAAGTTGTAAGGCAAGCCTAACCAAAGAGCACACAGCTAAGCCTTGAACTGAGCTGCGGGGAAAAGCAAGCTGCTGTTACGACAACGGAGAGATCTACGAGTTATCCCTGCAGACAAAGCAGTGGAGAAAACTTTGCTCCAGTGCTGACAGACGTTTGTCAGTAGAAGTGCACAGAGATACTTCTCCAAGAAAAGCTTTGTCTCAAAGCCACAAAAATTAAACATTCTCCTTTAGCATTTAAATACATTAACTTTCTGAGTGTATTTACAAGTCCAGTTCAGAGCAGCAGAACAGCTAGACACCAGAGGAAGGGGAAGTGGCACGAGGCATTTGTTGTGCTTTTCCAAAGAGCAGGGCAACCTCTGACCACAGGGAACCAGAAAGACTGATCCCGAGCTGGGTCAGTGGAGATGGAGGCGAGCCAGGCAGCGACTCTCACGTGCTGAATTTGTCCTGAGGGAACGGGTGAGTGGGTGCTGTCCATTTACAGTAGGCCCCCGGGGAAGCACACATGCTGGTGAGCTCATTGCATCCAAGCAGGTGTCACGCATGAGCTGTCAGAGACCAGAACGCTGGGGAGCAAGAGACCTTCGCCATTGGACGCTCTCCTTTCTACATCCAACATCCAGAATGAGTGGGGACATTGCTGCAAGGAAGTTCTTGGGTGGGATACTGCAGGAGTGCTCGCTAGCCGTGGACAGAGGTTAGCACAGCTGTCGGCCTGGGGAAAGCTTCCTGCGTCCCTGCTGAAGTGAGCGGCTGCAGCAGGGGAGTCTGCGCTGGCAAGGGTGTCCGTGCAAGCCTGAGGACTCCACAGACATGGTGGTCAGCGTTGTCACCTGTCTCTTCAACATTGTTTGGAAACTTGGCACATTCACGTAACATCCGTAGGAATGAGCTGTGTGGTCCCCCTGACAGTCTGCCAGAGGAAAACCAAAGTTTATATTTTTTTTTGTTGTTTTGTTTTGCTTTTAAAACGAAAAAAATGTAAAAAAATATTCTCTGAGATGCAAGGACGCTTGTACTTTGTACTGCCTTGGCCATCCCTGTTCATGTCACCCACGGGTTCCTTGGAGAGTCTGGTTCCAATGGCAGCAGGACACCCTGTGTATAGCTAGGATGAGCACTGTCCCCATTCAGCCAGGGGAGAGCAGTCTGTCTGCGCCTGTCACAAATCTGTGACTTTATTCTCCACAGCTGCTGCAATCTGTTGTAGTCTATATCCAAGCTGCATCTTCTGTGCTGTTGGGTCTTCTTCCAAGGCAGTAATGATCTGCAATGGGAGGGAGCACACGGGCAGCCTTTCTCCAGCACACAATACTGTCAACCCACTCAACTCCATGCACAGTGGAGAGCCCCAAGCTGGAATCCAGTGTGCTCAAGACTAGAGTGGGTATGTAGTAACTCATCTCAAATTAACCGCAAAATAAGTATTCTAGATTCGTACTAATAACTTATAAACTTCATAGTGCAAAAAGACTGCTAAACTTCTTACTTGAAAACAATATCTTTAGTAAATGAATCTGAACTAACTGCATTTCATTTTTAAGTAGAGTATTTGGCTACCAGCATAAAAAAAAAAGCGTACATGAAACCCCAAGAGCCTCCAAGTTAGAGCTGAGTCCTTTTTTGTGATTTCCTCCCTCTTTAATAAGAATAAAGCAAACTTATGACATGGAAGTTAACACATGACGATGAAACAATACACAGCATTGTAACAGTCTGACTGCTCTTAGTTATTAATTTTTGGAGGTTTTTTTGGTTGAATGGTAAAAGGAGAAGGACATGTTCATACCTACACACACTCACCTGGTCATAGTACTTATTGATGTATTTGTACAATTCATGTAGAGCCACCAGGGAATTAAGGTCACCTGAGTAATTCTGAATAAGAGAGGAAGTTAGACAAAACCGTGAGACACCTAACAATGGTTCTTCTACATTCTGTGCCCTCACAACTCATTAGGAAATGTGCCTGTTGCACAAAGCAACAGGAAAGGAAATTCACCAGTAGTTCCTAGCGAAGAAAAAACTCACACGTACTCCTTGCCCTGAATCCTTGACTACACTTTTCTCTTCAGCGCTAGCTGGGCAGACCCTCGCCCTCCCAGTGGTGCCACAAAGGCAGAGCAGTCACTGGGAACGGTCGGTATGTCCAAGCAGAACTGCACACTCAGCTGGAATATCTCATCTTTGCATTACTAGCTTTCTCTTAGATGCACAGGTGAGGGGCCAGGGTGACTTCTAAAATAATTTTCTTTACCCGTGATAGCTCAGCCAGGGCAGAGTTCATCTCCTGGTCACTGGCAGAGATGGTCTGACGAATGTCCGCATAATACCTGCACAGTGGTACACAGGCAATCAGAGTATTGTTCCTTCTAGCCTCCTTCTTACTGCTTAAACTATGACTCCTCACATTCCCTGCTTACCTTTCCACCATCTGCTTGTAGCGAGGAATGTCCCGGGCATAGAGCAGCTTATTGATCGGAGAGTCCTTAAACATCCAAAACCAGAATTGATTACAAAAAGCTCTTTCATCATGCTGTGGACTGACCTTAGCAGGTAACACCATCACCGCTATTTTCTGTCATTCATTCAGGAATTTTTGTCCTCTGCATCGAGAGGCACTTCAAATACCAGGCTCCCTTCTAGTAATGCAGTCTGAGGAACCATGAGATGTGTTGGTGAAGGGACCTCTTGGATCCCTAGTCCAGCCTTCCACTTGGAGCTGGGTGATCACCAGTTTAAGATCACATTGGCTATGGCTTTACATAGTTGATTCCTGAAATCCTCCAGAGATCCACCCATCCCATCTCTGGTGACCTGTGCAGGACTGTTCCACCCTCGGCACAGGGTAAGTAGAGGTGGTAAAAAACTTCTTCTAATGGCCAACCTGAATCTCCCAAGATGTGTCCTGTGACTTACACAGTCTGCCACAGCCAGCTAGAGTTTAGCTCTGTCCCCCACGTGGCTGTAAGCTGTAAATAAAGAGCACCCCTCAACAACTTCTTCCATATGCTAAACAAAATCGGCTCCTTCTTCCTCTCTTTCCAAGAGTCCCCACCACTCTCCAGTGGCACAGGGGAGCAAGGATGGGCCTGGCCTGCTGTCCCAGTGGTGCTACATAAACATTATTGCCTTCCCAGGGCAGCACTGCTCAACTATCTGTGCCAACCGTGCTCCCTTCTCCCTCTGTACTTACCCGCCCTAACTTATGGTCAGCTATTGTACAGGAATCCATGAAGGTCTGCGCAATGACCAGGAGCACAGCATCTACGTTATCTGACGTCTGCACATCAAAAACAAACTGGGGATTCTTGATGATGTTGATCCAGAACCGCAGGGGCAGGCTGCAGAGAAGACAGAAGCGCAACGGGGTATCAGCAAGGTAGCAGCTACGGTGCTGGAAGATACTCTGCACATTACTGCATCTCCCAGCTTTGCCCTCCCAGCAAAACCAGCTTTTCACACCACGCTCTGCTGCCTTGCACTCCCATTTTACTCCTTCTCAGTAGGCACAGGTGGCTGTCACTTTGCAAGTGATCGGCTCTAGACAGCTTAGCAGTGCCTCCTCCAGGGCCCACAGGAACATCATACCTGTTTGTCTTCCAGATATGGATGGTCTCAGGGTCTGCGATCCCATAGTGTATTGCCTGCTCATCCAACAGGTCAAAGAAGTATTTGACTGCCAGAGGGACAGGGCGGTTGGTACTGAGGATCACCTGGAACAGGTCATCCACAAACTTCTGCAGAGTGCCCTGTGGAGAACCGAGAGGGACAGAGTCAGCACAGGCAGAGGAGAGCGGAGAGCCCAGGCCTCACACAGATGAGAGGTTACCCTCTTCTCCTCAGCAGTCCAGATCTACCTCCCCTCCACTGCAGGGAGCAGCAAAGGAGAAAGGAGGCCCCAGCGGTTTCTGGAACAGAGGCCAGGGAGAAGCTCACGAGCAAAGCAAAACGCAGAGGGGAGTCAGATGTACTCAGAGGCACTGCAGGTAAGGGGGATTGCTACCGGGGGTCAGACAGCTTGCTACATGATGGAATGGCACTGAACCGTAGAGACTGCTACTGTAGAGAGGAGGGGGACTGCTGGCTGCCAGCAGCTGTGTTCAGCCGGGCTGGAACAAGGAGAAGGGGGTTGCTCAGCAGCAAGAGGAAGATCAGAAAATGTGGGAAGAACACAGGCGCTGCCTGGCAAAGTGCCTGGGCTGTCCCTTGAGGAATGGTACTACTGCAAGCAGGGCATTCCTGGGGAACCTGGAAGCCAAAAGCTGATCCTTTCTTGAGAACAGAGCAGAGGGACAAGTTCCTGGGTCAACTTTTTAACAATGACATTGGAATAAAGCAAAAAGGAGAATGTGAGCAGGCACTATGCCTGATTTATGACTGCAGCTGAATCTGTACACGGCTGGTGTGTACTATTCGCATCATCTTGCTGCAGCGGGTAACTTGCAGCAGATAGGTCAGTCCTGTCGTCTTGGCCCCGGGTGGGGTGGAAGGTCAGACATGGCAGCCCAGTGGACACTGCTGCCAAAGAAACTCTGCTGCAAAGCATAGGGTACCTGCTTTTTTCTGTGGGACAAAGACAAACATGGGGTGGACACAGGGACAGAACCACTTCTCACTCTCCTAGAGGCTCTGCAAAACCTAACCCATTAGTAGGAGAAGTCTGGCACCGCAGTGGCGGGATCGGAGGGGAAACAACCAACACATGTATCAACACAGGCAAAGAGGCTCTTCATCTTCATACACATCCCTGCAATCTGCCGGGGGATATGAAGGAAGGCAAGACAACACAATCTGTGCTGCTTCTCACCTTCATTGAGAGCAGGCGTGTCAGATAAATCTCCGGGATTGCCTTGGCTCGCTCCCTATCTCTTAAGCTCCCACGCCGATGCTTGGGAAGCTCTGGCTCTTCTGTTGGTTTTACCAGGTGCCAAAGTTTGATACCACCTTCATCTGCATCCTCCAGCATTGGTGTTTCTAAAACAAGCAATTGTTTATGGATGAATGTCAGTTCTCTCACAGTAGAGCTTGGCCAGGTGACCCCAAGGAAGCAAGGTTTCACAGTGTGATAGAAACACAAATGGGAAGGAACCTCTGGAGGCCTCTATTCAGCCTTCTGCACAGAATACAGCTGTTGCTAGCACTACAGCCAGTTGCCTTTGTCCAGAAGTTTTTTTTCCAGCTCCGATTTGAACCCGTTAAGCTGCAGCCTGTGGCTATTGTCCCTTGCGCCACAGGAGCATCCATGGAGCTGTTCGCTTTGCCCAGCAGTAAGGTAACTGCCTGGCATCTCATCACCACCCTCAGGCCATGCTCAGCACCTGAGGGTACTAAGATTCCTACAAGTTGCAGACTTCACTCAGCCCTAGAGAGTCAGAACTAGAGAATTGTTCTTATCCTGCATTTTCATGACCAGCCTGGCTTTCCTCTGCTCTTACACTCTTTTGCATTTCTCTGATCTTACCTGCCCAAGCTTTCAATTTCCTGACAATGAGGGTCCAAATCATGTATCAGCCTCCCGTAGCAGCATAGAGCTGGGGCTATGGCAAGAGACTTGTGCCACTAACTGGCAAGTGCTATAAAGTCATTTTATGAGAACAGGACATCAGACTCACTCTCCCCTGGGATGTAATCCTGATTTTCCCTATGGATGTGCTTGGTCAGGCGTGGGACCAGTGCTACTGTTGCTCCATCAGGCACCTGCACACAAGCAAAAATCAACATTCAAAACAAATGGCATGTTTCTTAGCACAACAGGCAAGCGCTTGTAGAGCGAAACAGACTATACCATTACTACAAACAGGGACAGAAACAGATTTTGGTGGCACCATCACCCTCTTTCTTGATGGTGGGAGAATCTTGTTTGTACCAATTAAAAAACTGATGTGCAAAGTACGATGAAGATGGTAATACTCAGGGACTGAGGTCATTCACAGCTAGAACATATTGCAGCAAGGTATGACATATTGGTGCAAGATATGACATACTGGTGCAAGGTAGTTAAGAAAACCCCCTTTCCATTCCTAGAAGCTGCTTCACAAATCAGTGTGCCATCACCTACTAACTGATTTGGAGTGGAACATTAACAGACCCAGCAGCATTGCCTTCATTGCAACGGCCACCAGGCATGAACTTGTGCATCTCCTTCCTAGCTCTACACCTGCCCACGTCTCACGTACAGGTTAAGGAGGGGACTATGCTTGTTGAAGTCAGAGTGCAGGCCACAGCAATGACTTAATTTGAATATGCTGCTGCAAGAAAGCTCCAACCTTTTGACAGTGATCCACCAAGTGCCAGAGCCACAAACAGAGCATAACAGAGTGTAGAAGATAAACAGGGCAATGGTAGACTGAGTTCTGACCTTGTAATGCTGAAGAGTGTTCAGGCGTTTCCAAGTTCCTTGAACAACAGACGTCACATCCTCATCGGACAGTATCAGATGACCTGCCAGCCCTGATCTCCACTCTACAGCCATTAAAACACAGAAAATTAAAAGATAAACTGTTAATTTGAGGCATCTCTGAAGTCTGCTGTGCTTGAACCTGGTTGACCTTGTTACACACCCACTGATCCTCATCAACCTTTACCCATGTGATTTCACAGACAACATAACCTGAGCAAGTGCCTGTAACAATGCTGAGTCCTGCAGTCACAGGACAGTCTCTCTGAACACAGGGACAGGTGACCTCACGGCCTCCCACTTCCACTCGTCAAGTTCCTACAAATTCTGTCAGATTGTGACTGTTCGAGCAGGTGATTAAAACCACAAATATGCGCTCATAGTCCTTATTAGCTACTATTCCCCCAGTACCTGCTCATCTATAAATGCCACCACTATTCAGCAACAGCCAAAGATGAAGAAGATGGAAAACCGAGTGGCTTCCCTCAATGCAAGCCCTACCTTTCATTAACCAGTGTCGGCAAAATCCTCCCTGACATACATTACTGAGATGCTGCCATTGACTTCACTAGCAGGCAGAGCCAGCCTATGACTATAGCATCTCTGTGCCGCATTCAAGTCATCCTCCCTTCCTACACGTTCTCCATGCTTTTTTTTCCTGCGTTCCCTTGCCCAAGCCATTGCCGTGGTCCAAGTCTGGCAAAGAACATCATGAAATGGAAGGGGCTGGACCCAACTGCTTCTTTCCCACCCCTGCCTCTTGCTGTTAGCCTTCTTCCTGCACCATGCCCTGTTGGGTCCAGCCAGAGTGCAAGATCCTTGGTCAGTGACTCTGCACACTCAGCAGAGAATGACAAACGTCATGCATGCCAGGGTGCTGCGCACAGATAGCAAATGACCACTCTTCCACTTCCTCACTGAGTTTTGGCACCAAGGAGTTCTGCTCACCAAGGTCTAGGGTGTCTGGGTCTGGTCGGTGGCAGTATGGCGTCCCTTTATAGATCTGATCTAGGATTTTCTCCTTCACCTGTGTTATGGTGTCACAGTCTAGCACTTTTGCAGAAATCCCTTGAGAGTCCTCTGCCCCTCCTGCAGCAACTCCTGCTTGTGTCAAAGCATTTAAGGTCTGGGGAAGAAAAGAAAGGGTCACAGCTATTCAGCTGATAAGATTACATCTGACACGTTTACACCTTTGATGGTGGCATTAAGGCAAGTTAACAGCTAGTCCTTTCACTGGAAGAATTTCAGAAAAGAAAACATCACAGATGTTAAACACCCTGTTCTCAGTCTTGTGTCAAGAGCTGGAAGCCAGTTCAACAGCGTTGGGGAGTGGCTTCAATGTGCCATCACCAATTTCATGCCCTTATTTCTAGACACAGAGCGCAGCACATACACCAGACTACTGTGGCGATGGCTCCTATCAGCCTAGGGCAAAAGTGCCCGATTTAGCAGAGCTCTTGCTTATCTATGGAGTTGTGCTACTGGGATAAACCTGGCTCCCAGGAGACAGTGGCAGGATGCTGCACTTCTGCCTCAATAATGGGAACAGAGACATTCAGCCCCGTCCCACCGGAGAGCCCAGAAGGAACAAAAGATTTGGTGCTTACCAGAGTCCGGTACTCCAGGTCCTCTCTCAAAAGGCGGTTGTCATTCAGGGTATATTTGGCTTTCCCTGTCACCCAGTCGACTGGCCCTTTGTCCACCTGGTGCTTGATTCCTCGAAACAGCATGTAAAGGGGCTCCCCAACAGAATCCTGGCAGAGAAAGGAAGGAGTTTCACCTGAGAGAAATTCAGCTTGCTCCTCCCGGCAGAGCCCAACGGCTTGCTAACACAGACACCCAGAGGAGGAGCAGGACTGAGGATACAGCAGCTAAGCCACAGCAGGCAAAGACAGAGCCTCCGCCGACAGCTCCAGCTCCACGCACAGGGAAAACGCACGGGCCAACTACCAGGTGGATGCACAAGACCAAGGCGCTGCTCTGCTTCCGCATCACTAATCTGAGAGACTCTTCTTGCTACCCCCTCTCCAGGAAAGGAATTAGATCAGAATCTGTCCTCCCCATGCACAGACCAGCCTATGGCCAGCGCGTCTCAAGATAAAAGGAACTACACTGAGCCCTCCATGATCTGTCAAGACATCCTGGAAACAATGAGTGGTATTAATGCTGATTTAAGCATCCCTGTCCCCAGTGAACAGCCCAGCTCTCTCATTCCCCACCCTGAAATACAGGATGTCTCTGGCACTATTTCAGCTACGAGCAAGGCACAAAGCAAAGCTGTGGCTGTCTCCCCTCTTCTGGCACCTCTACACCACAAAGGGACAAAGAGCTCACCCTCACAAATGCATACAGGCAGATGGACATCCAGTTGGTTAACAGCTTCTCTACCACTGTTTCTGTCCTGAAAGAGAGCATGAGGTTGGTCACAGGAATACAGTGCAGAGCAGGGAAGGATTTGGAGATAAAGATCACTCCCCATGAGAAAAGAGCAGTCTAAATGATGATACAGGATCAAGGGAGAGGAAAAAAGGACTTTAGAGACCAGTAAGGTTAATGCTTTTGATACCACTTATTTGAGGCACTATTCGTCCTGAAGGAGGCACCAAATTACAGAAGTGGAAAAAAAAGCAAGCAGGGGACAGAGGAAAGCCTCTGGCAGGTCTCAACAAGGGAAATTTGTTCAGATCTGAAGGAAGGACCAGACAGGAGTCTAATGGGGATCCAAACACAGGAGATACTTCAGTTTAGCTTCCAAACATGGCATGACTGCAAGCCCAGGGACCTCTAAACAGCAAAGTGAGATTAGCAGACTTGGCAGAGCCCTGGTATCTGAACACAGGGAGAGAGTTAATGTACAGCAGCTTCAAAAGAAGAGGAATTTGGGGTGGGCAACTCCAGCTTCCTACTCTTTTCACACCTTTCCTGCTATATTCCCTGCCAGCTGCTGACTGGAGAGAGTGGTATCATTGTTATTGCTTCCTCCCGTTTGATGCGTGTTGTCTGGACACACACTGGTCTTACAGCTGCAGCCTATGCCATGACATTAGCCTACTCGCAGGAGTTTCAGAGCTTGCCAGCTGGGCAGAAAGGCTCTGTCCCCTTGGGCGGACAGCAGTGGGACCATGGCTGGCTCACTCACCTCCGCAGCATCAGCTTGGGGTTCTTGGCCACATACTGCTCCACAAGGTCATTCAGGAGTGTTTTGAGGATGTCAGTGAAGTACTCCAGCTTCCCATGCAGCGACACAGTAAGCAATGATGCCACATAGGCCCGGTCTCTTGGAGAGAAAGTGCGCTGGATTTCCAGAGTGTGGATGAACTGGGGAGAGAAATAAGCCACTGTGTGAATCTGCTGAAAACAAGGCAGCCACAGCCACTGACCCTTGGAAGAAGTGGTGCTGCAGGGAACTATTCAGGAATGAACTTTAACAGACACTGCCTGCTTCCTGGCACCAGCTGCCAGTGACATGGCCCTGACCCCACAGCAGGCTGCAAGCAGAGAGGGACATTACCTTGGTGAGGAAGAGCTTGCTGTTGAGCAGGTTGGAGAGCTGGACCAAGCCCTGCTCCACAGTTTGCCGCCGGCACTCAGGGATGTCCAGGTCCCTTTGCAGTGGTGACTCACGGTGACCCGGGAAGAAAATGCGCTCTGCATAGGACTTGTAGTCCAAGAAGGGGATTCCTGTGCCCACAAGGTCACTTGTGAGGTCCATCATCTCAGTCATCAGGTCTGAGGGAAAGGAAATGCCCATGAGGTTGACTAAATGATCACACAACTGATGGTGCGGAGCATGCGGTGAGTGCAGGAACTAGGGCCAGCAGGATGGGACTGAGGAAGAGGAAGAATGTTTCCTGTCAGGAGGCGGCACATTGGAGTCCCATTGCTAGAACATTTAAAACTAGACTATGCACTGGGAGAAACTGCATGCAGAAACTTCCAGCCTTGAGGAGGAACCAAAAGGTTAATTTGGTGATTATTCTCATTTACAGTCAGTGGCTGGCTTCCAGTTTTATAAAGAGGAAGCCACTGTTCAGCAGAGATCTGTGGTTACAGGCATTATCTACACTAGAGACAGAGTATTAGAGATCTCCTGCTCCTCATTGCTTCCCACATTAGTTGGAGATTACAGTCCGAGTCACCTGCACAGTTTCAGGGCCCCAGGTCTCCCACACAAGGGCTCACTGCTGTAAGCAGCTGAAGTACAAGGTTTGTAGGCCCAGAATATGGGGTGTAATTCAGCTTTCCCTACACAAAGATTGGGCTAGCTGTCCTTAAGAATTCTCCAAGTGTGCTGTCTTGACCTTTAGCTCTTCCTCTGAGTCTGGAGGATAAACTGGAGAATCAGAGGGGTCTGTATAGATCACTCTGCTCTGAATTAAAGAGAAGAATTAAAAATGGAAGAATTTGGTTATATGTTTAAATGCACCGGCACAGGATAAAGTTATTGCCTTCTCTGAGCTACCCAAACAAGTATGCAGGAATAGAAAGAGAGGTAGGGCTGAAAGTGGTTCTTCAAGCTTCCCTGAAGCTGCAAGAACCTAGGAACTCGGTGACTGACCTGTGAATTCCTTTTTGCATCTGTCTCGAACACTTGTTTCTAGATTTTCCAGCTGGATTTGAACCTTCTTGTAATCCCTCAGAGCCTGTTTGCTCTTCCTCCTGCAATAAGAAGCAAAATTGTTCCCAGTGGCCCTAGCCCAGGGATTGTCCTTGCCAGCTGTTGTGCTGCTGCCAAAGACTCCAGTGCAATTAGTGTTGAGGTGATTTCTACTGAACAACTTCCTTGCAGGATACCAAAGTGTTCTGTAAACTAGATGTGTCTCTTGGAGCACCCGTTAGGTGTGGGCCCTGTATGAACCATAGTGCAGGCTGTGACCAGCAGGTGCAACATGCCTCACACATCCAACACCACCAGGGGCTCAGAATTTGGCACAAAATAAAGAAAACTGGGATCTTGTTTAGGCCCAGAATTTGGCACAAAATAAAGAAAACTGGGACCTTGTTTAGGCCCAATATGTACACGCTTGGCCACGTCCACTGAATAATGTTATAGAGGAACTTGCAATGCCAGAGTTTCTTACCTGTATATGAAGACGATGACCAGAACAATCAGTGCCACAAAAGATGCACCAACACCCAAACCAATCTGTGCCTCCAGCGGGAAGGTGAGCTGGCTTTCCGTGTCATACTGCACTCGGCCCAGGAGGAAGTTCAGGTTTCCCATCTGTACCTGTAAGAAAGCACGTGCCATGATGTAAACTCAGTGCAGCAATGAAATGCAAAGCCACAGGGCTTCTCCAAAATGGGTACAGGTGGCATACAGCTCTCTAGCAAAGCTGTCCCGCAGCACAACTCCTGAATCCAGCTATACCATTTGCTTTCAGGCAATGTTTGGCACGTAAGAGTAGAGTTGAGAACCACAGCAGCTCCTTGCCACCCCTGGTACCTCCCCTGTCCCCCACCAGGGCTTCTGCCTTTCCTCCACTTCCCATCCCACTCCCTGCTTCCACCATTACTTCTTGCTTGTGCTTCAACAAATGACAGGATTTCTTGCGGTGCTGCTGATTTCCTACCGTGAACTCTGGGAGCAAGTCAGTGCCCTCCCGCTTTGTGCGGTGCCGTGGAGCTGGCTGTTCAGAGGGAGGCTCACAGTAGAGATGATTCCTTGTTAGTGTCTTCACCACACAGATTCCTTCCCCAATCATAGCCATAACTTCATCCTTGGAAATAGCCAGATCTAGATTTTCCCCCTGGAACAGATGTGGAACAGCACATCAAATCAGGGAAAAAAACAACTGCATTTCCATGGCTCCAGAGAAGGAGAAGACCAACACCATAGGATGAAAGCAGCCTTTTTTTCTTCTCTGACTAGGCTTGCATCTGAATTGGCTTCAGAAGTTCATTTTGTAAGCTAAAATATTCACTTGTGTACAATTTAGGACCTGTACCATGCTGCAAGAGTACAGTAATAAACAGTCTGTCCTCTTAAGGCTCTTCAGCCACAGCATGACTAAGGTCAACTCTTCACTCTGTGTGTATATGCATACACAAACACACAATGTGTATATATTTAAAAAGGTAGTCTTGTGTCAGTTAACCTAAGCACTCAGGTGAGTCAATCAATGCCTTTCAAAGGTGTAACACATTTATGCTGCTGTTCTTATCTGCTACACAAATCTGCTTTAGTTTTTGAGGATTAAGACTTTTTTTTTTTTTAAATAAAACCATGCTGACTGATGTTAATTACATTTTTATGCTTTAATGCTTTCTAAGTTGAATCCTGCAGCGAGCACTGTTTTCATGCTTTTGCCCAGAGCTCTGTCAGTGTATCCTGACAGGTTGGTAGATCAGCCTCCTTGCTTTTTGGAAGCTTGCATCTTGTTAGCTCTCTTTCAGTCTTCTCAAATTGCCCTACTTCTTTGCGATGCATTCAGTCCCAATGACAGCAGTCTATACGTTTCTAGACTAGTACACGCTCACAGTTTTTACTCATATGCAAAAAAGAAGCAAGTGGAGAAAGTGCATCTCCAGCTGCAGCCATTAACTTTCTTAACCAGTTCTGGATTAGAAAGTACCTTTCCATACAAAAGAAATACCTCAAAGATTTTTTTTTCTCGCATGTACAGAAAAAACTATTAGCCACTCTCCCCTTCTGTATCATCTTTACAGAGTGATTTTTCTACCTCCACTGAGTAACAGGTCTTTCCTACTGCCAGGATTCTTTTACTCCTAAGATACTTCTAGAGGAATCTTAAGAAGTGATGAAAAGGCTGGCAGCTGAGAATAGGATGTGAGGCTTATTTAGCACCAATATCTCATATACAAATAGTTTATTAGGATTAAAAAAAAGCATGGAAGTTTCCACAAGCCCTATGAAGCCCTTAATGATTTAAGGGCTCAAGAGGGTTTTTTGATGCACTCTTTTTCCCCTCTTCTTACACACCATTTCTCACAGGCCAAAGTAAATGTGCTGTGACAGGTTCTAAGCCTGTCAAATGCTTTAAAACCTCGCATGCTGCATGACACCAATTTAAAACACACAGGTTAGAAACAACTTTGTACAAGGAATGTTATTTCCAGATAGTTTTTGTGTTACCTCTACAGAGATGACGCTTCCTGGCTTGTGACGATATGGTTTGGCAGGGTCTTCAGCATTCAATGGTTTTAGGATGGGGTTGACTTCATAAGAGAAGGGCATGGGATGCAACGAGTTGAAATCAAAGCTCAGGTTATCCAGAATAAATTCCAGTTTGATATGGACACTCCGCAACAGCAGATTAATGGCTGGAGTTTTGCACAGGATCAAGTAGGAGGAGTTAACAAGACATGGTTCTTCAAACTAAATGCGAAAGGCAAAAAAAAAAGTGTCAGTAGTGAAACACTAATGCTTCTCCTGCAGCTTTGCAATACTTCCCAGCCCTGAGCAAGGTGAGGCCAGTCTGTATTCCTCTCATCTGCAGCAATGCCAGAGGAACTCTGCTTAATTGTAGATGGAAAAATCCAAGATCTGAGGAATTCCCATGTTCCTCTAAAGGAAGTTGCATAGCACTGGTTTTGTTCCAAGTACCTAGGTCTCAGCAGTGGGAATCAGCTCTGACATTCCCCCAGCAGCGAATTCTGGAGAGGCATCAGCTGTAGATCTCCCCGCTCTGAGAGAGCGGGTCCAAACACCTTCAAAGCAAGGCTAATTTCCTAGCCTGAATGCTTCTGTGAAAGAAGTGTTCCTTCATCCGGCTGGATGTTTTATGCATTTGGTGAAAGTATTAGTCAATTTTTTTTTCCTCCCCTACAGCCACAAATGCCTTCCTAAGAGCATGGGTAAAACCTGCTATTATTGGTGCATGTGCATCAGAAGCATATTCTCCCAGTTTATACAGGAAGCCCTCCATCATTTGCACTAATAATGCAGATCTTTCTTGTACTTTGGCTGCCAAACACCCTCTACCTCTGCAAATTCTGTTGCGTGCTCTGTGACCTTGATGATCACATCAATACCTCTGTAGTGACCCATCTCAGAACACTGGCAGCAGGAGAGCAGAAAATGTTGTTGGAACTGGTAATTTCACTGAACTCTGCCTGTTCTTGTATCTCAGAGTGAAAGAGAGCCCAGGGACTATAGACACGGACCGAACTATGCAAAAGGAAGAGTCTGGAGCATGGACAGGTCAAGCCACACAACCTCTCTGGCTCAGCTGTAGATTTCTTTATCTCCACACTGCTGCCCTGCTGTTTCTGTCCCACATCACAAGTCCTGCACATCGCCAAGCAGAGGCAGACCCAACTCACTAAAATGTTTGTGAAAGTGCTAAACCTCTTAGTCTGGCAGAGAACACTTCCACTTGGTCAGGACTGTTGGTACGATCCAAGCAGATGACAGCAAGTGGCGGGGGAAAGCCCTAGGGACAGAAAGTCCACCTCTCCAGAGCAACACATCAACCCTTTTGTACCCTCAGCTCCACAGGCTACCTGCTGGACACTGCACAGAGCATCCTCAGGGCACTCAGTGTCTGGGATGATTCTGCGCCATCGTCCCAGTCCTCGGCGACGGCGTTCAGACGGAGAAACTGTAACTCGGATCTTCGGTTTCTGTACAACATCCAAGTTGTATCCATGAACTCTGAGTACTCTCCCTCCACTGAAAGAGAAAAGTAGGTGATCTCACCCACCTATATTCATTAGCTCTTACTCATGCTCCCACCCTTCTGCTTATGCTCATTCCTACAAGCCTGGCTTTACTCCAAAGCGCAGCTCAACAAACAGATGCCACTGGTGCTGTAGTACCTGCCTCGGCACACAGCCCTGGGGAGGGTGCACTCAAGTCTTTCTACCTGAGGAAGCTTTTAGGTGGCTCTGCGAAAGTGATGTTGGGATCCAGAGTATATCTGAAGAGGGATCCTTCTAGTCTCCGCTCTTGGTCCCCATATTTGATAGTGACTGGGAGTTCTGCAGACACATTGCTGGGACTCGTCTGGCAGGCCAGCTGATCCTCCGTCATCTCAGAGAGGCTTGGAGAAACAGGAGAGAGAACAAGGGATTAACACAGCCACTGCAGAGACGGATTTTATAGTACTATGCCTTGCTCTTTGCAGACAGTCTGCAAATCTCTTCTGGTATTTTCCTAAATTTAATGCTTAAAAGTCTTGTGCCTTCTGTAAGCAAGCAATAATTGCTGGGCAGTTGTCAGCAGCACGTGGACAAAAAGCAGGTACAACCACTGTCCAGACTGAAAAGACTGGAAGCATGCTACCAAGGCATGTGCGCCTTCTCACCAGCAGTGCTGTCAGGTGTGTGTGTCCCAGGATGCAAGAGAACAAGCAGCTCTTAGTGCTAGTCTGCAGGAGCCAACTGCAGTTCCCCATCAGCAAAAGCAGAGCTGTCAGGATGGGGTATAGTCCCGCCAAGAGACATACAGAACAGGGGCCATGTAGCACTGTTCACGTCCAAGGGAACGTGGGCAGGAACGTAAGATGGTCGAGGTTGCTGCCATGACCCTCAAGGGGAGGATCTCCTGGAACATGGAGGAAAGCAGAGCTCCGACAGCCTGTGCTAAGGGCTGAGCCAGGCAACATCACGCCCTGCGGGGCTCTGGGAAGGATTCAGGGCAGTGCACAGCCAGCACATCGGCAGGCTCTGATCTTACATGTGGCAAGGGAGGTCTCCAAGCAGGACACTGATCTCACTAGGATGCCCAGTCAGCAGCTTTGAGCCCAGAAGTGTAAGGCAGGTTCCTCCCGCTTTGGGGCCCTGAGTTGGAATAATGGATTTCAGCTCTGGGTTCTAGAAGAGGGGAAAGAAAAGAAAAAAAAAGGAAGTGAGTGACAAGGACCTCAAAAGATAAGGCAAGGAAAGAAAACAGCAGTACATGTTCAGTGACCTCCAGCGCTCTGAAAATAGAAGCTATAGATCCCAATCACAGGCAGGCTCCAGCAGCTACCTTATAGAGCAGTGGCAACAGAGGAGGGATCAATCACACCAGCAAGAACCATAAATCAGGGACCAATCTTTCCACAGACTGCAAAAGGCAGATGGATGCTGCAAACAGCAGAGCTGTGAGCCTCACACACAAAACCTAGGATTAACAGTTCAAAGGGATTGTTCAGATCAGTAACTGGATTAATAACTCAGGTTAGGAAAAACAAGGTAGCAAATAAATTGTTTGTTTGTCTAATAGATGAGGAGATTACCAGCAGGGAGCCCTAAGAATTTGTGTTGAGACCTGTGCTGTTAAACATACTTGTAGGTGACCTGGAAAGGGGAAATGAAATTTGATAAATTATTCAGAGTAACAAAAACTTAGTACCACTGAGGAGCTGCAGCAAAATTTAGAGGAACCAGGCAGAGTGGCACAAGTAAGTCACTACTGATAAATGAAGAGCAAGATGTATGAAGTGAGAAGGAGCAGGGAGACTACAGCAAAAAAGCGACCCAACCATATGTACATAGTTGTGAGTTTCAAAATAGCTCCTGCCCATCCAAGAGCACTTTGGTACCTATAACAACTCTACCAGCTGTAAGCACAGATCTCAGCAAAAACACATCAAGTGGTAGGAATTACAGGGAAGGGAATTAAGAAAAAAGATTTTTATGCCACAGTAAAAATGCCTTTTGCACTTGCATCTTGAACATAGTATGCAGTTCTCATTACCCTACCTCAAAGTGGTGATAACAGAACCAAAACCAAGAGAAGAGCAACAAGCATAATCCAGTATATAAGATGGTTCTATACAGCCAAAAATGGAACAGCCTAAGACTTTTCAGGCATCTCTTTCCCCTTCCGATGGCAGAGGGAGACATGCAACTAGGTACATAACTTGTAAGTTGCACAGCAAGGGTGAAAAGCAAGTAATTGTATCTAAAAACTACTTAAATATTATTTCATAGTTGCTGGGTTTAAGATATCGAAAAGTTATCAGAAACGTGTTTAAAAAATAATAGGAAACATTTCTCCATACAATGCACAGTAACTTTGAATTTACTGCCAGTAGCTGCTGAAGGTCAGAAACTAAAAGTGTGTTTGAGCAGCAATTTGCAAATTAGTAAGAGGAAAGTCAGAAGTCTTAGTAAGATATTCAGTCATCAATAAAAAAAAAATCTCAAAATCAGAAAGGTACCCTGTATTTTTCCTCTTTCTTCAAGCATGTAATATAATTACCATTGTAAAAAAAAAAAAACACTAGACTACAGAAACAGTATAGCTGTTCTTACAATCTAAGAAGGAGGGGAAAAAAGAAAAAAAAAAAACAAACAGAAAAACACTGCCCAAAACCACCACACAACACAAACACCAGAAAAATCAGATAAAAAATACCAGCAGCAAGTGGCTGGTAGAATCCCATAAGTTCATGCAACACACAGCCATTTAGCAGAGATACTGGAAGAACAGGGAAAGGTAATTAAAGAAGCAATAGTTACATTACCTGATAGGTGAAAATATGCCCAGAAACTCCACGTCCTCCTCCTGGTACTTCCACCACAACGTGCCCAAATCTCTCTGTCCAGCTTCCTCCGGTGACACACACAATACTGCAGGGCAATCCAAGAACAGTGTCACACCGTGGAAGAGCAGATGAGCTGTATCCATTGCATCATGTCCTAAAACCATCTAGCAACTACAGCTGCCTTCTTTCAGCCTTATCACATGCTCAGAATATACAACCAAACATTGAGAAACACCTTTAAAAGCTGGATTAGGTGCAGCAGAAAAAAGCAGGGAGTGGTTCCAAACAGGCGCATCCTATCCAAGATTATTCTTTCTGGGACAGACAGGATGAAGCCCACTGTATCACAGACACACAAAGAGTCCAAGAACTCTGCTATTGTCCAGAGCAGTCACATCTGGAGTGACCCCAGGCTAGCAGTGGTCAATCCACACATTAGCGCTGTGTCTGATGCAGAAGAAAACTCAAGACTCTCTGTTTAGCTGGCACTGGTCTTCAGCCAGTGACCTCTGGGACCAGCCAGTTCCCCTGATCTGCACCAACCCATTCTTACCAGCCCTCTTCCCAGCCATAATTTGGTATGGGAGATGCTGACAAGGTGAAAAGTCAGGTTGTACTTAGATCACGGCAGCAAGGAATCCCGTGTTACAGCACTGATTTGCTAACAGAAAAACAACTCTGCAGGAGACTACACAGCCTTCCTACACAGCGGGAGACTAATTTTGTTTGGGCATTGCTCAGGAGTGGGTTCCAGGTTCACAGCTATATCCCCTCAACCAAAAAGGCTCAGGAATTTGAGCTTAGGCAGTGCAGTCCCAAGCCAGGACCCTGTGATGCCAGGTGATTTACAAATACAGAACAAAAACAGTGCTAACCCCAGAAAGATTATGCTCTAATTCTAGGATGAAAACAGAAAGCAGATGGATCCAGACAAACAAGGCGCAGAGACAGGACAACACTGCTCAACACAGCAGGCCATTTCCCAGCAGGATCTTACCTGGCTCCCAGAGGGAAGGGTGCTACAACTACTGCTACCATGGAATGGAAAAATGGGTTTGTGATGGCTCTGATGAGAGGTTACTCACAATTGCTCTCCTCTTCTCCTGCTGGTTGCTTGGCTTCTCTCCCTCCCTTGTCCAAGGCTTCCACCTACCTGCCCTGCCGTAGGCCAACTGCACAAATACTCCTTTCTCCTTGCTTCCTAGCTACCCCCCAGTCACACCTCTCAAGCCCTGACTACGCTGCCTTGTTATCTGGTCCTGCCCTGGCCAGACACACCAGCTACCCAGTTCTCTACCACTGACATTAGCTGGATTCAGCGGGACGGGTCTTTCTGCTTCTCATCCTCCTCCTAGTCACTATTTTTACAAGCACTATGTGACCTACCAGGCACTACTAGCCACCAGAAGAGCGGCATAGGGCCCACCAGGACTCCCTGGTCTGTCCCTGGTTGAGCGGGTCCTTTCATTGGGTTCGTTCCTGGGAGGTGGAAGTCTGGCTGGCAAGTGAAGAATGGCGGTTTAGGAGTGTGCCCGTTCAAGCAGCAGCAAGAATCTGTGCCGCACCTCCAACCACACATTCCCATCCTCACCCTGTGTTAACACGGTCAGGATATTTTCCTAGCAGTGACATTTGAACAAGCCATGTCCGTCGCTTTATTGAAGTCACACTGTGGCTGGGAGAGACACCTATGAAACTGCATGGTTCCAAGCCTGTGACTCCCTGATCTGGCTGGCCTGCGGGCTCTGTACTGGCAGCATGGTCAGTATATGGCAGCTCTGTTTGGCCATCGCCTTGTATGCAACCGTATCTCTCTAAGGTCACTGCCTGAGTAACTAATCAGACAATGACCTTACTCAGGGGCACTCCCTGGGGAATGGGCGAGGCTCAATACCTGCTACCGCAAAGGCAATGACATCTCAGGCTGGTGTCAGCAGCCAAGGGAAAAGCCAGCGCCTGCCCCTGGGAGGAGGGTTCGCAGATACTCTACCTGCTAGAGATCTCATACTCTTGAGCATCTACGGCACAGGGAATTCCTGCAACAGTGACAGTTTCTGCAATGTCTTGATGTTTCTGCCCGAGGTTTGAGCCAGTGATGGTGATTCTAGTGCCACCTTCCACTGGTCCAGACAGGGGGTACACCTGCAAAGACATCCGCGCATGTGTAAATGTCACAGTATCTCAGACCTCTGCAGTCTGGCAACCGATCTACAGCACAGGGCCCTTCAACTGCCCCGTTACAAAGTCTGCCTGGTTGGATCACTGCTATGGATTCCTTCTACTGGCTTGGACTAGTACCAGGTTGCACCCTCATCAGAAGAAAGGCCATGAGGAACACCACAGTCACAGCCTCCTTTCCCATACCTTACTATTGCAAGCAGTCCCCCCCACAGAGGTGAAAATCCACTACAGACTCCTAAGGCAAGGACTGCCCTGCTTTGCCTTCTCATCAACATGCTGACCACTCCATAGGGCATTTCTGCTGAAGAGTGGGAATGCACAAGCCAATACATGTTACTAGTATTGAAGCAGCAAGCACCATTCCCCCCTCAGCATCAGTACGACAATGAATTGCATGCTGCGCAAACGTCAAAGCTCTGTCCCTGAGCAGCGTCCGAGATAAACTAAGACAAGATGCAGCATGTGGAAGTTGTGTGCCACTGGAGGGAGGACAAGCTGACAGCAAAAGGGACACATGGCTACAGACAGTTGTCATGTGGCAGTTAGCAAGAAACATTTAAAATAAACAGACAAAAATAATTAATTCCAGTAACCTGTCATGCCTTTCTAATCCTTGCTGTGCTGTTATCATTAGGTTTTGCCCCAGGGTCAGTTGGGCCAACCTGTTTCAGGGTCTGGCTCAGGACAGTTGGAAGATCCAATCTGTGGACCCTTTCCCAGCTCCTGAATGATCCTGTTCCTTCTGGCGTGCCAGTTTCAGCTCGCATGAGATACAAATGCATCTTTCCCCACTGTTCTCTATCAGCAAACTGAAAGCCCAGCACAAAAGTCTAGCATCCTCACAACACCGAGGGATCACAGTAGAATAGGACTAACTTGCTCTTCAGATGGCCAACGTATTATTGAGCCACGCTGTTTGCACTCTGAGTTCATAGCCCTTTGATTTCAGCTGGAGAACGGAGCCCTCCTTGCCCTGGGTGCAGTACACTAGTGAGCAAGTTACTCACAGAGTGAATGAGAGGTGCTGGACACAGGTCTTCTACCTCTTCCTTGCAGGAGCCCCTGAAGATACAGCTGGGGTTGTCACCTCCACACCACACACAGTTGTATTTTGAGTCAGCTGTTTGGCAGCGGCTACAATCAGTGTGTCCCACAGAGCAGTTGTAAAAAGTCACTGCAAAGGAGAAAAATTCAGAGGCATCTGCAAACACCCCCTAGGGCACAGCATAATCAGGCAACTCGGCATCTTGCACAGAACCCTCTCCTCCTCCCTCCCCTGTAACAAGCAACAGAAACGAGGCTGTACGTTTTCCTTAGTTTCCCTGTGACAGGACTACTACAGATGCAAAAAGCCTCATTTGAGGATTTCTCAATTCTTTTCACCCTCATCTGCTGTCTTTTTGCTGGGGAGGTGTTGCACTCCTACCATGAAGGTCTGCAGCACTGTCCACTCGAAGATGTTGTCGCCTCTGCACAAACACCACAGCATTGAATTCGAGTTGAGGTGCTGTGTAACTGTACTGCAAAGACAAAAAACATCAAGACAAAGGACTTAACAGAGGCACAAACAAGCCAGCTGAATAGGCAAAAAGCATCAGCATCCATCCTGCATAGTGCACCGGCACATACACCCTATACGGAACTTCCCGTGAATGCAGACTAGGCAGCGTTAGCTGAGGCAGTGGCAGCACAGGCCTGTCCTCACTGGTTTGCGCAGTCACCGTTCTGCCCTAGAAAGAGTAGCAGGCATTGGTTCACTAGGATGAACACTGAAAACAAATGTGTGCTCACAACAATACTTGTCCAACTTCTTAACCGCATGCCTAAATGGCTAATTCCTATCTACAAGCCATCTGCGCAGAAAACTGCTGAAGATGGCATTTCTGCAATTTCAGTAGAGCTGAAGATGTAGGACTACAATTGTTGCACAGGGCTCATGTGCACAAGAGCCTATGTTCCTCTCCCTTAACTGTATGAGTTTGTGAACTAAAAATATTGCCTTTGCTTGCAGATCTTGCCCTAAGTAAAATCCACACATCATCCAGAAATGTACGTGGCTGTTTTAATTTTGCCTTACATTCCACAGGCTAGCTTCCACGTCTGAGAAAAAAATTGGTATTAATAGCATTTTTCTTTTCACAAAAGAGCCACCATCACAGAAGAAGTTACAATCCAGCAAACCATGAACAGCAGTGCCTCAAGCTAAAGCAGGAGTGGCACTGTCCTGGCAGGTTACAATGAGCGGCGATTCGGAGACGGCATCATCCTGTACTACAGCAAATGCAGCAACAGGTTGTATGGCTCAGACTGCACAATCTTTCTGCAAGTTAAAGATACCAGTACCGCCAGGCAGCAGCATCGCAGATGAGGGCCCCCGTAGTGCTAAATAGTGTACAAATATTTTTGCAAAGTATGATCTTTTCCCCAAATAGCTTGCCTTTCAGACTGCTGTTTTGCTGAGCAAAACAGCACCAATGTGAACTCTGAAATGGCATCGTATTCCAAGCACTCACCTGGTTCACCTGGCAGGTGATATAACAGAGAGACTGATTTCTTTCTTCTCCTTCCACATAAGCATCCATCACCACTGTCCTCCCCTCCAGATTCAGGACACACTCATAGTCCCACTGCTGGTCCTGCAGAGAAGATACACATGGCACCATTTCTCAACTACATGGAGCTTCCTGCTACACGATCGTGTATTCCTGCCTCTCCAATTCAGTACCTTTTACCAAGCCACTTACTGTACAAGCAGCATGCTCCTCTCATTCCCTTTGTTACGCCAACTCTATGCTATATTCAAGGGCTCTCTATACTATATTCAAGGGCTCTCTATGCTGTCACTGCCTCCATGTATGAAAGGTAAACCAACACAAAACAAAACACCTAGAAGAGAGCACATGGATGTCAGTGCGGGGAGAACTCAGCACAGGAGGAGGAATTAAAGAAAAACCATCAGGACCGTGAAGTTCTGCCTGTATGTCTCTGTGAAACACTAGCTTGGAAAGAGTACACAGATTAGGGCAGTGCACCTCAAAAAACACTAAATATATATTTCTTCTCTCTCCCCTGTAAATCTTCCACTGAATTGCTTAGACACTCCCTGTAAAAAAGATGGATATGCATCTGTAACCAGCTCTGCTCCTCTGAGTAGTGCAGTATATCAGGTTTAACATATAAAGTAACGATTAGTCTGTGGGCTGCATGTTCTGAGGCGGTTGTTTGTAAAAGGTTACTAAATCAATCTTCTGTCTCAAGAAGCAAAGAGAATCTTTATCAGAGGCACACCCAAGAAACATAGCTTTCAAGGGTGGTTTTCCCCATTGCAGAAGTTTCAGGTATGACAGGAATGGCCACATTAACATGAGCATGCCAGAAAAGAAAGGGAACAGATGACTTATCTTTAGTTTATGGAGACACAAAACAGTCAGCAGAGATTCAGCAGGAAGTTACTCCAAGAAATACCATCTAGAGTGCAGCACAGGTGCAACTTAATCCAAATGCATGCAGATCTTCTCCAGCAGGTTGGTGCACACCTGTACTCTCCCTTTCTCTGGGTGACCTCCTACCCACCAATAAATCCGGCTATGTAATTCTTTATTCACAGAAGTAGGTCATTCCTCTACATGTTTCTGCAAACAGGAGAAGCCTAGGCAGAGCCACAACTGTGCCTCACATACATTTTTAGCAGTGCAGTGGACAGGTTGCCCAAACAGTGCTCTGCATTAACACAATTTCTCAATGCTGATGGCGTTGACCTGACTACCTGATAGAGGTGGAAGTTCTTTCCCAGCAGGGTTATCTTCCTCGCCACGTTGACTGGAAACAGCGACGATCCTTGGATTCCCTGCACACAGGGACACGCATCTGGACCCCAGCTAAGCTCTTCATTCTGAAAACACACACAGGTCTTTAGAGAAGGAGATCTCTGTGGTTCCGATACAGGGAATCAAAGCCTAACGTGCCAACGGAGAAACAAGCCCTGCCTGAATGAAGACACGGCTGTGCTTCTTTACCATGAAGCTACAAGAAAGCAGTAGAAGAGCCCGAAGAGGTGAACAGCAGAAAGCTATGAATATGCTGGACATCACAGCAGCTGCCACCTTCAGGCCAGCAGCATTTCCACAAGACCTGGGAACCTCGAACACTTTTTTCTTCCTCAGGCTGCCACTGCTCACTCTGCACATTACAGTGGTCGGCTTTTACAGTCTCAGAGGGCATCACCTCTCCTGTGTGCTGAAATACTAGACCAGCAATCTGTATGAAAATTTCCAAGTGTTACAGCCTTAGACCGTGAATTCCAAAGCCCATCAACTTACCTCCTCCCAAAACTCAGGGGCATCATACTGATAGTCGAGGTCAGGGTGGAGGATCCTGGGAAAATCGGGGATATCCCTCTCTGAAGAATCGCCATCACCCGACAGAAGGGTAGAAGCAGAGAAGGGAGATGTGTCATTCTCAGCCTGTAGCAAATCCATCCAGTCCTCTGTGTCCTGGAGCTCTGTGCCTTCCTCCAGAAGCCAGTCTGGGGGAGCTGATGGTGGGACCTCTGAAGCAGGTAGTTCAGTTCCCAGCAATCCAGGAGAGTCATCAGAGGCACTGGGGCCCCCCGGCACCTGGCTGGGGGTTTGAGGAGATGGGATGGCAGATGTCAGTGCCTCTGTGGTAGGAAAAGAACTCGGAGGCCACCTGAAACGGGTGACATGATGGGAAGGTGTTGCTGCTGCTGCAGATGTGTGCAGAGGGCTACCCACCAGGGTGGTGGGTGGGTCAGTGTGCCATGGCTCCTGGGCGGTGGCTGGCCCTTCAGTGGGCAAGGCTGCATGATCCACATTTTTGGATGGGCTGGTGAGGACAGATGCAGTGGGAGACGATGTTTCTGGCACAGTGACAGCAGGTTTGTCTGCTGGTGGTGGTAGAGGGGATTCTGTGACAGCCTGGAGAGAGGGTGCTTCAGTTGAGGGAGTCAAGTATGTATAGCTGGAGGTTTCTGTAGGCTCAGTCATCATATCCGAGGCTGCAGAGAGCGTGACGCGGTTGGGCTCTGTGTGGGGCACAGTGCTCGGTACCACACGCACAGGGGGAGTGATGGGTTTTGTGGCTGCGTTTGGGGCTGTGGTAGAGGACTTGGTGAGGGGAGCTGCTGAAGAAGGAAACACACTTGAGGTTGGGATGTGGGCCTAGAGAAAGACAACATGGTGGGGTGAGAAAAGAGAAAGAAAAGAAACAATAAAACCTAAGCAGAAACCCACTCCATATTATTTCCTATAGCAGTGTCCACAAGAGGCTGCTTCACCCTCTGGATTTCAATGAGAGCTGCATCTCATGCCACCTTGTCTTGGGAGGCGACTGGGGAACACTCACAGTGCAGAAGATCCAGCAACATTCGCTCTTCCCACAGATGCCTGCACTTGCCTCCGCTCAAAGGGAGGTCTGCCTGCCTTCATCCTCCATAAAACTGCAAGGCCACCTGTGGCAGCCACAAACTGGGCATCTGTTCTACCTCCCCAGTTGCAGCCTCCCTGCCAGCTTGCTCTTGTCCCTCGCTTTGAAAACACAGGCTGCATAACCTCAGGAGAAGGGTGACATGCTTCATCTGATGGCACTTCCCCAGAAACCTAGCAAGGCTTTGTAACATCAGGGACACAGAGCCTTGTGTTGCTCCAAGGGGAGGCTTTGCTCCAACAGCTCACCTCCTTGCTTCATGTGACTGACAGCTGCTATTTTACCTGAGAAGAGACCTGACTTACTGCAACTCGCTGAGGCTGTTACAGCACGTAGGACTAGGACTGAGTAGGAGACGCACCCTTTCATTGTAGATAATAGTTCCTTCCTCACAGGCTGCTTTGTGGGTGCAGAGGTGCTGCTGGATGCACCAGTTACATCCCCAGAGACTGCTCACACACTTCTGGCACCTGGAACAATCACAGAAAAGCAGCTGCTAAGATGACCCAGGAAGGGACAGCCACCCTCCCTATAACTACAGGCAAGAAAAAGCAGGTGCTCACGGTGCCGATTTCCACAGCAGGGCCACTGCAGCACAGTCATAGAAAGAGAAGTCCACAGAAGCAATGAAGATGTCATGGAAACGCACTACGAGCTTTATGGTGACATGATCTGAAAGTGAAAATAAAAATTTCTTAGAAATGGAGCCACTATAAGTCTGCCATACTGTTAAGAGACACAGCATGCTTTAGGAAAGACACTGTCGAACGTGGAGGCAGATTCCCTTCCACGCTTCTAGCATCTCAATCACTGGATTATCCTATGGACACTAAAACCAGGTTGGACAAGTTTGTTAGGAGTAGCTTATGACGGCTCTTGCCAACCCATGGGAAGGAAGACTAGTCTGAAGATCCCTCCATCTTTATTTGCTATAATTCCACTGTCATCTCTGTATTAGATGAAGATGTAACATTCCAGGCTCAAAGCTGATTGTCTTCCTTTGTCATCCAAAGGAAAACCAAACCCTTAGAACTGACATGCCCTTCACATACTGCCTTCAGCTTGAGAGCTTTGTTCTATGTCCAGACTAAGAAGTGAGTCAGTGGTTTGTAAGACTTGTAATCTCACTCGCAATGACTGAAGTCTTACCTGCTTTAAATCCAGGTCTCATGTCAACTACAAGCCTCAGGATAGCGCAATTCTCTTTGGGAAGAGACTGTCACTGTTTTCTGATAGATCAAATAGCTGCAGAGATGGTCAAAACTTACTACAGCTGATAGCATGAGCCTGAAGGAGATATTTTGCATATGACAGTACTAGACCAGATAATTAATCTTGTTCCAGACAGATGCCCCCAACCCTGGTGCTGGGTATTAGCTCTCCAAATAATGGGAACATACTGCATGCTCTGCTCAACTCCAGGAGCTGCAATTTCTCCAAGACAATTTGCTATAAAAATAAGTAACAAGAAGTTTGTCCATTGTTCCTCTCACAGAATTCAGACCTCCTCTTGCAAGCAAGCTCTATTCACAACAAAACAACTAACATGTCTGGTGAAGGATCAGTCAGGCCTAAGCTGCGTGCCTGATAGGACAAGTGAAGCAGTGTGCTAGTAAAACAGCTGATGAGGAGGTGTTTATGAAAACCCACAATTAGGAGAAAATAAGGGTATCATATGCAGCTGGAGGCAGGAGTCACTGCAGTACTGTCAACTCCCATCACTGTCACAGAGGTAATTGCATTTGGCAGTGGTGGAGGGGCTAACACCTCCCAGGATTTCAGGGTTATGACACCATATTTATAAATATTCCTTTCTCCAAAAAGGCCATTATTTCCCATGACTGCCAATACTGTTCAACAGTACAGAAGATGAGGTCGTGCGCTTGCAAATTGAGAGCAAGAGTTTACGCTATCAAGTTGGAGCTCAACAGCTTAAAGTGACTGATGAGCTGGTATGCAACCTTTAAAAGAAAGCTGAAAAAAGGCAAATATTTTAGTGAGCAGGGAGAAGTATTGTAAGTAGGAATAGAAAAGTGCCAGTCTCTAAGGCTCTGATGAGACCTCATTTAGAAAACAGTGTATGATTCTGATTACCAGCTTCAAATTCATCCTGGCAGAGCACAGAAGCCATGCAAAGAAGGGCTAGCAATACAGTGAAGGAGAGAGGAAGTCTGAGTAACAAAAGAAGATGAAGTTGGCACAGTTAACACAGCAAAACTCAGTGCTAAGAATGCCTGGCCATAGTTCATTGAGTGGGAGCTGAGCTGTGGAAGCAAAAGGATAACACAAACAGATCAAAACGGACACAAACCATCTATGAGCAAGTTTAGGCCAGAAAACAGAAGCAACTTGTTAAGCCTCACAGATGCAATATGAAAGTAATATAGGTAAAGCATCTATGGAATCTTGAAATAAAAGCAAGACTGACTTACAAAGGAGTCTATAAGAATATCTGAAGCCTAGAATAATGAGAACTACACTATGGCTTTATCTACACTGTTTTTTCACAACTGTGCTTAAATTCAGGCTCACATTTGCAGAACTAAACCGGGAGGCCAATCCTGGCCACTCTTCCTGTAGTGGCAGTGCAAGAACCCCTTTCCCTCTGTGCCTGACCACCCTGAATGGAGACCTGGCTGGTTTGTTCCAGACTAAAGTAGTGTGAAAGCCAGATATAATAATATTGTAAATAATACTGACAATGAAGGAGTTTGAGATTGAATGAGTGTGTTAGCTGGGTTCTGCTGTCATGTTACGTCCATGGAGATTGCTTCAGACCTATTAGCCAGCTGCATACTTGCATGGAAAATCTGTTTAGCCATTTAGGTGAATCGTGTGGAATGCTTCCCAACCAGCACCTGCCTTTTACTTCAGATGAACAAGCTCTTTGAAGAGATCAGCTCATCAGAGCTCACACTGACAGTCTGGGTAAAATCCAATGCAAAGACTATGAACAGAGAACTTTCCAGGTTCTTTAGAGTGGCCAATTAGCAATACTCAGCCAGTTGTTGTTCACAGTAATAGAAGGCTGACTGTATTTTCTGAGGTTATGCCGCATTGCAGATTAATTTCTAACTTTAAGGACTGTGGGTCTCTTCTTCCCTTTTCTTACATGTAATTCTTTCTCCCACTACTATGTGGATTTTGAGAAGTTTTGCATTTTGCTTGATTTAAATAATAAAGCAGTATTTAAGAGAGTTCTCTCTCCAGATTTATGACAAAGCTGCCAAACCAGCCAGCACTCTAGACTGCATTTCAGATCATATTCAGATTTGCATACAACCTTTCAAGCAGGATCTCCTTTCCAACTACCAGAATTTGGCATTGGAATTTGGCAACAGCCCAAAATAGCACAGGATGTGTGTGACACACAAGTAGAAAGCAAACAGATACTATGACAGAATGAGATGAACACCTGCTGACAGACCACATACATTCATGGCTGTTAATTCTGGCAATCTGATGGTCCTACAATGTACTTCCTCCCAACAATGTTCAGAGCTATCATGCTGCATTTAAAGCGTTTCACTGACCTGCTCCTGTTGGCAAAGCTGGCGCTTGGCTGGGATCTGGAGAAGGACACATGATTCCTGACTCTGTCAGAACTGCTGGGCTTTCATAATCTTCAAAATAACATGAGTAAAATTCTTCCTCACGCAGAGGAGGTAAATCCAAGATAGCCAGGAATATCTACCAATTCAATAATATCCAGTGAATAATTTGCCCTCTAACACATTCTTTATTTAATCTAATTTTCTGGTTCTATTTTTTCAAAGTAAGAGCCCCATCAAGTAGTTATCTACCTATACACCCATGATTCCTATAATGCCTCCTAGGACTGACTGCTCCATTCATCATCTCCTGCCATTCCCAAACTGAACTTGGCATCCGCCAAGCAACTGGCAACTTCCCCCTTTGCCCAAGTCTCTAGCAAAAGACAGGTTCTTGCCACCTCCTGACACAATGACAGACTTCAAAACACCGCAGCACCTTCTTAGCTTTTCTGCCAGCTCTCTGATGCCAGACTGAAGCCATAATTTTGGGTAGCTCCTTTCAGATCTTCCTGACACCAAGCATCAGAAACACTGTGAAGCCACAGACATGGGCACCTTATAGATACTAAGCCAAGGAGGGACCCCCACCCAAGCATCCGTCACATACTCCAGAATACCCAGTAACTCTTAGCAGGCAGGGACATTAGGTTTTATGTGAGAAAGACCAACAAAATTATCTCCTGGTACAGCCAAGCTGTTAAGTCGCTTATGTGAGGCAGACAACATGTGCTTGAAGGCTCAGTGATTCAGTACCCCACTGGAAGAAACAGGAAGACTTGTGACTCCTCAGAGTTTGCAGGGGACATTCTACATGCTTGAGCATCATCAGACGTTTGTCATCACTCACATTTCTCTTTTCCTCCCTGCTAATATTGGCTGGAGTTAGTGACTGGACAGACAGACACTGCTGTGTAGAGTTAAAGCTCCAGAGCCACTGCTCACTCAACCTGGACCGCAAGCACTCAGAACGACGGCTGCACCTGCAGGGAAATAGCAAGAAGCCCTATGAGAGATCTGTGCAGCTCTAGCAGGACACGTTCGGCTTCCAAGCTGACACGGACTGTCTGAAGCCTTGCTAGAGTCTTGGGGAAGCTGCTACACAAGCCATAGAAGTCCCAGCCTCCCACTACCTTCAATACTACAATGAACTGTTGCCAAAACATAGATGGGTAGGCACTTTTTGGGCTTTAAGGGTCATAAACTAGTTCCTATGGCATTCTACAGGTTGACAGAGCCAGCAAGCAGGCAGACACACTGGAATAAATCATGTCTCATTAAGCAACATCAGCAGGGGAGCAAGACGTGAAAAACAGTGCTAAATAAGAGAGTGCTAACTAAGAGAGTGACACCAGAAGAAGAAATAAGATCGTTTCTCTACATTTTAAATGAGGCAGTTTGAGCTGCAATCAGACTAAAACCAGGCTGAAATCCACTGGACAGGAGCATCATGAATGGTGACCAAAGACCCACAAAGCAATGGAAAGATACCCTTGTGTGCAACTGTGACTGCTGGTGGTGTTTTAGGGAGGCAGACAGAGGAATGGTAAGTTAGAGAGAATATCCCAAAAGGAAGTAAAAAGAAACTAAATCCAAACACTCAGACATACACAGACATAAGGAAGAGAGTAAGTGGAGACAATCCCTAAGCGTTATCCCTCCAAAATCCTTGCAGGTGAGCCGGGATCTATCTTACCGTCCCTGAAGGACACACCAGCCACAGTAAGGATCTTTCAATGCCAGACAGGATTCACAGTCCAAGTACAGGGAACATTCCAGTATGGGTACCTTCACCACCTGTCAGAGAAAGAAATCAGTGAAAACACAGCACACACAACACAGGCCCCAGATCTATGGCTTCTTCTGCCTAACTAGCAAGTTCCACCATCTACATGCTCACTGAAACAACTTCTTAATCCCCAATATTGCATAAAATAAAGAAAAAAGGAACAACTTTCCAGAGCCCATCTGAATGGCTATGTCACATATTGGTGAAGGACATCTAAACATCAGGCTGTACAGAGGCACGGAGGCAAGCAAAGTGTGTCACTGTTAACAGGTTATCTGCAACACTTTTTGCAAGAAGGAGACTTTATTTAGTGATAAAACTATATTTTAACAAAATGGATCAAAGAATAGCAGACTGAATACCATTCACTCTTTTGCTTTTCTGGACTCTCTCATGGGACATCATCTCTCTTGACATGTAAGTGACTGAAGCTGGAGACAGCAGCTCCAGCTGAGGCCTCTGAATGCATCTGCACCATTGCCCAGGTCTATCTGGCAGAACAATCATTTGGACTGAAAGTAGACCAAGAAGCTTTGATCAATATGGAACAAAAACCTTCTGCCATCTGGGGGTAAGTTTTACTTGCAAGACACTTCTGCTTTAACCTACCATCCTTGCTGATTTCAGCCTCTTGCCCTCTCTTTAATCTGCTACTACACTTCAGCTACTACACTGTCAGTTACTTTAAAATACCAACTTCTAATCCCCAACCTATTACTTTTGCTAAGTACGTGATGTAATTTGCATTTTTTAATTGACAGAACAATTACTGTTAAGTATATATTTCACATTTCCCTAATCTTCTTCCACTTACAGATTTCAACTCCTCCTTTGAAGTGTTACAAAATTTCTGAGTATCAAAAAGTGCACTGGGGGGGTGAAGGAAAGCAGTGGTTTTCCAGCATGCTCTCATTTTTTGTTTGTTCTTTCCTTCAGAGTAACTCAAGGGCTGTTTTTTCCTTTGCTAGAAGGATCCTTTCCTTTCCAGCTCAAGGAGCTGATATGAGTGGTGTTGTACAAATCCTCTCAAATAAAGTATCCATAGCTGGATTTCCTACTCAGCAGACACTGATATCCCAAGAGCCTAAAGCATCGCAGTGCCTCCAGCTGCCACTGGGCACAAACAGAATTACAGAAAGCAAGAGAAGAGGGAAAGGTGCTTTGCATGGTTCCTTATACGGCTTGATTTCATCTGCAAGACTGCTGTTATATACCCGGTCAGAGTGCACCTCTGCTATCTGAAGACATTTCTCACACATTTCTGCTTTTTCTAGGTTACATGCCTACAGAAGAACAGCTTAATTTTTCAACTGATTAAAAACAGGAAAAGTGCCACAGTTTTAATTACACAAAACTTCCCTTTTCTCTTTTTAATCTTTTGCAAAACCAAGACAGATCACATTACTTGTGAACCCAGAAGGCTCACATTCTTCTGCTCAGAGATGCAAACCGTTGTCCAAACGGATCCTGCTCAACACAGAGGAACCTGGGAATTTGCAGTCCCTTGTCTTCATGCCAACAGAGCAGCCTTTTATAACCTGTAGTTCGCATTCCTCCATCACTGCTAATACAGCCTGACTGACTTTGGGAAATGCACATACAAACAGGCCACGGTTTAGGGTAACAAGACTTCCCCCACGCTTCCTCCAGCTTTTGCAAAAGGCCAGTCCCCATCCCTGTAAGCCAGACCGGCAGGCAGCTGCTGCCCAGCACAGGCGTAGCTATATACGCTGTTTCTCTGCCACCCCCACTCCCGTCGGTAGTTTGTCTGGACCTCAAATGCTTTCAGCTCTTCTGTGGAAGGGATTTTATTGCTCTTACCATTGACTGGGTCATGACAAAGAGGTGCTCCTGCAACTGGTCAAACAGCAGGTCTCCACTCACCATGCTATTTAACTGGATAGCTAAAGAAGCGTATATGTGTGCATCTCCCATTGCTCCTAAGTATACCTGCAAGAGAGTTACAGTTGTATGCTGGCAAAGCATCACAGCAGCAGTTGGGGGCACATGTCCTACATCAAGAACAAGTTGGAGCCACAGCTGTGTGCGAGGATTTCAACCTCCCACCAAAATCTCATGCAGTGACTTCGGCCACATGAAGCACGTGCCTAGCAATACCTGCGGAAGCTACGTAGGATGCACTAGCCCTAACTCTGGCCCAGTGCAGATGTAACCAAAGGCAACGTGACCACTGTTTAAGGCATTCACATTCTCAATAGTCAGTACAGTGTGAGAAGAGATCATCTGATAAGTAATGATCTTTAGTATGAACCTGACTTCCCAAGGGACAAAATAAATTGCCTTTTTTCCCCTTCCACCTGAGCACCCCTGATTAGCTTTATCCTCTTTGCTTCTTGTCGCATCCAGATCATACCTTATGCAGCCTCCCTCTGCTGTCTCCCAGAAAAGCAATGGTGTGACCATCTTCCACATTCACTGCCACAGCTGTCAGACGGGCCTCTGTTTTCTCCAGGAGGGGGGCTGCTTCCAGTGGTACCCGGCTGGCCATGGGGCTGGGAGTGTGGTCAGAGCCACAGGGGTATGCATACAGGGTGTCCTTTTTTGGGGAGTGGAAAGAACAGGGAAATCAGAACAAAAAAAAATGGATACAAAGAACATGAGCACCTTTAAGACTTCTCACCATCCCCTTCCACCCAGATTCCTTAAACAGGTGCCCCAGAAGTGAATTCAGCTTTGAACCCCTCTAAGCTTTTTTTACTGAGCATATTAAAAAAAAAAAAAAAAAAGCTTTTAATTATCAGTTTAGGTCTGTGGGCTGTTTGTATCCTCACAGAATCCTGCAGACATTTCAGCAAGTCCATTCCGTGTCAGTAATGAAATGCATCAAAACTCTACTAAACACTTAAGTTCTCCAAAAAAAGACATTACAGGCTATACGCTGCCCTGATACAGCTTTGGGAAAGATTCATTGTATTTTTCAGAACAAAAAAACAAGAATTCCTGCTTCCAGTGCAAAACCACCTGGTCACAAGCATTGCCTCCAATAATTAGCATGGTTTTATCACCTACAAATTTAAGCCTGAAGCAGAATCCCAAAGCACCAGGACATACAAAAACACAGGGTGGAGCACAACCTGCTCCAAAGTGCTTAGTAACCACACAGAGAAATTGTAGAGTACATACAACCAGAGACCCACAAAAAGTCAAAACAAGAGTCATCTCTGCATGCTGCTTCAATTCTTCTGAATCTTGTGAGATTTCTGAAAATTAACTCCACAGCACTGTGCAAAACCAGTCATCCTTCTGTTTCAGTTAGATCCCTCCCAGTCCCACCAAACCTTCACTTACTGAATTCTAAAGGAGAATGAAACCTGCCAACTTATTTACAAATATTTATATATAAGAGAGAGAAGATACTCCATTGTGATTCACCTTTTTCCTAAGTAACAAATTCAGTCTTGTCTAGGATAGTTCCTCTGTTGCTTTATCTCTTTCTTGACACCTTGTTCTGTGTCCACTTTAATTTTACAGTATCCTTTTGGAGACTGAATGCAGGATTTTTCACCCAACCAATTACTGTTAAAAACCCCATTTTTTAATCAGTCAGTGGCTTGTCTTCATATAATGTGGCTTGTGTAAACTGATGATTTTCATAATGAAATACCTTAAAAATGTCACCCTCCTCTCTAGCCCCTTACTAATTACTCTTACAAAGCTGCATGTGGAACAGAGGCATTAACTGAGCAATCCACACTGACTCCAGCTCCCTCTCTTGCCTTGGGCAAGATGGCTGAATTTAGACTCCTTGTGAGCAGGGTTGCGTACGCCTTCTGTCTGATGTCTGTGGCGTTGCATTTGGCAGCACTGAGCTGCACGGTACCATCCGGCACCAGGCAATGGAGCCGCCCCCACCGGAGGTCAGGGATAGCGGCACAGCGTGGCATTCTTGAGGCATCTGCTCATCACCCCTCGTCAACCCCATGGAAAACTGGACCCTTCCCCCCCTCCCCATTTCTCTGGTGGTTTTTTGTTGGGTTTTTTTTTGTTTGTTTTTGTTTTTTAATACTTGACTGCTTCCTGGAGAAACTAAAAGTGATCAGGAGCTTTTGACAAAGTCTGTGGAAATCCCCCAGTAAAATATATTTAACCTGCTGACCTCTATTCCGTTCGCAAATGTATTGCTATCTTAAGTAGGGAAGCAAGGCTTGACACAGCGGTTCTGTGGAAGAAATCATGCCAGTTAGACTAGCGCTACTTTCATTCTGATGCTTTATTGTTTTCCTTTCAAATACTAATTCAACTGATTTTCTGCACACTAGGTGTAAGGCTCTGACTTAGAGCCTAAGAGGTGTTTATAACTTTTAATGATTGTTAGTTTTTACCATCCTCTAAGCTATCATTCATTTTTAGCGACAGATATATTTTTCTTATCAGCTGTCATTTGGTTCTTAAGCTTCTTCCAACCACCTTCTTGTAACTTCAAGGTTTCTATTTCTCCAGTTGTCCAGTTCCTATAAGATTTATTAAGAAGTGGGCCACAGCCAAATTTCCACATTCAAAAGCATCAAGTGTTTATTTTGAATGGGATTCTAGCTGTCTTTTGCAACCTTTGTATCAATTCAGACAAATGCTGGAGCCTAATGACCTCACTACTGAGGCTGATTTTTCAAAATTTGCTTAAAAAAAAGCATACAAGTCAGAAATAGTTGTACCCCAGTTGTGCTCAGCACTGCTGTTGCCTATATGTGATGCCAAGGGCAAGTCACTTTGCACACGTTTATCTACCATAAACTAACGTGACCTGTGCAGGCTCTCCCAGCACTGGCACAGCCTGCCCTGTGGCCTCGCAGGGACTGTCTGCAGCACAGTTAATTACAGTCAGGAGCTGAAACTTGTTTCATTCTGCAGGATTAAGACCGTGATAACTGTATAAAGTGCTTATATAAATTTACATAGAAGCTGTTTGAATTGTTTTCAGTGAATAACATCTTGATGACGTAGCAGAAAATACACTTCTGGGATCATCCAGTGTCCTACTGTGATGCAATAAGTTTGGATGAAGCTGCTGCCGTGAGTTCTGGTGTGCACTTCCTACATTGCACAGGTAGGAAGCCAAAATAGGACAAAGCTGTACCTGTGCATGAAGAGAACTGAAAGCTCAGTGCAAAAGGCCAAGTTACATACCTTGAAAACTACACCCACAGAAGATATGTAGCCTTCCCAAGCCTTGCAGAAACATGTTTCACACTTCCAGTTATCAAGTCACTAATGGCATCTACAGTCTCCTGCATCTGAAGACTAATGTAACTCCAGCAAGCTGAAGAAATAAGCATTTTTTTTGCAGGTGAAGAGAAGAGTTGGGCTAAAAGTTGAAGGCAGTGCTAACTAGAGAAAAGGGTATACCTTGTGCACAGGCTGGTTTGGAGGCAGAAAAACGTGAAATTAATTAGCATTATGCTTACATATGGCACAAGCTGCCACCATTGAAACTGAGTTAAAATTGTTCCTGCATAAAATGTTCATTGACAGCCACTTCCACTCAGCACTGAATGGAGCATGCTGGAGCTGGCACAGACCCTTACATGTTGTTAGATACAATCTTAATGACAACCGCTACCATGAACGGAATGGCAAAGGATAAAGTTTGTTAGGACATTTACATATCATTGGACACACTTGTTAATAAGATGCCATACTTTACTCAGCCCGCTAGTACCAAACTGTGCAGCTGGGATCCTGGGATCATGCACCCGGAATCATATAGCAGAGACTGGCCTTTTTCTCCCACCCCGTGCACTCACTTCCCCACTGGATCAAATGGTACAGGCAGACTCTACAACATTTTGAATGAAGGATTTTTCTAAAGTACTCACGCCAGTTTGACATTTAAGTCCCTCAAGCTACCCTAAAAATCACCTGTGACAATTCCTTCTGTGTGGCCCAGCAAAGCACACACGGGGCATCCCTAAGAAATACAGTGGAAGAAGGACATCAAGCTGGGCGGTCTCTTGCTCCCCAACTCTTACATACTCCTCCTGATCCTACATTTGTCCTGCTCCAAGTCTGCTCTTTACCCTTCCCTTGTCCTGCAAGTATTCTACAGTCAGCTTTAGCGACTAAAAGGAAAACCATAATTTTAAAACTGATTTTGGACCACGCATCCAAACTCGGCGACTTCCAAAGCTCTGTGGTACCACTTTGCTCTTTGTAGCACAAGGCTGGGAAGAGCAATTATCTGGAGAGCCTGTTCTGTAGAAGGGAAACACAAGATAACATGCTGTTCTGCTCAGGACTAGCAACGCCCTCAGTGAAAACAGGCTACTCAGCCACAGAGCCTCATGCCAGGACACTGCATCCAGCACTGCCCCAGGAGAACACTGCTGCTCTGTGTTTGTGTCACTGTCCCCAGTATCACAGCACCAGCCAGCGTGGCTGACAGGCTGCAAGGATTCAGGGTCACAGCCACTTCAGTTCACATTTTTATCCTGCAACATCCCATCATGCCTTTGCCATAGAATTTGAAGAAGGATTATCACCTCTTACAGCTCTGCAGACAAAGAAGAACCAGGTCAGGAGAAGGTCTTCCGTGGGCATAAAATTTTGCAGGACTAATAAGAAATCAGGGTTTTGCTGACACTTGTTTTTGCTTATGTTCTTTCTTGTTCCTGGGTGCCCTTGCAGGAAGTTGTTGTGAAGCGCACCTCACCGTAAGCAACAGGGACCCAGCACACCACTTAAATTCCCTTTCAAACACACAGGTGCACACGCACATAGTCCTCTCCTTCCCTGCAGTGCAGACCAGGAGATGAAAATACTGATAAAGAACAACCTGAACTGCAGCTTCAGTGCTCTTGCCTGCCTCTGGGCCAGGTCACACCAGATGCTCTCCCCATTGCCACACACAGTCCATCCATCTCCCTCTGCAAGGAAACCTGCCCATGTGGGGCAGAGAGCTGCAGCAGCAGTAAGACAGACTGTACGTAAACAGGACACAACAGTTCTTGCATCGCATTGCTGCAGCAGCAAAGAAACAGCCTGAGCCCACAGGCTTTTAACCCAAGCAGATTTCAATATCCATCTGTGGGAAACAGGCTGACTTCAGGAACACAAAGCAACACAAGAACACATTGCAGATTATTCTTTAGCCTGGCAAAGGTGCAAAGTCACTTACCGCTGGCAGCTGGACACAGTTAGAACTGACATCGTATTCAATATATGCCACTTCTGTCCCTTCTTCTGACTTCCCATCTCTCATGTAGCAAACATCCCTTGTCCAGTTGGTCAGGCGATCCACCTCCTCCATTGCGTAGACACAAAGTGCAGACTCCTCGCTTAGTTTGCCAGAAGAAGCCTGCCAGGCAGAGAAGGCTGCAAACAGCACTTCTCCCTCAGTGTCCAGCTGCCCCTCGGCCAGGCCTTTTCCCGGCCGGGTGATATAGGCTGCTTGCAGGAGGCTGTATGTATTGGCTTTGCTCTGGCAGAGAAGAGGTAACTCCACATATGAGTAATAATGAGAGTCATCCAGGCAGATTCGTGAGATGTAGGTCTTGTACTCACGTGACTGAGACTTGAGGTCCCGACGGTAGAATAGGAAATAGACGCTTGAGCGGTAAGTGAAGGATTTAATGAAATGGTGGTTGTACTCAGAGAGCCGGCCCACAGCCAGTTTTGCTGTTTCTTCATAGGAGAAAATGGAGTGAGAGTCTGTTGCTTGAACATCGCCTCCGTGGGCCCTGAGATTTCGGGTAGTGATGGGAGGAATCCCTCCTCCAACTCCTCGGCTAGTGTACCCTCGTCCCACAAACAGCAAGGGGACCTCATCCTTTGAGTAGGCTATGAGTCCCACAGTGGTGATATTGGGATCATTAGCAGCAACGTACTGAGTGTCACCAGGGCTTTCTGGTCGAAAGAGGACGTGGTCAATGGACGTGAGGCTCCTCTTCTCGCAGATTCCCTGGTGCACACTGCCACACACGATGAGCTCCTTCTGCACTGCGTTCACTAGCAGCAGCTTGTTGTGATTGTCGGTGTGGTGTGCCTGAGGGCACTCCAGCTTTGAGACCGGGGGGAGGCAATCTTTACTGTCCAGAACTGGTCCAGTCTGAACCACGTTCTTCATCAGCAGGTCAGATGTCAGCTGAAAGAGAAAGTTGGTGGCCCCCAAGTAAATGGTCCCAGATTCCAAGTCCATAGACAGGTGGAGGAATTTCGTAGCGTTGCGCGAGAATGTGACATACTGCAGTCCCTGTGGAATCGCTGCTCCCAAGAAACAGAGAAGAGGAAGGAGGAACGTTCCCAGAGGCATGGTAAACACTCTGCAAGAGAGGAAAAGCTGTTATAACTCCTCGTAAACCAGGAGTGAAAATTAATGCTCATCAAAATCCTTCAATAGCACTCTTATTATGAGAGGTAGGCAAAGAGGACATGGATAACCAAAGAAAGCAAAGAGCTAGACACAAAAAGCCAACACAGGACATTTGCAGAAACGCCAACAGGAAGAGGTGCGCAGGAATTTCAGACACTTCACTCAATCACCTCCCCATCAAGACGACAGGCATAGCATATTCAGGAGAAGCTGGAGTACTGCAAGTAATGTTCTTGGGGGCTTTCCCAGAGACTGCTGTGTGTTACTGGGGAAAGTTTCTCTTCACATGCCCAGGACTCGTACTAAACTTGCTGAATAAACAGTCCAAAGCACAGATTCATCAGCCCAGGGACATAACCTAAGGAGAAAGGTCTTATCTGTGCTGTGACAGAAGGTGTTTCAAGCATTGAAGTTGATCACTGTGCTTGTAACATCAGAAAAAGCCACGTTTAACCAGACTCCTGCACAACTCTTTCCTATGATGCTATACTGGAAGTTCTCCAGGACAGGACAACATTCCTATAGCAGCCACACATCGCAGACACTGTTGACAAGCAACACCAGAGTAAAACAAACCACTGTCCAAGACAAACACAACCTGCAGGACCATTGCTTAAATAAACTGTGGCTAGGATCCAATTTAGAGCAAACTAATAACCCCTTTGCTTTGTATTTGATCTAGATATCATATATAATCCTTCTCTCTCTTATCACCTATGGCTATCAACAGCCTCTTTTGGGTCCAAGACTCTTCCACTAGTGCTTCAGAAGAAACCTTCCCATGCCACCTCTGCCACTGAGCATCACCCACCCAAGCAGGACCTGAGTGCCAGGATGAGGCCTCCAGAGAGTCAACCATAGCGGCTCCCAGACACCCCCCTGGGGCCACCAGTCTGCCCTCCAGCCCTGCCAAGCCAGCCCTGGTAGGCCACCATCTCCTCGGGCAGATACAGCACATCCAGGCAAGGGGGGAGACCACCTTATCGTGCTCACTTGTTACTGCACTCTCTGGGGGAGAAGCCTCTTGCTGGTACTCACCTCTCCACAGCAACTCTACCAGTACTGCAAAAGGTGGTTTAAACATGCCTGCTCGGTGAACAATGCTCCATTCCTTCCCTGCCCCATGCCTCAAAGTGCAGGCAAGGCCAGATGGGGTGGGTGTTAGACAGATCCAGGGAACCACCAGACCTGTTCTGCTCCCCTCCAGAGGATCTCTAGATCAGCTCCTCTTGAAATCCACTGTGATCCACCCAAGCCATGCCACAGATAGGAACAACTGTCCTGAACAGCATGGGGAATCCCACAGCATGGTAGAAACGTGGTAGTAAGTACCTGCAACATTTAGATTAATGCTTTCCCCACAGCAAAAGGGCAGCAGCTGTAAGTACTCATAATTTACTATGAGTACCGCCTTATTTGAATGGAGAAATAGGTGGTGATGCAGCTGTGAATCTACTCCCTTCCCTCCCTCCCTCCCTCCCTCCCTCCCTCCCTCCCTCCGACAAGGTATCCAAGCTACAGATGGCTACACACATGCCAAGCCGGGCCAGGGGCTCAACAGAGCTGATGGGTACAGCATCTCCTCCAGAACTGATCTGTAGTATGCTGTGCTTATTTTGGCAACTCAGCTCCTTGGGGGTGATGTTGATTTTGTAGTTAAAGCTAAGAAAACTATCATTACTTCCCTCCTATAGCGTCATCCCTCTTGGATCTTCTTGGTAAGCTCTAAGTGCTATTAGCCCAGAATTGCTTAGAGCACAGAGGCAGAAAAAGATCAGCAGCATTTCAAGAGAACAGTTTAGGTCACAAACTTCTCCCCGCGCGAACTGTGTCTTCCACTCATTCTGTACACCACCCAGCACACAGTGTGCAGAAAACACAGTAGCAATGGTGAGAACAATAACTGTAGGACTCTAGATGCATGCTTTATTTCACTGCTATTGAAAAAAAACCACAAACCAACCCACAAAAACCTGCTTTCCAGCTCCTTTGTCAGTAAAACAGGCATCTTTGCTCTACCAAAAGACCAGTTGAGAGGATTAGTCTACTTGTGAAATCCAGCGGAAGGTATTATAAATACAACACATTATTAAATATAGGCTTTGTGAAGCTCTGGAAAAGCTCCACTTCACATGGTTGTTGTAGGTAAGGAGGTAGTACTCTCAGGATATACCCAGATGCATGAATGCTGGCTCTAGGCTGGCAGCTTTCCCCCAGAGCACACAGCCACCGATTCACACCGTACCAGCACTGTGTTTAGGTTACACACACACTAGGGCTTTTGTTTGCCCCAATAATGGACACTTGGTGTTTTCTGCTCTCAGTGCTTAGAACACACTCTGCTTCATCCAGATTCACAAACAGTGCTGAATTAGCTTTGAAGTCTCTTTCCAGGGTGGTGAGAGAGTGAGTTGTAGCACTTGACAGAGGTCCTCATCACGCAGGAGATGTTATCTGTGAAGCATGATGAGGGATATTTATAAAGCCAGCAAGCAGATACATGTAGACTGAAGGATGGAGCTCTAACTGTATCACCTTGGGTTTCTATCAGTAGAGGATATCTTGCCCCAGCTCCAACATGTGAGTTGTTTCTTATGCATTCTCACCATTTTTATTGGAGAAAACTTTATTCAAGGAACTCCTTAATCACACAACTGCCTTGGTACCTCTGCACAGCCATCATGCAGACATCAAAACGGCTTGTTGTGCAACTCTGTCTGGAGTCTCCTCAGTTTCAAAGCTTAAAATGCCTGCAAACAAAACAATAGGCTGATGACCATCCAACAGCAGGAGCTTGTCTACATTGTGACAGAGCCACACTGACATGGAGAAGAGACTCTTTGATCTGGAAGCAGCTGAGGATCACAAGACATCATTACACTACACCACTTACAGGAATCTCTAATCTTCTTTCTAGCTAATGCAACCCTCGTATGCCAGCACTTAACACAGTAAAATCGGCATGTGTCTTTGGAATTTATGAATTCTGAAATACTGGCTTTCTGGCTAGAGGTCATGCCTACAAGCTGCAAGACTCTGCTCTGTCTACCACACACCATCACTGACAACTGCTGGGGCAGAACTAACACTCATACATGCCACCAGTGGTTGAACTCAAAACAGTGCATGACACCATTCTAGCAACACAAATCTTTTTTACAAGCTCTCTGATCTGTAGTTGAATCTATCCCTAATGTTTCACTGAAAGCATTTTACCTATTGGAGAGCCTGTACTGGAAAAGAGATGGAAAAGCAACTAGCCTTTCATTCCAGCAGACTACAATCAAAAGCAGATCCTGCTGGTCAAAGCTCTGACCTGAAGCTATTCTTGTTTCACTCACCAATATCCCCCTAGAAATCACTTTAAGAGCTAGTCCTCGAAGGTGTTCCAGGTTAGAAGCTACTGTCTAGTCCTCATGACTCTGGGAAAACAGAGGGCAGCTGAGAAGACACAAAAAAAAAAAAAGAAAGGAAAAAAGGTAGTACAGCATGTTCTGCAAGCTAGTTCTAATCGCTCTGAGCAATGAGTAAACACTGAATATAGTGCTCTTTGTTGCTCTTTGCTGAAGAGCCATTAGCAAATGAACTTGTATTTATTGCTAGGTAAGCAAACATACATTAGAAATAAGCACAAGTCTGCATGGCTATCAGTAGTTAGAAGCATTCCCGTTCTACGTGAAAATTGTAATAAAAAAAGCCAGCAATGTCTTTTGATTCAATTTTCCAAGTTGTTTCTCAAGCATGGACATCACTGCCTTTTTTATTCTTGCTCTTCAGTTAAGCCCATCACAGTCTCTCTGGGAGGACAGGAAAGAGGAGGATAACCTACATTTAAATCTGATGGTTTCATGACAGGCTACACTACTGAGCTCTTTATGGATTTACTGAACCGTTCTGCTTCCTGTGCTCACTGCTAGTATATAACACAGCTGCTACAGACAGATTGCACTAAAAGTGTGTAGCCTTTAATTAATTCTGACGGCAGTTGCCAAGGCTTAAAGATTCTTTTTAAATATTCCATTTTTTGGATGAATTCCTGTTAAATAGGAAAATGCTCCAGACAATACCCTGAACATTGCCTCTAACGCACTGTAAAATATTAATATCCAAATGATACTTTTGAGTTTCATTTATTTAATCGGGATCACAACAGAAGGGCTAGAGGATTAGTCAGTTCTGCCACAGAATATTTATATCGCATCCACAAAACAACCACCAATAACATGGAAGCAATGGCACTATTTTGTTACCTGGAATTTGACATAAGACCATGTTTTCTGTAGCACTATTTTTACCTCTCTGACCTCACGTATCCTTCTCAGAGACTTTACTTATTAAAGAAACAAACCCAGAATTCATTTGGACACATTTTAACAGTGTATCAACACATAAAGATTATTTAAATCCTCACAGATTGTTTCCCTAATACCACATCCTATTCCCCAGACACGGAGAGGTCACATAATGTTCCAACTTCTAGGCTAGATTTCGTACTCAACACCAAACCCAGCAGAATTATCCTTGGAAAAAAGTAGGTCCCTGAAATTTGCACCTGCAATTTCCACTGTATCATTTGCAGAGCCAACCCACAGCAAGAGCACTGAAAGATTTAAAAATTAAAAGCGTATTTCTTCCAGCTGCATGACGACCCTTGTGCTCCACCACATTCAAATCACCCAGCGGTAGGGAGATGACCACTGCTGTGTTTTCTGCACAAAAGCCCTGAATTACAGCTCCCCTTCTAAGCTTCATAAGCTCAACAGAGACTCGCTGTTTTCTGCTGTGAAAGATGACATTCCCATTAAATAAAGAATTTTTTTTTTTTAGTCTAATTTACTACTACCAGGCCAGTTCCCTGCTCTGCTGTTTGAGAACACTTGCAGCAAGCAGCTCCAGCAGAGATGAACACAAACCTCTGTTTTCCAAATAAAACTGACCCCAAGGAGAAGGCCAAGTCCAAGCCATCCTGTCAGAGCAGGACTGGCACAGACAAGGGAGCTCTGATACACCAGATGTGAGTAGCACCAAAGCTGAGGTCAAAATAACTTAAAAAAACCCTCTAAAGACAAAATATCAAATCTGAAACACCTAGGGAAGGTGGCAGAAAACCTGTACATTCAGGCTACAGAATTAACAGCATTATTAGATAAACACTTGGGAAAATTATGTTTTCTAAACCCTTGATAGTTACTGCTGACCATTACAATGTACTTTTCTGGATGGGGGTTGAAGAAGTTATATTAAAACAATGTTGCACAAAATACTTTGCCAAATTTGTGATACTATTTCCATTTTAATGATACTTGTGCATTGTTTGGAAGAACAGTAGAAAGTGTTTCTACACCCCAGGCCTACCTAAATATTAATTTTAGCCATACTGGAATTCATTGATGGTAGTGGACAGGTATTTCCCGTAAACAGCTCTAGCACAACCAATCTTTTCTCTTGCACACAAGAAAATGTGTTATAAATACTATAGTTTAAGTTTCCAGTTAATGGTTAATGAAGAGTTAATGATAAATACAATGTTAAATAATGAACTTTCTATAAATCAAGACAAACTACACAAACAGTTACATGGAATATAAAGCAACCACAAGCTGCTTGCTGTTAAAAGAAGCTTTCTTCATATTCTGTCATTGTAAACTGAGGGTTGACTTTTCGCTTTACCATCCTCTCAAACTCTAACAAAATGAACTCAAGTACTGTGTTGTATATATATTTTTAAAAGGGGAAATCAAGTCAGCTGTTAGTTTCTCAGTATCTTAACACAGCTAAAGGGTAGCTTTCTGCCAGTGTTATACATTTGAAGACTAGAGTCCTTCAGGATCTGCTCCAACTTTCTGTGTAATCAAACCACAGAGCACCACTACGCAATCTCTTCTAGCTTATGAGCTCCTGACTAAAGTCTCCCAGTGAAAGCAGAATTTTTTCTTAGGGCTCCTAAATTACAGAAACTACCATCTTAACCCAGCAAGCTGATCCCCAAGGGTTATTTACCCAAAGTAAAATGCCTTGTCATTTTGTCTAACTTTGCTTGTCACAGGATCTCCCAAGTCAAGGAAGCTTCTAGCTGCTTTTTGCATGAACAGTTTGAAAGCTATTTCTTCTTCTTAATCCTCCTTGGGCGAGGAGATAAGGACAGCTATTCTAACTCTACGGTCCACCTACACAGAAACCGTCTTCAGCAATAGACGATAACAGATGCCTAAGTAGTAGTATAAGGGCAGACAAGTATAAGGCGATCCTTCCCCTATACATCCTGGCAGCTTTGGGCATTCCTGAATTGCAGATTGCAGCCCCATGTAATCCTTTGGATGGACACATTAGGTGGTCTGAGCTTCTTCAGTCAGAAATAATTAATTTTTCTTGTAGCTCTTTGAGCCCCTTCCAGTTTGTCAGCATCTTTTAAGGTACCTGACCTGGATGAGCATCCCCTTTTCACAGCACCTGACACAGATACACTATCCCTTGGCTTTCTAATGCTGCACACAGAGCAAACGTTACTTTCTTCAGTTCGACCAACCTGCCCAAGAACCTCCTGCTCTTCTACCTGCCACATCACGTGCCAAGTCTGTATCCAGTCAAATACCATCAGTGACTCAAATATTCTTCCAGGCAGCTAGTTAGGAAAAAATATTCCATTCTCTAGCCTTTAATGTGTAGAGTACATCCAGACAGCCTAGATAGGTTTAATCCAGCTGTAATAGAACCCTGCTGGCAAAGCAGAGCTTACTAAAGTTACCCATCCAATTCACCCTGCTGAGCAAATCCACTGTTTCTACACAAATCTACATAAATCTAAGCCCATCATCCCCCATAGAAACAAATTTGCTTGCAGGAGTTCAAGAACCCAATTGTTGATCAAAATACAGACTAACATTCAAGCAGAGAGAAATCCCTGCAATACCCAGGGAATTCCTAGAGCATATTTCCCATTTCCAGTTAACTGAGATCCAAGAGCCGGTTTTTAATCTGTTTAATATGAACTAAACTTATTTTCAAAGAACTGACAACTAAAGCTCTTGGGGAAAAAAAAGTTAAGCTATGGTGGAATTAAAATTACAGTCCCTATCATAATTTAATAAGTAGTTAAAAGACAGGAAACCAAAAGTGGAAGAGTTTCCTGTCAGAGGAAGGTTATCAGTGAGATCTGCCAAGAATTCGTTCTGCAACCTGCGTTGTTCAATATGTTCACATAAGATCTGTGAAGAGGAATATGTCTAGAAGTGGCAAATTTTATTATTAAAAAAAACCCAAACATTCATCATAGTCAAATTCAGAAAGGACTGCAAAAAGTAACAGAACTCATGCAGTCCTAAGTAACTACACAATATCTTAGATGTCAATAAATACCAAAACCAACACAAAATATTCTAATTACATAAGCACAACAGGATCCAAATTACCTGTTACCACTCAGGAAAACTTTGGAAACTTGGTAGGTCAGTTCAGTGTTTAGTATCAAGCAAAAAGGCAAATACAACCTTCAGAGTGATTAGGAAAGAAAACACACATCACCACTATGTTGTTGAATGCTGCAGGCAGTTCTGATTCCCACATCTGAAAAAGGAGACAGAATGACAAAAAGGACAACAAAGATGATCAAAAGCATGGAGCAGCTTCCATATAAGGAGAGCTTGAGCAGAGTAGGATTTTGGATGGACAAAGAAACAACCAGGGGGAAGTTATGGAAAATTTAAGAGATCTGAAATATGACATAGTGTCAAGATGAAAAACACGGGATAATTGACTACCATGTCTTACAATGCAGAAACAAGAGAGCACCCACCACAGTTACAGACAACTTTTCTAAGCCAGCTCAAGGATATTGTCACTGGGTATAGAATATTTTAAATAACATTTAAAATGCATAATTAAATTGTAGAGCTCACTGTTGTAGGATGTCATGGAAACTAGAAACAAACAAGTTAGAAGAGGGATTATATAAATTAATGGAGAATAGATAGAGTGGAGATCCGATGATTAGATACAACTCCTGGCCAAGGTGGGCCTGAAACTGACGGTGGTCATAAACTGTGCATCAAATGAAGTGGGAGGAGGAGAAAGAAAAAAACCAAAACAAATCCACCACATTATACATGCCCTGTTTCTTACAGCCCTGTTAAGCATCTGCTTCTGGATCTTGTCAAAGACAGGATACTGCGGTACACAGAGCTTTGCAGTTTGCCCCTGGATGACAGTTCTATTTAAACTTCTGATTTTATGGTACATTTATAAATTTTATTTATTTATAAATATTACAAATGTAACTTTACCCCTGCCTAATCACGTATTTAGGAAGCCGGAAACCTAACCTCATTGACTATTTCAAAAAGCATTATCTATCATATTAACATTCAGATACCATCTAAGTGAATCCTGACAGCTCAGCACAAAAGTTAATGCAGAACACAACAGTGAAGCAAGTAAGCATCATCCTCAGCAGACTGGGAAACCAAAGCAAAGGCCAGAGCCACAGTGCACAGAAGTGGCAGAAATGAGTTTAACGCACCGACCGTCCCTCTTCCAGGAACAGCTCTTCCCTGTCTGCTAAATGTTTGATGGAAACATCTCACTCAGACGCTGACCGAACAAAACAGATAACATGTGTTTGCCGTACATACAGCTAAGCATTGGGTAGCATTCAACAGAACTGCTATTGCTAAAAGTAGGTCAGGACTGTCCGTTCTAACCAGGGAGAAAGGAAAGCTAAAGCACACCAGACTATTTGGCCAGGTATTACAGAAAATCTTCATCTGAGATTTCATCACTACTTCAAACAGACATGATTCATATTTTACCGGCCTCCACCTCAAACAAGGCACGCCTTCCCAACCGCACTGCCCTCCCTATCATTAGGGGCACCTCTCCCCAGCCTCAGCCAGGATCCTCCTGTTCTTGGCTTTGGCTCCACAGGCTACGAAAGCCAGAGTCCTGCTCTGCACTAGCTGCCTTAGCTATTCTGTGTTGATTTCTGTAAAGCAGAAATGCCCAACCATCTCATCCAGAAACAGCCAGGACAGCACACCATCTTCTCAATGTAATCGCTTTTGCCTTAGAGTCTATTTTCCTTGGCAGGGTGCCCTCCAGAAGGGAGGGAGGAGACCTCCTGCAACCAGCACATGCGTCCCAGAGGACGGCACCATGACCCCTAACCAAGCTCTCACGTCCCAGAGGCAAAGGCCACACTCCCAAGGCAAGTTCTTTTGCATCTAGCCTGGCCGTGGAGTAACCTAGCAAGAGAGGAAAGGAACTTCAAACATCCTGTGAAACTCCTGTGAAACGAAGCCAGCCCTACACTTGCACCCCCAAGAGGAAACCATGGTCTCCATGCCAGCATCAGCCCTGCAGGATTGCACAGTGGAAGGGAGAACAGAGACCTACCACAAAAGGAGTTTGTGCTAGTAGTGTTACAGACCACAGGCAGACATGCAAGGACCACATCCCGAGCTCCACCATCCAGTTGTCAAGATGCAAATCAGACCTGTTAAACACTGGAGCCTGCCTTGAATAAATCCTTTCGCTCTGCAGACACTGAGCAGTGCAGGGTGCTCTGGCCTGTTAAATAACAGCATTTCCTCAGCACCCCAGAAGTCTTCAATTTTAATACCACTACAGCTCTATAAAGAATTAATATGCCCTGGGTGGACACAAAGGAATTCTTCTCCTTGGCATTTTCCTTCATTTCAAATAAAATTCACTTTTCTGCCCTCCCCAGTAATCTTTTGGAGAACCATAGAGCCTGACAGTGGTTTGACAGCCTTTCCCTATCGCTCCAACACTGTCAGCAATTCTAGCTGCAGCCATGAATACAGGCAGTAACATGCAAATAAATTTAATGCAGTACAACCACATGAGTAGCATTTATCCCCTCCCACCCAGAAAAGACAGCAAAATAACAGAATTCCACATCAGTACCACAATCTGCTTGTGGTTTCCCTTCAAACCAAGTTGGGGTATATTCTATCTTGTATTACTCAACTAATTTTAAAGCATTATCAGAAATGAAGCTTTGATCAATTAATTTTCCATAAATTAGTGCCTAAGCCTGGAAGGCTATTAGTAGTCAGCTACAAACTATTAGGCTCAATATACTGGTAATTAGGTTACACAAGTCTGCTAGATAATGATCCAAGTTGAGGTGGCCAGACATTTTCTTCTACCTCTGCAAGCCGATACACCAAGGCTTTCATAAGGCCAAGAAAAGATAGCAACACACCATGTTGTTCAAAAAGCCTGGGGATCTTCCCAAGTTGCTTGTAACATGTATAAAACAATAGCTCTCATTGCACTACTGCAGAAGACTGAACAGGCTGGGTGCAAACTTGAGAGTCAGGATCAACTTTACACCAATCTCAACAGCCCCGAGCAATGACCCTCCCACACAGGCTGGGATCTTTGAGATCCAGTGCTTCCAAACATAGTCTAACATAGAATGGTGGCACAGGAACCACCCATGAAGGGCTCTCAAGGTGCGTGTGGTCAAGGAGCCACAGGCTGGCAGCAGCGACGCAGCATACTCTTCCACACTACAGTCACAGCCCTCCATCCCAGACATTGTCCACACTTGGAAGTTCTTGTTTCAAGGATAAAAATTCAGAGCACCAGACTGCATACGAATAGGAGTGGGAGGACTACTACTGTGCATGGGCCATCAGGCAATGCTCTTCATTCATACCACTGTGGGTCCACAGTCTGGAAGAGTGAAAATGAGCAACATCAAAATTAAGCAACAAAGGAAGCAGAAGCTAGAACACTGCAAGATTTGGTACTTGGAGAAATAAACCATGTGGAGCAAGACTTCTCCGCTCACTGTTAACAAGCGGACATCTAGTCACGCCTTATCCAGAACAAGGAATTTTGTTATAAGACAAAATCCACCATAAGAAATTTTGACACCATCAAGTGGCTTTGCAACGTGAGCTTCTGTTCTTATCTGTACACTCAGATCAAGGAGATCCTAACTTTATCTGGCAAAATATTTGAGCTCCTGGTCCTGTTCAGGGCTGAGAAAGCTGCTTTGGTGCTGTCCTAAAGGCACTAACATTCAGAACTGGCTACCTGTTCATGGCATCCATGAATTTTAAAGGCTTTTCAGTTGAGACTATTCTCCATCTGGTTTGCTACCCTCCCACCTTCACAGTCTGACAGCCACTGGCCAGGCAGGACTGACTGGCTCTTCCCTTTGACTTTCAGGGAAGCCCAGACCTTCACCCTAGGGCCACAGAGATGCACTAACAGGTCTGCTGCACAAACTGCAGTGCTAGTCTGAAATGCAAACTGCTATGAGCAGGAATTTCAGCCAGTATAACTGGCTGACTGTCGGCATTTCAAGAGAATGCTACCTTGCCAGGGTCACCCCTGGGCAAAAGTGCCCAGGAGACAGGAAAACCAGGTTTACAGTAGTTTGTTAGGAATCTGAGTGGCTGCTCTTCTGCTGAAGGAACAGCTAGACAGAGCAAAGAGGCTGGTAAGGGGAACAAGGAAAAAGTACGCACGTCTGTTCTGAAAGGATAAACCATAGCCTGTGGTCAGCACAGTTCTGTTTGCAGACTGTCCCAGTTCCAGGCACCCTTCCTCTGCCATTTTAAGCTATATACTCTGTATGGCAGGGACTGTGTCTTCCTCTGGGAAAGGAAACTGTTCAACTCTGCCACAACATACGTAACTAAACAAAACCCCACAAAAACATGGTTCAGACAGCACTCTTCAGACATGTATGTGGACCAAACTGAACAATCGGCCACCTAATGTCAACCCAGGAGGCCACAGTGGAGCTGACAAGTTTAGCATCATAAAAATGTTTTAAATTAAACCTTCTCAGGGCTTAGTGGAAAATACACTAGTTGAAATCATGGATCAGCTAGGAATAGAAAAGATCATACAGGCTGAAGACGGGTTCAAACTAAATCTAATCTGCACAGACTATCTGGAGAATGGCAGACAGGTCCAGCACTCACAGGAACAGGCTCAGAGAGAATCATTGCTGGAACAAAACTACTCATGAAGGCAATAATTGAGAAATTAGGAGTGAAACAGGAAGGATGCTCTCTAAACGGTGTAACAACTGAGCTCATTGCTACTCTGCAATTGGGACAGAGACTTGTTCCTGCATCAAACAGCTGACTAAATAGGTGCAACATGTCATGATGACAGGGGAACAATCAACAGGAAAGGAACTGAAGCCCACTCCACCTAGACCCAGTCTTCCCCAACATGACCCTTGTCCTAATCCTATATGTACTCCACCTGGCTTCTTGTCCCAGTCCCAGGCCTGTCTGTACTCCTCATAGCTGTAATCTGAGCATACGACTTCTCAGCCAGTCCATGGAGTGACTTTCACTATAGAACACAAGTTGCAGACAAGTCAGTTTCTATATCCTTGCAAAGGGGCTATAGTTTCCTAAAATACATCAACTCAGTTGTTTTCAGTCATAAAAGCATGCCTCCAAGAATATATGTCATCTTAGTTCTGCTACTGGTCAACTTTCCATAGCTGTCGCTCAAGAACCACAGCAGCAAAGTTAGTCAACAAAAGGTGTTAAAAAAAAAAAAAAAAAAAGAGAGAACATTACCTAACAGCAGAGACCATGTCCCTAAGGACAAAAAGACAGATAGCCCAACATTGTTCTCCTCCTTCTGAAAGGAGTTCAAAGGAACAACTAGGGCTGTTCTGTGCTGTGCCCTCTGCAGATTTGGGTAAGCATCTAAAACTGAGTGTAAAACCAGACTTTCAAGGGTGAAGCATCTAGAAGTAAGTTATTTTTAAATGTTTAGACAGGACCTAAAATAAGACCAGTGTTTTGAGTACTTCTGAAGAGTATGAACCTCACGTAGGCCATGACATTTTTAGTTTGAAAATGCTTTGGAACAGGGATTGTACTGTTTATACATCTGCTTATCAACCATTTTAGCTCAAATTAAGTTACAGTCCATTACCAGGCAAGAAGCATTCTTTTAAAGGGGGAAAACTCAAAAAAATAAGATTTAGGCTATCAGCAGTAAGGCAGTGCCTGTAACTCAGTACTATCTCAGAGCAGCAGGAACAGCATATGCCACAGAGAAAGGGAGAAAATCAGCTTCTCTGCTTAGAATATTTCTCTTCACACCACCCTTCCTAGCTGCATACATTTCAGAAATACACTCTCCGCCTCTCCTCAAACTCAAGTCAACAGTCTGCAGACTCCAACAGCCCACAGCCAATGGCTTTCGCAAGTAAGAGGTGCATGCAGTATATCACAAGCAGCACAGAATCAACCTAGAATACAAGCTATGCCAGTCTCTGTTTTTACAAGCTTTATTTGTATCCCCCCTCCCACGCCATGCTGACAAACCAGGTTGCAGTTGTCTGGCTCTGGCAATGGCCTGAAACCTAAGTACGAAGTAAGCACATAGTAGCACTTTACATCCCTGAACACTCTTCCCAGGCTTCAACAATGTGCAGCTCAGGAATTTCTTGGGATAGAGGTAGTTTCCATACATTCAGTAACCTTCAATAGCTCCTTCTTCTATGGAGGTGCCCTGTGTCCTCAAATACACACAGATGTTTGGCATTCACAACATCCTGTGGCAAGAAGCTTCCCAGGTTAACTGTACACATCAAAAACTAAGTCGTTACTTGTTTTTAAGCTTACTACATGCTGGCTCCATTCAATACCTGTTCATACTTGTAATGGAAGAGGCAAAAAAAAAAGTTGCTCCCCCTTTAACCTTTCCATGCCATTCAGGATTTGAAGATAACTATCACTCATCACTTTTCAAGTGGAAGAGCCCCAGTTTATTCAGTAGCACTTTGTATGGAAGGTAATCCTCACCTCTGGTCACTGTTGCTGCTGTTCCATTTCTAATAACTGAAGGTACCTTTCTTAAGACGCAATGGTTTTCCTAAAGCTGCAGAAAACTCAACTTCCATATAAGCTGGAGAAATTAGTGTGATGATTTTAAATACAGCATGGATTCCCAACTGCTATAGTGAATTGCTGGTCAGGTGGTTCTCTGTTAAAATACACAGCCTAACTTCTTGAACTGAGTTTGCTCAAAAGTAAATTTAACTTTCAAGCCACAGCATCCCGCTACACCTTCTTCCTCCAGAATAGGGTGTATTTTTCAAAAACTTTATCTCCCCATTAATGCTTTGAAAATACAAGTAACGTCCTTATATTTGATTTAGCCTGCTCTGATGAAGGATATATGCCTTTTGACAAAGGTTGCATGCCAGAGCTTTATTGTGTCATATGTTCTTAATGAACATTTCAATCCATCAATTTTTTTCCTCAAGTGTAGGCACAATATTTAGTGATTTCCTGATGCTGTATAAAACAATATCCTTAACAGACCTTGTTCTTCTACAGAGTCATTTAAGAATACTTGATTTTAGACACTGTTTTTGTTATGACTCCCTCAAAATCCTGAGTGATTTCTTCCACAAGTGCAGTGATCCTAATTGCTTCCTACATTCTTGATTATCAGATACAGGACTTTGCTATTTATACGTGCTTAGCTCACTAAGCAACCTTAACTTCCCTGTCAGGCTGAAATATCTGGTTCTCTCTGTCCTTTGCCAGTTTAACTGTTAGAAGTTAAACAAGCATTTTTAAGATGCAGAGATGTAGAAGTGTGACTGGAATTAAAAAAAAAAAGTGAGGCCATTAAAACCCAACAGAATTCAAAAAAGGGCAGATATATTACCTAGAGTTACAATACTCAGTGCTAACAGCTTTTTTAAAAATATAAACCTACCTCACAATTTAGGGCTTTGAACCATTCTTTAAGGGTTAGAAGGAACACCTCACCCCACAAACACCCCATAACTGGTCCTGATCAAAGGGGAGAACCCTCTTCTCAAGGTGGTGGATATCAAACACACAGGACTCAAAAGTTCATCTAATTGAGCCTCTAAGTTGAGCCCAGCTATTCCCATCTCTTCCACTAGATCAGATGGTCAAAGCACTTGGCTCTTCCTAGAAGGTAAGCTTCTAGAATGCAGCGCAGGAGAGCTGACCACATCTTCGGTGACATCTAACTATGCCAGCCCTGAGAATTACATAAAAGCTGCATGTGGAACATAACACAAGGGCTTATTTTCACATAAGGCATTTGCCTGGCTCCAAGTATTACACCTACAGTGCTTTTAGAGGCAAAATGTAGAAACAGATTTGGAATTCTATTCTTTACCCTACTGTGGATATGTGTAGCTCTGCACTATTTTTCCAGTGAAAGAAGCTCAGATACTACCAAAATAAGAATCTAGTTGTTACAAGGTTAAATACTTCAACAAATGGAGCATACATACCTAGTGAAGAAGAGCTCAGCATGCAGTGGAAGACTTCGCGGAAACAGAATTGCAAGGCAAGATGCATGACCAGAGAGCAATTGGGACTAGTCTTACATTGAAATACCACATTTGAAACCGGAGCTGGAGTTTGAGGTAGCTATGCAGAGGCTTTACATCACATATGAAGGAAGTACGTGGCTCCAGGTCTAGAAATGCCCAAACCCCCCACTATTCTGACCACTTTGCAGAGAACACACTATACAGAACTGCTTGTCAGGTATAGGAAGCAATGAGAAAGAAATGTCTACAGCAAAAACACATCATGACAGTTTGGAAAAATATGCCCTCCACCCCCGGAAGATGAGGGTTTCTCCTGAAGAATTCTTGCCTTGCACACAGCACAGCCATTGTATGTTTATCTTTAAAAAAGAAAAAGTGGTAGTCCACAGAAAATAGGGCAGAAAATCAGTCCCTACACTGTTCAAAAAGGAAGGGAGGGAACAAGTTAACACTCTCCTAGGTAACATCGAATTGCTACTCCGGCTACACAAGAATGAAGTAGAGCACGACTCGGGTAATAACCGTAACTCACAGTTCAGAAGTTAGTTTGTTCAGCCATGATCTTTCACACTTAAAGGTACTAAAAAGCACGTCCTCTAATGCACTTCTGCTGGAGCAGCACTTTTTCAATAGCATCTGGACAGAATTAGTTTGATATCTCAAAACAATACCACATACAGATGTCTGTCCTCCCTACGGTCTTTTATTTTATGTACTCTGAAAGTATGGATCCAGAAGACACTGGCCTGAATTCAAGTCATCTCAAGTACTTACTTATTCCCTATTTCAAACAGCTTTGATTTAGTGGTTTTACTTGAACCACCCAGAGCAATGCAAACCTGAGGAAACCAGACTCGCCAATCTTCGTAACATGTGTTATATGTACTCAGGATTTATTCTTGGAGGCTCCAGATTCAAACAGGTTTTCTGTGAAGTTTCTCTTTACCATCCAAGAATTCAATCCAGGTCTACTACCAAGCTGAAACCACACAGGCTGCACACACAGAGAGGTCTGGGCTAGGGGTTGCTGTCTGGCTTTGTTCATTGTTTTTGTTTCTGCTGAGCCTTCCTGCTGCTATAGCTGTAAGTCCAACAAGCAGACATCCTTCTGATGAAGGGCTCCCTTACTCCCAGTGCTCTGAGGCAATACTCACCTCTCCAGCACAAGAGTCAGTGACTCATCTAAATTGGCACCTAGTGTCCAGGTGCCAGGGTTTCACTCCCCAGCCAGAAGTTCACACAGATCTGCAGATCTCCAGCAGCTCCTTCAGTCTGGGATCTCTGCTGTACAACCCTATATTTGATATTCAAATTCTCGTATTCAAATTCCACACATTCACTTACAGAGCGCTTCAACAGGCAAACTGCAATAGGAGTTGCAACTATCCTGTTTAACAGGAAGCAGCCTGACAGGAGAAATCAGTTTCAGGGAGACATTTCTTCAGGGGTCTATAGCTGTCAACACCACAGAGCTCAGCCAGCACAAAGCAGCTCATCACAGTGTGTGGTGATTGACAGCCAGATATGAACATCACCCCTGCTCCAGGAGACTGCCTTCAGATTTGGCAACACTCAATGGCCCATTTCTGGCCACAGATCACTATCAGAAAGTAGCTTTTTTTGTTTTGTGTGTTTCTATCTGTAGGTTAAACTCCTTCCCTCATACAAAGGATTCACAGCTTAAAAGTTAATTTTTACATTTCAACAGAGATGGAAGTGCAGCAGCACCAGAGGTGCTGAGAAGATTCTTGCAAAAGCTATACAGTGGCCTGGCTTAGGCGCCACTGCAACCCACAGATCTCAACCAGTCCCTCAAGAAAAGGGGGTGCAGCTGGGGAGGAGAACCAAGACAAAAATGACAAGCAAATAGGCAACCTTTGGAGTAAATACATCTGCTTACAGCAGAACTCTACAGATCAAAGCTTCTATTGAAGAGATGCCCTCCGTCCTTTGTAGGATTTCCCTACATAAAGGCAACGTTCCCTTTGCAAAGGGAACAAGTGCTTCTTCTCACATACAGCCACTCTTTCCAGTAGACCACGTGCCTGGTGAACCCACTCATCCAACTAAGCACAGGTGGTACAGTTCATTACGCAGCAGCATGAAGAGGCTGCCCAGCATTACACTGGCCACACAAACGGAGATGATCAGGAACACGGAGGAGCCCAGCAGGCTGCAGCCATCCATGGGCGTCCCAGTGCTGACTCCCGGCGCATTTTGCTTACCATCTGGACTCTTGGGAACGTTGAGACACCTTCATTTCTCTTATTGAAGAGTGTGCCTCAAGCTGGAAAAAACAACATAACATGAAATGCAAAGGCTATTTTTCCAATAAATTAAATCTCTGTTGCACTTGACTCCCGCTGCGGTTCCCTTCCCCCGTGAAGGCAAGGTCTGACCAGCTGCACAAAGTCCAGGCAGCCCTGGGAAAACAATGGGATCTTTTTCTTGCCAGAACGAACCTTCCAGTTCACCCTTCTAACCATGGCACGGAGGACACCCCCAGTGTGTCTGCAGGGGAGAGGAGTCTGTTGGCATAGCAACAGTACACCCTAACTCGCTGCTAATGAACAGGGATAAAATGTTTTGTTCTCATTAGGAAAAATACAGACACATTCCTGATTGGTGAGTAATGTCTCTGCCTCTGGGAGATTAGCTCAGAGCTGTGCAGCCTGAAACAGCCTCAATTCAGCCCACTGCAGTGCTTCCCTTGAACAGCCACTCTCCAAGGACCCCACGTCTCTCAAGGGCAAGCCTACAGAGCCTTCTGTAGCACTTTGCCTTCGGGCCTGAGACAGCTCAAGGCAAGAATAATGAGAAGAGGCTTGACAGGAGCAAACCAGAACGGGCACAATGGGAACAGCCCCCCTGTCCCTGCAGGAGGGCGGCAGAAAAGCCAGCTCTCGCTGGTGCATACGCTGCACCTGGGTCCCAAGCTACCACCACAGCAGGCAAGAGTTTCTCTTTGTGCATCCGCCACAGGTCTGCCTTGCACAGGGCTCAGATCAGCCTGTGACTCCAGCTCCCACTCCGGCCACATTTCCCATTGCTGGGTAAGTAAATGAACAGAGCAAAGAGATGCACTATACTCAAAAGCAGAGCTCAGCGACCATTAGGCGCTTGGGTGCGGAAAATCAAACAAGGGCTGCTGCCTACCAGTCTTTATTAGGATTTAGGCATCTAAAAATCAGCAAGATCCACCAGGAGGAATCACTTTGGTGTTTGCAGAATATTTGCACAGATGCTGTTGTTTCATCACTCATGTCTGTATCTAGGTGCTGACCAGGCCACTCTCTTGGCCTTGCAAGAAATAAGGTCTCTGCCCTACACAGGCAATAGTGCTTCCCAAACCCTCTTCCCTCCAGATCCTCCTGTCACAGGGGCCGGCACAGCAAGTGGGAGGATCACAGTACTTCACCCTCGGCAAAGAGGATCTGGGGCAGAAGCAAGGCCAGACACCCCATGCACAAACAAAAATCCAATCTCTAACCACACATTTGCCATGCTTTTTCGCATAACCTGGTCTGCACAGCGCAAACACGGCCCAGCAGAATTAAACCATGGAATTGCACTCCAAGCCATGGTTCATCTCTCTTTTATGCTGCTACTGGGTCCCATTCACTCACATCAGTTTGCCTTGCCTTGAATTCAGAAGCTGTTGAGAATAGGGACTGCACACCTTAGTCCTCAGAGATGACTTCAGAGAGTCTTTCTAGGAGTTGAACAGGTACCCTAGCTCCCTTCTCTCTCTACTGGGAAATTGGTGCTGGCCAGGATTAGTACCCCACGCAGAGACAGACTTGGCTCCAAAGCAAACTGGGATGCGGCAGAGCCCTCTTGCTCTCCCAGCCCCCTGCACTGCTGATGAAGAAATGGTGAGATTCAGGCTCCGTGGCAGCCGCAGGCTCAGCTCTGAGCACCTGCTAACTCCCTTCCCTGGTCCCTCAGACTTTCACCTGCTCTTCCCCCTGTGCCTGCTCCTCAGGGCTTCAAACAGCTCAACTCAGCAGCTCAAAATGGCGCAGGAGGAGAAGGTGGAGTCAGCATCAGGAAAGAAGTGCCCTGCTATCTTACACCTTTGAGAAACTTGCACATCCTGGAGGGAACGACGCTGCTTCAAACGCTGCTGCTCTCACTCAGCCGCAAAACCCGTATGTTAACCTGTACTGTGATCTGATTGTGGAACTGCTGGGACTTGATTTCTACTTTACATCCTTCCAGCTGAGAAATAATTTGTTTCGGTCCCCTAGGCAGGAACTCAATTGCCTGCAAAGCCATCTCGGTCTGCCTCAAGGAGGGAAATAAACCCATGATCTTACCCAGCAGCCGGCTGAGCGGCGACAGACCCCAGCCTTGGCCAGCAGCCCCTGCCCAGCCTGCGGTAAGGCCGGAGGGGTCGGGGTGCTGTTTTCCAGCCTCCGGGCATTTCACTTCTTCCAGGCAAGATCCCTCCCCCAGCCCTGGTCAGAAAGGAAAAGCGTGGGAATGGAGCTCAACACCCGGAGGTAGGCTCACCCCCAGCCAACGAGGAATGCTTAACTCCCTCCACGCCGGCCGGCAGCCCTCCAGCAAAGGGTTACAGCTCCAAAACTCGCCCCATCCTGCTCCCCAGGCCACTGTTTCCTTGCATTGACAGGTGGTGCGCAGGGACAGGCTGGCCTGCACCATAGCCCTCAGCGTTGTGCCACCGAGTGGGAAGACAGCCAAGGGCAGATCTGCCACTCACCCGCCACAGTCCCTCACACTTTCCCAGGACGCCCATCACTCCTGCTGCTCTACCTTTCAGCGCTTCCATCCTCCACCGGCACACAGACAGCAAGCGACAAGAGGAGAGCACTCTTTCCATCTTTCCCTGCTCCCAGCAAGTCCCAGAGGCTGCCCACTTAACAGAAAGATATCTTCATCATTGCATCAAAGCACGTTTTCTTCCTTTTGCTCTGCATGCTGCTGTACAAAAGCCGTGCTGCCTACAAAGCAGACCTTGCTCAGCGCAGAGTGTGCGGTCAGCAATCAGCCGGCATGTCAGGAGTTAAGTTAGCATTTCCATTCTCCTGACCTGCACCAACGCTGGCTGAATATCGAGCTATTCTTTGCAGCTTGATAAAGCATGAGAAAGCTGAAGGCCTCACACACTCCTCTTTTCACCGCTTGGCTCGCTGCCCACAAGCTGTCACTCCCTGGCACCCAGGGCAAAGAGAGAGAAGGAGGCCAAACTGCAGCCAGCTGCAATGAATCACTTGCTCCCCCCAGTCCCCTCCTCCCCAGGGAGCCTGGATCCCTCCTTCCGGCAAGGGGATAATGTCTGCCTGGCTACGCTGGCTTCTTTCACAAAAAAAGCTATCCTTTTGGTGGGCGGGGTGGGGGCTCCTACTGCAAAAGCTGCCACCACAGAAAAGCCCAAAGCAGCTCCCAGCAAGACCAAAGTACGAGGACTTCTGCTCAGCAGCTGGATGGGAACGCACTCCTGCAAGTGTTCAGCACAAACACCACTTAAAAATCTGCTGCTGGCCATTTGTCTACATTGCAGGAAATTCTGGAGGAAGGCTCAGGCACAGAACCTGACTTGAAAATGACTGCTTATGCCTTCATGCCCTGCTCGTGCAATATTCAATACGAGGACTGACTCCCATTGCAGTCCTTTCCAGGCCCCCCTTCTCCCCCTCGCTACAACATCCAGCCCAATTACCCTGTCTCATCCATGCCCTTCTAACAACCACCACCATCCCCTCATGTTTATTTTGATGGGTTCCATCATACAAACTGCTTCCCCATGTTACAATTCATTCTTTGTTTTTAACAGAAAGCAGCAGAGGGAAACGCATCCAAACCTCAGTGTCAGTTGAGTCCGAAACAAAAAACGCAGCTGAGAAGGCACAGGAACACCAAGGTCATCATGTGCTTTCCTTCTGCTATAGGCCCAAGTTTGGAGAGCAAAGCCTTTGCATGATAAAGACGTCAGCTGTTTGCTTCCTGAGGAAGGGGATATTAATTTACAAAACACATACAAACTCAGCCCCTCACCATCAGCCTAAGCATGAACTTACCAGTGGCACATGGGATACTTCCATCCACTCATTTCTGTCTCCAGCAGAGCTGTTCACTGCACAGCAGGTGGTCCCTGCCTCAACAGTCACATCTCTCTCCCAGTACAGAGAAAGGAGCTGCAAACTGCAGTTTTACTGGGAGAAGGTTTAATCCCAAGCCCAGCAAAGGCAAAGTCTCGCTGCCTCCAAGGAGGGATGAGAGGTTGCCTTCCCAACAGCACATGCTGCCACCTCCAGCACCCCTCTTTTACCACTAGCAAACCTGTAACCTTCCCTATCCCAGTGCCTCATATCCCTAACAGCCATACAATAGTGTCTAAGCCCCTTTCCTCTGGCTCCAAGTTACCAGCAGACAGGCGTGCTGAGTGTGCTTCAAATTCAGTCAGTGCCAGGGCAGGATTATATACCTTTTTTTCTCTTACCTCTCCCTGCACTTGCAGGGTGATGAAGGAAGAGTTGCACAGTTCCCACCTGGCATCCAGTATGTATTCAAACAGTGAGAAACTCATCAACTTTGGGTCACCCAAGTGATCTACAGAGGGTTTCTTTTATTATTATTGTTGTTGTTTGGGTTTTCAGGGTGTTTGTTATTACAAAATCTGGAACAGCACAAAACAAAATGTAAATCGTGAAAAAAAAAACTTTTTTTTTTTAAAGAAAAAAAAAAAAAAGAAGTGGGAAGAACCATCACTATTCCTAAAGCTACTATCATCACAAACTAAACCGAGTCTTAAAAATGTTCTTTCAGGGACACAGTCTGTCAAGAATCACAGGTAACCCCATTCAGTGCCATTTTATCACATACTCTGTGAAATAACACACTACATATGGATTTATCCCTTATGATACATTTATAGCACTTTGTAAGGTTTCTCTCGTGCTCCTATACATCTACATCAATAAATGCCTCCTCCACAACACCTGCAGCTACAAAACTAGTATACTGAAGAGATTATGACACTCAGCATTCATAAGTTAGCAAGCTCTGGAACTCCAGTTATCCCTTCTGCAAATCAAATACAAAACAATCCCTAACTGTACAGACACATACACAGTTTCGCTGTGGGAATGCTAGCTCGTTCAGCATCACCCTCCTCTGTCAGAAGGATCTCTAAATGCAAAGCTTAATAGAAACAGTTAATACCCCGAGTGTGGCTCGGAGCCATCTGAGCTCTATGTGTAATATAGTCGAGTTCATAACGCTCAGAATAGCACTCTGGAGTCCTAGTACAGACTAAGACCTCACTGTATTAAGTGTTGTGTAGATAGTTGTAGTGGTGCCGTCTTCTCTTCTGTAAAATTACTGAGCACCATATACAGAAACCAACCGTAACCCATATTTTACAGAAGTTAGGACACAGGAGAGCAATGTATACTTTTCAAATGTCTTTTTTTTGCAGCTAAATCTAGTTAGTATTTTCACAGACACACTGGGGGGAGGGAGGGAGGGGAACACTGAGGTTACTCTCTCTCCATAGCAGACAGGCAAAAGCCCAGTTCAGCCAAAGCTCACTGAGGCTCTTTATGTTCCTGTTCAGTGACAGAGGTCACTTGTCGAAGACTGAACCAGATCTGGTACTGGGCTGCCTGCTAAGCACGCTGGCAAAAGGATCTGAGCTATACCCTTCTCTGCAGTTGTTTGCGTTTCTTCGGGAACACCAAAGGCCTGGAGTCCATCCCAATGCTGCTTGCGCCACCTTTGCTAAAAACATGCCTTTTAGATCCAAAGTAAAATTTGCCTTAAATTCCTCATGCTCTGAAGAAAGGAAGCCCATACGCAGGATCTATGAAGAAGGTAATTGCTTCTGCTTGCCAGAACACTTCATTTACGCAAATTCCCATTCTTTTGGCTCAGATTTCAGGATATTTTCCTACCTTAAATACAGGTTAGATCCATGTTTGAGGTGATCATTATGATCCTTTTCAGGTTCACGTTGCGCTGTGGGTGCTGCAGCCTGCTTATGCTTACCTAGCATCCAGAAGTCACAGCTCTTCAATTCACTGATTTTTAAGAGGCACCAGGTCACACTGTCTGGCCTTCAGCTGATCACAGTTCACGAGCTTTCTGCACATTTCTGGCTTAGGAACTGTGTGTGTTTGAAGTGAATAGACTAAATGCCTTTTGGCAAGATGCCTGAGGCAAAGGCCTCAGGAGAGAAATCCACCATTTCGCAGGCCAATACAGATGGACAGGCATCTCCTCACTTCAACTTTTATTCCCTGTTTGTGAATAGTCTGAGGGAGCTGGCTATTACAAGGGGGGAAGGAAGAGCTGTAGGGTCCAACACAGTTGCAAGCAGTGTACTTGAAGTATTTTACAAGAGGAAACAGAAGTAGACAGCTGAGTACTCAAAAGAGGGAGCCCTCTGCAGAAACAAGGCAAATACCACTACAGAATAATCTTAATATAGGTTGCTCCTTCAGATCTGCACTAGCCTGAATGCCCTGATGCAGGCAGAGAGAATGCTGCATGATGGGGAGCAGGAAGGGGCTGTGTATAGGCGTGAGCAGGAGGAGGCCATGTATGAAGGACATTCTCCTCTCAGCTAAAAAAAGCTGTGGTTTTCAGCACTGTCTTGCCTTTCCTCTGCTGTGTTGTTTCCCAGCTGAGAGAAATCCCATTAGCCCATTGCACAGCGTCTGATCGGAGCCCGTCCCGCTTGAAGGGTAAAGGGCAGAGGCAAAAGGGGGGACTAAAAATGTGCCTGCCAAGGCTTGGGTGCCAGCATGTTGTCCTGAGCTCAACAGAACAAGCAGGGAGGCAGGAAGAGAAACTTTCACAAAGTTGTTTCTCAAACCAAATGTACAGGGATACAGTGAAACAGAGTAGGGTCATGGGCAAAGGGAGATGGAACAAGTTAATAGCTGACCAGCAAGACTGCCATGAGAGACTGCAAGCTGCAACATATTTTCACAGGGAAACACCAAATCCAAAACTGTCACCTGCAGACCAACTGAGGGCTGCCATTGCCTCCAATCGTTCTGTACCATTGCAATGCAATCACAACTACAGTACTATCCTTCCCCTCTGAAGTCACTGTTCCTCTAAGAGGAAGTCATACTCAAAACTATCCTTTCTCTTTTTTGTGTGCCATGAGTGATGAGGATCTGCAAGTCTGGGTTTTGGCAACTAAAGTAACTGCTGTGAAAAATGTTACTGGAGATTTTTGCCAGAACAGGTGAGAAGAGCCTTCCAACTTCTTGAAAAGGTAGTCTGTACAAAGGCAATCCAGTGCAGAGCTGCAGGGACAGCAAAAATGGAAGTCCCACTGCTGTGGAAATTCCCGAGGCTGTCAGTGTGGGAAAGAGGATGAAGCCGGCTGCTGCTTTACCTGTAGTCACTCAGGAGACAAGCCGTCAAGACCGACAAAAATTCCAGCGGTCTCGTGAAGACCAGTTTCTAGGAGGAAGATTTTTCATTAGGATATTCTTGACTATTGATTAAATAACTACTTTGTTCCAGACTGCAGCTGAAAAAAAAAAAAAAAAGCCTTCCTGCTGTTGCTTTGCCATTCAAGACGTTGTCATTGTCACCTTTCAGATGTGTAAGCATAAGAGACAGCAGCAGCTGAGCTGTGGTAATTAGGAGGGAGAAATGTGCAGGCCTTGTCTCGCATCTTACTGTTAAGATGCACTTTACACTTTGGCAGGTTTAACAGTCCCCAGTGAAAATAAGCCATCTGCATCTACGCCAGCAGACGGTCCTAATTTCAGAACCCTTCAAATAGTTCTGGAAAAATCAGCATTGCCTTCCTGCTTTTTATCAGGCCCAAATGCAGTCACAAACCCATTAATTATCTTACAGTAATACAGGAACACTGGCTCTAGACCTGTTTGCAAGACACCTACTTCAGAAAAATTTTTCCCATTTTATTCAAGCATCTACTGAGTTCAAAGTTTCACTGCTCTCTGTACTTGCAGCAGGGAAGCTAAGGAGGATGGGACCAACCTCATTCAATTCTATTCACAAGAACCCTTCCTGAGGAAAGCCAATAACTTTCGGAGAGTCTCTGCAGACTTTGCTCCACCGCTTTGCATGCTGAAGAATGGCTGGTTGGTAATCCTCTTTTCACTCAGTGAGCACAGACCCAAAGGTTTTCATCCCTGTGAGCTCAGAAATTTCCATTTCCATTTGAGAGAGACGTTTTCCTGGCAGTTCTCAAAAGACGCATTTGTAAAATAGGAAACAACCTCAAGGAATGCTAAAGCAAAGGAAGAAAGCTGTACGTGGACAGTCTTTCTACCTCAGCCAGGAAAGGAAATTCCTTCTCAGCACTGATGCCCCATAAACACAACCTACTCTGCAACTATCAAATACTTGATCAACACAAAATGACTGGCTTTCCACCCTACCTTGTACAAACACACAATATTTTCCTAGGTGTTGGTTTCAGATCAGCTGGGCAACAGCCACCAAAATCTCAAGAGAAAGAAAAAGTCCAGAAGAACGTATTTGTGTGTGCATGCCAGACAAGAAAGGAAAATAAGGGGTCCATGTCAGATGGCTGGGGAAATTACAGAGGTGGAGGTATTCTAGTGAACTCACTACAGGGAAGACACACATCAGTGATTTTTAAACTTGTAGTCCATAGTTTTTTGTTGTCTGCAAAGGTAATTAAAAAAGCAAATCCATTGCCATATCTCTATTGGAAATGTTTAGAAGTCTGCAAACCCAAGAGGTCAAAACTTGCTTCTTTCAAGTGCAAAACATTTAGATGGCCCAAAGCCAAGTCCCAGAAAAAAGCCATAGTCAGTAGCTCAGGAATGCCAGCTCTTAACACAAACCAAAAGCATACAAACCCTCTGGTCAGGCAATTCACAGTACCATCTCCCACCAAAAACTCACTTAAAGTTGCACTCTTAAAATTGCAGCTATCATCCACCTCCTTGATTCTATGCCAGGGAAACCTAACTGAAGTCTCACTTTGACACTTTCCAAAGCAGTCAGCTGAGTGAGCTATTTTTCTTACTTTGTTTTGGGGAATCCTGCTTAGCGTCTCTGTAAAGAGAAACAAGAAGGCTTCGTGCCGCATCAGGCAGGATCTCTTCCGTCACTCCCAGCTCCTTAGCAGAGGCATTCCTGAGGTGCACTGTGCCCTAATAAATCAACACAAGCGCTCCAGGTTTCCCCGGCAGCTGGAAGCTGGAATTCTGCAGTGAAGGCAAACACCTCCCCAGCTAAAGCAAACACAGCCAGGGAGCCCCTGCTGAGCGCCCACAGCTACTGTCAAAAGAGGGACAGAAAGAGAAGGTGGGGATCATAAGGCATCTGGCTGACAAAAGGCAATCCAACTTAAAGACTGAAGGTGGCCATGAGTCCGGCCCTGAACTAGGCATCCCTCTGTGCAGGCGTGTGCTTGCCAAAATGTCTTATCAGAGCAAAACCACAAAACTTCATTTTTAGACCAACGACCATCTTGCCCCTGACAGAGATGGTAGTTTTGCCTTTAAGAGCATTTATTTTAGCATTTAGGAGACTCGCGTAAAAGATCCTGCAAAAACACAGAACAAAAATAGCCCAGTCTTAAACAGCTTATAGCTTAACTCTAAAATAAATGAAGACAAAGGAAACACTACTGATCAGTATGAGCAGCAGTCAGCTCTGCAGAACAAGACGACTGCTGTTGCCAGGGGTAAAGGGAGGTGTTTGGGTTTTTTTTTCTTTTTAAACTACTAACAGAAAAGACCTGATGAAGGATTTTAGAAAAGAATTATTAGGTGGGTTGGCATACATTTATGGGCCAACCACCTCTCACACAGAAACCAAACTAGTATTTTTCAAAAGCAGCACAAGGAAACAACAGAGGCTAATGTTACCAGACAAACAGCAGCAAGAGTCCAGCTTCCAGCACTACCATTTGCTAGATTGCATACAAAAAACTAGATGGGCTGCTTCAATAGCTTATTTTCAGTTGCACTTGGTAAGGGAAAGGCAGGGCTGAAACAGTGACAGTAAAAGAAAAGCAAGAGTTGACTGCCTCAAATGCTCTTACAACAGGCACAAACGCATCAATACCTTAAAAATAAATCTCATTTACTGAAACAAAGGCATCTTCCTCAGACGCACCTTGAGAGCTCGACTAAATACCCAGATTTCAACATCTCCCTCTCCCGATGGTTATGCTCTCCCTCAGGGAGTTTCCAGGGAGAGCCTTCAGTGCATGGATGGGAGGTAGTGCACGATGAGCATGAACAAATCCCACTTATGTCAGACCTGATCTGTACCGCAAACCCAAGCCTTCAGCTTCCACGGCATCATTTGGAGTCCTCACTTTGAGACCACTGTAAGGCATATTTTCCTTCCCACTCCCTTGAAGAACCGCCAGATCCCAGTCTGTAAGCAAATACTGCCTTTAAGGGAAATCCTGGTCTACTTACACGTGGTTAATTGAGACACACACATGCCAGGCAGCTAACAGTGCAGAGCAATGGTGGGGAGCCAGCAGACCCATCAGCAGGCGAGTGCCAGGAGCTCCCCCACCACAGATCATCCCCCCAGCTCCCAATAAACAAACTTACAGATGGCTGCCCAAGATTCAGCCTGCAGAGCTGTGTGCTGTTTGGGAAGACCCTGAATAGCAGCAGGGCACTTAAAAGCCCTGGGTCTCAAGAAAGGAATCACAGATGAATGTGTTGGGTGAAGGACTTGTACATATGTATATGTGGAGAGAGACAGACACAAAGGAGGGCGGGGGAGGGAAAGAAACGGCAAGACTTGTCTTCAAGCCTTGTGCTTATTTTGACCTTTCAGTTAAAGGTTCTCCAAAAAGGCACTGTTCAGCTCCAAGCCTGATTAGACATCTTGGGAAAAACAGAGCACAAAGCATCACACATGAATGAGCACAGAGCCATAATACAATCTTGATATTCCCACCCATCCATATGGTCAAAAAAAGCAAAGTTCTTCAGTGCAAACATTGGCAGCAGCAGTATGAAACTAATGTGTTAATTAGCAGACTTTGCAATCCAGCACAGGACAGAGATTGCTGATGTTGGCTATTATATAGTCAATCAGAAGCCAAACAGAACAAGTACCATGTTAGTTAACCCATTCAGAACCAAGTTACTAATTTGCTAATTGCAAGTTTCTGGAATGAGCAGACTAAGGTCTGTTTTCCAAACCTCTCTTCTCAGGGATATCTTAAAATGTGTCTGGTACCACAAGCTCTCCATCACTCTCAACTCTTCTCAACATTCAGTCTCAATTCAGTCATTTAGCTTAGATTCAGGAAAGCCCACTGCCTTGCTTTACACAGCATCAGGCTAAATGAGCTCAATGATTTGTCTGGCCTTATAAAATTAGTTTTCAGCCTGTAAACAATCACAAATTATTCTGAAACAATCATATGCTAAACTACAACGTTCATCATTTACTTCTTGTATAGGATTTTCACGCTGAATGTAAGAGAAGATTAATGAAAGTAACTGAAATCACTTAAATGCATTTGGAATTTAACACTATTCCTCAGTGTACATAGGTTTATACACCAACTGCTTAATTAAAACTCTACTTTCCTAGAAAGTTTAATCAGCAAAATAAGTACCACAAGACAGGTCAGATCGAAAGGTCAGCATAATGGTGAAAGAAATATTGTGAGAAATATAAAAAAAGATTACATTCTCAGGAGACATCTGAAGTATGTAACCTCAAGTTAACACTCCTCTCATGAACAAGATTCTTTATATCCAGGGTGTACCACTTACATATTATAAAACATTTAGACATAAACAAAGTTTGGGAGAAAAAAAAAACAGGGATGAGGAACACGACTGCATTAGTCTTGGGGTTATTTCTAAAGCACAGAAAACCAGAAATCAATTCCAGCAGGACTAGTCAGAGTCACATAATTTAAGGTAAGACCACTCTGACTTCCTGCCTAACACACAGGCACCATTCCATTTTATCCGCTCACACCTCCACAAAACCCATTAAGTGGTTCTGTGAAATGTAGTGGTTTATGGCATCCAGACTAGAGGCCTTTGGAGGTCAAAACATAGAGTTCGCTACTCTCCTAGTAGTTTGCTCCAATGGCTCCATCATTCTTTCTGGCAGCAAGGCCAGTCTAATTTCTTATTTGTTTGCCTTCTGCCTTGAGCCATTAATTCCATCTCTGCTGGGTTAAAGAGTAGCTCCTCAATTATGCATGTTTTAATCAAGTCACCTCTCAATAGCTTTTTTTGGCAATCAACAGATCAGTCCTGTCAGTCTCTCACTACAAGGCACCTTCCTGAGTGCTTGAACAATTTACAAATTTTTTTTTTTTTTTTAAACAGCAACTTGATTGTCATCCCCCCCACCTCCTCCCCTTTCTTCAGGGTCACTGCTTTGGTGAAGCACACAATTGGTGAATGATCAGCATCTCTGGCACAGAAATCTATACTTGCCTACATCAGATGGATGTTATTTCACTAGACCCATTTTACAGGATAACGGAGGAGCTACAGAAATCATAGACTGCAAAGATTACATCAGTTAGCTAAAGTCAATTACCTGACTCTACTGAGTGTAAGGAGCTCGTATCTCTCTTAGTCACCATTTAATCATTTCTCCAAAAGCTCTAAGGAAAACTTCACTACCTGATCCCTGTTCTGCCAAAGATTTACGTACTATTCGGGATCTTCAAGCAAGAAAATCCCAAAAGACCTGTCATTTCCAGTCATGGTTTTGAATTTGCCCTCAGCATTGCCTGCTTCTCTGCTGAATCAACATTAGCAGTGGCTTTAGATTTATTTCCAGAATACTGATGAACTACTGAACAGCACTGAGCATAGTACTGATGCTCACTGAAGACATCTACTAGAAATATCACTTTTCAACATGTCCCCAGTAACCCATGATTTCAGATGCATCAGCCTTTTTTTTTTTTTAATGAAATAATTGAGGTATGCTGTTGATGTTGGCACAGTTCAATTATTCATACCATTGTATGGCTCCAAGTCAAACATCTTAAGAAACGCATTACATGAACACACTCACCTGCTGCTGTGTACTCATGAGTTTCTTTCCAGCCGCTCTTTCTTACTAGTAATACAACCGAACCCTTCAGAGATATATATCCTCTGAAGTATACATCCAAGCCAACAACTGCCCATTTCAAATCTCCCCAAAGACTCAAGTTATTCAAGATCACTGTACAAAAAGCATTAATCCTTTGTAGATGTTAACCAGGCATTCCATATCACAAGGACTAGTACCTCCTGCTACTTCTGTTCTAGCAGGAGGCCTATTGAACTTCCACCTCCAACCAGCATTTCCATTTAGTGACAGTTCTCATTTTGTGTTGTATGTCAAATGCACATCTAAGTTCGCAAAGAGTTCAAGGTAGAGAGCTTATGCTCTGTGTACAGGAACGAGCATAGGCCAAGGTTTGGATGCAAGTCAGTGTGATAGCAGGAAAGGCTCTGCCCATTATACCACTCAGAAGAAAATAATTCCAAGGCAGGCAATGCTGTAGAATGAAACACGTGGCTTTTATCAGTCCTTATCTTGCTATTTTCAAAGCAAGAAACTTACTTGCCATTGTGAACCCCCCAGCCCAGCTACCCAGGAGCACTATACCTGGCTGTCTATCAGGGACACTATCCTCTTGGATGAGATCCTCAACATGGCAAGGAGCAGGAAGATGCAGCCTATGGAAAACCGGGAAGGCTACCCGTTGGTTTTAACATCAGAAAGTCTGCTCGTATTTATGCATGACTACTCAAGTGAACTGCATGACCGCTTTTGTTGATCTGCTCTCAGCGACCTGTTCTTTCAGCAGAAACTCCAGGAAGAAGCCACACCGGGACTGGGCAAGGGAAAAAACCCACCCTGTGGACATAGTGAACGGGACAGAAAATTCCCCTACAAATTACAATCATACAAGGGTTTGGGTTGGAAGGGACCTTAAAGATCACCTACTTCCAACCCCCCTGCCATGGGCAGGGACACCTTCCAGTAGACCAGGTTGCTCAAAGCCCCGTCCAACCCGGCCTTGAACACTGCCAGGGATGGGGAACCCACAGCCTCTCTGGGCAACCTGTTCCCGTGCCTCACCACCCTCACGGTGAAGAGCTTCTTCCTTACCTCTAATCTAAATCTACTCTCTTTCAGTTTAAAGCCATTGCCCCTCCTCCTATCACTACACACCCCTTTAAAAAGTCCCTCTCCAGCTTTCCTGTAGGCCCCCTTTAGATACTGGAAGGCTGCTATAAGGTCTTCCCGGAGCCTTCTCTTCTCCAGGCTGAACAGCCCCAACTCTCTCACCCTGTCTTCATGGGAGAGGTGCTCCAGCCCTCTGATCATCTTCATGGCCCTCCTCTGGACTCACTCTAATAGGTCCATGTCCTTCTTATGCTGGGGACCCCAGAGCTGAATGCAGTACTCCAGGTGGGGTCTCACGAGTGCAGAGTAGAGGGAGATAATTCCCTCCCTTGACCTGCTGGTCATGCTTTTTTTGATGCAGCCCAGGACACAGTTGGGTTTCTGGGCTGCAAATGCACATTGACAGGTCACATTGAGCTTCTCGTCAACCAGCACGCCCAAGTCCTTCTCCACAGGGCTGCTCTCAATCCACTCATCACCCAGCCTGTATTTGTGCTTGGGATTGCCCCGACCCATGTGCAGGACCTTGCACTTGGCCTTGCTGAACTTCATGAGGTTTGCACAGGCCCACCTCTCAAGCCTGTCAAGGTCCATCTGGATGGCATCCCTTCTCTCCAACGTGCCAACCGCACCACACAGCTTGGTGTTGTCAGCAAACTTGCTGAGGATGCACTCAATCCCACTGTCTCTGTCGTCGACAAAGATGTTAAACAGCACCAGTCCCAAAACCAGCCCCTGAGGAACAGCACTGCTCTCCACTTGGACATCGAGCTGTTGACTGCAACTCTTTGAGTGCGGCCATCCAGCCAGTTTATTTGCAGTGATGCTCTACATTGACTTTTCTAGCAGATTTTTGGGACATCTTCACACATCAAAGCCCAAGCCACACCACAGTAGTCGTTTTGACTAAATCTACTTTAGAAATTGATTAGACCATTGATTTTTTCATAGCTTAGAGACAAAGTGACCTTTCCATCCCACAAAAAAAACTAAGGGGAATTAACACATGTAAACAGAGTCTTCATTTTAAAGGAAGTGTTTTGCTCCCTTATAAGGAAAGTCCTGTAATAGTTTTTTTTCTTGCAGCTCTCAGAAGATCAATTCTCCTTCCTCCACTTGAGCTTTTCACCTTTCTGTCCAAAACAGGCTAAAGGGACAAGGCTTCTTAGAGCATATACAGAAGAGCAGCCTGAAGACAAACACAAGACACATCTTCCTATAGGTCACTGAGTGGTAAAGAAATCGGTACCAATTTGTAGACTAACAGTTCTATTTCAGCCAAATGAAGCAGCATCACAGAGGACAGTTCCCAGAAGAGAACAGTTTCAGAAACACAAAAAGTTTAAGGCTTTCTCTATACAGAAGAGAGTTTTTTGAGATGTATTCTTCATTACAGAGTGGGATAACAAGGATGTTCCATGTGTTTATATTGGTTGAAATCATTTCCCTCATGAATCACTGCATGCATATGATTTCTACCTGCTTAAAATAAACACATTGCATTTTGGGCAAAGTTCCATCGTTAGGACCTTGTGCCTTCTGGTACTTCCTACATTGTGCACTTGGAGATGGAGGTTACAAACCTAGAGCCGAACAGCCAGGTGTCAGTTGTGTTTTGATGATCCAACAGGCTCTGGCAGCCTGCAGAGAACACTGTAATTGTCACTGCAGCACCTGTTAGGATTACACTGCGCTGGCAGCACTGGGAGGAAGGTAAAGAGAGCCCCGTGGCTTTCAAACATTCAGGAGGCAATACAGGCAAAGGAAAAGGATGAAACCTCAGAACTGCAAGTGCAGGTCACTCTTCTGTAACAGCTTTGCTCAGTGGAGCAGCACCCTGGACTTGCACGCTGCTGCTAACCACCCGCGTCAGACACAGATGCAAACCTTCAATCAGTGACAGAACATCAAACTGCAAAACTACTTAATCAGAAACGTTCAAGTTTCTTGGGGCTGCATGAGCAGAAGCCCAGCATACAAGTTCCTCCCAGCAGGACGCCCATCACTGTCATCATCTGGAAGGTAAACCACTATTTAGATGTTACTTGTCTGTAACTGAGTCTGGCATTCATAGATCCACTGCAAGAGCTGTTGCTATAGCAGGTCCATGATGGTGGGATGCTATAGATTTATTTGAATGGTTGGCTCCAAAATAACACAAGTCTGCAATACAGCCATCAGCTTGCCTATTCTTTCTGCTGTTTACAACCTTTATTCACAGGTTTCAACACAGCCAGCTCTCCACAGTGTTGCGAAGCCTAGTTATGCATTATGGGACAGTGGCCAGTATCAATATGGGTCATTAAGGAAAGCTTCATGATGCCACCACCCTGAATGTACAGGCCTCGGTACCGCAACGAAGCAGAACAATTATTTGCAAAACCACTGATGGCAAGCAGGCCTTCTGTGTTTTGTGGACAGAAAATACATTTACAAGGTTCAAGTATCCAGAACATAGTACTGTTACTACAACACACAGGAATAGTTTTAAAATACGATAAGCAGGAAAGCATGACTGTCAGAACTATCCCAGAAGCATTTAGATTTGTGGCGCTCTGCTGAGCTTGTTACTGAGGCTCCTTGACACAGGCTTTCACTTCCCCTGCAGATCAGTTCAGTGTTGAGAAGGAAGGGGCCATGGTGACTCGGGCACTACGAGGACAGAGACTTGACTGTCCCAAGCCCAGAAAAAGCAAAACAGGCTAAATGGCTCTTTCATCTGTTCCTGTACAGCTGCTCGTATGGCCACACTGCCAGCACACACAGCCCCTACTCCCCAGCTCTGCTGCTGTGGAGAGAAACCTTGCAGGTAGCTGCCTTCTCGATAGCGCAGAGAACAAGAACAGCAGTTGTAGGGCAGCGGCTCTACCTCGCCGCTCCTTTTTCTTTAGCTCTACATCATCTCAACAGTGCTGGGCACAGAGCACAACCAGACACTCCAGCACTGGGACTCCAACTGCCTGTTACTGTGGCCAAGGAGCTCGGCATACTGTGTCACTCAGGGATGGCAGTGCCACAGGGACTGCTCTGCCTTCTTGCCAATTCAGATTTTGCCTACGCTGCCAAGACAACAAGCTGGTAGCAGGCACCCAGGGCCATTTTGTAATTGCACATGCACTTCTGTAGGCTGTCACACACCTGGAGAACATTTTCTGGTTACAAATCCCCCAAAGACAGGAAAAATCTAGATCAAGGAAACACAGAAACAGTAGGAGAGTCAGTGCTACCCCTTGCAGCAATAGCAGTCCCCCAGAAGGCAGTCATGCAAGGGAACCACACCTCTTCATTGTAGCCATGAAAAAGCTGCACTGACATGCAGCAAAAAGCCCTTACGATCTTTGCCTTCAATCTCTCTCAACAGTTGCAGGTTGGCATGAAATGCAACCCAAAATGTGTTTCAGCTAAGCTAAGGATCAGAATATAAATTCACAAATGCCTTAGTCTCCCTAGGTCCTTCAACATTTCTGCAGTCTCATTTCAGCAATTTCTCTCAAAATGCTAAATGAGCTACAAAGAGTTGGCAAATAAACGGAGCCCCCAGTTACTACTACTCTGTTTCCACAGTGGCGCATATAGCTCCTATGCAATTAATTCAGCTGCACACCCGTTTTACCATTCTCTTGGGCAGAATCTCAGTAATGGACTGCAATCTGTATGCAAGAAGTTGAGCAGTATGCAAATATAGATCAAAACATTGATGGCAGTGGCATTCAGAAGTCCAGGTATGGCTTTTGCACTACAGCTCTCCAGCACATACATTTTTTTGCCTACACTAAAGGCAGGAGACGGCATAGGACAGGTGAGAAGAGCTCATAACTCTAGTGTATGGAAGACAGCAGACAGATGATCCCAGAAGAGCTACCGAAATGCTCTCACATACGCTAATTTACTATTAGGTAATTCACTAACAGAATTGCCCTCTCCGGCATTTTAATGTTAGTCTGATGCAAAAAAATCTTGGGATCAAAGCTGCAAGTGCTAAACAGAGAGTTGCTTCAGGGCTGTTAACCCCAAGCTGTCCAAAACCCTACACCAACTTCAGCGATAACATTATTTCTGACAAAGGCTGGCCTGGCAGGTACAGGAGCATCCCTGAAGCCCTGGCTCCTGTGCTTTAAATTCTTGTTGTCTGAAGGACTTCCAGCTGAGCACAGAGCACTTGCAGGGCACTGTCAGGAGCATATTATCAAACATTTGCTTGGCCAGCTGTTCACAGAGGTTGGCAGTTCTTTATGGAGATTAGAGAGCCCAGAAACTCCTCACTGTATCACACAGGAGGATGGGGCATGGCCACTCGTAAGCAACAGAGGGATTTCAAGAGCGCACATTCTCCAGCAGTCAAGACCACAGAGGGGAAACAGGCTGCGCTCCAGTTGTTAGCGTAACCACACAAAGAATAGGGAGGTCTCCTAACCAAAATGTGAAACTGTGCAATACAGGAGAGCTAAAGGAACAGAGACTGAAACAAAAATAATTTTGAAATAAGCATACATAGGCAGAAACCCTAAGCTGAAAACACGGCTTCTATGTAGTAATTTGCAGAATTATTATAATAGGGTAAGATGTCAAATATACCCATTCTATTTGCAGAATGACATGCAATTTAGTCAGAAAGCTAGTTTCATCAGCATAGACAAATGCTTGAATACAATCAATTTCCCCCACCTGCACGGTCCCAGGCACAACTACTCTCCTGCCACAGCAGAGCTGCGGGGAAGCGTAGGACGCAAGAAAGACCGCATTCTCCTCGTGATAACTTCAGCAGCAGCACGAATCCCATCACTGTGACTCAGTTGACAGGCAATATGACATTATGCTAAGATAAACTCACACACATGTTTTTTCACTGAAACCCAGAAGCTCCAAAGGCAGCACTGCCTTTAAATTCAGAATTAAGGAAAAGTGCAAAAGGGAATAAGAATGGTGATGACTTGAAGTTCTCTGCACCTGCAGATACAAAGCTTGTTAGCAACAGCAATCCATTTAGTTAATACCTTACTGTATATCCCGATGGCTCACCACAGATTCCAGGTGGGTATTTGAAGCAAGTCACACCATTCCTGAACTCCAGCCCCCAGTACAGAACCAGCCTAGCTAAACCACCACCAGGAGCAAAGATCAATCCACCCACAGCCCCTGTGACATAGGGACAAAAGACTTTTCACATGAGAGAGAATGGGAACAGATACAAGTAGCAAGATAAAATTACAACATTCAGATACTTCAAGAAGGGAAATGAATTATCATTTCCTAAAAGGAAGTAGCTACGAAGTTGCAGGAATTTTGAGAGCAGCCACGCTGGTGCAGAGCAGAGGCTGGTGAAACTCAGCCCGCCAGTTCCACACTATTCCGTAGTTAAACTTCAAAGCCTAAAGCAATGCTAAGTCTCACACGTTTGCCAGGCACAGGAGGAACGTTCCTCACAGTACTTGCGGTGTTTATACTGCAAGCAAATAACTGAAGTTCACATGCGATTAAAGTCTGGCATCTGGGAATTTCCTTAGGATCTATATCATTTGAAGATTCACCTCACATTTTGATCAACATCTAAAAATCTTCCTATCAGATCATGCTAACGCAAAGTTCTTTTCTACTTCATTTTCCCCCCCTTTTCTTTCTTGGGAGTGGCAGGTAGGATTTGAAAGTGAAAGTCTAACATTAAATTCAGGATATTAGAAAACATTTAAAAAATGATTCAATCAAAAAAATCAAATCCACCTAAACTGACACCATTTGTTTCTTTTTTCCCCCCAACAAGCATTGGGAGGCAGTACTTCTAGTTAACAAAAAGGAGACTGAAATTGCTTCTTGCAAACTCGGAATAGCTCAGATGTCTTAGTTACTACTTGGCTAAAAAAAATTATTAGCAGTGAAAACAAGTCCTCCACATTTGTTACTTAAGCAGTTGGGGAGAAAAAGCAGAGCCTTAAAGAGATCACGCCAAAGCACTGTGGTTGTTCTATTAGTCAAGGCTGCATGTCAGTACAGGTCGAAACATCCTGCTTCATGTTTTCGCAGCTTAGCAAGTCTGAGCTCCAGCTACTATAACCCAGGCCAGTTTATTAAGCCCGGGCATATCTCAGTTATCACTATAGCAAACCATAGCATGAAGGCTGATCCTATATGATTCTAGAGAGCTACACAGTTAGCAAAAATCCCTCCAAGTGGTTTTTAGAGAGTCCCTAGACTCGGCGTGCCAAGGGGGAAGGTCTTTCGGCTCTCGCCACTGTGCTGGAGTGAAGACTGTGCAACACACGAGATTACTGTTTCCCAATTGATTTAAGCATCTACTCTGCCTCCTGGAACAACGGTATCATGTCATGAGACCATGCACGTGCTCCTAATGTCTCAAATGCCTGTCCCTGAAAAACACATGCAAGAATTTTCTAAGAATTGCCTTCCAGCACCCAGACCAAACCAGACAATGCTCAAATAACAATCAATATGAATATTCTCTAAAGACATCATCACAGCCATCAGGTCATCAAAGACGCCTCCAATAATAGGACAAGGAAAATGATACCAGCACAATGAAAGACCAGCTGGCACATTCCCATAAAGGCAAAAGCAGCCCTCCTGTGGTTTTGATGAACAGCAGAAGATGAATCCTTTCAGATACAGTAATCCTGCAATCAGATACTCAAGAGAACCGCAAATAAATGTGAATCAAATCCAGGGCTTTAACAGATTATGGGGAATCCAAAGGAGGGTCAGTAGAATGCATCAGCTTTCCAGCACTCGGAGGACAAAGACATTTCACCGAAGATCCAGGTGAGTGAAAAGGGCACCAGTCCAACCCCTGCTTCCTGAAACTAGCTCATATCTAGAGGGCTAATTCTTACAGGAAAGCAGGCAGGCTCATGCCTCCTCTGACTGCTACCACCCTGCACAGCCTGCAAGTTGGGATGAATCAAAGTCCTATCATCTGCCTCCAGGATGCCCTTATGCAAGATTGGGAGGGTTCAGCTCAGAACTTGGCTACAACAGCCAATTTGAAGTTTCAGGGGAAAAAGCCCAAGAGCTACAAAGAAACAGAAAAAGAACAGATGGAGAGGCTGCCAGAGAGGAGGAGAAACTGAAGTCCTTGGGAGTTTGCTCTGAGAGGCAGCAGGAAGGACTGAGACAGAGAAGATGACAGAAGAAAAATAACGTGGATCTGACCGATTCAGAGGTAGAGCTTTTACTACAAAAAATACCAAGCATTTGTGGGAAGCGGCTGCTTCACCTTCTTCCAAACTTCCCCTCATCTGTTGTTCGTTCTCCCTCCCCAGGTGACACTAAAGCATAAAGCATTTCTTCTACTGAAAAAGATACTGTGACTCCCTGTACTCAACACTGCTGAATAAATGAACCACTCCAGAAAGCAAATAACAACAGTGGAAGACAGCAAGTGCAATTACTTTTGTTTTCCTGTTGGACAGTACTGGATAGCACACACACCCCCCACAGACCACCTGGGTGGGTGCTTTTTCCTTCAGAGCACAACCGACATACAACTGGCATCGCTTATTTGGCAGGCAGTCTCTCTCCAGGCACACGGGGCCACCTTCAGCAGCAACAGATTCTTTCCAGACTCTTTCAGTCCTTGCAGTCTCTGCTGGTGCTGCCAGGAAAGCCCAAGCGTGCCAGCAGCAGCAACACTCGCAGAAACAACCCTGCTTTACACAAAGACTGGCACCGAAGCGAGGGGAATAGCTCTGTGTGCTCCTGACAACCCTCTGTCAACTATTCCCTCTGCCCTTATATGGGAACATCCCGTGGCCCTGCTGGGAATATGATGCTGTTGGAGGACATGAAAGGTAAGGCAATACCTGAGCTGTCAGCCCACGAGAACAGAATTTTTATTTTCTGAAAAGCAAGCAGAGGCTAGGAGCCCAAACTCTTTACAGCACTTATGTGGGAGAAAGAAGAGATTAAGTGTCAACTGCTGACAGTCTGCACCCACCTTTCTCAAGAGAATGCTGGTAATTTTAATCTTATTAAATATTGTTAATCGTATTACCAACCTAAATCTTTTCACATGTTGGAAGAAATTTAAAGAGAAAATTCCATATATGACCACGCTATGTCAAATGCTTTCTAGCCAAATCTCAATTCAGGCCAAGTTCCTGGCTTGCAGATTCTAGTTCTGCTACACACAGGTGTGGATGACCACAGAAATAGTCTGCTCAGCACCAGATTACCAACAGGTCACCTTCCCTGCCAGATTTTTCTCTGTCCATAAATTGCTTTCTTTCTTCTCCTGAGATTCTGCTAGACATTCCTGGCCTCTCAAAGTGACCCTGTTAGAACCTATGCAATTCTATGGCCAGTTTGTAACAAACACCTCAATCAAGGGGAAACGCCATTTTCCCCAACAGAATGCAAAACCACGTGGCACAACAGATCGGTGCATCAGCTTCCTTCTGAACCTGAGCAAATGCCTCCGTCGCTGGCTTAGCTTCCAACATCACACACACACATCATTAATGCAATGCTTATTGATTTCTGCATTTAATACGCAAGGCGTAACAGAACTCCTGCGATCTCCGTTCAAAAAGCAAGTCCAGAAATGAGCAGACCACGTTCAGTACTTCACCTTACATAGAATAAGGCACTTGTTTAGTAAAATACTGACCCACTGTTTTACAACACTCAGGATTGTAGCCCCTTTCTTTGCAACTACCGCAGCAGTCTAGATATTCTCTCAGGACTACTCCTGTTCCAGACTGCTGCCCTGAGATAAAGCAGCAGTCATAGAAAGTTTAGATTTGAGAAAAGAAAGATCTCAAATTACACTGATGTAACAGAAAACACACCTGCTTAGGGGGCCCAAACACTTGCTGCAAACTGTTCAGAAGGAATGTGTTCAAGGTGGAAAATGAGATCTCCAGAACACCACAACTTAACCACTCAGTTTCAGTACAGGCAGTGATATCAGTGCTGAGAGGAAAAAGGTGAACACATGGCCTTCCAGAAGTTAAAGGTATTGTATTTATCGGAAACCTTACCTTCCAACACTTTCTTACTGTTCCTTGAAAAAGCATTGAACAGATTGAAGAAGGCAGACAAGCTAGCCTCCCCCACATTAATAATTTAAATGCATTTGTAAGTTAGCAAAACAGATTTAATTAAGCATCTTTCCTTTCTGTAGGAGGCAGTTATTGCTGCCTCTGAGGTTGAAGTTTCAGGAATACAACGATACTGACTTGTAATGTTTTTTTTAAACTCTGCCTGGCTTAAGCCACTATTTACTGCCTCACCATTCACTGACAGCCCTCCAAGCCCGGGTACAGGGCTGCTCCCTGAAGACCCTCAAGTCACTTGTCAAACCTCTTGCTGATTAAAGTTATCTTGAGCTCCTCAAATAACACAGCCCCCGCGTAACTTCTGGCTCTTCCCCACATTAGAAACTACTCAGCATCCTTGGAAAACAACATCCACATCAAACCTGAACACGCTACTCCAGCACTGGCCCCACAACCACACGACAGAGGTGAAAACCCTTTCACAGTCCCCCTCTGTGAGCATCACTGAAAACCCCTGTGTCCCTTCCCCCCCCACACCGCCCCCCCCACGTTTCACACTAGCCGTTTATCCCAACGCGCCTGCTCGCTGCGACTTCCAAAACCTTTCCCAGCGCTGCTGTTTTCCAGAACACCGTTCTCCCGTTATTGCCTTTTCCCGGAGGCAC
>JAVKLA010000036.1:13440199-13455824 GCA_034782735.1 Sagittarius serpentarius | reverse complement strand
CCTACGCCCGCGGCCAGCGGCGAGACCCCATTGGCTGCCGCCGGCGGGGCGTGGCCCGCGGCCCCCTCAGCGCCGCGGCCACCTCCCCTCAGCGGCGCCCCAGCCCCGCCGCCGCCCCCGGTGCCGGGCCCTGCCTTTGCCCTCCCAGCTCAAAGGGGCGTCAGCTCGAGCGCCTGACGGACAAGGAGCCTCTGCGTTTCACGGGTGAGCCCGAAGCGGCTGCCGCGCAAGGCCTGGTGAAGGACCTGGCTGTGGCAGGTCTTCTTCTGGACGCTACCGCCAAAAACAGTCGTGGCCGCCGGCCGGCCCGCAGGGCAAACTGCTGTACCAGAGGTGCTTGCAGCCCCTATGTCGACAGCTGGACTTAAAACCATATATTCTGGAAGAAATCACAGCGTTTCTCTTCTCTATTTTGTAGCGACGTAACTTTGGTGTTTGGTTCGACAAGACTTTGTGCTTGGCTGTCTTCAGCCAAGAGGTGTGAGTGAGTGGGAACCTACGGCGATGCAGCATGCAGGGTGCGCGGGGAGCAAAATCTGATAGCAAAACTAGTTTCTACTTACCTAGGAGTCATCCCGTACAAACACAGCATCGGGTGGCTAAGATAGAGGACAGGTCCCGTTTGCAGCGTATGTGGGAACCAGGACACCAGCAAGATTCAATAATGTGACAAAAGCGCAGTGTCGTGGTTTAACCCTGGCCGGCAACTCAGCACCATGCAGCTGCTTGCTCACTACCCCCCACAGCCAGTGGGATGGGGGAGGAAATCGGGGCGGGGAAAAGTAAAACTCATGGGTTTAGATAAAGACAGTTTAATAGGACAGAAAGGAAGAAAATGATAATAATAATGATAACAATAATACTAATATGACAATAATAATAATAAAAGGATTGGAATATGCAAAACAACTGATGCACAACGCAATTACTCACCACTTGCTCATCGATGCCCAGTTAGTTCCTGAGCAGCGATCCCCGCCGAGACCAGCTCCCCCCAGTTTATATACTGGGCATGATGTCCCATGGTACGGAATACCCCTTTGGCCAATTTGGGTCAGCTGTCCTGGCTGCATCCCCCCCCAGCTTTCTGGTGCCCCTCCAGTCTTCTTGCTGGCTGGGCATGAGAAGCTGAAAAATCCATGACTTAGTATAAAAGCTACTTAGCAACAACTGAAAACATCAGGGTGTTATCAACAATATTCTCATACTAAACCCAAAACACAGCACTACACCAGCTACTAGGAAGACAATTAACTCTATCCCAGCCGAAACCAGGACATAGAGTTATCTCTAGTTACAAAACAGCGAGGAACATACCATTCCAGCTGACAGTCAGTGGAGACAAAAACATCACAAAGGAGAAGCGCCTGAAGGGATATGTGTAATATAAACTGACTGCTGGTTTTGTGATTTTTATTCCTGTGAAGCTGGAAGCTCCAGTCATGAGAAGGGCAGAGGCTAGTGCTCTGTATAAGAGACAGAGGCATTTCTTGCCCCTGGGAACTGCCTGCATAAAATCCTCTCTCTGAATTAGGGGTAAGTTCTGTCAGTAACAGCTCTACAGAGAGACAGAATTAATGCTCCCATTTTCCTCACTCACTGTAACTTCTGTGTTCCCCAGACGCACTGGACTCTGTTGTGTCGTTTATCAGCAAATGTACAGTCAGTCTAACAACTGTCTTGCTATACATGCAGTGACCAACTATATGTACTGAATACAATTACACAGCCCCATAGCCATTTGTCTGCTGAGCTGACTGCCAGACGTTTGGAAATCCCAGACAAAAGATGAAGTTATGCCTTCACCACCCAGCCACAAATTCTGTGCAGAAAGAGAGGACGTATCTGAGGACGTGCAGAAGCGACACAGTAGCTGTAAGTTAAAGCAAACTCTGAGGAAGAGGAAACAGGCACTGGCCTGGGTTGTGCAAAGCACGGAATTTACTGTATGCCAGGGGTGCCCATCACTTTTCCTTTTTGGCTAGATGAAGCTACAGATCTCTGCTCAAGACACAAAGCTGCTCTGAAAGTCTGAATCAGGCTTCCCTCCCACATGCATTTCTGACATTCAGAGGAACATAGTTGGTACAAGTCCCATGTCCAGAAGTGTCATTAAACATCTATTCTTTGTTACAATCCATCAGCCTCACACTCCCACCCCCAGCCCAAAACGTGACTATTTTACAAAAGAAAAAGTATGTCAGAAAGTTTAGAGATGCCAGGCCCTAGGATCTGGCAGCACGATCACAGTCCCCCAAAGGAAGGATTATTTTGGAGGCAGCTGCTGGCTGCCTCTCTGGACCTGTGCTCCTTGGCACTTCGTTATGCTGAGGAGTCCTTAGGGCCCGCTGTACGCAGAGCCCATGAGGACTCTCATGAGGAGATGATCCCTTACTTGCTCCTCTCCTCACACAGACGAAACCATCCCATTACCACACCCTGCCCACTGAATCGCTCTTCAGCTTAGAGCTCACCGAACAGAATATTATCATCTCACTAATCAGACACATTTTAACTGCACTTAAATTGCTTCCACCAAAATCCAGTTTTGGTGACTAAGAGAGTTAAACGGTTTTTCTTTGCTCCAACCCATTCCTGACTCAAAACACTAATCCCCTTTGTGCCTTTCCTCCAGAGCCAGTCCCAACCTGCAGCCCCTTCCGCCTAGTAAAAAATATCTGCAAGCTTCACTTAAAAAGCACCAAAAAGCCCATGAGAGCACACTGGAAAAGAGCAGCTTTTCCTTCTGTCCCACAGCAGGGCTGGCGCAGGGAGTTGGCTGCAGGGTCTGCCTTTGGAGCAGGGCAGGAAGAGCTGCTGTGCACTTGAAGGGTGTTACAGTGACCCCCTCCTACCCCTCTTACTGTACTTACAGCCCTCTGGAGTGACAAGGATATTGTAAGACCACCATGGGATTACACATTCCCTTGTCAGGGAGGAGTTCTGATTGGTCTGCACAAAAATCTTTTGCGGTTCTTAAAAATAAACTAGAGAAAAAGGTAGTTCTCAAACATTACACAGCTGAAACCAGCATCACACAAAGAATGAATTCTTTGAGGAACAAATTTAAACAGTTTTTGATTCCCATTTGTTCAGAAACTTTTTTTTTAATATATTTAAATCCATAAGGGATCCTCCTCTATAAAAGCCCTTGTTCATGTCTGGTTCCAAGCAGGTTAGCTAAGTTTCTTACTTAACTATTATGATAATCACAAGGCTAGCAGCTGCTTATGCTCCTTTTGATATTCTTCTTACTATTCCTTCCCTCCAAGGAGGGGGTGAGATGGGCTAAGAAAGTCACGAAGGATATCTGAATACTGTCTATAGCTTCTGGGAATAAACTGCATTTAGAGCAGTAATTCAGGGATGAACAGAAGGTTGACTACAGCTACCCTACTTTAAATCTGACTCTGTTCCGTTCAAGTTTTCAGTTTATCAGAACATTTAGAAACAGCATTAAGGTCTTCATTACCCTCATTTGGGCACCTATAGTTTTGCTAGCAGCCGTCTGTTGATGTTTAGGAGTCTGCTTTGGAACATGCTCTGCAGACCATGCAGCCTGAACAGCACGCAGCTCTGTGCCCTAAGCATTTACGCATGACGTGTCCAATGTCACCGTGAACAAGTTTTCCAGTGTCACAGGCGAGGGCTCCAGACACACAGATTGTCACAATCACCTCCATGAAGAGCGAGAATTAGATGTATTTGATGAAGTAGATTACATGCACCAAACTAATACAGAGCATTGGGTGATCAGCTCACTGAATCAACACAAAAGATGTTTTGTTTTTTTTTTTTTAAACAAGTCTTGAAGCAGAGGGAAGATCCTGAGAGCATATGATATGCCAGTATGTAAATAGAATAATCTTTAATGGGCCAGCTTGCTTCAGGCAAACTCACAGAAAGGCCAGTGTAGGCTGCAGCCAGTTAAAGGCTTACAACAGAAGTGTGCAAAGTTCTATTAAAAACAGCCTTTAAATAACCTCCTTGCATAGTATTTCAAAACTGGTTGAGAAGTCACCTTACAAATTTGGTTCTGAAAAACAATTGCTAAGGTGATACTTTTAGGGTCATACTTTATTGCAGCTGTGCATACATGCACTCTCCCTTTCTCCCGGTGCCTAACACCACACGACCTATAGTAAGCAGAGCTATTATTTTCTCAGCACAACACTTTCTCATTCTGCTATAACATGCACTATAGGATAATGTGCACTAGGATGACTAGGACATCAAATTGTCCATAGACCCTCCCACGACAGGATCTGTCTATATCTGTATCAAACCTAGTGATATTTATCTAAACTGTTCTTAAACACTTCCCATGATGGAAACTCCAAAACCCTGCCACAACCGTAATTACCGGAGGGCTTAATTTTCCTTAAAAATAAAGATTGTGGCCCAGCTGTTTTTTGCTGTATTTAAGCACACACCTTCTCAGATTATCCACCAGTTGCCAAACACCAGAAATCACACTTCTCTGTGTTTTATGAGGAAGATCACGAATATAACTTGCTAGCAAAAATCTGGCAATAAAATACAGTTCTAAATATATTATGAACAAACCCAGCAGTGTCTCCCTTTTCCTAGCTCACAAACCTCACCCCTACTGCAACTCTCAAACCTGTTCCTGAAGTAAACAAGACATGTCTACCACTCCTAAGATCCATAAAGAGAGAAGTATTTGGTTTTAGACAGTATTCTGTGAAAGAAACTGTCTTTTCCAGATAGTTACAATGAAATCAACAGAAGTACCTCCAACTTCCCACCAGGATCTTAGACTGTTGGAACACTCAAAACTCATGTTAATGAATAAATACATATATCCTGATTGTGACACTACATGTAATTCCTTTTGTCCTGTATTCATAAGCAACATTTGCTATTCCTTTCATGAGTGGAAGGAATGGCAACTTTTCTCTTCAGAATGCACCTACTGTTAGAAGTCTGCAGTGACCTCATTAAAAGTTATTTCCATAGCCACTAGGCTGTTTGCTTTTGAGTTACTAGTGGTTTCTCATGAAGCAGTAAGAACTCAAAATAGCTTAGCATGGGCCAAGCTCAGGCCACTGCCACACATTTTTCTGTAGTTAATGTCTGTCAGAGGACTTCCTGTTGCTCTTACTAGGTTGCCTCTTTAACTTACCTTCTGTGTCTTGACTGACAGTGGCATTACCTTGAATCAGCACTGGCTTTCTCTGACCTATACACAATGCATAGGTCAGTCTCTAGCCTCACTAGACCTGTACAAACTATTGCAACCACCATCCCTCCTGGCTGACGAGCATTTGGGACACAGGGCTGGCTGAGCCATCCTGCCCGGAGAGGACTTTGCTCACAGAAAGAGCAAAAATTTAAGTTGCGAAAGGCCTTAGCAAGCAGAACTTTCTCGTTGAGGAAAGCTTCAGCTGAGAGACCTCATTCCAAAAGTGAAACGCAACCATCTATTATAAACTTTGTTAATAATCCACAGGTATGCAACAGAACACTTTTTTTTTTAAAAACCTAAAATAGCCCAGAAGAGCACAGGCAACGAACTATTCATTTAACCATGGCTGAATCATCACGAAATACACACTGAGATGTCACTGTGCATTGTGTAAATCACTGTCGGTACTGCAAATGTACCTGAACTAATGTGAGCCCTCAGATAAACACCTCTGTACAGCTGCGCTGGTTTTGTTCAAACTTGTGTATTTGCTGCGTGTGTTACCATGACAAAGATTTAGCATAAAGTACTGAACAGATTATGCGTATAGTCTATGTTACAGCATCTTCCTGGATATTGCCTTCAGCTAGCTCAGGTACAGCTGTTACTGCTGCAGCCACACCTTCTGGCTTTGGGGTACACATACGGCACAACACCAAGCTACACTTTTAGATCGTTGCAACAATGGAGTGATGATTAATCCAGGATTGAGGGAATATACAAGTCTGCCCTCCTAATTATCATATACAGAGTTAATTACAAGGGTTTTTTTCCTAATTGAAATTATTCTGCTGTCACTTCACATATGAGGATTTAGCAAGGAAGAGCAGAAGAGAACCACAGTGATCACTTGTAACAATGAGTTCTGCCAGCTGTACAATGCTGCACACAGAATCTGTTCCTGGATCTTCCAAACTCCCTACAAAGGATGAGATCCAGTTATTTTCATCTTGATACATATCACACCTTCCAGCTCTTCTCAAATTTCAGGCTGCGTATTTCAAACTCTTATTTATCACAGATTTATTTGCTACTGTTCTCATTGACTGATTTTTTTGTCCCTGTAACTCCAGGCAATGTTAAAGCTACTTACTATCATACCTTCTTTAAATGGGTCGAAAGCAGATCTCTTTAGAACAATAAACAACCCTTGTTTTTGTTTTCTCTTATTTATTGTATACAAGTTTAGCCTTGGACCTCTACTCATTTTTGATGCCACCAAGTACAATTCAGTGAGCATTGCCTCGACTTTCAAGTTTAGCTGCCTAGCATGCAGCATTTTAAATCAACGATCACGTATATATAATCCACACTTTTCAGTGATGCTGAGTACCTAAAATTCATCCGCTTACATAATAAGGGGGCCTACCTTTATGTAGTTAAACTGAAGGAAAAAAAAACAAAACAAAAGAAAACCAGAACAAAATTCTTGGTGACTAGTGCTGGCAAACTACAAATAGAACCATTTTACTACCCCTTCCCCTTTAATTACACACTTGTCTCTGATCTTCATCAAGCTTCTGCAAGAAGTACTACCTGTAAAAATATTTGTGAAATGAGAAAATGAAATATTACAGGTTTGAAAAATCATATGGATCTGTATGTATACTTCCTCATGCAGCTAAGCGTATGGGAATTTTCATCCCAGTTCTCAAGCCATTAGATCAAACAGCTTCAATAACAAGCAAACAAACGCTCATTATTCCCTTTACAATCCAAACAAGCAATATATAAATCAGCAGCGGTCCTTCCCAAAACCACCTTTTGTATACCTTATCACCCTTACAAGTAGTGAATCATCACAGACCTTTCTTAATACTGTTGGTTTATTCAGTCATGTTATAATAGCACCTAACGATACCAAATGAAGCTGGTGCTTCTTAGAGCAAATGCCCCTGTCCCAAAGACTTAAAGTCTAAGGAGCTTATAATCAAAACCTCAAACTCTTTTAATATGGTTACTGGGCAGATGAAACTAGAAAGAGCTGCCAGAAAAAAAAACAAACATAGCAGACTATATACTAAACACAACTTAGTCATTCCGAAATGCTTACACAAAGGCATTACACCATAAAGTGAGCTTGTTGCTCCTTTGTCTGCAAAGGTTCTACAGAAGTGTTCATAGAGCAGGAGTTCCACATCTGATTTGCTTATCTGCTACCATCACAGGGAGAAAACTATTTCTTATCACATCGATATCAACAACTGTGTTAGGCCACACACAGATACTGATGTTTAGCTGTTTAGATAAGCGTTTTTCCTCAGTCAGCCATTCTTCATCCTTCCAGGCAAAACAGGCAGCTGGACCTTTCACTTTTTTCCAAATATTATTTTGGAGTAGTTTGCATAACGCTATTACCATTACCGTACCAGCTTAAAAGCACCTGCTGTAGAGTGGCACTTCAATTTCCAGACATGAAAAAATTGAAAAAAAGAATAAAAAATGGAGAAAGTTCCAGTGAGATATTAGTAAGGTTAAGAAAGTGATTGCTCCATAGATGATTACTAAAACTGCAAAATATGTAGGGAATGATGGGTTAAGGAGTCTGTAGAGAAAGGTTAATTGGCTTGCAGCTGCAAAATAAACATCATCATATTTAATACATGCCTGTATCCGAACCTTTTTTCCCTGCCTGTAAGCCTTTATGGACATGGAGCTGTCAGTACCAAATAGCTAAAGCTCCAGAAAAGTTTGTCCTAGGAAAATGTTACCACATGTAACTTAAATGTATTTCAAATGCATCATCTAGCTGTACAGCCACATTGTATCATAGTAATTTCAATCCTCATTTTATGCTGCCCCTGCTGTTCGTCACATTTCAAGTCACTGCATCCAGAATTAAAGAAAAAAAAAAAAAGAAACAAAACGAAACAAAAACTTCAGGACAAATATTTCTATCTGTTTGGTAAAATGAATTGTAATGTTTTGTGTACGGACAAAATATGAAGAAATCAGGAGAAAAATTACAAAAGATTACACATGAAGCGCTTAGAACAATGATAGATTAAAGGAATGATTTGAACAGAAAATCACAAATACAGCTCCAGAGTGAAAGTCAAGGACTGGCATGATATACAAGACTAGACAGTAAAAGAGTGAAGCAGTGAATGAAATCAACAGATGAAACTGTGGAATTTCCTTTGCTTGAGGTGTTAAAAATGACAATGCATGACAAAGACTGTAAACATGGAGCCTGCAGCAGTAGATGGACTGTCTTTACAAGCCTTCCAAATATACAGGAGAAAGCATAACGAGAAATGCTAACAAAATTTTATTTGGACTTGTACTCTAAGTACTTAGAGTGCAACTTTACTTTTACTAATCTAGTAAATTGTGTCAATTAATTAGAGATCAGTTCCCTTTAAGTATAATATAGAGTACAGGCAGAGTAATAGCAAACATAGCACATGTCACTGCAGTGCTATAAATAGAATTTCTCTTGATTTGTGTTTCCAGTCTCCGTTCGGTATCACACAATTCTAAAATCACATCTCTCACGGCAGAAGCCTGGCCCTTACCCTCCACTGAAGACCTCGGCATCACTCTTTCTGGAGGTCTAGAACGAACCGCAACTTTAACGCTCTGCATCTCAGAAATCATTTGTGCCATACTTTCCTGCAAACTGTTAAACTGCTGCTGTAAACTCCCCAGACATGAACTGACTTGTTTAGTGTAGTTTAGTTGTTCATTTAAAGGAATTAAAAGAGAATCTATTTTTATGGAGTTATTCCTGTCTTCTCTAATTAACAAAGTGCCTTCTTTTATTTCCTGTGATGTCCTTGTTTGCAGCATATTTTTCAGGTCTGCTATGACGTCACTGAGATCCTTCTGCTGTAAGTAATGACTGGAGGCCTGTTCTTTGATGGCTTCTTGCAGATTTATTGGGCCCTTCTGTGCTTCAAGCACCAAAACTTTTAATTCTTGCAGCCTTACTCGATTAACGTAGGTGGAACCAAGAACACCTATAATGGCTCCCAGTACAGAACCAATAATAGACCAGTTCTTCGTTTTTTCAGCTCTTGTTCGTTCTTTCTCATGGCTTTCCCTTACAGCAGCAGAGAAGAGAGAGAATTTTTCTCTCTCAGATTCTTCTGCATTTAAATACGCAGCTCGGTACCTCTTCTCTTCCTGCAAGAAACACAGTGATTTGAGGGACAAGGTATCATACGAAGCTATAAAGTCTGTAGTAAAAAACCCCAACCCTCCCCAAAACCCCAGTGCAGATGAAGGAATGGAAATGAAGAACATCCATTAGTTCTGTTTCAGAATTTTTCCTTTTAATGTGGGATTTTCTTTATTAATCCTACTTAAGGATTAATAATTTTAAGTCAAAACTAAGAAATGGAAAAGGTCATCGAGAAATACAGCTGAAGATCCTCTACACAAGAATCTGTCACATGCTGATGACAGAAAAGGGGTATGAGTGGGGAAAGTCTTTCTCTCCCCATAATGTTCACTTTTTCAGCGCTGCTTACTTGTCCAAACACTACTTTGATCACACGTCATCCTTTCAGTTCTACATCCCTTAAGTGGGAACTGAAAATAGGACTGGAAATGATGTCTCGGATAGGTTCATCTCATGAACACACACGCTTCTTATCCCTCTGCCTTCTCTTTCTTACCCTGCTCACAGACAAATGTCTTCCCTTTCTCCCTTCTCACTGGCTTCAGGATGGCAGTTCGTTTTGTAAGCCGTTTTACCTCAGCGAAGTAGTGGAAGGTTTTTGGGTTTGTTTTCCTGCAGTAAAATCCCACTGTTTTAGCGAAGGAATTGCTGCTTTTGGTAGTGATGAGCCTGTTCATCAGCTAACTGCATCTCCCAGAACTATTTTCTTTCTTCCGAGTGTGTATTTCTTTTGTAAGATGGCACCACCGCCTTACGGACAGCAGTGACTTGAGTTTTACTTTTCTTCATAGTCATGCAGAGCTCTATTCTTCTTTAAGTCTCATCCGCACAGACCTGATCCCTTATTTAGACAACTACAGCTCTCTAGTTCTTTCCTGATGTTCCACCCACAGATCCAGGAGCTTAGTTTAAGCTCAGGCATCGGTACCCACGCCTTGCCTGAACTTTGCCATAGGTATACCTGCTTTCAGGCCTGTTCCTTGCTCCTGCAGTTTCATCTGGGTTTCCTGGACTGACTTTGGCTGCTACCTTGTCTTTATCTCTGACTGATGGACTATTAATAAACATGTTCCTGTCACCAGCTCTGCTTGGCTCATCCAGCTGAGGCACTGTAGGACTGTGTCCTGTTGGTGAGGATACTGCCCCAGACTGCGCTGCGGTCAACCTCATCTTCTCACTTAACCTCCCTTACAGAGCAGCCTTGTTCTTGCTGCTCTTTTGACAAAAGCTTTAATGAATCGCCCAGGTGTTGCAGACACATAGAAGGCAGCTGAGAGAGTTTTCATGGATTAACAAACCAAAAGGAGCTTCTCTCATCACATGGAAGGTTAACCCATTGAATCCCAGCTTTTTGTTGGCTACTCATGTACAGGTCGCCACAACAACAATTAATTTTCTAGGCTCACTATCTTCAGCTTTTGTCTCCAAATTTACTACCCTATTTTAGCATTAACATATACAATTTGCATAGCAGATCAAACCATGGATAATAATTAACTAAAACAAGTATCGTAAGAAATTAACTCAGATCACTGTACTTCAGAACTAAACTGCATGTACAAGAACAGTCACTAGTGCCAGAAGCAAAGCGCACAACTTTTCATTACATTTGCCAGGGCTCAAGTACCAACAAATTACCTGCAGCAACCTGTGTTCCAGAGTAGCCAGTTCTAAATACTGGGTGTCATCCCGAGAGACCCTGTCTAAGCGGTCCCGAATTTCCTTCAGTTTAATCTGCTGGGCTTCTACATTTTCACGAGCCTCTCGTACTATCCCTCGAGCTACCATAAAGACATTTTCAGCCTGAGAAGAAAGAGCATTTATTTTAGAGACTTATTACCAGACAGATCTAAATCACTAATTATATGAACTGGCGGGGGTGGGGGGTGGCAACAAAATAAACCACACTCCATTTCAATCTAAGGGATAAGCTATATTTACTAATATGCACGAACTAGAACACATTCATAGTATCTGTACAGCCAAAGCACAAAAAAAAAAGACATTCTCCTTGGAGGATCTTTTTTGCCTCACAGCCAGTGTTTATATTTCATATAGCTTAACTCATAATTTTTAAATTTCCACATCATCTCCATGTTTACCTCTGTCACTTTTCCCTGAGCCTCTCGAACTTCATTAATTCCAACAAATTCTTCATATCTGTCCCACCAACTCTTGCATGCTGCAGACATTTTTTGAAGGGAGTTTTTTCCCATGATGGTCCCAGCTTCTGTCAGCCGATTAAGAAGACCCACGGCCATTTCTATCGCAGACTTGGCTTCAGGCCTCTTAGGTGCTGATGAGCAGTAAGTCCGCACTATGTGTAAATTCATTTTTGCACTCCACTTTATCAATGAATGGTGATATTGCAGACCACAGGACATCGAGGACACACTTGACTTATATTTCATTGGCCCCATGTCTTGAATTTAATCAATGAATAAAAGTGCTACAAGGACGAAGAAAAATAAAAGTTATTGAAGTATGGCTGATTAACACCTCTTAAAATGACACGTGTACCAAAACCAATAAAATTCAAGAATGGCTAAACCATCTATAGTTTTACACCGTTACTTACCTAGAGAAATTTCCAGTTTTCAACAAAGGGCAGTTCTGCCACAGATTCCTGCTTTTCTGCTGTTAGTAAGTACTCCCACCATGCTTCTTGATTACTAATTCACTCACTGCGTGAATAGTGATCATGTGCAGATCCAGTACCTGCAGGAGTATCTTCAGAGTAATCTAATGCTTCAGCACAGAAGTGATTATCACATGAAATTTTGCCTTGTGCTTTCACACTTGAGTTTGGTGTACCATGTCACAGGTACTAACAATTCTGCAAAAGAACAGAAAAGGAAAAAAGACAGAGGGGGGAAAAATCTTGGTAAGAAAAGAAGGGGGCTTGATCATTCCCTTTATCTTACTCTCCACAGATACACAAAGTGTTGAAGAATGCAAAGACAAAAACATAAAGGATGGAGAGAAAACACAGAAGTACTGAACTGAACACAACAAGTATTCTCATGAGACTGCCTACAAAAGTAAAACAAAAGGAAGAGCCACAAGATCAGAAAAGTATCAGGTAGTGAACACACAGCTAGGGCTGCATTTTAAAATAAGCTTAAAATTCTTGCTTACACTGCAAAAGCAGCCTGCTAGTTACGGTTTATTGTCTGTTGACGTGTAAATAAGATCTTCATTTTACCGAGCGCGTTCCTCTAAAAACTGTTAACAGGAAAACTTTCAGATAAAGTTTTATATGAAGTTTGAGTATGACTATATTAGGTTTTGACTAATATAATACAAAAAACACGGATTATTGAGAAAGCTTGATAGCTGCTGCATAGTTTTTAAAAATTATTCTAAAACAGTTTTCCATGTTAATTTTAGGTGGCTAATGACATCACATATGTGCAAATACAGGCATCTTCTCCACAGGAAAGGATTCTTCCACAGGAAAGGATTCTTCCTACTGAAAGACATTTTTGATCAGCTTTTAGCTGGCTACTGATTCTGAACGCTGCAGGTTCATTCCCTGTTAAGTATTTCTAACAAATAGTATTAACACCAAGCATAATTGTGAAAATTGTACCAGTTGTTTTATACGCATAATAATATGGTAGATTGAAACCACAAGAACATATAAATTAAGTAAGTTCTCTCTCCTTCCAGCATCACTCATACATCTTACTGTTACAACACCTACTCTACGTTGCAGGTCACGTACTAAAAACTCAGCTCAACTTTCTCCATTCCAGCCTCCAAGATTTCCCTCTTTTAATTCCACTACTACATGAAAAGTTTTACCAAATATTCGGGCTATTGAGACAGTATAGCAAAAAGAGAAAGAAGATTGCGATTTTTAGAAAAATTTGTATGCACACAGTTGCAAACAGACGACAAAGAAAGTAATCTCAGTCTGAGCTAATAGGACCTAAGGCAGGTATGAAAGCTTCATCTGAGATGACATGCCTTGTCCCTCTCTTGCTTCCCCTGGTAAGAAAGAGTTTCCTCTGCCTGTAGTCATTGACACAAATATTCTTTCAGAAGGTTTACAGCCCAGTTGCTACACACACTGGACACTGGTGGCGAGTAAAACTAGCTTTTATGGGTCCTATCTTCTTCTCTCGCTGCCAAAACATAAAAACAGAATTTCCGACACACCACCACACATTCACAGCTTTACTTCTCATGCCTGAGGGGGAAAAGGTCTGGTTTTCTCCACACGACCGGCCCCTTCCCTGCTGGAGGGGGCCCTTTCACCGCAGGCAGACCTGGGAGCCTACCCTGCCGGCAGCGTACAGACAGCACGGCGAGACCGCTGCCGCCTCTAGTAGCCACGCACAGGCCCGGGCAGCAGCACCGGTCTCACCTCAGCTACACAAGGCGACCCGCGGGAGGGAGCGGCCCGCCGCGGCGGGGAGCATCCCACCGCCCGCCCTCACCTTGGCCGCGCCCGCCGCCGCCAGCGCCAGAGGCGGCCCGGAGCCGCGTGCGCGGCGGAGGCCGGGCCGAGCCAAGCCGAGCCACTCCTTCCCCACCGGGTAGCCCTCCCCGAGGAGCCCGCCGGAGGCCGCCAGCCCCCGCCGCACCACCCAGCCCGGGCAGCACCGCCTACCTGCCCGCAGACCGGACCGGACCGGTGCCTGAGGCGGAAGCGCTACGGCGGCCGCGCGGGGCCAGGCGGACGCGGCCGCCTGGCGGCACGAGCCCGCCTGCGCGCGCGCTCTCGGGCGAGGGGCGGTGCGGCGGCGCGGAGCGGGCACCATGTCGGGCCGAGAGGGTAAGGCCGGGCCCGGGGCCCCCGAGGCCGCCCGCCCTTCCTTCCCTCCCCGGGCCTCACTGTCTCCCCTGTCTTTGCAGGCGGTAAGAAGAAGCCGCTGAAGCAGCCGAAGAAGCAGTCGAAGGACCTGGACGAGGTAGGGCGGCCGGCGAGCCCCGGGGGCGGCTGCGGGGGGCCTGCGGCGCCGGGCCTGCCCTGCCCTGCTCGGCTCTGGCGTGGACCGCGGCCCCTGCTTGTGGCGGGGCTGCTTTCCGCGTTCACATTACCTCTCAGCTTACCTTTCCATAGCCATACGCATTTCATGAAACGTCACGTTTTAGGAAGCGTCTTTCTGACGGTAAAACTCAGGGCCGTAAAGGACCAAGCGGTGATGCGCTGTACTCCGTGGCCCCGGTCGGGTTTTTTTTCTGTTGACATCCCGCCTGTGTTCATGGTAAACGCAGCAGTGCTGGCTAACGGAGGGGTCCGGTGCCACGGAGAAGCATGTCCGGAATGTCCTCGCCAAAGCAGGAGGCTGTGATGGGAAGCCTCGCAAAAGAGCCTAGGAGAGGATACAAAAAAAATGGGGATTGTCAAGTAGTTTAAATAAATTAGCTGCTAGTGAATCTCATGTTAGAGATACTTAAACGTAAGGGCTCCCAGTATGGGTGTAGGCTGTTTTTTCTGAGGATTGTGGAGGATGGGTGAGGCACCAGTGACTGGAAAAAAGCAAATGCGATGTCTCTTTGAAAAAGGAAAAAAAAAAAAAAATCATAGCTTTCCAAGTAAGCTTTATTGTTAGAGAAACAGTAGAACCAATTAAGTGCTTACAAGGATCCAAGTTATAACAACCTAAAAATTAATAGCCAGTATGGATTTCAGTACAACTGTGGCGAACAAAGGAAGTTCTGTTCTGTAGCAGGGCAGTGCTCTGTGTACGAGCAGAAAACCAGTAGATATGAGGTTCTTGGTGCTAGCACATGTAATGTTCTTAATGCAAGGCAGGAACGGGACCTCGAAAGGTGACAGAAAGTGAGCATGCAGCTTGCTGGAATGCCGCACTCTAAAAGTAGTTACTAACAATTCAGTGTCTGACTACAAGGCCATATTGAGTGGGGTTTTGCAAGATTTTGTATTTGATCGGAGTCTAAGTAATTGTTGTGGTTCAACCCCAACCAGCAACTCAGCACCATGCAGCTGCTCACTCACTCCGCCCCCCCCGCCCCACAGTGGGATGGGGGAGAGAATCGGAAAATAAAGCTTGTAGGTTGAGATAAGAACAGTTTAATAAAACAGAAAGGAAGAAACTAACAATGACACGTAGCAATAAAGTGGCAATAATGATAAAAGTATTGGAATACACAAGGCAAGTGATGCACAATGCAGTTGCTCACCACTCGCTGACCCAATGCCTGAGCCGCGCTCCTCCCCGTCACCAAGCTGGGCATGACGTCCCATGGTATGGAATACCCCTCTGGCCAGTTGGGGTCAGCTGTCCTGGCTGTGTCCCCTCCCACCTTTCCTGTGC